>OX336388.2:810508484-811133484 GCA_946902985.2 Meconema thalassinum
CTTCAGTCCCAAATCAATGTCCAAAACTGTGAAGGGTCATGCATATTCAGATGTCGTCTTTTTCAGGTCATGAAGCTGCCTTCTAATGTGTTTGGTATGTTTCTTGTCGGAAGGCACTCTTGATGTGGTAATGATGTGCGAAGCAATTTGGTCAGGTGTTACTTCTGAAGGTTTTCTGTATACTGACCCACTTCCTCCCAATGTTCTCAAAAGGCTCCATGCTTCCCTGCTTGATTGGGTCAAGTCCAAACTTTCAACTGTTTCTGTCCATTTCTGCCTCCAAGATAAGTCCAAGCTGCTCAAAAGTTCTGTAGCCATCCCTGGGTCACCACTCTGCTGGAAGTGTTGATACAGTGTTTCACTTTCATCGTTCCATCCTGGGATATATTCTTGCCTGTATCCTCTTGGCATACACTTTTTAGCCGTAACAGGTACAGCACGGATGAAGCGATGTTAGTTCTTATGAGATGGAGGGATGCAGCGAATTCACTTATCTAGTTCCGTTGAAAATTTCTCCCAGTCAGCCTTCTGGAAGTTCCATCGAGCTTGTGGAGATGATCGTATGACAGGGACCGTGCAGCCAATTTGTATCGTCACAGGTCTGTGCTGGCTGTGGGGGAAGGGATCTATTACTTTTCTTGTGGTATTGATGGGGAAGCCTCTTCCATTACAGGTTGTTGTTGTTTGAGTCTTCAGTCTTTTGACTGGTTTGATGCAGCGCTCCATGCCTCCCTGTCCTGAGCTAATCGTTTCATCTCTACATAGCTACAACACCCTACGTCCGAGGCAACCTGTTTAACATATTCTAACCTTGGTCTACCCTTACAGTTCTTGTCCTCGACCGTACCTTCCATAACTAAGCTTGCTATTACAAGTTTCACTTCCATATAGTGCCACGCTCCAGACAAAGGCCTTCAAAAATGACTTCCTAATACCTAAATCTATAGGCTATTCGATGTCAACAGATTCCTTTTCTGTGGAAATGCTTTCCTTGCCTGAGCTAACCTACAAAACATAAGTCTGGGTTTGAATCCTTGCCCCAAGCAGCTGAACTGAAAGTACCTGGATCTTTGGCATCGAACACGAGATGAAGATTGTTCTCTTCATCCCATTCTACAAGCATGCTTCCATTTTCATCATTGTCTGAGTACTTCCAAAATTGATGGTGACTATTGAAGTACACTACATAGTTACTTAGTTAGTTAGTTATTGTTGTTTTAAAGGGGCGGAACTACGAGGTCATCTGCCCCTATACACTACATAAACTTTCAGTATCCATGATATACCGGTACGTAGGATATGTCTGTACAGATATATTGTGACTCGCAATTTGTACTATGTAGGCACATGTCAATAGCTATTGTGGTTGCCCTTTTTCACATACAATAAAGTGATTATGACGCGCTGGTTTAGGCTTAAGGTATACGTCTGGAATGGCATTTTCGACCAAAAATTCAATTTTTGTTTCTTCATTGTAAACGGAAGCCTTATTTGCCTGCTTCAAATTAACATATATTTCATGTCGATATTCCACCTGTCATCATCATCATCACCTTCATTTCCCCTTTTCCAGTTGACACTGGGTGGGGGCAAATATGGTTCCTCTCCACTTTGCTCTGTCGTTCCACCATTCCTCCTCCGACACAGTGTTCCAATCCAGGTTCCGTTTTCTAATACTATTCTCCACCGAGTCCATCCAACGCATACTTTGTCTTCCTCGTCCTCTCTTCTTTGTCATCCGTCGTTCCAGTGCTCGTCTTGGTAGCCTTACTTCATTCATCCGTTTGACATGTCCAAACCATCTCAATCTGTTTTGCTCCAGTTTGTCATTTAGTTTCTGTACTCCCAGTTCTGTCCGTATATCTTCATTTCTCACTCTGTCCCTTCTCGTTTTCTGGACCATACTTCTCAGGAATTTCATCTCAGCTGCTTGTACTCTGATCTCATCCCTCTTAGTCATTGTCCAAGTTTTTGCTGCATATGTCATTATAGGAACATAATATGCTTTGTACATAACTTCTTTAGCCTTTATTGGTATATCCTTGTTCCATACTAGTCCCCGTCCATACCTGTTGGTAGAAAGCACTCCCGAGTTGTATTCTTCTGCTAATTTCCAAATCTAGTCTTCCATCTTCAGTCAGTTCACTTCCCAAGTATTTGAAGTGTTTCACCACTTCCAATTCGTTATCTCCTACTATGATTACTCCTTTTCCTTCTTTCTTATCTCTACTCATCACCACTGTTTTACTCTTCTCCACATTTATCTTCAATCCACATGTATGTAGTTGAAAACTATTTTATGGGGGCTCGTGTGCACATATCCACAGCATCTTACTTGCATCTAAATATCCCGGAATATCCAAAAAGGTATGAAAATCATGAAAATGACATACATTAGCTAAGGGTAAGTGTTCATCACTCCCGAAGAAGTACCGTTTTTAATATGTCTAACTTAGTTTATTTGGAATTCTCTTCATATACGTTATTTATATACAGTAGGTCTATTCCTTTTCTCCTTCAGTCTAGTGTGGTGAACAATCGGCCGACTCTTTCGCCTCCCAGAATTCCTTCATACGGTCCTTCTGTCTTCAGACCAGATGACCTTGGCTTTTGAGCCTTTTGAATTTATCAACCTTCCCTCGAAGCCCTGTTCTGTTTAGTAAATACATTCTGGATTAATTATGACTTTTTGGAGATCCTTTCCTGTTTCTTCAACCCAATTTGTGGTGGACTTCAACTTGGTGATGTAAATGAATATCGTTTTGGTCAACCTTCCGTTAGTTAGTTAATAGAGTTTTAAGGGACGGAACAGCGAGGTCATCTGCCCCAAACTTCTGTTGTTCATCCTTGCGATGTGTCCATTAAATCTCTTCTTTCTCCGCCTCGCTGTACAAGTCACGATTTTTTCTTCCGTAAGCCATCTGCTCTCTCTTCTGGCCCTAATAGTTTTCTTAGTATTCTTCATTCTTTCTTTTCTAACTACTCAATTTCTCCTTTCTGTTGTATCGAATCAGGCATTCTGAACTGTAGAGTGCTCTGAAAGATATGGCCTTTTTGCTATACCTATTTTGCGTTAATCTACATGCAGTATCCGTATTTCGAGCCTTGGCTTTATTTTCTTCCTTATCAAGGCCATTAGGTTGAATCCATTCACCAAGATATTTGAATTTGTCTCATCTTTTGATTTTTTCAAACCTTGCTTTCAAACACTTCTTCATTGTATTCAGATCTTGAGGACTGTTTTGCAGCAATTTATTACAATGCTAGCAATAGTACCAGGCTTGGCTTTACCTGGTGTATTTAGTTATTCGTGTCAGAAGTACAAAAAAGACATTAACATGAAAACAGGATATAAACTATTAATAAACACAAGATCAAACAGTTCCTGCACAATACTTAGCTACGGTACTTCAAGAGCATTCACTGTACATCTGATTGATACTCACCACAATTATATGCAACCAACTTGGTCCGAAAATACCTCTTATATAAGTTGTCCCTTAATCTTGAAACTTTGCATATTACAAATAATAGTAAAATCCCTCCAAATATCAAAATTCAGGGAAATTAATGCAATGACGGACCGGTACCAGGCCGCAAATAAGGACGCATTAAAAAATTCATGAGATGGAAGTTACTTACTCTAGGAACAAGGAAACTACGCAGGGGATATGGAAATTGTCATGACCTTGGGGGAATACCAATACCGCTTTCAGGGAATGTCATTATACTGCACAATCCTTGCCACTTGAGGGAAATGATTCAATATTCTGTCTCATCGAGGAAATTGTGCAGTTAACCCAAAAAATAGGGGTAAAGTTACCAAAATTTGCATAGAGATTACAATTTGTACTAATGGTGGAAATACCATTATAAATGAAATGTGAAAAGACCCCCATCGGTCCCACAACGGCAAAAAGAAATTATTCAAGGTTAAAGTTCGCAAATATGTGTTTTTTGCATTTTTCAGCTGAACAGCAAGTTTTATCATAAACATAGATCGAAATACAATTGTATATAATGCAATTATCTACAACAATTGTCTCAAAACTTTTTCTCCTAATAGTAACCGTTTTGGAGATGTAACGATTCAAAAAGTTGAAAAAGTTGAATTTTTTATAACATGCACCCGTTTCCACGCCACCTGTGAGGTAGTGTACATGGCGCGTTTTTTTAACGTGGTTTCCCCGGTAGGCCTATTCCACTATCTATTATGATCCTGTTTAATTCAATAATATTTAATAATAAAAATGGTACTATTGGAAATGATGAAAGCGGTGTGAATTTTAAGAAATTAAATTGTTCGTAATCATCTAATATATCTGCTTCCTCATGTTCTTGTTCTTCTTTTCTTCTTGTTCCTCTTCTTCTTGCTCTTCTTCTTCCTGTTCCTCCTCTTCTTCTTCTTCCAGATGGGTGCTGGTAAATTGTCCTAACAGCGATGAATCAGATGTCTCCTCGCTGATATCGTATGAACACTCTTCTGATGGCAAATCAACATTGGAGCATGACTGGCCTTGACAACTGACACATGCTAATGAACACACTAATCCAACTATTTTGCAGCCGCATTTAGCTTTACATCCCTTTTTTCAATTGCTGATGCCTGATAATTGAGAGAGCAATAGAACAGTTCAGCTTGACAAATACAACTATTGTTGGTGAAGACGTTGACTTACTGCTCGAACTCCAACCGAAGAAATTATTTATTTTAAAAAATCTGGGAAACCTCAGTCGGAACAAAAAACAAGTGCAATTAGCTTGTCTTCCTTCAACCTCTGCTTCTGCTCATCAACATCTATTTCGGGTATATTATCAAGTGTGGCTTGGTAATCAACTAGACCCAGAAGACTGGGGTTGGAAGTTAATCGACAATACATTGGAACCAATCCAGACTTTGCTCCTTCCTGCACCGGAAAAACTCCTCAACAAAGCTTCTTGCAATTGTAACTAGAAGTTCCGTGACGAACTAAAGAGCCTACTTTCTTAAAATGTATGATTCATGCCAATGATTATTCTATATGGTTCTATCTAGAATAATGACGAAATTAAGTTGGTAATATAGAACTACTGTATAACTGGCATAATGTAGCCTAATAGAGCACTACAGTCGGTAGCCCTGGTGTCTGAATATATTCTTAGTTCCATCTCTTAAGGTACAGAATACAAAATTTGGTTGAAGTCCAACGGATAGCATGGACGTTACATGCAGTTAAACTTTGGAATTAACAGCGCGCGTAAAATCATGTTGGCAACAATGTCATGTATGTATTGGTCAGAAATAATCTGAAATAATGCGATCTATTGTTGTGCCAATTTTATGAAATCCATTAGTGAGCATAAAAGTTACGTGCTTTTTAAAATTGGACATATCAGTAGGCTTAGATCCAAGTTGGCAGCACTGACGTATATTAGTTAGTCCAAATTAATCTAGAATGCCAGGAACTATACGTGTGCAAAGTTTGGAGCTATTGGGTTGCATACTTCCTGATATATTGATATTAGGGTAACAAATATAGAGACAGCATTTATTAACAGTTGGCAGCCCTGGTTGCTCTAAAGAATATGCATAATCATATCTGTTATGGTACACATAGCACATACGAAATTTCGTTGAAATCCAAATGAAAGTACCGTATAGAAGTTTCATGTATTTAAATTTGGACCTCTCAGCAGGCTTAGAATCATGTTGGTAGCACTGACGTATATAAGTTACTCCAAATTAATACCGGTATAGAATGTCAGGTACTATAAGTGTGCATAGTTTAAAGCTGTCGGCTTGCATACTTTCTGATATATTGGTATTTGGTTAAAAGAAATAGAGAGCATTTACTAACGGTTGGCAGCCCTGGTGGCTCTTAAGAATACGCTCATTCATATCTGTTTATGTACACATAGTACATACGAAGTTTGGTTGAATACCAATCGATAGTGTAGAAGTGGAAGGTTAGAAAACTTAGAAAGGGAAATGGATAGGTTGAGGTTGGATTTGGTTGGGATTAGTGAAATGCGCTGGCAGGAAGAACAGGACTTTTGGTCAGGAGACTATAGGGTCATTAGCACTAAATCAAACAATGGCCAAGCAGGGGTTGGCCTCATATTGAGTAGGAAACTTGGACAGCGGGTGGAATAATATGAGCAATATAGTGAACGGATTATTGCAGCAAAAATCAATACTAAACCTACCTGCACCACAGTCGTACAAGTCTATATGCCTACCAGTCAAGCTGATGATGAGGATGTTGAAAAGGTCTACGAAGAAATAGACGAAATTCTGAGGTATATCAAGGGTGATGAGAATGTTATAGTAATGGGAGATTGGAATGCTGTGGTAGGAAAAGGGAGAGAAGGGAAGATAGTAGGAGGTTTCGGATTAGGTGAAAGGAATGATCGAGGAAGCAGGCTGGTAGAATTCTGCACCGAGCATGAGTTGGTCAAAGCTAACACCTTATTCAATAACCACAATAGAAGAATGTACACATGGATGAGACCAGGAGATACAGGGCGTTACCAAATCGACTTCATTATGGTCAAGCAGAGGTTTCGAAACCAGATTTTGGATTGTAAAACATATCCTGGTGCTGACATAAACTCTGACCACAATCTGGTTGTAATGAAATGCAGATTAAAGTTGAAGAAACTGAAGAAAAGTCAAAAGCCAAAAAGGTGGGCAATAGACAGACTGAAAGAGAAGGATGTAAACGAAAGATTCAAGAAGAGTATAAAGGAAGGACTAATGAAAAACCCTGAACAAACTTCAATTGCAGACGAATGGGCACTTTTGAAGAATGAAATAACAAAATCCGCAGAAGAAAACATTGGTAGGAAAGAAAGAATAGGTCGAAAACCGTGGATCACTCAGGATATACTAGAATTGATGGATGAAAGGCGGAAACACAAGAATGTAAGAGATGAAAAGGGGAAAGCAGAATACAGACGTCTGAGAAATGAGGTTAACAAGAAGTGCAAGGAAGCAAAAGAAGAATGGTTGAAAGAGAAATGTGCAGGTATAGAAAATTGTCTGAAATTAGGAAAAGTAGACACAGCTTATCGAAGGATTAAGAATACTTTTGGGGAAAAGAAGACTAAGTGCTGTAATATTAAGGACAAAAATGGAAAGCCTCTAACTGATAGGGAAGAAAAGGTTGAGAGATGGAAAGCTTACATAGAGAGTTTGTATAAGGGAAAGGAGATTGAGAATCATGTAATGGAAAGGGAGGAGGAAATTGATGAGGATGCGAAAGGAGATTTAATATTGAGATCAGAATTTGATAGAGCTTTGGAAGACTTAAGCAGGAACAAAGCACCAGGCATAGATGATATACCGATTGAGTTGCTACGCTGCATAGGAGATGAAGGTCTGATCAGGTTATTTCACTTGGTGTGTAGGATTTATGAGACAGGTGAGGTACCCCCTGATTTCAAGAAGAATGTAATCATCCCTATACCAAAGAAAGTGGGAGCTGACAGATGTGAAGATTACCGTAAAATCAGCTTGATTACTCATGCTTCAAAGATCCTGTCTAGAATAATTTACAAGAGGATTGAAAGCCAGATAGAAACGGAGTTGGGCGAAGACCAATTTGGTTTCAGGAGAAATGTAGGAACAAGGGAAGCTGTACTAAGTCTTAGGCTGATTTTGGAAGGTAGAATAAGGAAAGATAAGAAAACGTTCATGGCATTTGTAGACTTAGAAAAGGCTTTTGATAACGTTGATTGGACTAAATTGTTTGACATTTTGAAATCCATTGGAATAAAGTACAGGGATAGGAGGGTGATATACAATCTACACAGAAACCAGACAGCAGTCATTCGAGTTGAAGGACATGAGAGAGAAGCTGGTATTCAGAAAGGTGTAAGGCAAAGCTGCAACTTATCACCCATACTTTTCAATCTTTACATTGAACAAGCAATGAAGGAAATTAGAGAAAAATGTAAAGTGGGAGTGAAGATTCAAGGAGAAATAATTTCAACTCTGAGATTTGCTGATGACATCGTCATCTTGGCCGACAAGCCTGAGGATTTGAATGAGTTTTTGAATGGTATGGACTCAGTCTTACGGAAAGAATTCATGATGAAAATTAATAAATGTAAAACAAAAATACTGGAATGCAGCCGAAATAAATCAGAAACCTCTATGGAGATCAAATTGGCAGGTGAAAAGCTGAAGGAAGTAGGAGACTTCTGTTACTTAGGAAGCAGAATAACCAGTGATGGACGAAGCAAAGAGGATATAAAAAGTAGGTTGGCTCAGGCAAAGAAAGCATTTCTACAAAAAAGGAATCTGCTGACATCGAATATAGATTTAGGTATTAGGAAGTCATTTTTGAAAGCCTTTGTCTGGAGTGTGGCGCTCTATGGAAGTGAAACTTGGACTATTGGTGCAGCAGAAAAGAGGAGAATTGAAGCATTTGAAATGTGGTGTTACAGGAGAATGATGAAGATCAGATGGGTAGATAGGGTTACAAACGAAGAGGTATTAAGACGAGTGGGAGAGGAGAGATGTTTCTGGCGACTGCTAATGAAGAGAAGAGATAGGTTGGTAGGACACATACTAAGATATCCAGGAATAGCAAGCTTAGTTATGGAAGGAAGTGTTGAGGACAAGAACTGTAGGGGTAGACCAAGGTTAGAATATGTTAAACAGATTGCCTTGGATGTAGGGTGTGGTAGCTATGTAGAGATGAAACGTTTAGATCAGGACAGGGAGGCATGGAGAGCTGCATCAAACCAGTCAAAAGGCTGAAGACTCAAACAACAACAACAAGTGTAGAAGTTAAATGAATTTAAAAATTGGACCTATCAGCAGGCTTATAATCATTTTGGCAACACTGCCATGTATGGCCTCCTGGAAATTAAACTGAAATATTATTATCTATACGTGTCTCAATTTTGAAATAGCTCCCATTCATACCTTCCAAGACATCCAACATGGAGCTCAAATTTCAATTGCGATTTTTCAGCAGTTAGAAGCACTGACATAATATTCAAATATGGCATTGAGACATTCAGGTATAGATCTTTACTCCTACCTAATTTTGTTTCGATTGCTGCAGCCGTTTAGGAGGTGATATCGGGGTGGGAACACACACACACGTAGCCAGCTAGACAGACAGAAGGACAGACAGACATACATATGCCCGGATCGATCACATAAGTCTACTTTTTAATAATTTTTGCAAAATGTGAATAGTAGGCTAAAAAGGGATGTAATGCTAAATGCGGCTGCAAAAAGGCTGGAATATTTTGTTCATTAGCATGTACCAGTTGTCAAGGCCAGTCATGCTCCAATGTTGATTGCCATCAGAAGAGTGTTCATACGGTATCAGCGAGGAGACATGTGATTCATCGCTGTTGGGACAATTTACCTGCACCCAGCAGGAAGAAGAAGAGGAGGAACAAGAAGAAGAAGAAAATCAAGAAGAAAGGAACAAGAAGAAAAAGAAGTACAAGAACATTAGGAAGCAGAAATATTAGATGATTCCGAATAATTTCCCCCAATTTCTTAAAATTCACACTGCTTTCATCATTTCCAATAGTACCATTTTTCATTATTAAATATTATTGAATTAAACAGGATCACAATAGATAACTGAATAGGCCTACCGGGGAAACCACGTCAAAAAAACGCGCCAAGTACACTACCTCACAGGTGGCGTGGAAACATATTATGAAGAATACAACTTTTTCAACTTTTCGAATCGTTATATCTCAAAAACTGTGACTCTTAGGAGAAAAAGTGCTGAGACAATTTTTATAGATAATTGCATGATATACAATTTTAGTACCATCAAGTTTTATGATAAAACTTACCCTTTGACTGAAAAACGAAAAACAAAAGCGAACGTTGACCTTGAATATTTTTTTTTTCCCGCTGTCGGACCGATGGGGACTTTTCACATTTCATTTATAATGGTGTTTCGACCATTAATACACATTTTCAGCTCTATGTGAAATTTGGTAACATTGCATATCTAACTTGACCGGGCTAAGTGTGCTGTGCAACAGAGCGAAGTCAAAATGTACACAAGTATCCAAGACAGGATTGTTGCGCCAATATTAAGGCTGTGCGGCCGTTTCTGCTGACAGTCGCTGGACAAGAGATGGCAGCACTGCCGTCCCTTGCAAGCCACCGCATGTGAATAGCGACTTCCCCTCCTCCCTTCCATTACTCCTCATTCGCACACTATCTTCCCCTCTCTCAGTTGAAGCCTTACATGCGAGTCGCACAGCGATCTGTTTCCGAGTCGTAAGCTTATTGCAACCTTGAGATCTGTCGTCCAGCCGGATAAAATGGGTCGGGGCGTTTGATTGATAGGACTATGAATTTCAATTTTCTTCTGCTACAAGGGAAAATATTAACTCTACTTATTGTTAAGTAAAGTGCCATGTGTTCAGGTTTTCTGTAGCACGCCAGGTTTCCTTTCTTGTAATTTTGAAAAGAAAATCGAAAAAACATCAAAATTGGCAAAGTTTATCATTAAAAAAATAAATATAATATTAATAAGCCAATATACCTAAATGACTGCTTAGGTATTGAGGGATGCAGAATCCAATTCTGTATTCAGGGTTTCTCTATCGTGTCCCGTTTTTTTGTTGTGTAATTTTTAGAAATAAGAACGAAAAACTTCAAAATTCGATCAAGAATTTCAAGAACGTCAAATTAGGTACCATATTATTTTTTAAAGTCGCCTCCGTTGCGTAGTGGTCAGAGTGATTAGCTGCCACCCCGGAGGTCCGTGGTTCGATTCCCGGCTCTGCCACGAACATTGAAAAGTGG
The DNA here is from genome assembly GCA_946902985.2 of Meconema thalassinum. Lineage (NCBI taxonomy): Eukaryota > Metazoa > Arthropoda > Insecta > Orthoptera > Tettigoniidae > Meconema > Meconema thalassinum. The sequence continues at coordinate 810,519,265 of OX336388.2, forward strand.
TATGAGGACTGGAACGGGGTCTACTCAGCCTCGGGTGGTCCAAATGGGTAGAGAGGGTTTGATTCCCACCTCAGCCAACCTCGAAGTGGTTTTCCGTGGTTTCCCCACTTCATCCTAGGGCAAATGCTGGGATGGTACTGTACCCGATACCTAGTTGAGGCTATCGGCTATGCCAGCTGACATTGAGCCGTAGTTGAGATTTATGGGAAGAGTCGTAAAGATAGCGCTCACATCGAGTCGAGAAGAATGTTAGGAAAGGACGTAGATGGCCAAGGATCAAGAAGGCACTGCCAGTCAAGCAGATGGAATTATGGGAAGAATATTAAAGTTTTATTAAGATCTTAATGGAACATGGTTTTAATCATCTCAGAGGAGAAGATATGTCAAGTACTATATATGATAATAACTTGAAGAAAGACAGATAATCCCTTAAGTTATTGTATAACTTAATAGCCGAGATGAGGGTGGTCGAGATTATATTTGTGACGCACAACCACAGAAGGTGGGAGAGCATCACGTGACAGCGCCAGGTACGAGCTCCTCGACGCAGTCCAGACACATCAGTCGAGTTCAGCTAGCGAGCTGAGTAGGACACATGCGCAGAGCGTACGGTAATGTTGAGCTGTGCACAGCACTTGTTGCGTGGCGTGAAAACGAACAGTATTACTTAACCAAGCAGAGAGCGGAAGTAGGTCAGTGAGCCAAGGCGAGCAACGTACGGTAGACGGCAAGGGGACCGGTTACGAGGCAGGTTGTACGGGCCGTGTAGGCAGGAGAAAAGCCGAGGTCAGAACAGCATTGTAATACGAGATTGAGAACTTTATTTCGAGCTGCATTTTGTAACGCAGAACAGCACAGCGAAGCGGCATGGCGAGGCCGGCTTTAAGCGTAGATCATTCTGGAACAGTGCAGTAGATCCGAGCGGGCTGTTTCCGACTTTTATACGCAGGCAACTTTAAAGAAGCTGAACTTCCTTTCAACTTTCAGTTACAACATTGAGTTGGGACTTGTACAGTAATAGAATTGTGCAGGCGGATGGTTGTAATATACTGCAATTATGAACTTAGATATTCAAACGACATTACGACTTATGCATTTCATAACGGAACATGTAGAGCGACCATGGGGTCAAGCTAACATTAATGCTTTTAAGCAAACGAAATGTTACTATTATATGCACTTATGAACATTGGCATGTGCATTAATTCAATTCCTTTTTATGAATTATTATAGAATATCGAGTGCGAACACAGCTACAGGGTGTTTCAAAAACTTATACACTCTCATAAATAAAATGTATTTTCTGCAAGTGAGACTTAACCGCTGTGGAGATTGAACTTTTAACAAGCGAACCGAACATTGTATGGGACAGTGGCGTAACATAGAAGAAGAATATGGGGTACGCTGCTTTTATGAACATTTACGTAAGGATTTGGACAGTATCCGCTATGGATAACATGCAGTTCATCATGTCGGAGTAAGCGAAGACAGAGACGCGATGGCACCACGGAGCGATGGCACCACGGAGCGATGGATTCGGTTCCTGAAGAAGAGGAGGTCTAACAGCTGATTCACTCGGGATATGAAGGCGATAGTTTTTGCGTGGGTGATACGATATTCACGTCGATCTTTCGAGAAATTTATTACACACGAGGATAATCGACGATCTTTGAAATATATTAACAGCTGATATGAGAAGGTACTGTAAGAGTTATGACTTTCTGATATGATTTTTTCATGAACACTGGGCATACTTGTATATATTTCTAGTAGGAGTTCTACGATTATTTAGACATGGCTTAGACATTATTTGCTCCAAATTTGCTAGAATATGGCGTTACCATATGATATGGCAGGCACCATTATACGAGATTCTCACCATTGGTTGGCTTTATTAAGCAGATGTTTAGTCTTTTAGACATTTTCCAGTAAGGATACTTTTTCTTGGATAGTTATTTTTTGTGGCGAGTATTTCGAACTCGTGATCTGCAATTGGATTATTTAAATCACTTCGTCAGTTCATTGCATACTAGCGAGTGTGTATTATTCATCAGTAGGTATTTTTTCCATTGGATTGTTTGGAGATATTAAGATGTTATTCACTCAAGTGAATGAATATCGCTTTTATGTGACAACTAGAGACTTGTTGATTCCAATCTGGTACATTCACTCGTTAGACAACGAGATGGGGCCTTTCGTATTTATACGATTGCGTGGTGGTACACATCTTTACCCATCGTTCAGGGCATTATCATGTTAGCCATCGGGGCGAGGCCTTTCGTATTTATACGATTGTGTGGTGGATACTCATCTTACTCGCCATTGAGGAACTCATTTTTATCATCCGAGTGTACTTGAGATTGTAAGAGGATCAAACAAGAAACTACTAGTCACATATCAGTCGAATTTTGTTAAATAAATTAGAAATAAATGTCAGCAGGGTTACATTTGTAATTCTTGTTTGCCAATCCAATATTTTGTTGCTATACTCATTTGAGAGTACTTTCAGTTAACAGCTGATACAGTTGATGCTTTTGATAATTTTTATGATTGAGTTTGATACCTTTGAGAAGGATTTAAAGTAATTGAATCTTGTAAGATGAATCATTAATGGTCAGATTTATTTTGAGGCAGATCAGTATTGCATATTTCGATGTGAGAGATTATAACACATTAGTGTTTTTCTGTGAAGTGAATTATGAGAATTTTAAGAGAATTTATGCTATTTGAAAGCAGATTTTGAATTTGATTACGATTACTAAGGTAATATTTTTCCTAATTGTTTAAGAAGTTGTCTAGATGTGATCAGATTAATTACAGTTATTGGAGATTGTGTGCGTTGATAATTTGAAGCCAGTTATATAATTTGTAGATCATGCAACGTGATTAAGTGAAGTTTGTGATAGGCATTTTGTGGATGTTGCCAAGTGGAAGTTGCAATATTGCTAATGTATTTTGAAGCAGACATGAGGTTGTCGAACCCAGTCTAGCATAATTTTGAGATTCATGCTGTGCGCTGAATATTTATGGAGTTTTGTGGAATAATTGTGGTATTCAAATGTGATATTTGATAAAGTGAAAATATATAATGTAATTGTGGATAGTGAGATCCAACGTGAATTTGTGAAGGCAATAATATTTTTTGGCATGATAATTGAATACGAGATATAACTTGGATGTGATAAAACTGTAAGACAACGTTCTATAACCCATATTAAACAATTTGTTAGGAAATTAAACAAATAAATAAAGTTGATAATACAAGATTTTCTGATAATAATAATTAATGAAATAATAATCTGAAATTTAAGCATATTAATGATCTGACCTAATGAAATAAAAATCAGAATGACTAGATGAAATAATAAAAATCTAAATAACCAGATGAATAAAATTTAAATAAGTTGATAAATTAAATTTTGGAATAAATCAATGAATTAAATAAATGGATGAATTAAAGTTTGAATAAATTATTTATTTATTTATCGTATGATGTTAACACAACACAATCACCTACATAAATACAGATTCATATAACACAGCAATAATACTAACAAATTATATAAATTATAAAGCAGATAAAAATAATTATAAATCAACGTCCAACTCGTTGATCCATTTGACAGCCTCAGTTGTAGCAGAATGCAGGTCCTCCAGACTTCCTGGAAAAACTCGGAGAGGACATTCCAGTACTAAGTGCTCCATTGTCTGTGGAATGTCAGCGCAATCGCAATTCGGTGAGTCTTTCCAACCCCATTTGTGGAGAACAGAAGCACATCTTCCCAAGCCACATCTAATACGATTGAGTCTAGTCCAGGTATGTCTGGGCAGATTGAAGCCAGCAAGTTTTATGTGAGGATCCTCAACGTTCACGATGCCTGGTGGTGTAGATGTTGTCCACTCAACCCGCCAATTTTCATTAGGTTTAAAATTTCTGCTTGTTAAATCCAAGGCAGTTTTCCATGCAGGTTTACGGGATTTCAATCTAGATGGGCCAAGATGTTTCATGTCTTCATGTATTGGGAGGGCCGTGTTATTTTGCATTCTCGACCAAAGATGAACCAAATTTTTCTGCCTTCTGATATGAGGAGGTGCGATATTACTCAGCACTGGTAACCACTGGACTGGAGTAGGAAGTAGTGTTCCAGATACAATACGCATGCTCTGTCGGAGCTGAACATCCACCCGTTGAGTGTGGCAGCTATTAAGCCATACCCCAGAGCAAAACACGGCTGAAGAATAGATTAGCGCAAGAGCAGTTGTTCTCAGAGTGTTGGCATCCGCTCCCCATGATGTTCCAGCCAGGCGCTGAAGGAGGTTATTGCGGCTCTTCAATTTCGCAGCAGATCTACACAGATGGGTTTTGTAGGTCAGAGATCTATCCAAAGTCATTCCCAGATATTTAGGGGTGCTATTATACTGTAATTCTTTACCTCTAAAATTGACTCTGGGACGGTAATTTGCATGCCTGTTGTCCAGATGGAAAGCAGTTATCTCACTTTTCTGAGGATTTGGTTGTAAGCGCCATTTTGTGAAAAAGTCATCCAGGACTTTGAGGTCTTGGGTGAGAACGGCCTCAGCTTCTGCGAAATTAGCATGTTGAACAGTGAGGTTGATATCGTCCGCATACATGAACTTGCGGGCTACTGTTTTCGGAAGATCATGGGTGTACAGATTAAAAAGAATGGGTGAGAGAACAGAACCTTGCGGCAGGCCATTATTCAGTTTACGGAATCGGCTTTTGTTCTGCTCAGAGTAGACTTGGAACAATCTGTTACTTAGCATGTTGCCTAACAAGTTCATAATCTTTAAACAAGGAACAGCCTTGATCAATTTCAATAGCAATCCCTCCTTCCAAACAGTATCATATGCTGCTGTGAGATCCAGAAAGGCTGATACGCTCTTCAGTTTCTTCTCAAACCCAGCTTCCACAAAGGTGGTCAGGGAAAGAACTTGGTCACTGCAATCACGGCCAGGTCGGAATCCTGCTTGTTCAATTGGGATCAGTGCCTCAATCGCTGGCGCTATTCTATTCAGGATCAATCTTTCCAGGAGCTTGAATGTCACAGATAGCAATGCTATTGGACGGTAACTTTGAGGTAAGTTCGGGTCTTTCCCTGGTTTTAAAAGGGCAATGATTTTGGTCTTCTTGAAGATTGCAGGTAACTTTCCTGATTCTAGTATACAGCTGAAAAACATAGCCAACCATCGTTTTGTAGCTGGACCACAGTTCATTAATAATTCTGGATAAATCCCATCTAATCCTGCAGCTTTTCCATTTTAAAGAGAGATTAAACCTTCTTCCACTTCCTCTACAGAGAAGGGTCTCGAATATGTATCATGTGGCTGAGCTGAGCGTATGGCTTGCCTAAGCTTTGTTTTCACCAACCGGTTGAACTTCTTGTTCTTTGCTGTTCTAGAGGTTTGGACAATATGGTTAGCTATCGCATTTACATTAATAGATGTAGGTGTTTTCGATGGTATGGAAGTGGAATCTAGTTTCCGTATCAGAGACCACGCCTTCCTGCTGGAATGGGTGAAGTTTAAACCTTCAACAGTATGTATCCATCTCTCTCTTCTACCTCTGTCAAGTGATTGTAGAAGTTCAGTAGCTTTCTCCCTGCTGCTATTTTCATTATACTCTTCTTTCAGTCTGTTGGACTCCTCATTCCATCCTGTATATACTCCTTCCTGAAACCTCTCGGAATAGATCGTTTGGCTGCTGCTTTTATTAGACCTATGAACCTTAAGTAGTTTTCAGGTACCGCTTGAATCCATCTAATGTTGGCATCTGAGTATTTTGCATAGGTTTCCCAATCTGCCTTCAGAAAGTTCCAGCGAGGACGAGGTGTGGAATGAATAACAGGAATCTGTACTCCAATTTTGTATATTACTGGCCTATGCTGACTATGGGGAAAGTCTTGAAGCACTTGTCGCCGAATGCGAGGTACGGGAGTTGTAAGGCTATTGGAAACAAAGCATAAATCAGGTGTGTAATCTTGGTTCCATCGAGCTGAGTGAAATGTGCCTCTGTCTTTAGGGTCATACATCTGGGTAAGGTTATGTACTTCAGCCCATTCCGTCAGTTTAGTCCCATTTTCGTCATTCTGACAGTAGCCCCAAGATGTATGATGACTGTTGAAATCCCCTATGATAATATTTTCGTTAGTAGGGACTATAGATATAGGGTCAGGCCAGGATGTGGATGGAGGTTTATATATATTTGTGACCACAGTATTCTCTATTTGTACTGATGTGGAGAAGAAAGTGTGACAATCACTGATTGGATGGACAGTGTACTGGTATATATCGCTCTTAATGTAAGTGGCGATACCATACTGAGCATGGTGTTGCATTGCTATCGGTTTGTATCCAGGTATTCTTCCTCGAGCTAACAACTGTTCGTCATTTTCCGTGTGCGTTTCCTGCAATACTACAATGTCAACTGCGTTGTCCTCTAAGATCTTAGCAAGGTATTCACTCTTAGCTCTACTGATGCCTTCGATGTTTAATTGGCATATTGTTAGTTGTGAGCCAATTGTCTGTGTTTGAAACTGTACGTCCTTAAAAGGACTATTAGGTGTTACGGAGTTGTGGCCGTGAGGCCCTGAAGGGCAGTACGGCGGCATCTGAATCACTGTTGCTTTCTTAGCATCACCCAGGGGACACGTGTAGGGTACTTTAAGGTTAAACCTACGGACGTGAAGCAACGCTAATCCCCCAGTTTGAATAAATAAGCTGATTTAAATAAATTAATAGATGATTAAATAGATGATGAATAACTGAATAAGAAGGTGATAATTAACTAAAGAAGCTGATGATTAATAAATTTAAATATATTTAAATAAATTTAATTGAGATATGATTTGAAGAATTGCAACTTGAGTTGATGAATTAAACAATTTATATTGATGATTTAAGATGATTTAATTTGAAATGAGAACTAATGTGAGAAATATTTAATTTTGATGATGATGATGATGATTATAACCAATGAGTAGTGGATTTTCTGTGATTCACGAACAAGCAATTATTAATGACAGTGTAAATAGTGTAAATTAATTATTCGATGTTTAGGAGCATTTTACTAAAATAATCTGCATTTGAATAATGCCATGCAAGCCATACATTATGTGATATTTAAATATGTGATTAGAATATATGTGTTTAGACAGATTAATTAATATTTTTACATCCACATTCATGATGTTAATTTAAAGAGAAGTTGGGTCTCAGTTATCACGAATGTCAGTGACGCAAAGACATAGTGCTACGGTGATCCTGAGAACCCAAGAGAACTTTAGAAATTTTTCCTATTTTATGTGGATTAAATACACTTTGAGTAGAATAGAGATGGTTCGATTTTCTGGACAATGACAATTTAACGTTGGCATTCGACCATGCTCTCAGGTAGGATGAGTGTTTAATATGTCTGTCTGACTATCAAAAATGAATAAATTTGTTTTTATCTTAGTTGTGATCTGATGATGATGTGATTTTCCTATTTCTTTCCTTGTCTTAATTAAGGCTTAACCAGGAAGGATGTGGTTTGCTAGGGATTCAGTTGATGGCGCCCACTTATATTTGTATTTTTTAAAATTAAATTTAAACCCGTAACGACCCTGGAGATACTTTATCTCGTGTTACCCTCTGCTTTTGTGATATTTCAACTGAATTTCCGACACATTCCTTATTTGACTTCATGTTCATTTAACTCCGCTCTGTCCTGGAAATCCAGGAATGCGATGTAATAGGAGATGGGTCATCGCATCCCCAGGACGAACGGGTACAGTACCTACCGTAAGGCCACGGCCGCCTCCTTCCCACTTCCTTGCCTAACCTCCCAGTCTTCCCATCCCTTCATCAGGCCCCTGTTCGCTTTGCAGGTGAGGCCACCTGGGTGTAGTGCTGGTCACATACCCCAGTTGTATCCAAGACCCAATTTTAAAGCTCCACGACAATGCCCTCAGTGGCGGTAGAGGTGGGATCCCTCTTTTAGTCCGTGGGAAAAGCCAACCCTGGAGGGTAAAACGATGGCGAAAAAAAAAAATATATATATTTTTAAGCGTGTTTTAACACCGCAATATAAAGCTACTATAAAATCTTGAATTATATTAATATAAAGTACTTCCAGCCATTCAGATGTTCAATTTGTCGTTTGAATTGTGCAGTTCAACAGGAAGTAATTTTATGACACCACTTAACCTTCTCAGATCCACTACATATTTTCTGAATACAGATTTACTGCGCTGGATATTGAACCCGCTGAGCTATGGTTCATGTGATATTTTTTATGACAGAACATTTATGATGGGATGTTGTACCTTTGAACACACCCAGGAAGCCACGTGGAGCTGAGAGTTCACGCTATACTCTTTGAAGTAGCGTTGAATCGCACTTTTGACTTTGGTGAGAACTGCTAATTATTCATCTGAGGTCTTATTAATTAATTTTATTCTTTCACAAGACTCAGAATATTCCATTTCGTCATGCTGCATTATTAAAACATTTTTGAGAATGTTATTTTAGCTTAAGGTAAGGTGATACCCTTGCAGATACGCAAATAGGAACGTAAGTAGTCGCTCAACGACTTCGGTTTGACGACCTACTTCCTTGAGACACCCAGTGCCTTGCACTACGTCTGGAGAATCCGCCCAGTACAGGCGTGTAATTGTTTTTGTCCTGTAAGACATAGAAGAATATCCGCTTGTTAGCGTTGAATTGGTTATCTGGTGCCATCGTGCACTGGCATATTGTAAAATACTGGTATTTATGCACAGTGAGCCACAGAAACATATTGAAGATAATTATTGGCAAGTAATAGTGAATTATATAATTTTACCGGAACACCACATTTTAGTACCCACGTGTTTGTGGAGGGCCAAATGCCTTGTGGAAAATATACAGGTAAATGTGTTGCAACTACTTCAAATAAGTGTGATTACGATAGTGTAACATATTTGGATTGCCAGAGTGAGGTTTTTATTTCCAAAACGACGTACATTTTACCGACGCTGCATGATAGAAAAGTAGCGTCATTAGCACGTGCAGAATCATAGAGCAGTGCTATCTCACGTATCTATTCACATCTACGAAATTAAGGCTGTGTTATCAATTACTATCAAAGCCTACAACATTCACGACGAACATTATATTTTTGGAAAGTGAAAGAATGAATTTCATAATTTATTTCACCGTCAACGTGACCAGACTATTCCACACCATGCTTGAATCAGTCATCATGGGCTAATACCATCCTGGTATGAGGGTGATGTTTCTACGAGAATTAGCATGATGGTGGAGCTTGCAGAACCGAGGACGAGAAGGAAGGAATCCAAGATGCCATTTCCAGGCATATCCAGCATATCCACGGAGTTGTCGACAGGGAAGAATCGAACCCTGGTCTTTGGAGGAGTCCAGATGGGAATCCTGATGAGGATAATACCGTTCCAGAGATCCAGAGAGGAATTTGTCCAACCCTGGTTATTGAATAGAGGGCTGAGTGATAGCTTCTCCATGTCGTGAGTTTTTGGACATCCCTTCTCTTGTTCTAGTTCTGGTGGTATATTAGATTTAATGTAGTTTGTGAATCAACCACACTCTGTGTCAGCCATTTTTCTAGGTAGGGATTGTATCCAACTTAATTTAATGTCATTTATTTCAGTATAGTGAGACACCCTTGGGTCTGACATTTTGGTTAACCCTGGTGCAGCTTGATGAACATCGTAGAACGTCAAAGCCCATCTTTTGCTAGATGTGACCGTAGTCATTCGAGGCTATTTTGTACAACCCTGTTTGGGGTGATTTTTCAAGTCTTTGCTGACTTTAGTTATGACAATCAGATGTCATGGTTATTTCTTTAACTGCATTCATTGCAGCCAGTTTTGATACACCCCTGACTTTCGTTAGAACAGTCGTATCAGTTAGGCAATCGACTGTAATTGCCAGTTTTGTAAATGCATTATATTTTCATTTTGAATAAGCTCAGAAGCTATTCTTGGTCAAGTTTGAACCTAACGATTAGAAGGAATGTTTCGTTGCCTAGCATAGAACTCAGTTCCCAACGTATCATTAAGCAGATTCTTGTATGGAATCTGCGCCACAATTATCATTTTTCTTGTGTCATGTAAGACACGTTTTTATTTGACGTTGTACTAGCAACTACTGAATTGTATTTTGAGAGCAAAGAGCTCCAGTAATTGTAAGATTACTATCATTTAGACGTCTTTGGTAGAAAGACGGAATTATATTATTCTATTCAGATTTATTGCGTGTTTTTATACACGGATTCTTTAGAGGTTCATAACCCATGGTAAAGTTTTTTATGAACAGGCCAGATGTATAGTTTTATTTTGATTAAATCGCCGGCCTTGAATAATGTGTGTTTTGTGTCGACCGAACGCAGGAATGTGGTAGCCTGCTGGTGACATAAACTGGTTTTGTAATCCAGTGCCCTTGAGAGCACGCTTCATTTGTTTGAGAGAAAGGACTACTTTGACAAGTGACAGAATGCAATTGTATTCGCTCTTTCTTTCATTGCAACTTAGCTTATGTAACCCAGTTTTCAACCCTGTCTGAGATCACATGTTTTATAGATTGCTTTTTGTTAGTTGAGCGCACTTCTTGCGTGTACCGTTTTGACGTGTACAATTAGGTCAGGTTTTCTATAGTGAGTTGCAGGCGACCCTGTTAAATGCAGGAATTTATTGTATGAAGGTACTTGTGATTACCTTGTCCGGGGGGGTTCCCATTGACCAGATGTTATTGGAAGGTAGCTGTTGTGGACAGGCCTATCCCAGAGTTATTGAATGCGAGCTTTGCGCAGCTGGTAACCCGTGTTATTGTGTGTCCGATTTGTTATTGCTCGTTGATCTTATTCCGACTGTTGAGTCGAGGGTTTTTGGTGGAGAATGATCTCAGTGTAGACACTCCGTGACCGAGCTATTGTCAGTATTATTCGCCATAAACCAACGATAAACCTAAACCGACAACTTAATGATAAAACGCATAACTTTGGTAAAACAAAAGCTAACTAATGAATTCTATCTAACTTTGTTCTGTTGCATTTTGGAACTGTTGACATAGCCGTGCAGTTGAAGGTAATTTCCTTGTGTGGAAATGACTAGGACAGTTGACACTTTTGTAGCGACCTGAAGCATGCGCGAACCTAGAGTTCGTAGCTTGTGGAGCTCAGGCCATGCGATGTCAGACGTGGTCTCAACTACGCATTCGTCACCGTAATTACACACATTAGATGACTATGGCTTACAAAGAGTAAACCAAGGTGTAGGCAGGAATGTAATAAAGATTTGTGTCTATTTCATTACTTATTTATGATGTGCAAGTGTGTAAATCCTACATGTTACCTTATTGTGTGCGGATAGCACGTAGTTATTAAGAATCATTAAATGTTTTTCATGGCTGTACACTTAGATTTGTTGTAATTGTTTTCTATTACGGACGTCATCGCCGTAAATTTTGTTATTAACTGTTAGGACTTAGCTAGATGATTACCGTTAAATTTAATGTGGAAATGGTATCATCCTAACTTAGATTTGTTTTGCTACCCTGTTAAATGTAAATTCTGATATTAGCTTAAACTTGTAACTTGAACTAGGGACTTGCGTCGTACCATTTTCCTAGTGTTGCTGTTGTTGCTTTATTATTGTGAGATAGATCTTTCGCGAGGGTTTTCCGCAACTTCTCAGGTAGGGACCTGCTCTTTATTTTCTTTTGTTTATTAGTTTGCGGACTAGCCGATCATAACCCTCCGAACTAGGCTAGGGGCTTGTGAATTTTAATAAATTTTCACGGTGTTTTACTTAAGCCTGGATGTTTAATTTCTCAGTCTAGTTTTTAAGGTGAACCTTTCCTTAGGCAGTCTATGACCATCGTCACCATGTACCACGATCCCTGTGGACTACAGTGTCTCGTGCCGCTCAGCCTATTAGGAAGTTCACCTGATCCTCACGGTAATTTTATTCGACTTATGGGATGTTAGGAAAGTCATCGTGGTTGTTGACTCGACTAACGGTCTCAATATACGACACATAAAATGAATGCACAATTAAAGCTTACAGTATACCTACCAATTTCAAGGAATGGAATTAATAAAAATGTAGAAATACATTGAGTTTTTTTTAGTTTCTTTGCAATATTAACCAAGAGAAAAAATATAGGGATACTTTGCTCATATTTTTAATGACAGTTATTTTATAAGATTTCAGGGATTCCATTTGTATAAATTACCAGCTTTAACGCAATAATAATAGTATAGTTGAAGTAAAGATATATATCAGTTTCAGTATTTTGACATTTTCATAATTTCCAAAAAAGTTCTTTAAAAAAATTGCGCGCGTGAAACGAAACTACATAGGCCTATGGGCTTTGTAACTACCCATAGGGGGGAAGAGATTTTCTGTAGCGAAGTGGTTGCATATCAGTGATATAACTATAAAATTATAACACAAAAGAAGAGTTTGGATGGATCATAAACCTTTTTATTCCGCACTGACAAAACTGCAATGGAATGCAAAACATTATAAAAAAATAATGCAGTAAACCACAAAAGGTGATTTATGTAAACAAAATGACTGCTCATTCAGTTATGAAATTTCAAGTTCACGTATGCAGAATTTTATGAAGTACAATGCATATTTAACATTCTATGAACAAAACACACACTTTCTCAATTAAGAGCCAAAACACTGAAAACACATAATATTTGCTACATACGTATATAAATGAAAGTTAATCTACTATAAATTATAACATCATTTCCAAATAAGAAACCATCTCCGGATTTTTTCAGAAAATACCCAAATTATGCACTATTAACCAACAAAAATTATTTTTAAAATGTAAGCAGCAAGTTCAATGACAATCGGCTGCATAGGCACACTAGCAAGAACATGAAAAACACAATAACACACAGCTATTGATATATTTGTATGTTAAAGTTGTTATGTTATTAATTATTTCACATTAAATAATAAAGAATTTATTATTCACTTCCTAAACCAAGGAAACTTACGAGGCAACTGATAAAAAAAATATATTTAGGCTACGTATTCTGAACAATTTACAGTACGTTCGAGTATCATTCAACAATATTAGCTTCTTGTTGTTGCTTATTTTAGGGCTGCGACATCGTGGTCATATAGCCTCGTGCATCTAGGTGTGTGTAACCTGTGTTATTGTGATGGCTGTACCACTGTGTGCAGTTGTAAATTAGTGATAGAACGTAAAGAGGCGGCTGTGTCCTTAAGTTAGGAACCACCCCGACCACGGAAAACCACTTCCAGGGTGACTGAGGCAGGAATTGAACCTTCCTCTTCTGAGTTTTATCTGACGAGGCTGAGTGTACCCCGTTCCAGCCCTCACAACAGTATTAAAATCTCCTGGCAGAGCCGGGAATTGAACCCGGACCTCCAGGGCGTCAGCCAAGAACGCTAGCCACTACACCCCCAGGTGGTTAATGTTTTTCTTGCCTGTGAATGTGCCAGTGGTTTCCTCTTCTTTCGTTTGTTGGTATTATTTGTCGCCTGCTTTTGTCGTTGTGCCTCTAGCACAAATGAGGGATCTCGGATGTTCATGCCTCGAACAACTCGACTGTCTAGAATTTAGGGCAAAATACACTCCTTATAAAATTGTACCAGGTTTGGAAGCATTTTTCTTTGCCATACTATCTCATCCTTTTCTATCCTTTCTACGAATAGTTCTCCTTTCTTCGTATAAACTACATTGTCGCACCATTTTCTCCTGGTGATATTCAATTGACCCTGGACCTAGAAGAAGTATCTGTAGCTTCGTTTCAATTGCAATTTTCCTTCTGACAGTTCCAAGCACAAACTTTTGTTTTGTCACTTCGGCTCTCAAATCTGATTCAGTGACGGACGCAAGGCATTTTATTTCAACGAGGCCATCACAAGCAACCAAACCATCAGGACTGGTTCCTAAAAATGAATGATCTTGATCTACGAAGAACCCACACTTGGTGACCATGTTGCCAGTTTTGTCTTCGTACATTTTCAACACAGCGTCCTCATTATCTCTTCTAAATTTGACGGAAACTGAGGTGAGATTTTTGGGATACAAAGTTGTTTTTACAAGATTGTGGCAAGGGGTGTGAGATAAACGCTATGACTAGCCCAAACTTGCAAGCTGTCAAGCGATTCACTCTTTGGTCGTGCCACATGGGGTTAGTGTGTTGTCCAAGAGTTGATACTTCAATAGGACTACCGTTTATTACCTCATCGGCCATTTTCTTTGAGAAGTTGATCATTCTTGTCTCAAGAACTTCATCTTCAACGTCAGAAAACTGTGCCAGTGGCCCATAGTTTTCATCACACTTTCGTCTCTTCTTTACTGACGGTTTATCAGAAAATGCCAGTGCCCTTCGAGATCGTCTTTTCTCTCTGGCGACAATTTTCGCCTTGAAAGTAATACCTGGGCTTCCATGTAGTCTTCTCCAGGGACTAAGATGCCATGTAGACACAGTGGTGTGACTTAGCTAAGCAAAAGTAAACATCGACATATTGCAATGAAAGGAATACGTGAAATCCCTTTAATATTTCCCAAATGCTTACAACACCACTCATCGAGCTCATCCCATGTCCATACGACCTCTTCGCCCAGCCTCCGTCGCCAATAACAGATATGTACGGAACGCCATTCAAATAGTTGTTCTTTTCAATGGCAATACGTCTCTTCTTCTGGACTTTCCTTCATTTTACGTATGAGAGCTACTTCTCAAACCTTTAGAAAGAAAATAATAATATTAATAACAACAATAGCAATGATTGCTTGGACGGGATTATAATTTACAGAATATATTTATTTTAAAATCATAAATATGTTTTGAATAAAAAATTTAAAATTGTCTTAATATAGAAATGTTTGAAGAGAGGCTTTTCTTTGCATAATTTTCATCTAATAATGAACAACAACAACAACAAAATAGTATTCATAATTCACTGAAACCAAATATTCAGAATTGTTTATAATATATAGGTCATAAGGAAATATGGATCAATATACAGTACTTACATCACCACCTAGTATTTCATGGTTTGCGTATTTGTTGTGGCCCACGATCGGTATGTCCAAAACACTGAACATTTCCTCGACTTGAGAAAACGCGATACCTACTGTCATAGCTCCCCACACCAGAGCATCGTTCACTTCCATTTTTTGGTAAACAGGCTCTGAAGTTACAGCATATTCGTTTTCGCAGTTGTCACAATAATAAATCCATGTACAATATAATCCATTTTTTATTTCTTTTTTGAATTTTTTGTATTTTCCCATGGTACAATGTTTGGAATGGATCGTTACTAATTCTATTTCTTTCACAACGTGACCAATATCAACGATGCGTCGCCCTATTGGAGGCAGTTCGTTGGCCTCAGTATTCCTTTCAATTACCATAGGTGGTACTTCACAATCAGACTCACTGTCATCGTCTGTATCACTTCCTGAATCGTTTGGAAAATTTATGGAATAATCTTGATCTTCATACCTGAAATCACACAATGTTAAAAAATATTACCTTGATTATTATTACAAAACAATAGACAAATCACTTTCTAAATGTAACGTTGTCCTAGCCACATACACGATATGCCTTAAACTAACCTATAATCACTTTCCATCACGTCGGGTTTCTTAAAGCCACTTTGTTTTGAAAGGCTATATTTTGATATAAGCATACAGGCTCTTCATTGGTTATAGAGCTACACGGATTGGTGAAGTATTGGTGTTACATATCTACCATTTCAAGGAACTACTATTTGTCATGAGCAGCTGATCACCGTCACCATCTGTTTCTCTTCATTTTATTCTGTTCTTATACCCTAAATTTTATGGTGCACCATATTAGGTTTTAAACACGTATATTATTACTGTGCTACGCTTTGTTTTTTGTTTTTTCAACAGCTGATGAAGGGGATAAAATATAATTAATCCCCGAAACATGTACAGTGCCGGAAAAAAGTTTAAGACCACCCCTAAAAATCCATGAATGTGCTTTCGGTCTTAAACTTGTTAATTTTTCACGTTTCCTTTAGTATGACATAAACAACGTTAAAAATAGCATATTTTGGTCATTGGGAAATACTGTAGCTGAAACGGTTCAAAAGTTACAAAAAATTTTAGGTATTATGAAATAACAAAAAAAAAAAATCTATTTCGTCATGCAGAAAAATACACAATTCAAAATTGGGGTAAGACAGGTGTACGATTTTTGTTGTCCAAAGAGAACATAGGTAGGGTACTTCAATGCAAGCCTTGGAAAAAAATTAAAAAACATAAGTGATACAAAAATTCGGGGTTTTGCCCCGCTGAATTTAGGACTAAAAAGTGTCAATTTTTGCACTTTCCATTTATTGCAGTTTAAAATCCCCTCCTTCCCTTTCAGTTTGCAATATGTGTTCATTCTGATATTACAGACTCTATGCAAGTCAGTTGGCACTCCTACTTCGTAGTTCCCGCCATTTAGCTGTTGTTTTGTTTCAACATTTGGAGGTTAACTCTTGTGCTGGAGACAATACGGGGAAAACGTAGGTGTCAGAAGCCACCAAGTGGAATATTATTGGTTTAAACAAGGGTTTAAAGTGACAGAGAGAGATTGCTGAGATCTGGGAAGTGTCTAAGACGTTTGTGCAACAAATAATTCATCGATACAGTGAGTTTGGAACAGTTGTTGACAGGCCAAGGCCAGGCTGCCCAGGGAAGACATCATCAAGACTGCAACTTTGTAAGAGGAACAGAAATGCTAGTTGTAGTGATCTTCTGAGAGATCTAATGAACTCGTGTGGCGATATTGCCATAGACAAAGACATTAAGCTGCTTCCCTGGTCTCCTCGTAGTCCAGATCTCAACCCCATAGAAAACGTAAGGAACACAATGGGATACCCGTTGGAAACACACAATCCCAAGAATGCAGAAGAATTGAGACTGACAGTCCTCACACTATGGCAGCAAGTGTCACAAGCCCATGAATGCAGAGGAATTGAGACTGGCAGTCCTCACACTAAGGCAACAAGTATCACTCGAGGAGTGTAAGAAGCTGATCCACTCTATGCCGGACAGGATCAGGGCATGCTACAAGTCCAGACGGGGTCCAATAGTACTAAACTTGTATTTTTATGTATCTTTGTTTTAAGTAAATGGATGACTAATAGGTTGAATTATGAAAAATAACATGTTTTTTTTGGGTGGTCTTTAACTTTTTCCGGCACTGTACTGTAAACAAGTTCAATAATTAATTTTATCTGTATAGTATTGATTCAGGCAGATGTTCATTTCTTGTTAATAACTATTGATTATTATTAACATACAAAAAGCAAATACGTATTAAAACTAACTCCAGGCAAATGCTGGGATGGTTCCTCTCTAAAAGCTATCCTATCCCCAATTTAGAAATTCACACAATAGTACAGCCATCACATTAACACATGTAATCACACAAATTCCATACACACCCAAAAATACATGGGGCTATATGACCGCGATGTCTCAGTCCATAAAATAAGCAACAACAACACGCTTTACAAGTAGGTAATCTACTAAAAAATGACAAGTCCTTTCAAATTAATTAATAATTAGTTTATATATTGTAGCAATAGTTTACTTACCGACTTGCATCGTGGCCTATTGGGGGAGTGCTTTCAACTAACAAGCTGTTGAATATTTCTTCGGAGACTTCAAATTGAGCAGAATCGTTTGAAACATTCACGGTGATTTCTTGTTGTTTTCTTTTCTCCCACGTAGTCTTTGCTGCGCAGCCTCTTCTGGAACGTTTCCTTGACGGAGAATGCTTTCGTGGCATTGTAGAATAAAGTGTGAATGTTATAGGAGCACTCAATCACTCAATCACGAAACACAAACGCAGAATTAGGAAATGAAAAGAGAAAGGGGCGAGATATATTCTTCTATTGCTTCCTCAAGATTAGGTCTAGTCAGACTGAAGTGTCAGCGACTAAGTGCGCAGGAAAAAGTTATGGAAGAAGGTGAGTTATTTTGTTTTCTTTGCACTCCACGGTAAGTAGAATGGAATGCTGCGTAAGGAAAGGAATGACCCGCAACGGGAGGTGCGGTGCGGTGCTAGGTAGTAGGGTGGGGGAATTAAGCTCCGTGCAAGTGGTAGTGCGGGTAGTCTATCGTGTAGCCTGTGTAGTTACCGTTCTGCCGAGTTGAAGACTAGTCAAAGGTACATACGTCACGGGTTTATCACTAAACAGTTTCTTTCATCAAATATTCGAACTGCTCAGAATTAGACCCTTTACAAATTGAATAAATTTGAAACTATTATAGCAAATTTTTCACAATTGAAATATTATGCTTTTATAAAATATGTGGAATTTTGAAATAAAAATTGTTCATAATGAAGCTACTATTACAAGGGTTATTGCACAGAAATTTAGAAATTCTCCTGTTATTAGTTTTGTCGTGACGTATGTACCTTTAACCCTCAAAGTAGACACTTTGAATACATGCCCTGAACAAACGAGCAGTCTATATTTTACAAAAGTGGCATATAACAAGTCCCGAAGACCTATATAACAGATTAAGAAGACAAAATAAAAATTAAAAAAATATTTTATTTTTCGGTAGCACAGCCTTAAGCTACGCCCTCAGATTCGACTGCAACTATTCTTCTTAAAAATCTGATATCTAGGTGACAAGGTCACTCACTCACTATAAACAGTCAAGTACAGTTATCCTCCCGTCTACATTCCCAACTAATGAGGAAAGTGTACCTCATTCTCACAAAAAAAAAGGAAGATGGACTTTGAGCTTCCATTGATGGCCCTGATAAGCAATATTCCATCCCTAGATCAACATCAAGGCAACAACAACACAATCAAATTCTGGTGAGCCACGACACAATTTCATTTGAAATACGAGGGTTGAGACACAATTCATTGCAACTATTTTTTTTCTCACCAACAGGAGACAACACGGAAAATCTACGATATGCATTTGGAAATATAGGGCATGTACGTATGCATAGAGCCTGAAGATAAATTCTGACATCAGTAGATGCTCATAGGTAAGTGACAGTACATAGACCATTTGTAAACATTGTTTTACTATGGTATAGACAGCAAATACACAAGACTACGTACAAAGAACAGGTCTCCACTGGTAACAGACCTTCGAAATAATCACTCAAGGTGTCTACTGTGCGTTGCCAGCGTTGGGGCAGGCTCTGAATACCATTCGCTGCATGTGTATTCCTAACGTGTAACACCTTCCTCCGAAATGCTGTTACGATGTCTTCTTTGTTAGCAAACCGTCGTCCACGTAGTGGCTTCTTGACTTCAGGGATTAGATCATAGTCACATGGGCTCAGATCAGGTGAATAAGGCGGTGTGGAAGAACCTCCCATCCCCACCGTTGTGAGCGACGCTGAACGATGACTGCTGTGTGAGCTGTCGCGTTATCGTGTAGGATTATAGCGTCGTCCAAACGATCAGGACGTTTGGTTCGCACTGCACGGCCCAATTGGTGCAACAAAAAGAATTGTAATACATTGCATTGACAGTGTGCCCCTCACGCGCTGGATGACACACAAGAACACCTTGAACATCGTATGCCAGGATTACCATAACCTTATTGCGCTACGGTTTTTGTCGAACCTTGTGTCTCCATGATGCCCCCAATGACGCCATTCACTTGACTGTCTCTTCAGTTCGGGTTCATAAGCACGTGCCCATGTTTCATCGACTGCAATAATGCGATTCAACATGGCTTGCCCTTCCTGCTGAAACCTTTCCAGATTGATGTGTCATGTTTCGTAACGAGTCCTCTTCTGTACCTCCGTTATATGATGTGGCACCCACTTTGCACAAATTGTACGTATCTGTAGGTCCTTGTATAAAATGCGCCGTATTGTTGCCGCTGGTATTGCTATATGTTCTTGCGATTCCGCTATAGTCCAGCGCCTGTCCTCCTGCAAACACTGATCGTTCACCATTATCCGTACATGTCCATGGACACTGGACGGCCTGGGCGAGCCAATTCGGAAGTTGATACTCTTCCCGTTTTGAACGTCTCCACCCACCTCACCACTCTTCTATATGATGCATGTACACATAATGCTTCCCGCAGCTCTGCATGGCATTGGCGTGCATTTCTGCCGCGGATAACTGCTATTTTAATATACCATCGTTGATCCTGCTTGTTGGCTTCATTGTGTGACGCTCTCACTCACACACTGACTTTGGGGGCATGCTCAGACCCACACTGTTGTTTACATACACCATCTAGTGCATGCTACGCAAGTACATACCGTACGTTTCCAAATGCATATCGTAGATTTTCCGTGTTGTCTCCTGTTGGCGAGAAAAAAGATAGTTGCCATGAATAATGACTCGACCTCCGTAAATGCGAACTTAAATTTCCTTTTGGAACTAACTTCCATTTTATGTCATTTAATTCATGGGAAGTTTAATAAACTCGATTTTCATTCTGACTGGTTTTTATCATCAGAATAATATAACCCAAAGAGTGTTCCATCACCCTGAAGTAAGAGAGTTGCTGTGCTCATCACATGTAAGGTATTGGAAGCTGGCGTCCTATCATCAAGATTCATCACTTAAATATGTGCCAAACTGCTGGTATATCTTCCTGTGATGGTCTAAGATAGCCTACTAGTCGTATTGTTTCACAAATAAGTGGAGCTGAAATAAATGGTAGTTTTTAGCTGAGGATTAACTCTACCTAAGGGATGATGATAATAACAAAAAGGAAGTGGGTTTCGGTGTGGAGAACAGGTATGGGTAGATAGGAAGGGAGTCCAATACAAAAGAATAAAACCAAACAGAAATGAGTCTTCAATAAAAAGTTCCTCCGCAAAATGCCCGTGAAACACCTAAAGTGGGTAGGGACCTGATTTCAGCTAACGGGAAATGTAGCTGGAGCTTGGGCTATTTGCAAGCAAGCGGCGAGCGTCCATTCCCTCCCAAGCCGGTATTCCGTTACTATAGGGACGGGTGGCAGTCTGGCAAGGCAAAGTAAGCCAAAAGGAAAGGACGTACTGTGCCCGTACAGACCGAAGTCCGGACGACCACATATGCATTTCACCAAGAATCAGTCAGCACGAGAATCAAAATATCCCAGGGCGCCAGATGGGTTAAAGAGACTACAATAACTCAACAACAAAATGCTTTACTGATTATCGACTCGATGCAACAATAGGGATAGAAGGAGATTTTCTGAAATGAATGCATCCGATAAAATTAACTCATTTTATTTAAAACTTTAAAATTGACTGAAAGTTTGCCAAAATGGCATAAAAGATGAACGACGAATCATATGTTATGTACAAAATATACAATTTCACCAACACATGAACACTTAACAATTGAGAAGAAGGTCAAATTAATAGTCCTGTTGACTTCGCTCAAAATAATTATTTACAGTAGTAGGGGTTTGTCAGTGCAAATTTAATTGTCTTTACTGATCCCTATATTATTTGAGTATTCACATATTGAAATGAAAAAATTATCACTCGTTGAAAATATATCACAGTTCACTTTTGCAAAATATCGTAGCAAATTAACTAACACTTCAGGATTCAGTTATCTCAGGATTTCTTCAAATACAAAGTTATTAACAAGAAATAGAACACAATATCATTTACATGGACCTTGAGTATTTGGATTCGACGAACTTCGATAAACAGAAAATATTTATTGAATCATCTGCTCTCGATCTCAAGTCTATTCAGAGCTTTTGACTCAATCATAAATATAATTGTCAGAATATTATTATCAACAAAATATAAATTCCATTCCATATGGATTTAACCATTTAATCAATTAATTATCACTTGGAAATATTATTTAGAAAATTCATCATGAAACAATTTCATTTGTTATTATCAAAATTTCAATAATTTGACAAAATGTCAAATATGTTAATCGTCAAACTTATTTGCAAAATGTTTATATATTTTTACAGGATCACAAAATCCTCTCAGTTTGTAGTGGTTGTTAAGAAGTAACAGTTTTAAATAATTAACAGCATCGGCCCATTCGATTTAAAAGCGTAAAAAATCACATACTCATAATTAGCATCTAGACAACCGTCAAGTTTTTTCGTAATGAAAGGTACAAGTTGAACAATAACAATTTTCGAGTAAGCAATTACTAGGAAAACTTCTAGAACACGTGGGTAAACTGTGAATTGACAATGATGGCTCAACAAAATAACCATTGGTTATATCTCGACGAAAGTGTGGCTAAAATCGACTCCTCTACCAAATCCAAAGACATCCAACCTACAATATGATTGGTGCTTCATTTCACACAACTTCATTCCTGCGACTTAATTGCGCAATCAGAATGGCATATTTAACTCTGTTGTGTGCAAACATTCTCTCTGGTAGCTCATAAGGGAATTCCACATTTACTTAATTACGACGTTTATTATCTTAAAAATAAACTGGAACATAAGAGGACAATATACAATAATATAAGACAAGGAGCTCATGAAGTCAAAGATATGGCATTACACGGAATGCGCAGATACCCGACCGTGCTACGGGCGCTGCCGTACGTGGACACTGGGTGAACTACCGTTAATATAGGGAGCAGCACCGTACATGCCGCCCACCTAATTTGTCAAACAAATTAAAATTGGTAGCAATTCATAGACACACTTCTCCAACGCAAGTCTCTAGCAACTAACAACAAAAACTGTACACATACGTATATAAGAAACAAAAAGGAACACAGTACAGAGGTAGTCCTTTAAATGAGCTCGTCAGGGAAAAGACTGATCCTTGTCACTGGCCTTTTATATGACCCTTTGCTTGTCCGCACAGTTACTACACGCACCAAACCATCAAACCCAGGATGGAGCTCTTCTATTATCCCGGTTGGCCATGTGAGGGGGGGAGCATTGTCTTCTTTCAGATGTACCAGCCTTCCTGCTCTGAGGTTGGGTTGATTCTGAAGCCACTTGGAACGCTGCTGGAGCTAAGATTAGTTGGCTTCCTGCGTGAAGAAGTCGTATGTGTTCATTCCAAATAAGCAATTTCGTGACATGATGCTTAGGTGGCAGTACCAAAGGATGTTTTTGTTCAAATGTTGCTTCAGCATTCTCTAGCCTGCCGCCCACCCTCAATAGATTGCCATTATCTAGGAAAGGGTGCAGAGTGAGAAGTTTGCTCTGAAGTGGCACTGCGTTTCCTTGATGTAAATTATGTATCTCCTGACTGTACGAGCAGCGCTGAACGATGCGGATGACTGCTGTCAGACTATCGCGAAGTTCGTCAGTAGTCAAAGGTCCATGCCGTCTTGCTGCTGCCTCATGCTTTAGATTGTGAAGAAATCTGAGAATGTATGCAAATACTCTGTGCAGTTTAGTCAGCTGGAAAAGCGGGTGAAGAGGTTATCTGCGTCATGATTACTCGCCACGAAACACAACCTTACTCCTCGCTGCTCAGGAATTTCGGTTTGTTCAGCAGTGGTTAGTTCAGGCCAGGCTGAAGGATCCGTCGATAGCCAGGCGAGCTCCGCCCACCATAATCGATTGCCTTGAAGTCGATGTGGCTCCGTTCCCCTGGAGATCACGTCCGCTGGATTTTCCTGTGATGAGACATGGTTCCAATCTTGCTGAGAAGTCAGTTGGTGAATTTCCGACACCCTGTTGGCCACATATGTTTTCCAGGCTGAGGAGCTACCTGCAATCCAGGCCGGAACGACAGTAGAGTCTGTCCAGTAATAACGTCGACATGAATGTAGATTAAGGGCTTGAATCACTCTTTCCATCAGCCTGCTCAGAAGGAGTGCGCCATTCAACTCCAGTCTTGGGAGCGACACTTGCTTCAAAGGGGCTACCCTAGATTTAGAGCAAAGTAAGTGAACGGAGATCGTTCCATTGGAGTTGATGCAACGTAGGTAAGCGCAGGCACCGTAGGCTCTTTCTGAGGCATCAGCAAATCCGTGAAGTTCAACATTGGCATTCATGCCATCTGAGGTCACCTTCCGTGGTACACGAATCTCATTTAGTTTGGGGAGCTGCTGATGTATCTCCTTCCATTGTGTCTCAAGTTCTGAGGGAATTTTACCATCCCAATCGAGGTGTCGTTGCCAAAGGACTTGTATGAACAACTTGCACTGGACAATTACAGGCCCTATGAGTCCCAATGGATCATAAATAGACGCTACATTGGCCAACACTGATCTCTTTGTCCAAGTCAATTTGTTGTGGTTGAGAGCTCCCACGGTGAATTGAAATGAGTCACTACTCGAATGCCATAACAAACCAAGCGTTTTCAGGGCGCCATCTTCAAGAGGAAGACTGCAAGACACCTGGCTCTCGCGAAGTGTAGGTGGGATGGCCTCCAATACATCGGGATTGTTGGACCGCCATTTACGGATGGGGAATCCTCCGGTTTGCAGGAGCGATGTGAGGTCTTTGTACAAATGGATGGCTTCTTCAATGGTGTCTGTCCCTGTCAAAAGATCATCAACGTAGAAGTCTCTCTTGGCAACTTCGGCTGCTGTAGGGTGTATGTCTTTACCGTCGAGTGCCACCTGCAGTAAGCAACGGGTAGCTAGATACGGAGCCGCTGCAGTACCGTAGGTTACCGTAGTCAATCGGTACATGTCCAATTGTTGATTCGGAGAACAGCGCCACAAGATTCTCTGGAAGTCTCGGTCTGCTTCATGAATCTGGATCTGTCGGTACATCTTCTCGATATCTGCTGTTAGCGCATACTTGTGTGTGCGGAAGCGAAGAACGATCGAGAACAGATCCTGCTGAACAGTTGGCCCAACCAGCATCACGTCATTCAGGGAGATCGACGAAGTAGTTTTAGCCGACGCATTGTAGACAACTCTGACCTTGGTAGTGTTGCTCGTGTCCTTGATTACTGCGTGATGAGGCATGTAATAAACAGGTTTCTGCTGGTCACTACGATCGACAAGTTCCATGTGTCCTAGTTGGAGGTATTCATCCATGAATTTGATATACTCATTCTTCAGGTCAGGTTGTCGATGCAATTTCCTCTCGATATAGCCAAAGCTCCTCCTGGCATTGGCAAACGAGTCACCAAGTTCTCCTACTGCTTCTCGTAGTGGAAGTCTCACTGTGAACCTGCCCGACTTATCACGCGTGAATGATTTCCTAAAATGCTCCTCGCATTGACTTTCTTCCTTGGAATGGCTACGAGTCGTCAGCTCCTCCTGTTCCCAAAAGCGTTCCACCTGTGTGTGCAAGGCTTCAGCCGTGGATAACAATGATGTTGTTCCATTCTTACGTTGTTGAACTGAGTGAGGGGGTAGACATCCAGATAGCACCCAACCAAGTTGTGTATTTTGAAGAGTAGGGTAACCTTTTCTAGATTGTTGTTCGGGTCTCAAGACTTCAAAGAACACAGTAGCACCTAACAGCAGATCTATCTCCTTAGGCTGGTTGAAATTAGGGTCGGCTAGTGGAATGTTGGCGGGCAGTTGCCAGTCCTCGTACTCTATTCGTGATGAAGGCAGCGGACCAGTAATCTGACGCAGGACAGAACCTACTATATGCCGACTATAAGTACCAACTCTCGACTCTATCTGAAGTTGACAGAAGTGAGAAGATTCAGTCGCTCGCGTGTTGCTAATGCCATTGATGGGTATTGAATGCCGATTCAGCTTGATACCCAAACGGTCCACTAAGTCTCGAGACACGAAGTTCATCTGTGATGCACTGTCTAATAGTGCTCGGCATTGATGCATTCGACCTTCGCTATCCCTAATGTTAACAATGGCAGTTGATAGCAATACTTCATTGTGAGGGCAAGCGCCTCTGACAGAACAATATGCTTGGTGTTGGGATGCAGTGTGTGACGAGGTAACAGTACGGTCCATATTCTGGTCTATATGTAACATTGTGTGGTGACTTTTATTGCATCTTCGGCAGTTACCTGCGTTGCAATTGTTGGCTATGTGGTCATTTCTCAAACAATTGAAACAGAGATTATGTTCCCTCACAATACCTATACGGCCATTTACGTCCATGTATTTGAATTTTGGACATTTATGCAGACTGTGAGATGTCTTACATAGCACACAATAAGGTGACGTGGTGACGAAGGCTCGGTGTTGTCCCCTTGAACTTGTACCACGCTTGACCTCATCTTGGGTTACAGCAGCTGTCTTGCTGGACGTGACTATTTCTAAAGTTTGGCAATTACTTTCCAAGAATTGAATTAGGTCCTTCAAGCTGGCATGCACTTCGTTTGACGTACCGTTCTCCCATTGTTTCCTGAGATTGAGACTGATTCTTTCCAAAACTAAGTGCGAGAGCATAAGGTCATGCAAGGGCGTTTCAATTTTTAGAGCTTCTATGGCATTTAAGTTGCTGCAAAGTTGATTAATTAGCAAACGCAGCTCTTTAGGAGAATCATGCTTTGCGTTAGGGAGTGACAACAATTCCTTGATGTGAAGGTCTGATATAAGTCTGGGATTGTGATACCGACTGCGAATCAATTCCCAGGCGACCTTGAAGTTATCCTGTGAAATTGGTAAATTCTCAATTAGGTGGTGAGGTTCGCCAGACAAACATGATAGAAGATAATAGTATCTTTGAATGTCTGTGATTGTATCATTATTGATGATCAGCGCTACAAAGGTGTCATAGAAATGCATGAAATCTTGTAGAGCACCACTGAACTTGGGTAGTGAAATAGTTGGAAGTTTTAGGGCGCAACTATTGCTCATGTTATCACTATTTACAGGCGGAGGTGTGTGAGTATGTTCGGGGCACAATAGCGTTTCCATTTTTGACTTAATGTCCAAGCATAAATGATCAAAGGCTGCTCTATCTAGATCATGTGCTTCGTTTTCAGGATCATCGATTTCCAATTGTATCTGAGTGTCATTATACTCATCCATTAAACTCGCCAACGATTGTTTCCTAACTTTAATGTCATTAAGATTCCCACCTGCTGCAAATGCATTCACGAATATACTTAAGCGAGTCACGCGAGATTTGATGACTGCTCTTTTCTTTGTTAATACACGTTTTTGATTGGCATCCATAATAACCCGGTAAGAAAAGGACAAAGGAAATGTAGAACCAGATTGTACTTACTGGTGTAGTTCTGTGCTCTCTTACTCAACCAAGTTAGCTATTTTCATAGATGGTTACGTAGTTCACCTATATCCGGCAATCGGAAGGACCAAAAAATGTTGTGTGCAAACATTCTCTCTGGTAGCTCATAAGGGAATTCCACATTTACTTAATTACGACGTTTATTATCTTAAAAATAAACTGGAACATATGAGGACAATATACAATAATATAAGACAAGGAGCTCATGAAGTCAAAGATATGGCATTACACGGAATGCGCAGATACCCGACCGTGCTACGGGCGCTGCCGTACGTGGACACTGGGTGAACTACCGTTAATATAGGGAGCAGCACCGTACAAACTCTCTTCAAACACAACAATTATTTCTTCCTAAATTATACAGAATAATCAAGCCTTTGCTTGTTACAACAACTGGAAGATTTATAAATTGGTAAACTCCACCAATGAGTTTACAATAATATTTTTACCATCAGTTTAAAACATGAATAACTCACCGTGTCTATTCTTAGCCAAACGTTTTGAAAGACGTTGCTCCATAATGATTTTATTTTCATACAAACTCTAGCAAAAACCCTGTTTTATACATGCTTTTAGCTTCCCGTATCATTACTTTCCGTGTCTTCTCAAAGATTTAAATGCATAGTGCAAGCGTGAAATAATTCCACTGAATTAATATGTGTTTTTTTTCATATTCATTCATTTATTTGCAATGGGGGGTGTGTCTCCCGGTGGCAAATTGTATATACATAACAAATAAATAATTATACATAACAATTCAATAACAATTATACAACAATTAAACTGAAGTATTTACACAAATAGTCAGTCTTTTCTTAAACACACCTATATGTTTGGGAAAAGGCTCTAAGACTGCGGCAGGTAGAGAGTTCCAGTTATCAATGGCACGGTTTCCAAAGAATATTTACCATAATTTGTTCGTTGTGGTCGGCCCTTAACTTTGAAAGGATGATCGCTCCTACCCATGTAAGTGGGCTTTCCCAATCGTTTGCTAAGCTCACCCCATGCTGGTTGATTTGTATACGTGTTGTACATAGCGCAGAGTCTAGATTTCATCCTCCTAGCCTCCAGTGTTTCACACCCTAGTTTCTTTAACATACGGCTCACACTGCTCCTGGGATTAAAGTCACAGAGCACAAATCTAGCGGCCTTTCTTTGTACCATTTCCAACTCATTGATGAGCCCTACTTTATATGGATCCCAAACCGCCGAGGCATATTCCAGAATAGGTCTTACAAGTGACAAATAGCCTAATTCTTTAGCAGAGGTACTACTTCCTTTTAATACCCTCATTACAAAGTGCACATCCTACATGCTACTCCATTTCATATCATTCCTTACGTGAACGCCCAAATATTTGCAAGAATCTTCTTCGACAAGTATTTCCGAGCCAATGTTATATTGAAAATCCTGCCTTCGCACTTTCCCTATTTTTAAGAGACTACATTTTCTTGTGTTTATTTTCATTTTATTTACAATCGCCCACGTATAGACCAGGTTCAGGTCCTCTTGAAGCACTGCATTGTCTTGTGAGTCATGTATCTTTCGATATATTACACAATCATCCGCAAACAATCGACAGTCACTGCGAATCCCATTTGGTAAGTCATTTATAAACGCCAAAAATAACAAAGTTCCGATTACGCTGCCCTGAGGGATACCCGACGTTACGGTAATTTCATCCGAGAATATGCCTTCGACTTTCACTTTCTGGGAACGACCCGTCAAAAATTCTTGGATCCATAAAATTACTCTTCTATCAATCTTCGTCGAAGCTAATTTATGGAGTAGCATGCCATGCGGAACGACATCAAATGCCTTCGCAAAATCTATAACCACGGCGTCGACTGAAACTCCATGGTCTAACGATTCGCTAATGTCTTGAAAAAGTGATAGCATCTGACTCTCGCATGAGTAACCTTTCCGAAATCCATGTTGCCTATCATTAAACCATGATAATGTTTCCCACTGTTCCCTCAAGTAGTCGCTAATCAGATGCTTCATCTGTTTACAAACGATGGACGTAAGGCTAACCGGCCTGTAGTTGCCCAATTCAAGTCTGCTCCCTCCCTTAAATATTGGGACTACCGTAGCTCTTTTCCAGTCATCTGGGATTTGCGCATTGTTTATGGACACATTAAACATCACCTCCAAGTATCGTGCCACGGCCCTACCTCCTAGTTTAAGTACTTCACTAACAATATTATCAGGACCCTTTGATACATTGAAACGAAGTTTTTGTATTAGCTTTACAAATGCTGACTGGTTGGGCATGCGTTAACCACTAACCTTCGGAATCAACAAGTATCCGATCTTAGAATATTGTTTTGAATGTCAAATGAACAAATCACACTACATGATAATGATTATTAGAAATCACAATTGTTATTATTATTATTATTATTATTATTATTATTATTATTATTATTATTATTATTATTATTCTTTCAGAAAATAGAAAAATAATAATTATTATTAAATCAACATTATTATTATTATTATTACTATTATTATTATTTCCTCAACAAAAGGATTTAAAGTTCTTAAACTGTTCGGGGAATATCATCGAATATCATCGAATATCATCGAATCATTGACTTCTGAGTGTAAAAACTACTCAGATCAAATCTTCTATGTTTATATATTTTTACAGGATCACAAAATCCTCTCAGTTTGTAGTGGTTGTTAAGAAGTAACAGTTTTAAATAATTAACAGCATCGGCCAATTAGATTTAAATGCGTCAAAAATCACATAATCATAATTAGCATCTAGACAACAGTAAAGTTTTTTCGTAATGAAAGGTACAAGTTGAACAAAACAATTTTCGGGTAAGCAATTACTAGAAATACTTCTAGAACACGTGGGTAAACTGTGTATTGACAATGATGGATCAACAAAATAACCTTTGGTTATATCTCGACGAAAGTGTGGCTAAAATCGACTCCTCTACTAAATCCAAAGGCATCCAACCTACAATATGATTGGTGCTTCATTTCACACAACCTCATTCCTGCGACTTAATTGCGCCCTCAGAATGGCATATTTAACTCTCTGCAAACACAACAATTATTTCTTCCTAAATTATACAGAATAATCAAGCCTTTGCTTGTTACAACAACTGGAAGATTTATAAATTGGTAAACTCCACCAATGAGTTTACAATAATAATTTTACCATCAGTTTAAAACATGAATAAATCCACACCGTTTCTATTCTTAGTCAAACGTTTTGAAAGACGTTGCTCCATAATTATTTTATTTTTATACAAACTCTAGCAAAAACCCTGTTTTATACATGCTTTTAGCTTCTCGTATCATTACTTTCTGTGTCTTCTCAAAGATTTAAATGCATAATGCAAGCGTGAAATAATTCCACTGAATGAATATGTTATTTATTTTTGGGCTTGCGTTAACCACTAACCTTCGGAATCAACAAGTATCCGATCTTAGAATATTGTTTTAAATATCAAATGAATAAATCACACTACATGATGATGATTACTAGAAATCACAATTATTATTATTATTGTTCCAGAAAATAGAAAAATAATAATTATTATTAAATCAACATTATTATTATTATTACTATTATTTCCTCAACAAAAGGATTTAAAGTTCTTAAACTGTTCGGGGAATATCATCCTCGACTTCTAAATAATGGATAAATATCCATTCCTCAAATTAAATTTATTATTAAATCTTCAGTTACGACGGCTGATGACCGCGATAAGAAAAATATCAAAATTAAATAAATGCTCGTTCTGCTCGTCCATAAATATCGAATCATTGACTTCTGAGTGTAAAAACTACTCAGATCAAATCTTCTATTGCAAAAAAAAAATATTTGCAACAGCAAAAAACATATCCATGAATAGAAAAAATGTGTTGGTAAGACTGTAGAAAAATATGAGAAATCCAGCTAACTACGCATAAAAATAATGCAAATTGTTGCTAACATTGTTGTAGATCTTGATGCTTGTAGTCTGGTCGGAACCAGATTATTCAGTCTTCTTGTCCCCATTAGGACACGTATTTATAACCTTGTATCGGCCTCCAATTTATACCCGCAAGCTGTCTTAAACAGACATAGCGGTATTCATGCTTGAAGCCATAATATCTTGAAGAAAAATGTTACCAGGTTCAAAAGCTGAAGTAAAGTTGACAGGGGTCTGATCAAAATGATCCATGATGAAAATTAATAACATGACCCATTTGTGATGTATTCAGTACTCCTAATACGCTTATAATCTTGTTCAGCACTAGTACAAATTCTGTCGAGTTTGCTGGGCAGAGCTTCTCACTCTTCAGATTGCGCAAGGCAAAACTGCATTCCCAATATCGGCTAAAGAATAGTACTGTGCAAGAATGGTAATAAAAGTACTGATTTATCTTGGCTGGTCCACTAACAAGACAAAAGCTTGTTCTCTGACTGTTGGATTAAACAATCCAGCTTTGAATAATTGTGGACAGAAGAAAGAAATGTAGACAAAGTCTACCATATGTCCAGTTGTAGCAGTAAATAATGACCAGTGCCACAAATTTGTATCACTTCGGTGATAACATTTGATAAGTTCGTAGATCACTAAAATGTTTAACACTTTCCTAACACCAGTAACCATGTACTGTCGAAACACTAAGTCCCAGCAACTGTGCTGTTAATAACGAAGAATTTGCAACCATGTCCACGAAGATTATAGCAGTGTTCGGAGTCGTAGAGTGTTTAGCGGCTAGAGCACTTACGTAGTACTACACATCCATAGCAACGGGGTGCTTATGGAGAAGTGAACATACTTAGCTCAGGCGGGCGTGCTGGCTACTCGAGGTCACTGCGGAAAAAATGCTGGAACTAAAACATCTCATATCTCAGCTTCCGCTCAATCAATTTCCTCGAAATAAAGCACATTCTTCCTCCCTTGTCCGTGCCAGTAATCTGATATTAGTCTCAAGATTCTACTCCATCGGGAAATATTTAATGACATTTTAGCCTCGACTATGATGCTCTCGGGCTACGTCACTTAACCATTTCTTGGCTGTCGAAAGCTTCCAAATCCTTCTTAGAAAGTTTGGCGCGTGCTATTAAAACTTTCAATTCTGGACTTAGCATTGTGGCCAGTACCTTCAAATCTAGGCAACTGGATTTGGGCACACTACTAATTTTCACTTCGGAAAGGTTATTTTTATAATGCATTCAAGAAAGCTGGAATGAATTGAATTTGGTATAATAATTTTATTTCTGGTCACTGTTGAATCTCCGTCAGACCAACCGAATGCTCCCAGAGAGGGAAGAGAGGAAGTAATATTAATGATTTTCGCGAAGTTGTTATTGTTTTTTTTTGTTGGTGAAAATCCTATGTAAATACCAGTTGTTGCACTTAAGGAAGGCTAAGCTTTTACCCAGCAGAGTGCCGACTAAAATTTAGAAAAGGGGAAGAACCTCAAACCTAACTCAAATAAAACTGAAATTTTCGGAAACAAACCATAAGTAACTTAAGAGAAAAAATCTCAACAAGTAGGAAGCTTGCGGAGCTAGCTGTACTTGCCTTAATGGCTTGCTTGGATTCGCTAAGAAAACCAAGAGAAACTTTGAAAATATTGTTACTTGCAGTTTTAGGTTAAATGCAACAAGTAGTACGAACTTTGTTGTTTTGGATATTCTAAAAAAGAGTTTAAGCTTAAAGGAAAAATCAGAGAGGGGAAGGTCCTGCCTACTCGTAATTCTAACGGTAAAGATAACGAACAAAGGAAAACAACGATTTATTTGAACAAAGAATATAAAATTTAAACAATTAACAATCGATAGAATTAGAATCTTATCTTTAAAGTTAGAATAACTTTTTCTTTGGTTGATTTTACAAATATTTAAAGGTCTCAGACCTAATAATATAAAAGTTTATAATTAACAATAAGGTACAAGTTTCGAACTTGTGAAAGCACCAAAATCTCTCAAAGATTTTAAAGGTTATAAGGTTTTGAATAAGAAATAGAGAGATAATTATACAACAAGCATAATTTTGATAGTTTGATTATGTGAAATTCAAGCACTTTTAGAATGCCACTATGACAATCTGAAAGGCTATAAACAAATCATTGATTCCTGATAGTTACAGGAAAGAAGAAAACAAGAAGTTCCGTGACGAACTAAAGAGCCTACTTTTCATGCCAATGATTATTCTACAGTATATGAACCTATCTAGAATAATGACGAAATTAAGTTGCTAATATCAAAATTTCTAATTAGTTCGAAATACTGTATAACTTGCATAATGTTGCCTAATAGAGCACTACAGTTGGCAGACCTGATGACTGAATATATTCTTAGTTCCATCTCTTAAGGTACAGAATACAAAATTTGGTTGAAGTCCAATGAATAGCATGGACGTTACATGCAGTTAAACATTGGATCTAACAGCGCACGTAAAATCATGTTGGCAACAATGTCATGCATGTATTGGTCAGAAATAATCTGAAATAATATGATCTATTGTTGTGCCAATTTTGAATGAAATCCATTAGATAGTATAGAAGTTACATGCATTTTAATATTGGACCTATCAGCAGGCTTAGAATCATGTTGGCAGCACTGACGAAATTTAGTTACTCCAAATTCATCTAGAATGCCAGGTACTATACGTGTGCAAAGTTTAGAGCTATTGGCTTGCATACTTTCTGATACTGTATATTGATATTAGGGCAACAAAAATAGGGCAGCACATATTAACAGTTGGCAGCCCTGGTTGCTTTTAAGAATACGCATAGTCATATCTGTTATGGTACACATAGCACATACGAAATTTGGTTGAAATCCAAATGATAGTATGGAAGTTACATGTATTTAAAGTTGGACCTGTCAGCAGGCTTAGAATCATGTTGGTAGCACTGACGTATATAAGTTACTCCAAATTAACATAGAATGTCAGGTATTATACGTGTGCATAGTTTAAAGCTGTCGGCTTGCATACTTTGTGATATATTGGTATTTGGATAAAATAAATTAGGAGCATTTATTAACAGTTGGCAGCCCTGGTGGGTCTCAAGAATACGCTCAGTCGTATCTGGTTATGTACACATACAACATACGAAATTTGGTTGAATTCCAATTGATAGTGTAGAAGTTATATGCATTTAAAAATTGGACCAATCAGCAGGCTTATAATCAGTTTGGCAACACTGCCATATATGGCCTCCTGGAAATTAAACTGCAGTATTATTATCTATACGTGTGCCAATTTTGAAATAGCTCCCATTCATACCTTCCAAGATATCCAACATGGAGCTCAAATTTCAATTGTGATTTTTTAGCAGCTGGTAGCACTGACATCATTTTCAAATATGGCCGTGAGATATTCGGGTGTAGACATTTACTCCTACCAAATTTTGTTTCGATTGCTCCAGCGGTTTAGGAGTTGATAGGGGGGAACACACACACAGCCAGACAGACAGAAGGACAGACAGACAGAAGGACAGACAGACAGACACACATTTGCCCGATCTCATAAGTCTACTTTTTCCTCATTTTTGCAAAATGTGAAAAGTAGGCTAAAAATTACAAGCGGAAATTACCGCTACTTTAAGCAGAATTTAACATTATTTGAAGTACAAGGATGTACAGGTCGTATTCACGAAACCTGGAGAGAAAAGATTAGACAACTCTTTCATTATTAGAAGAAGTACAATTCCCTAATTTCAGAAGGGATGAGAGATTAAAATGTGGGTTAGCCACAATTTATACAGATTTACGATATTATAAGTATAACAACTTTGAGAGGGCGCTTGCTCGCAAGCGAGGCCTCGTAAAACTTTAGATAGATGAAATCTTAATTTAATTAATGTTAGTTAAGGTATTTGGGAGAAGGAAAATAGGAGATTTAGGAAAATGTCTTGGCCAGATTTATTGCTCTCATTCGAACGCGACGCGGTTGGTAGTTGAACGGGCACTGTTTTGCACTACAGTCTATTGATGGACTTGAAAAGTTCACTATTGCAGCACAGAAAGTTTGTAAAGAGAAAAGTTATTGTAGTTATGGAGATCACTGGTTGAATTTTAGCTTGAACAAGTTTATTGCGTTAGAAAGTTTATATATTGCAGTTGAATGATGAGGTAAATTTCCCACGTTGGCAAGCAAATCAAGAGGTTACCAGCAGTTAATGTAACGTGAATTCCTCAGTGAGGAAAGTACTCCCATAATCAAGTGGAAAATAATAGATTGCTTTACTTGTAGAAATATTGGTTCATGTGGAATGTTCCAGGACCATGATGACAGTTAAATGAGCAAGAGAGGTCCCACGGAGGAAAAAGCTAAGTTTTTATAGACAGGGGATAATTTGAATTAAATCCCTCGTTGTGAAAAAATATTCTCAGTTATTTGGTAAGAGAAGCACTAAATTTCATTTTAGAAAGTCAGCTTTGATAGACATAGCATAACAAAGAAAGATCCCTCGAATACGATTATTGCATAACATTTCGCAATTCCACACACTGTCTATACAATTGAATTAAAAGTATTTAGCTATTTAAAACCATTAAAATCCTTTTAAACACATTGAAGTTTGGTACTTAGCTTTTTGTGCATGTAGAGCTGGCGATGGTTCCTGTTGACGGTTGGTCTAAAATACAGACATGGCGACTGATTTAAAATGTCTCTCGAGCACAGGAGACAAGCTCGTGAGAGAGCCCCAACTGTATGTTTGACGTCTAACGAAGAAGTGAGAACAGATCAACGACGCACGAAGGGACCAAGGAGGAGAAAGGGTGAGGGTAAAAGACAAGAGAGGATGCATCAGGGTATCAAACATGAGAAAAACAAAATTCCTATAAACAACATAGAATTCTTCTTAGAGCGGTGTCTTCAAGGAGATGTTACCTGGCGACAACGACGAAACCTGGTGGTTTGATTTGTAAAGAAGTCGTCTTGAGCATGGAGATATTGAGGAACTTCAGAGGTTAGCTGCCAGATGCCGCTAGGTGGTCCATGGAAGATATATATCTATAATAGACTCAAGGGATACATAAATACCGGTACAAGAGGAAAGAAATACAACCAGATCACTGTTGGTGTCTGCAAGGAAATAAATTAAATAAAAGGTTCGAGCCTAGAGCAGCAAAAGCTAACTCTGCCTGACCGTGTATTCCAAAGAATACACCATACTGGGGGACAAACACCAACAGAGAGCAGAAAAACAATATCAAAGGTTGAGAGAAAGGGAGGCAATTAAAGATAGGGGTCTTGTAATATGCTCATTTGTAGTCAAGATCCTAACCACCCTGACTCTTCCATCCCTTCCCGGGTAACATTCGATCACCCTTCCAGAGATCCGAACTAGGGGGGGGGGGGGAAGCATCCCTAACCAGAACCAGGTCCCCCACTTTGATGTCAGGATTAGAAAGAAACCACTTCTGTCTCCGTTGCTAATAAGTTAAGTATTCCAAATTCCACCTCTTCCAGAAAGAATTACGAAGGGCTTATCAAGTTTACGCCAAACGATTGGTAAATTAGAATCTCTATAAGAGTTAGGAAGGGGAGGAGGGGAAGAAGGAGAAGTGCCTATAAGGAAGTGACCAGGTGTTAATGGAAGCAGGTCATCAGGGTCATTAGAAAGCGGGGTCAGAGGGCGAGAATTAACAACACCTTCAATGAGAATAGACAGTGAGTTAAATTCTTCATATGTCAGAAATTGACTACCTAAAACCTTTTTAGATGACGTTTAGTCAGCTTGACACAGGATTCCCACCTACCGCCGTGATGTGGGGCGTAAGGAGGTATAACCGCCATTTAAAACCTTTAGAGTGGGAGAAATTAGAAATTTGTTCCATGGCAGGAGAAAATGCGAGTGCTTTCTTCCACAATGAAGCTGCGCCTTGAAAAGTGGAGGCGTTATCAGAGAACATTTCAGAGGGAACGCCACGCCTAGCAGTGAAGCGAGAAACGGCTGACAGAAAGTAAGAAGTAGAGGCATTTGTTACTAGTTCCAGATGGATCGCACCAGTGACCATGCAAACGAAAAGAGAAACATAGAGTTTTCCAAACAATTTGCGTTTAGCATCAGGGGAATTACGTTGATATTGAAATGGACCCATATAATCCACACCAGTTAACGCAAAAGGACGAATAGGGGAAGAGCGGAAAGAAGGTAGATCGCCCATCAATCGAGTACTGACCTTAGGTTTCACCTTAACACAAGGGATGCATTTGTGAATTACAGAAGAAACTTCATGAACTAGTAGGATATAAAGGCCGATTCTGGCACAGGGGCTAATGCGCAAGATGGCCACCACGCGCAACCAGCCCTATGTTATTCTTATGGTGGGAACAGTCATAGCTGGCACAGGGACTAATGCGCAAAATGGCTGTCACGTGCAACCACACTCTGTAATGGCGGGCTTTCCAAATTATTATTTATTTGTTATTAACTATAAATTATTATTTATTATTTATTTTCTATTTATTATAAATTTCCTTTTTTAAATTTTGTAATATTTAATTTTTTATTGTGTCAAAGCACTAAACTACAAGGTCACATACCTTACCCAACCTAACTTCACCTAACCTCACCTAACTTTACCTAACCTAACCTAACATAACCTAACCTAACCTAACCTAGCTTTACCTAACCTAACCTAACCTAACTTCAAAGTCAGAGCAAGTGTGAGAGCACACATAATAAACTAAGTTATAACCTAACCAAATCTAACCTAACTTAACCTAACCTAACCTAACCTAACTTAAAAATGCGAGCAAAAACAAAATGAGAGCAAAAAGTGTGAGCAAAAAAGTGAGAGCAAATGTGAGAGCACAAATAATAAACTTAGTTAAAACCTATCCACACCTAACCTAACCTAACCTAACTTCACCTAACCTAACCTAACATAACCTAACTTCAAGGTGTGAGCAAATATGAGAGCAAAATGTAAGAGCAAAAATTGTGAGCAAAAAGTGAGAGCAAAAAAGTAGGGAGCAAAAAGTGAGAGCAAAAAAAGTGGCAGCATAAAAGTAAGAGCAAAACGTGAGAGCAAAAAAGTTGGAGCAAAAAGTGAGAGCAAAAACGTGGGGAGCAAAAAAGTGAGAGCAAAAAAGGAAGAGCAAATGAGAGAGCACAAATAATAAACTTAGTTATAATCTAACCTAACCTAACCTAACCCACAGAAACCTCATTTAAAGATTTTAGTTTTACATTTTAACATTTTACATTTTAACATTTTAGATTTTTGATTTTTTCATTTTACATTTTTAGATTTTACATTTTTGATTTTTTTGTATTTTAGATTTTACATTTTTATTTTAAGATTTTTTAATTTTAGATTTTACATTTTACATTTTCCGAAAAGAGAAAACTACAAGGTCACATACCTAACCTCACCAAACCTAACTTTACCAAACCTAATTTAAGCTAATCCAAAGGCTAATAGACATACACAAAGTATATAAGGGCGCATGCAACTATCCTTATGCTAGTCTTATAGGCAACTGTGCAACATGATCACTACCCCAGCCGGGTATATTTTCATTTTGTTGTTTACACATTTGTCAATTTTCCAATTTCCCATTTTCAGTTTTTTAATGTCAGTTTAAAGGTTTTCAATTTCATAATATGGAAACATGGATTTTGCATTTTGTTGTTTACACATTTATCAATTTCACAATTTCCCATTTACAGCTTTAAAATGTCAGTTTAAAGTTTTTCAATTTCATGATATAGAAACATGGATTTTCCAATTTGTTGTTTGCACATTTGTCAATTTACCAAATTTCAATTTACAGTTTTAAAATTTCAGTTTAATGTTTTTTTCTATTTTGTCAATATGGAAACATGGAATTTCCAATTTGTGTTTTACATGTTCATTTTGCATTAGGAGTGGAGAGAAGTGGGTAGTAATTAAAAATGTACAAGCAGTGTCCATATAATATTTATTTTATTTTAAATACATGTACACTATTTTCACATAATACATTTTTATATATATTCTTTTTTTGTTGTTATAAATTGTACAGTTGTTTTTATTTTATTTTCTATTTTAATTTATTTTTGATTATGAATACCATTTTTCTATTTTCGTTTTATTTTATTTTATAGTGCTATTGTTTTATTTCCTAAATTGTTTTGTTTTATGTATTTGCTAGTTGCAGGCAGAAGATTTTGATAATCATAACTTAACTCTTTAAGCATGGTTAATGATTGAGTAATGACCATAGGCATGTGTACCTATACCATCAGCATCAATCACTCTTTTATCATCACCAGGACACAAAGCAATTTTGTTTAGTCTTATGGATGATATGTCATGTTGTTAATACCTTTAATCTTTTTGATTTCTTTACCATTTATGTCTAAAGCATACATTTTAGCTCTAAGTCCAACAAATACTTTTATAATTTGTCCACAAGCCTCATCTTTAGATTTCCCCAACGTTTTCTTGTTTGATGTAGAGTAACATATGTGATTAGTAGGATAATCTGATGTGTCCAGGTGTTCTAGGACATCCAACTTGTCTTGATGTACAGTGCCATACCAGAGTCATGTTCCTAAAAGCTTTGGTACATACGTTAAACCCTCACCGGCTGTGGACCACATAAAGACAATCCTTCCGAGCCAACCTGTTATTTATCGTGGACCTGATACTGCAGAAAAGTTTATGGACTCTTTGATCTCAATAGCTAATGAAATCGATCGCCTTTACAGCTTAAATTTTCCAAAGGCTTTTACTGAGGATCAAGAAGCAGAGTTCCAATGTTCTGAAACCTGTTATTTGTGTCATAAACCATTTACCAAAGAGGACTGGAAAGTTCGAGACCATTGCCATATTACAGGGGAATACCGTGGAAGTGCTCATAATAACTGTAATTTGAGGTGTAAAACACGTAACCCCGTTCCTGTGTTTCTACATAATATAAGTGGCTACGATGCAAATTTCATTGCAAAGCAATTGGGATGTACTAGTGAGAGAGTAGATGTTATCGCTAACTCCAAAGAAAAGTACATTTCCTTCACCAAATATGTAGGAAATGTTAAGCTTCGATTTGTGGACACGTTTCGGTTACTGCCAAGTAGTTTGGAAAACTTAGTTTCCAACTTAACATCATACCCTGAAACAGACAAGTACTTTGGAAAAGAAAATGCAACGCTCATGACTCGTAAAGGGTTATTTTGTTATGAATACATTGATTCATGGGAAAAGTTAAGTGAAACGTGTTTACCTCCTAAAGAGGTATTCTTTAACAAATTAAGTCAAGAAGATGTTAGTCAAGAAGACTATGAACATGCCAAAAATGTGTGGAATCAGTTCAACATTAAAACTGTAGGGGAATATAGTGACCTCTACCTAACTTCAGACGTACTCCTTCTTGCAGACAGCTTTGAAACGTTTAGAAACAAAACACTAGAAACACACCGAGTGGATGCTGCACACTTTTTTACTTCGCCTGGTTTAATTTTCTAGGCAATGCTCCTTTACACAGGAATTGAACTCGAATTGCTTCAGGATTACGATCAGATTCTTCTAATCGAGACTGGAATGCGTAGAGGCATATGCCAGGTGTCTCATCGGTATGCTGAAGCTTACAATAAATACATGGAAACCTATGATTCTGAGAAACCATCGCAGTTTATTACCTATGATGATGCCAACAACCAATACGGGCGGGCTATGTGCCACTCCCTTCCTTATGGTGTATTTCAGTGGGTTTCTCCAGATACTGTTGATCTCGAAAAACTAAAGAAAGACGATCCTGTGGGATACATTCTAGACGTTGATGTTGATTACCCATCTGACCTTCATGATCTACACAACGATTTACCTCTCCTACCGGAGTGTACACAACCTAAGGATTCGTCTCGGAAAAAACTAATTCCTCATCTTGGAAATCGAAGGCGATATGTTGTTCACTACATGGCATTAAAACATGCTTTAGATCACGGAATAAAATTGATAAAAATTCATCATGTGTTAAAGTTTAAACAAAGACCTTGGCTAAAGGCATACGTTGACATTAATAACTACCTTAGAAAACAAGCCAAAAAT
Organism: Meconema thalassinum; assembly: GCA_946902985.2. Lineage (NCBI taxonomy): Eukaryota > Metazoa > Arthropoda > Insecta > Orthoptera > Tettigoniidae > Meconema > Meconema thalassinum. The sequence goes on from OX336388.2 coordinate 810,560,393, forward strand.
GATTTTGAGAAAAATCTGTACAAATTATTCAACAGTGCCATTTTTGGAAAAACAATGGAAAATATCCGTAAAAGAATAGATATACGTCTTGTGACTGACAGCAAAAAGGCAGAAAAGCTAATAGCAAATCCGACATTTATTGACAGAACAATGTATGGTCCTAACCTAGCTGCTTTCCACATGGCTAAACGAAACATTGTATTCGATAAGCCTATATATATTGGAATGTGTAAACTGGATATTTCAAAAACTCTAATATATTCCCACCACTGTGATGTCCTGCTACCCTATTATGGAATGAACAATCTTAAACTCATGTATATGGATACCGACTCGTTCATTTATTTGGTTAACACCCCAGATGCATATCAAGACAAGTTGGATTTCCTAGAACACCTGGACACATCAGATTTTCCTACTAATCACATCAAACAAGAAAACGTTGGGGAAATTTAAAGACGTGGCTTGTGGACAAATTATAAAAGCATTTGTTGGACTTGGAGCTAAAATGTACGCTTTAGACATAAATGGTAAAGAAATCAAAAAGATTAAAGGTATTAACAGAGGTGTTGTCAAAAATTGTATAAGCTTTCAGGATTATAAGGATTGTGTCATGAAAAACAATGTAAAAAGAATAACAATGAACATTATCGCTTCTAAACAACATGACATATTATCTATAAGACTAAACAAAATTGCTTTGTGTCCTGGTGATGATAAAAGAGTGATTGATGCTGATGGTATAGGTACACATGCCTATGGTCATTACTCAATCAGTATCCATGCGTAAAGAGTTAAGTTATGAATATCAAAATCTTCTGCCTGCAACTAGTAAAGACATAAAACAAAACAATTTAGGAAATAAAATAATAGCACTATAAAATAAAATAAAACGAAAATAGAAAAATGGTATTCATATTCAAAAATAAATAAAAATAGAAAACAAAATAAAAACAACTGTACAATTTATAACAAAAAAGAAAAGAATATATATAAAAATGTATTATGTGAAAATAGTGTACATGTATTTAAAATAAAATAAAAATATTGTATGGACACTGCTTGTACATTTTTAATTACTACCCACTTCCCCCCACTCCTAATGCAAAATAAACATGTAAAACACAAATTGGAAAATCCATGTTTCCATATTGACAAAATAGAAAAAAACATTAAACTGAAATTTTAAAAACTGCAAATGGGAATTTGGTAAATTGACAAATGTGTAAACAACAAATTTGAAAATCCATGTTTCAATATCATGAAATAGAAAAACTTTAAACTGACATTTTAAAACTGTAAATGGGAAATTGTGAAATTGATAAATGTGTAAACAACAAAATGCAAAATCCATGTTTCCATATTATGAAATTAAATCTTAAAACTGACATTAAAAAACTGAAAATGGGAAATTGGAAAATTGACAAATGTTTAAACAACAAGATGAAAAAAAAATATCCGGCTGGGGTAGTGATCATGTTGTACAGTAGCCTATAAGACTAGCATAAGGATAGTTGCATGCGCCCTCATATACTTTGTGTATGTGTATTAGCCTTTGGATTAGCTTAAGTTAGGTTTGGTAAAGTTAGGTTTGGTAAAGTTAGGTATGTGACCTTGTAGTTTACTCTTTTCGGAAAATGTAAAATGTAAAATCTAAAATCAAAGAATCTTCAATTTAAAATGTAAAATCTAAAAAAAAACTAAAATCTAAAATACAGAAAAATCAAAAATGTAAAATGTAAAATCTAAAAAATGTAAAATGAAAAAATCAAAAATCTAAAATGTTAAAATGTAAACTGTTAAAATGTAAAACTAAAATCTTTAAATGAGGTTTCTGTGGGTTAGGTTAGGTTAGGTTATAACTAAGTTTATTTTTAGTGCCCTCTCATTTGCTCTTACTTTTTTGCTCTCACTTTTTTGCTCCCCACGTTTTGTTCATACTTTTTGCTCCTACTTTTTTGCTCTCACGTTTTGCTCTTACGTTTTTGCTCCAACTTTTTTTGTTCTCTCTTTTTGCTCCAACTTTTTTGCTCTCACATTTTGCTCACACTTTTGCTCTTACTTTTTGCTCTCATATTTGCTCACACCTTGAAGTTAGGTTATGTTAGGTTAGGTTAGGTTAGGTGAAGTTAGGTTAGGTTAGGTGTGGATAGGTTTTAACTAAGTTTATTTTTTGTGCTCTCACATTTGCTCTCACTTTTTTGCTCACACTTTTTGCTCTCATTTTGTTTTTGCTCGCACTTTTAAGTTAGGTTAGGTTAAGTTAGGTTAGGTTAGGTTAGGTTAGGTTATAACTTAGTTTATTATGTGTGCTCTCACATTTGCTCTGACTTTGAAGTTAGGTGAGGTTAGGTGAAGTTAGGTTAGGTAAGGTATGTGACCTTGTAGTTAAGTGCTTTGACACAATAAAAAATTAAATATTACAAAATAAAAAAGGATATTTATAATAAATAAAAAATAAATAATAAATAAATAATAATTTATAGTTAGTAACAAATAAATAATGATTTGAAAAGCCCACCATTACAGAGTGTGGTTTCACGTGGCAGCCATTTTGCGCATTAGTCCCTGTGCCAGCTATGACTGTCCCCACCATAAGAATAACATAGGGCTGGTTGCGCGTGGCGGCCATCTTGCGCATTAGCCCCTGTGCCAGAATCGGCCTTTATATCCTACTTGAACTCCATTTACTATCCAGTACTTTTCCCTTAATAAGCAAAGCAGAGTACGAGTGCCAACCTGCAGATTACGATAATGAAAGTCACGTATGATTAAAGAAGTTACGTGATGCTTGGAGGGCAAAATAACAGGATGCTTTTTGTCTTCAGAAAGTGAAGAGTGCGAAAGCCTACCACCTACCCTGAGTAACCCGTTGTCTTCAAAGAAAGGGGCTAAGGCAAGAAGACGACTAGATTTCGGAAGATCTTTCTTTGCAGATAGCAAAGACAATTCAGTAGAAAAGGCTTCTTGCTGTGTTAGCTGTAAAACGTTTAGTAGCGAGATTTAATTCATGATTAGTTAGGTGCGGTTTAGGAAGAACGGGTTGGTCAACAACAAGATATTTTCATCTGAGAAGATAGGCAAAAATTCGAATCAGTTTGTGAAAGGAAGAGTAGCGAGACAACAAGGGGCATGAAACGTTATAAATAAGACACGAAGCGGTAGATTTAGATACTTTAGAGTCAGGCAAGTTGGAGTTTGTGACCGGAGGATTGGAAGGCCAGCAAGAAGAGTCTTCAGTTAACCGCGAGGGTCCGTACCAGTACAACTGAGATGTTATCAATTGAGAGGGTAAGCAACCACGAGAGATGATGTCAGCGGGGTTATCAGCGCTAGGCACATGTTTCCATTGACATCCCGAAGAAAGGGTTTGAATTTTAGAAACTCTATTGCAATAAAGGTTTGCCAGTGGGTGGGGTTTTTGACGATCCAAGAAAGAGTGATCATGGAATCGCTCCACAGATAGGTTTGCGAAAATTCGACTTTTAAATTTTTCTGCAGTTTTTTGGCAAGTTCTGCGGCCATGAGTAGAGCAGACAATTCGAGCCTAGGCAAAGTGATAGTTTTAAGCGGAGCTACTTTAGATTTGGCACAAATAAGGTTTGAAAGTGAAGATTCATTTAGAGGATTGCGATAAACCAAATATGCGCAGCAACCGTAAGCTTTTTCGGAGATGTCGGCAAACACGTGAAGAAAGAAAGATGTATTAGGGGGAGCATTAATTAAATTTCTAGGAATTTCAATAAGACTGCAGCCATCTATTAAGAAAAGAAGGGGGAACAACATCATCCCATTCACATTTCAGAGACCATAGCTCTTGCATGAAAAGCTTGGCTATAACAATAACCGGAGCGAGAAATCGGAGAGGATCGAAATTTTTGGCAATTTCAGATAAAATTTGCCTTTTTGTGTTAGGGAGCTCTTCGGAGAGCGAGACTTTATAGATGAGAGTATCAGTGTGAATGCACCAGTGTACTCCAAGCGTTTTTATGGATTCGGAATCTCCGCAAATTTTGACGGAAGTAGGTCTACATCTTCAATGGGAAATTGGGCAAGAAACTCATGGGAGTTGGAATTCCACTTCTGAAGTGGGAATCCTGCACTTTTTAACAATGCTCTCAGTTCCAATGATATGAAAGAAGCTTGCTCAAGAGTCGCAAAGGACTGGAGATAATCATCAAAATAAAAGTATTTAGATAGAGCTTCGGAGGCTTTAGCATCAAATAAATGACCATCTTGAGAGGCTAACATATGTAAGGACCGGATGGCAAGGAAAGCGGAAGGTTTTAGTCCATACGTAACTGTTTTTAAGCGAAATATTTTTATAGGTTTACTGGTTCCGTCACGCCTCAAGATTCTTTGGAGATCTTGTTGTTCGGATTGAATTAAAACTTGACGGTACATTTGTTTGATATCCGCGATAACTGCTATAGGGAACAGACGAAAATTTAAAATAATAGTAGACAAATCGGACTGAATAGCGGGCCCAGATTGAAGAGTATCGTTGAGACTGTTGCCATTGGCATCAGGTGATGACCCATTAAACACGACTCGGATTTTATCCTTTACAAGAGGGTTCCTCCACACAGAATGGTGATTTAAGAATACAGTTTCTTTTGGGGGGTGTAATTCGTTATCAGATTTGCTGACAACCTCCATATGATCCAAACTTTCGTATTCCTCCATGAACTCTGTGTACTGTTGTTTGACGAGAGGTTCTTTCTTAAATTTACTCTCGATAGCAAAGAGAGCTTTTCGAGCTTTGGGTTGGGAATTGGTAAATTTTGGAGGACTGAGTAATCTCGGCATTTGGACAATGAATCGGCCTTCGGGCGTGCGAGAAGTGGTAGAAACGAAGAGTTGCTCACAGAATTCATTTTCTGAGGAGGTAAAGCTAGGGGAATCGATATTTTCAAGTTTCCAGAAATGTTCCAAATCAGTACTTGCAAAGTAACATTGCAATACAGGTTGGGGAGAATAATAAGGAAGTTGACCAGTAACAATCCAGCCAAAATTAGTGCCTCTGGCAAACACGTTTGAAGATAGTTTACGAATTTGTTTACGAAGGCAATTCCAAGAAACATTGGCACTCAAAAGTATGACAGTGGGACCTTGTATATTGAACAGAGGATCGGCTAACCTAAAATGAGAAGGAATATTCAAACCTGAGATATCAACAGAGTGGCTTGGAGTATCCTCTCCGATGCTGTTAAGAATGAGGCAATTAAGTTTCAGAAAATTATTTCTATGACAAGTATCCTTTAAGGTTAGTTTTGAGAATTGCAAAGCTTGTGATTTTAAACTGTTGATGCCTGATACATTGATAGAAGTGGGAATTACTGGTAAGCCTAATTTTTTGATCAAAGAATTCGAAACGAAGTCATGGGTTGCCGCTGAATCAAGAAGACCTCGTACGCGGACCCAGTTGCCAGATTTATCCTGAGCTTCAATTTGAACAGTGGATAATAATACTTGAGCACTACGCAAAGACTTAGCGTTTTGAATAAAAGATGAAGCATTGGGACTGCTAGTATTATCACATTTTTTGAGAAGTGTATGCTGCTGATGACCTCGATTGATCATGATGATGCAATAAGGTGTGATGTGCTTCTTCGCAATGGAAACAGCGTCTAGAGAACTTGCAATTACAAGCTGAATGCTTAGGAAAGAGGCAATTAAAACAATATTTGTTCTGTGCTACTAATTTCCTTCTGTCATCAAGTGATATTTCATTAAAGGATTTACATAAGTATAAAGCATGGGAATCTTTGCAAAGTATACACTTTAACGGTTCATTTAAACTTTTACGGGGTTCACTTTGTGTATTTAAAGCAAGCGAACTTGCAATACGGCGTTCACTAGACCTAGTTTGTAACCAGTGACGTGTGACTTGGGTTTAGAAGAGCTAGACCCAGGTTTTTGAGTATTCCAAAGAATACACCAGTAAAAATCCCCACGAAGTCTTACCTCCATTCTTACAAGGATATCTTCCAATGTCTCTTCGGTTTTTCGCCACTTTCGAAATAAATTAATGACACAGTTTTCGTAGGATTTGTTGAGTCTAGAAAACGGTGTTGAAACTTACGAACATATTAACTGTAAGACTTCTTCTTAAGATGAGAAGTTCCCACTAGGAACAATCTTAGTATTACACTGTCTGTACCTAACCACAGTTGCCAATGTTACGCTCCTAAAATCAACAACATTACTTAAAAAGACACGAGATACTCTCTCAACTGTACTACACGTAGCGATCCTGCAAGGGTCCATCACCTTTTGGTGTAGTGCCTAGCATTCTTGGTTGTAACCTCTGAGGGCTGGGTTGTATTCCCAGCTCAGAAAAGATATTTAATTTTGGTTTGAATGTTGGAACGTGGTCCACTTTGTCAGTCATGTGAAGCAAAACTGCCAACAAGTGAGATTGATCCCCACCTCACCCATCCTAAAAGTGGTATTCCGTGGTTTCACACTTATACTCCAGGGAAATGCTACGCTGGGTCTGATATTGTGGCCACGACTGCCTCCTTCCCAACCCTTACTTACATACACTACTACAGCCACCAAAAAAGAAACTATCAAACAAATTGCACAATCACGCGAGGCTAAATGAGCACAATGTCAAAGGCCCTCAAATGAAACAACAACAAAAATAAGAGTGAAAATAAATACAACTTGTCACAAAATAAATTCCCTCACAATAGGCTTGTCGCTGAAATCTGATTCTGGTGTCTGTTGCAGGATGGAGGTTTTCCAGTACACAGCTCTACTATGTGAACTCTTTCCAGGGTACCTGAACGTTACAGTGGACAATGGAGCATACGACCACTTCTTCAAAGTAAGTGTTATAGTGCGCCTGCGTGCGTCGCGTCAGTGTCAGACTGCAGAGTGACCATGAGACTGCTATAGTCAGGGGGTATCCAGCAGGGAGCTGAATCCATACATTTACAAAATCATCAACAGACAGAAATGTTCAAATCCGCTATAAATTGACGATAAAGTAATTTCAACACCACACGTCAGTTTGTGTCACATAATGTGGGAAATAAAATGACGATAAATTAATGGGTACTAGCGAACCCGTGCGAGAATTCTTGCATGTTCATAAGTCATACTTTCCCCAATAGGTTTATAATGAGTGACTTAAGGAGAAAGCTTGTTATGTTATTACTTCAACCAAATGATTATAGAACACCATTTTCATTTCAGTTAGAATCCCAAGCTGTACGTTCTCTAACTTAAGAAGGCAATCACTGAAAATTCTATCATCATAACACTCACCAGTTATTCGATATTTATGAAAGCATCTTGGTCAAGATTTCCTGCTTTATCTTGTTGGCTGAGGAGCCTCCTTCTCCCTTATCAGGACATCCCTCGTTTGAAAACTTCTTCACGCCCCGCTTACAGTGAGGTTTCCTAAGTGCAACGATCAGCGCTAAACTCCTTTGCACGTTACCTACAGTGGTGCTTTCGCTTTCCCGAGAGGAGCGTCAGCATGAGAGCGTGCTGTGGCTGGTTTCTTTCTTTGATATTTATGAAATTAAAATGCAATTCGTCACTGATGATTCCATTTCTGTGCTGAGGCCATTGATTGAGAGCTTAGCCGTAACACTCACCGGTTATTCGATACATTTCAGTCAGAATTCCAAGTTGTACGTTCCCTAACTTAAGAAGGCAATCACTGAAAATTGTATCTTCATAACACTCATCGGTTATTCGATATTTATGAAACTATACGATTTGAGTACCCAATCAATTGATTTAGTAATTCTGAAAACCATGGGAAATTATAGAAGAAAAACCTGTGAAAGAATTAATGTTTAATAGTCCTAAGGTTTTAGACGCCGTGACACACGCCGTTTATACGATTTAGAATACTCAATCCATTGATTTACTGTTTCTGAAAATCATGCGAAATGATCGATATTTATGAAATTAGAATGCAGAAGAAAAACCTGTAAAATAATTAACGTTTAATAGTTTTAAGGGTTTAGACGACAACTCATAATTGCAGCATGTTAGAGCATCAGTAATTGCAAATCGCACACTTCTTACAAAAATTGATATTTATGCAATTCGAATGCAATTCGTCACTGCTAATTTATGAAATTATACGATTACACATTCCTTTCATTTACTGTTCATGAAATCCATGCAGAATGATAAAGGAAAGATCTCAGAATGTTAAAATGACACTAAACAGGCGTCACAGCGGCTAAGATGTGAAGTGGACAGCAATTATGGAGCTTATTTTCCTGCAGCAACAGTATCTGAAAATCGCCCACTTCTTATAAATTATAGACATTTATGAAATTAGAAAATCTCGCTTGTTCGTAAACCACACTTTTCCCAATAGGTTTATATTGAGAGACTTAAGGAGAAAGGTTGTTATGTTTTCATTTCATCCAAATGATTATAGTACACTGTTTACATTTCAGTTAGAATTCCAAGTTGTACGTTCTCTAACTTAAAGGGAATCACTGAAAATTGGATCATCATAACACATACCAGTTATTACTCACCGGTTATTCGATACATTTCAGTCAGAATTCCAAGTTGTACGTTCCCTAACTTAAGAAGGCAATCACTGAAAATTGGATCATCATAACACTCATCGGTTATTCGATATTTATGAAATTATACGATATGAGTACCCAATCCATTGAATTAGTATTTCTGAAAACCATGGGAAATGATAGAAGAAAAACCTGTAAAAGAATTAATGTTTAATAGTTTTAAGGTTTTAGACGCCGTAACACACGCCAGGTATGCGATTTAGAGTACTCAATTCATTGATTTACTGTTTCTGAAAGCCATGCGAAATGATAGAAGACAGAACTGTAAATAAATTAACGTTTAACAGAGAATTGCAGCATGTTAGAGCAACAGTATTTGCAAAAAGCACAATTCTTACAAAAATCAATATTTATGGAATTAGAATGCAATTCGTCACTGCTAATTTATGAAATTATACGATTACACATTCCTTTCATTTACTGTTTCTGAAATCCATGCAGAATGATAAAGGAAAGCTCTCAGAATGTTAAAATGACACTAAACAGGCGTCACAGCGGCTATGATGTGAAGTGGACAGCAATTATGGAGCTTATTTTCCTACAGCAACAGTATCTGAAAATCGCCCACTTCTTATAAATTATAGACATTTATGAAATTAGAAAATCTCGCTTGTTCGTAAACCACACTTTTCCCAATAGGTTTATATTGAGAGACTTAAGGAGAAAGGTTGTTATGTTTTCATTTGATCTAAATGATTATAGTACACTGTTTACATTTCAGTTAGAATTCCAAGTTGTACGTTCTCTAACTTAAAGGGAATCACTGAAAATTGGATCATCATAACACATACCAGTTATTACTCACCGGTTATTCGATACATTTCAGTCAGAATTCCAAGTTGTACGTTCCCTAACTTAAGAAGGCAATCACTGAAAATTGGATCATCATAACACTCATCGGTTATTCGATATTTATGAAATTATACGATATGAGTACCCAATCCATTGAATTAGTATTTCTGAAAACCATGGGAAATGATAGAAGAAAAACCTGTAAAAGAATTAATGTTTAATAGTTTTAAGGTTTTAGACGCCGTAACACACGCCGGGTATGCGATTTAGAGTACTCAATTCATCGATTTACTGTTTCTGAAAACCATGCGAAATGATAGAAGACAGAACTGTAAATAAATTAACGTTTAACAGAGAATTGCAGCATGTTAGAGCAACAGTATTTGCAAAAAGCACAATTCTTACAAAAAACAATATTTATGGAATTAGAATGCAGAAGAAAATCGTGTATCGCGGCATATTAACAAACCTGGAATATAATAAATCCATTGTTTAGACGGATGAGCTTAAATCATGTTTGTGCTGAGTCCATTGATTGAACGCTCGCCAGTTATACGATTTGAGTACCCAATCCATTGATTTAGCCTACTGATTCTGAAAACCATGGGATATGATAGAAGAAAGAACTGTAAATGAACTAACGTTTAATAGTTTTAAGGTTTTAGACGACGTAACACTCACCGGTTATACGGTTATAGTACTGAATCCATTGGTTTACTGTTTCTGAACACCATGCGAAATGATAAATGAAAAACCGTAAGAGAATTAACGTTCAATACTTTCAAGGTTTTAGACGACAACTCATAATTACAGCAAGATACAGCAACAGTATTTCTAACACTCACCAGTTATACGATTAGAGTACTCAGTCCATTGATTTACTGTTTCTGAAAACTATTCGAAATGATCGATATTAGAAGGCAGAAGAAAAATCTGTAAATAATTAACTTTTAATAGTTTTAAGGGTTTAGACGACAACTCATAATTTCAGAATGTTAGTGCATCAGTATTTGCAAATCGCACACTTCTTTCAAAAATTGATATTTATGAAATTAGAATGCAATTCGTCACTGCTAATTTATGAAATTATACGATTTGAGTACACATTCCTTTGATTTACTGTTTCTGAAATCGATGCAAAATGATAAAGGAAAGACCTGACAATGTTAAAATGACTTAAAAAGGCGTCACAGCGGCTAAAATGTGAAGTGGACAGCAATTATGTAGCGTATCTTCCTGCAGCAACAGTAACTGCAAATCGCACACTTCGTACAGTTTTTTAAAAGTATCCTTTTAAAGAAATTATAGATATTTATGAAATTAGAGTGCAATGCGTCATTGGTAATGTATATTCTCTTTCATTTGAATGCACATTTTTCACGATCGGTCTCTTGTGAGCGCCACAGGAGGGATGCATACTACTGAAAAAAATATATATGAGATGGGGCAGAATACACCCACGGTGCCTGTCGTAAAAGGCGACTAATAGGGAAGCCTATTTCGATTTCCGGTCCAAATTTGTTTCACCCGTAGAATAACACATGCATGCCGTTTGGGGAAGGGCCACCAACTTGACCTTCTGGCCAGAAAGCCTAGACGGTATTCCCCATCCCGTCAGATGGGTGCGCCATGTACTTTAGCGGTAGTATGGCCGAATACTGGAGCCGAATAGATCAGTATGCATGCTAAGGGGTATGTGCCTGTTCAGGGCACTAGGACCCCGGGCAATATCTACTATCGCCTGGTAGGTATTGCCTTTGCTGGGAGACGCCCACAATGATGGACCTCGTTTAAATGTAGAAAGTATACGGGGAGGATGATTCGGGATGACCCACAAGAGGTCCGAAATATTACAATAGGGTGTACCCCTTAAGAAACCATCTCTGGATTGTCATGTAAATTATGAAGAATTTAATATGAGATTTTCTTTGAACAGGTGTCCTCGCTACCTTGTTTTGAATTCGCGAAATCAATTATCTTCGCAGAAGAAATCGAGGGGTAATATCGTGACCTTAATGGAATTTCCAAGCTCCGGAACGGGCAGCTTCTGCTGTATACTTTTAGCCGTCTGCAAACTGAAGCGTTGCTGGAATGCGCACAATTCGGTGAAATTCCTGTTAAGGTCACCAAGCACGAAATGCTGAATAAGGGCCGTTGAGTAATTTTTCAACGCGATCTCATTCTAAACACCGATAAGGAACTTATGCGGGATCTCGGGAAGAGAGGCTTCACCAAATTTAGGCGCGTCACCCGTAAAATTGGAGAGGACAGTGTCGATACCGTTGCATTCATCCTACCCTCCACCTATGCGCTGCTATTAATGCTTCCGTCAGGTGCATTCTCAAGACCGTGTGTAGAGAGTGTAGCAAGGGGACATTTGAGGGAGTGAGGTGTATACCTCCCTCGTCATATTCCAACTGCTAAGGAAGTCACGTCACTCTCCGCGGTCAGGATAGTGTCCTGAATTCACCGAGGAAGCCAAGATCCAGAAAATCAGGACTCTTGATAGGCTCCATATCGCGGCGCCCGCAAGACATACCATGATATGAATGCCCCTGAATTTTGGGTCTAGTTTGTAGCTGCAGCGACGCCCTCGTTCACCCCTGCTACATCTGATGAAAGTGCAGTACCCTCAATTTCAAGTTTTTGTGTGGTTTTAAAATCTCTCCTCGCTGTGCCAGCGAGCCCTGCGAGCCCAGAAAAAGTTCCAGAATATTCTTTGTTCACCGTGGGAAAGGTACCGTCTAAACCATCTAAACCGGCGGCATCGGAGAAGAAGTGCTCTTCTGCTCAGAAACGGTCAGCAAAGAAGGCTTCCCCTGCTAAACGGGGAAATATGACTTCAATAGGATTATAATGTAAGAGAGAGAGAGACAGTGCGTCACCGTCTCTCTCGCCCTCCTGATTACGGGGTAGCTCCTGTCACTGCTGGTCCTTCCGCTCCCACGACCATCAAGGGAACGAATCCGGAAGTAGCCAAACCTGTAGGCAAGGATGATCTCCCGTTCGATCTGCCCCATGGACTTGTCACCCAGACGTCTGTGGGAAAGGAAACACCTTGTGCACCTCTGAGAGGTCACCCCAGATCTAAGAAAAAGAACGGTCGGGATGTGTCGGGAAATGACTCCCAGTCTTCGGACCGGGAGAAAGTCCCTTGATACTGCTCTCGCTCTACCCCAAGGGTGAGAGAGAATAAGTCTGACGAGCACCGCGCGCCACCCATGGAGATCGTGGTGTCCTGTCATTCCCCATCATATCCACCTAAAGAGAGGGATGGACGACAAACGTTCAAGCACAAGTAGAAGACCAACATCTACTTAATTCCACACTATGACACTATTACAATGGAACTGTAATAGTAATTTTTGTCATCTAGCTGGAATACGTCAATTAATTTTCTTTGGTTTTCGGCAACCACTGTCGGTCTTCAGGAATCCAGGTCTCATCCTGGACGTGGGACATCAATGCATAACTTCAAACTCTTCTCTAAAGACCGGGTGACGGAGCAGTGGCGTCTGCACTCTCGTCTACTCTAGCTTCTTTAGTGAAGACGTGCCGCTTCGTATTCAGCTAGAAGCAGTTGCAGTTCGAACTTCGTTGCCAGTAATGGTAACAGTACGTAACGTGTACATCCCGCCTGATTCTGAACTGGATTACAACAAGCTGGTGGATCTAGTCTCTCAGCTCCCCCTCCTTTCCTCCTTCTGGGAGATGTTAATGCCCTCAACACCAACTGGTGCTCCACTATCACTGGCGGTAGAAGGAGAGATTTTGAGACACTGATCAGGCGGCTGGACCTGTGTTTGTTGAACACAGGAGAAACTACGCAATTTTCTGTTACTCATGGCACTTGATCGAGTATCAATATCACCTTATGTAGTCGAGCTCTGGTTCCTCTGCTACACTGGGGTGTGCACGACGATCTTTGTAATAGTGACCATTTCCCGATTATCCTCACTCCTCCGAACCGGAGTGCCATCAAGTTACCAAGTCGATGGCTAGTCCTTCGGGTTAATTGGGCAGAATTCACAGCACGTGCGGTTTTTGCCGAAGATACCTATGAGAGTGTCGATGATCCTACCATTCACATAACGAATAGTATTTTAGCTGCAACAGAGGATACAATACCTTCATCATCTGGCAACTCCCTTGGTGGACAGCTGAGATTGCAGCAGCCAATAAAGATCGTCGACGTTCTTTCAAATGCTACCGGAGGCAAAACACCATGGCCAACCATATAGCCTTCAAAAGAATGCGGTACATACTCCTTCATCTCAAGTGTGGACTAAGCTTCGTCGGATCTCTGGACTCCCGACTTCATTGATGATACCCGGGGTCTCCGTCAACGGAGACATCATCATGGACCAGCTTGCCATTGCCAACAGTATTGGATCGCACTTCAGTGATGTATCCTGCTCTGGGAGTTATGATCCTACATTTGTGACTCTGAAGCGGGAGCCAGGGGCTCATCCTTTGTCCTTTGCCACTGCTGCTTCGGAGTCCTACAATGTACCATTCTCTGAATGGGAACTGCGCAGTGCGCTTGCACTGTGCAGAGATACGGCTCCTGGACCGGACAATACCCATAATCAAATGCTAAAACATCTGTGCGAATCGAGTATAAAACAACTATTGGTCCTCTTCAATCGTATATGGATTGAAGGGGAGTTTACCATCTCAATAGCGAGAGGGAATCGTGATACTGATTCCCAAGGCTGAAAAGGATCCCAGGCTTGTCAGCAGCTATAGGCCCAGTTTGTCTCACAAATAGCCTATGTAAGCTGCTGGAGAAGATGGTTAACTTTCGGATGGTGTGGTTCTTGAGGAGATAAACTTCCTGTCGGAGTACCAGTGCGGTTTCCCCTCTCATCGGTCTACCACCGACAATCTAGTGCGACTAAAGGGTGCCATACAGGAGTCATTTTTCCACACGGAACACCTAGTCATGGTTTTCTTCGACCTCGAAGAAACCTATGACATCACATGGCGCTACGGATTTTTTTCCGCCATTCACGGGTGGGGGGCCTCAGTGGAAATCTCCCGATATTCATTGCGAATTTTATAACCTTCCGATTCTTCTGTGTAAGAGCCAGTATTACATTCATTTCCCCTGCCTCTTAAATCTTTTCCAAAATAAACTCTATTGCTTTACTCTACTATCCTCACTATCCTTTCTCGAACACTCAAATGCAAATGAGACACGAGGCATCGTTAAAGCAAAAGTCCATTTGTGGAGGTAGAACAAAGGAGAAATTTGCTTACATAGGAACAACATGCCACGGTTAATTCTAATAGAAAATATCTCTGTGCCATGCGAAATTGCAAAGACGAGAGCAGAAAGTTTGACTTCGCACTACGAATAAATGCAGGTCACCGCATATTGCATTATCTTGTCTGGTAAACTGTATCTGGAAGAAATAGCAAGCGTGTGCAGTAGCTCCTCAAAGCGAACAATTAAGAGGACTTGAGCAGCCGTCAGCTGAGTTTCACGACATATTTCTTGTTCTCTGTTAATTTAGATTTGCAGGGGCAAGAAATAGCGGAAATAAGTTTTTTTAAGTCGAGAGAGATTGCGCTCCCCCTGCCAAGATGACTGTAGTGGGGTGGGTTGTAAGAGAGAGAGATGGCGCGCCCCTTGCCAAGACGCCTGTAGTGGGGTAGGTTGTAAGCAACGGGCTTAAACATTACTATAAAGAGGCAGGAGAGCTGCCAGACTGAAGCTACTTGAAATTGTGTCCGCCATGTTTTCCGAAGTCAAAGGAAAGGGGGAGGAGCTATGTCATATGTAGCAGTATTAGGGCAGGGCATGCTGGAACATTAAGAAGAAATATATTTACGACAAATTATGAAGTCCAATCACTTCTTAAACATTCAGAATAGTTTTATTCACTTTATAACAATAGTGCTGTAAGCTATTTACACTGTATAATTGTAATTACTGTCCCTTCAAAAGAATCAGCTTTGTTAAAACTAGTCTCACTTGCCGTCCTCTGATTCGAGAAAACTTTTTTATTTATTTTCTTCTTCTTCTTCTTCTTCTTCTTCTTCTTCTTCTTCGTTTGGGCCTACTGAGGACCACGGGGCTCGTATCTCCTTGTCGCTTTGTCTTTTCTCTTCTTCCAGTACTCTTTCATCATCTGACTATGAGCCAGCTTTCTTTCCTCCGTCCATGGTGGTCTGCTGACACCAGTGTTCTTCCTAGCTGTCAGTGATACAGGAAAAACTCCCTGTCGGATGGCTTTCCGGAATTGTTGGCGGTCCTGTATGGAGTTAAGTGGGATCCCTAGGTGGCCTAAATCCGTCCTGACCGTAGATATCCACTTGGACCTAGAGGCCTTCCCTCTTCCTGCCACTGTGAAGATCTTACTGGTGAGCCGGCAAGGGATCATGCGGGTCAAGTGTCCATAGAAGGCCAAGCGCCTCTTCTTATACAAGTAACAATGTCTTCTTGATGGCTGTAAAGCTCATCATTGTGCCGAATTCTGTAGGTGCCTCCCTCTTCCCGTATAGGTCCTAGTATCCTCCGCAGGATCTTCCTCTCCTTGAGTTCAAGTTTCCGGAGTGGGCCTTTCCTGGCCATCACGAGGCATTCTGAGGCGTACAGAACAGATGGTTTTCCTACTGAATTGTAGTGTCTGAGTTTTAGGTTTTTGGAGAGGAACTTCGATGCGTAGATGCTGCGGCAGGAGTGGTAGGCCCTCTCGAACTTGGTGCACCTGGTATCTATGGCCAGATTCTCACTCTGGTTTGCCGAGATCCACTCTCCTAGGTACTTGACCGCAGGGACTTATCGGATGAAGACTCCCTCGAGTGGAATTGTGGACGGGGCTTCCTTGATGTTAGTCATGAATTCAGTCTTCCCAATGTTTATTTATTTATTTATTTATTTAATAATTATTAGATACAACAATGATAGGCCATTTTACATTAATATTTTAACAATTTCAAATAATATTAACAAAAATAACAACAATAACAACAACAATAACAGGTAACAATTGGCAGTGATGGCAGCAAGGGACAAATCTCGGGGAAGACGCAGGGAATGATTGGGATAGTGGGTGATTAGGAGGGTAAGGGGGTAGGAATCGAGGATGAAAGGGATCTTCTAATGTTATGTTTGAATGTTCTATAGGGAGAGAATATGTCAATATTTGGAAGGGAGTTGCTAAGGGTAGGTAGACGGTGGAAAATAGAGCGCTTCTGTTCTTCAAGACGTGGGCGAGGTATGAGCAGTAAATGGTTCTGACGTGTTGCGTGGGAGGGAACATGGAGTGGGAAGTAGCTTAAGAGCGTGTTACATTTTGTGTAACCATTCATAATTTTATGTAGGAATCACAGGTCAGTAAATTGTAGACGGCCTCTCAGGTCGAGTAAATTGAGCTGATTTAGAATGTCGGATTTGGCAAACTGCCTTTGTGAAGGATTGCGAGCTTTGAATATTGATATGAAGAAATTAAAGACACTGTTCAATTTAGAAATATTGGTTACAGCCGAAGTAGACCAAATTGGGGAAGAGAAATCTACGATAGGGAGAACATAGGTGGTGAAGTATAATTTAAGTGCAGTGAGGTCTTTAATTTCTGTGAATCTGTATAGAATGCCGAGACTGCGCATTGCACGAGATTTGATATGGTCAATGTGGGGAGAGAATGTCAGTTTATCTTCGTGAATAATACTTAAATCTCTTACCTGAGAAACCGAATCCAATTTATTTCCACATATTTTATAGTCCGCTTGATCTCCAGATTTCAGTAGTGAGAAAGAAACCTTGAAGCACTTTTTGGGATTTGGAGATAACCTCCATTTGTTGAACCAATCAGTACATGTATTCACTGCTTCCTGGAGCTCAGCGTGGTCGTCAGAACTGGAAATTTCTCTGAATATCTTGAGGTCACTTTTCTCTGGTTGCATGATATACTCTGCGATTCTTCACATGGTTCTACTGCAGTGAATAGGTGTTCAAAGGAAGAGAACAAACAACAGTTTAACATTGTAAATACTTAGTTTGAGCAAGATATTTTTAGAGTTTTTGTCCAAGATATGAACATTACTCCTGAAAACACATTCAGCTGTCTTACACAAATACACTGAAGAAATGGAAATTGCAACACCGTGAAGGCATTGGTCGTTTGTGTTGATTTTCAAGATATGGAACGATGCCATGTAGGTATGTAAACGATCAAAGTTTCAGACCCTTTGGATTGTTGCTACAGGTCTCCCCACGTGATTGGTCGCGGAGGAATCAACTCCAGTATACGGACTCTGGTGTAGCGTAGTTGACTTGCAGTCTGTGCAGTGAAGTGTTCCTCGTCAAACATGCCTCGACGACAGAGAAGAGCACGCTATCAACAGCTGTCGCCGTTTGAGAGGGCTCGGATAATTGGGCTGTGTGAGGCTGGATTATCGCTAAGGACTGTCCCTGCACGTGTTGGCCGACAGGCATCTACGGT
Source organism: Meconema thalassinum (assembly GCA_946902985.2). Classification (NCBI taxonomy): domain Eukaryota; kingdom Metazoa; phylum Arthropoda; class Insecta; order Orthoptera; family Tettigoniidae; genus Meconema; species Meconema thalassinum. The sequence goes on from OX336388.2 coordinate 810,578,211, forward strand.
ACAACGTGTATGGCAGCAGTGGTCAAATGAAGGTACCCACACTCGTAGACCTGGCACAGGCCCAGCGCGGCAGACAACTGTGAGAGAGGATCGCCGCATCATTAGGATGGCCCGGATGGAACCCCATGCAACAGCAGCGCAAATTCGAGCAGCTGTGGCACCCCACGTTACACAACAAACAGTTGGTAATCGCCTGCGTGCAGCTGGCTTAAGATCCCGTGTCCCTGCAGGAGGTGTTCCATTGACCACACAACAGCGACGTGTAAGGCTGGCCTGGTGTCGAGAATGATCGACGTGGGTCGACGAATGACGTAGGTTCGTCTTTAGTGATGAATCGCGCTTCTGTCTTGCCGGCAGTGATCGCCGGAATCGTGTGCGCCGACGTACCGGGGAGAGGGGCCGCACAGACGTTATTGTCGAGAGGCACACAAGGCCAACACCAAGCATTATGGTCTGGGGAGCTCTTGGCTTTAATGTGAAATCACAATTAGTGCTTGTTGAGGGCACTATGACTGCTCGACAGTACGTTGATAGGGTACTCAATCCAGTGGTTGTCCCTATGATGGCGAACATTGCTAATGGGATGTTTCAGCAGGACAATGCCCGGGATCACACTGCACGCATCTCCAGAGACATCACAACCTTAAAATGGCCCGCCAGATCTCCGGACCTCAGTCCTATTGAGCATGTGTGGGACATAATGGGTCGACAATTGGCCAACCGTCCTCAGCCACCCACAACTCTGGAACAACTGACCCATGCAGTGCAGCAAGCATGGGCCACGATCCAGCGATCCAGGGCCTTATTGACTCCATGCCTCGCGGAATTCATCAATGTATTGCAGCTCGTGGTGAGCACATCCTGTATTGATTGTTGTCCAAACTTGCGATCAGAGGGACCTGAAAGTGTAATCATCGAATCACAACCTAACACTCGTTCTGCATGTTCAATTGCAGCAATGTAGTACCACTCCTTCTGGGTGTTGCAATTTCCATTTCCTTCAGTGTATGTCAAGTCATCAGATGGATTATATAGTGAGTTACCCATATATTTGCATTTTATGAGACCACACTTTGCGTCATTACTCATTGTCAGTTGAACATCTAAGCATTCCAAATTTGATTTTCTTCGACCAATACCCGCTAGAGATATTCGCTCTCAGTTACGCCGGCAAGTACTGCCATTTTGGGAGTCAGTGGCTCAACGACTTGTTCGTTTTTGAATGCTGAATTTTCCCCTCGTATGTTTGTTTATATTATAACTATGTGTTTTATTAAATTTTTTGTTTTATTAATTTCCAGGTTTTTCAAATTTAGGTGTCCACCTCTAAATATTAAATTCCATTCCAAATTTGCATACTTTAATCCATGTTAAGAGGGACAGATGACCTCGTAGTTCCACCCCTTAAAACAACAATAACTAACGCATTTATCGCAACACTACCTGCAACATATTCTACCACTCGATCACTGAAAGTGGAAAGGGTTTCAAAACACACTACATAGTCAAGTTCACCTAGGCCTGCATCAATATTAATTACAGTAGGCTGCTGACATAGGATTAGACTATCATCTGTCTTCACATTAGCTTTAGGGAAAGCAACAAGGATTGTTTCTGATTCCTTTCCTACCTTTCAATCAAGAAAATAACAATTCTAAATGGACTTGACTTAACTTACGAGTAAGCATACATTTTGAAATTGAAACTTATTCCCAAATATAAGATTCTGGAAGGTTCTTAACACTCAAAAGGTCCAAGATCAACCCACTAACAGCAATTCTAGAAGAGTTCTGTAAAGATGTGCCATCAGTAATTTTCAGATATTTTTTTAAATAGTCTATACATTTATCTATACTAGAAGACCCGTGCTGCTCCGCAGCATTCACTACAACAATCCTACAGCACTTCTGTCAATATGACATTTGCATGTCTTCATGCTAGTGACCAGAACAGACATTTACGGTACCGTCGCTTTTGGGTAAATGATGAAGTAGACTTATGAGATCAAATGTGTGGGTGTCCCACTATTTACCCTGAGTAAGCTTAAAAGGCGCACGGACGTCAGGCCGAGGTGAACAGCTAACTCCAAACACATAAGCTATACTCTTCTCTGAAGAATTAACTCGACACGACTCGGCAGTTTGATGCTGGCTGAAGCTAGGTCGCTCGCAAGCTCGTAAACTCACTCTGAAGCTAGTAATTCAAATTTCCACTGAATGGAGATTGCTGGAAGAAATTAAAACGTAAAAACACTTACTGTGGTCGATGTGGGGGCAGTCGCGGACTTTCTTGCAGAACTTTTCATGCTGAACAATTCTCAGAGAATATCGATATTTTTTACGGTTTACCCAGTGTGAGCTTAAAAGACACATGGACGTTAGGTTTTTCTTCAACTCAATTCACTGAAATCGTAAATGCTCGGCTTCTTTTGGTCATAAATAAATGTTTTTCTACCTAATCCTTCATCGAGAAATCCTTTACCGAATGGTGAAAACCGCATCAAAATCCATCAAGTTGCTCTCAAGTTTACCCGTTACATCCAAGAATTGGGAACTTTGTTTTATACTAAGTAGATAGAGATATCCATAAAATTTAAGGCTACAGCGGTACAATTTGGTGTTTTGTCCACTTATGAACAATGTTATAAATTTTAAATAAAATATGGGTCCCTTATATTTGAATTTAGAGATGTAACTCTTGGTTAACATATAGAGGTGTGCAAATTAATAGAAATAAATACATAATTTTAATTAGTCGTAATTACTTTTATTCAAAATAATTTTACTGACCAACTTCTTTTGTTGTCCTACTTAGTAGTGTTTCCTCTCCCGTGGAATTGCACCTTTTCCCATAAGGAATTGCGTCTGGAAACTTCAGATTATTGGATTCCGAGGGATATCTGAGCTGGGTCCATTTTCAATTTTTCATTGACTTTAGAATCCAAGTCAGGTGATTTCAATGCATAGTTCATGAATCTTTGAATAGTTTAATAGCGTTCATCAGTTAAAAGAACCCAAATCCCTCCGCTCTAAATTCGCACGTAAAGTAGCGTGAAGTAATAAAAACGAAACGTGTGGCATTTTGCATTTGCAAGGCTCCTCTGTCAGTGGAAATTCTAAAAAATCATTTTAATTTGAGTTTTTAAATGAAAATATAATTAGGAGTCTTGGTTAAACATTTGCAGTAATTTCATCGCCTTGTAGACATACTTAGTGCATTAAACCGTGAAAAGTAAAAATGCAATTTTGGAAAACTGACATCGAATCTAATAATTTGCACATCTCTGTAAAGACAGCTATCGCCTCTATCCCTACAGATAGAATAGTAAGTAAAGGCGATTGATGAAAAGATAACTCACACAGAAGGAACTAATATTTATTAAGCTGTAAATTTGATTGAGTATATCTTTGTTATAGAACTGAGGGAATGAAAGAACAGGATGTATGATAGTAATCACTGATGTAGGACAAAAGTATTTTTTTTTACCATTACCACAGGACAGTTATCGTATTAGAGATGCGGACGTCCTTGTATAATAGTTATTATATCTGTGCCCCGTTTGCTGAGGTCTGTGCTCCTCCGCAACATTCGTTTCAAAATTCTAATAATACTTCCTCCCATTCGACATTTGCTGTTCGCTTACCTTTTTGTTCTATTTGAACTTTGACATCATGAAAGGATATTGCTCGCGATAGTGCGGCATACAGTAAAGTTGTCCGTGGCGAAACACCGGTTGCGGTAAATAAATGCCTACTTGATCTAGTGTTTGACCTTGAGTTTTATTGATAGTTATACAAAAAGCCAAACGTACTGGAAACTGCCTCCTTTTGAAGGAAAATGGCATAGACGTATCGGATGGCGTAAGGTCAAGGCGAGGGAGTAGGACATTATTTCCAACATTTACGCCAGTAATAATTTCCAGGTGTAAGCAATTTTCATGCATCTTCCAAACCAACAGTCTAGTGCCGTTCAACAGACCTTGGGTAACATTAATATTTCTCAACAAAATCACAATTGAGCCTTCTTTTAGTGGAAGTATATGAGGTGGCAATCCACTAATGCCTATGCTGACTAAAAATTCTATTGGGAATTGTAGAAGTTCACTCTCATCTTCAGTAATCAAGTTCTTCACACTGATGTAAGTTCTGGATGATCCTGGGATTAGGTCTAAAACTTTGTCATTGATTTCTTTGCAATGTTCATTTTTAGGTGCTAAAATCGCTATTTTTGAAAAGCGTGAAATATTTTTCAGCGTGGGACTAATTCCGAATTTTCTCCATCGACGTGAGGGTATTCACCGCTACCAATTTGTATCTAGAAGTTTGTAAAGTCACGTTGATCTGTATCCACTCGCATATTTTTGTTGAGTTTAAAAATTTTGAATAATGGCCACAAAGGAGAGAACCTTACTGACATTTGGACTGATGCTGCTTTAGATGCGTGAGGCACAACAGGCAATACCTGCCTAAAATCTCCACCCAATATGTTAATTTTTTCCTCCGAAAGGCACGTCATTATACATGATGTCCGTGAGCAACCGATTTACACACATCAACGCGTGCATATTACCCATAGAGGCTTCATCCCAGATGATAAGTTTTGCTGAACGAATATAAAAAGCTTCCTTGCTGTTAACTTTTATTCCTGATACAGAACTTTGATCCCCTGGACCGTCAATGAAATATGCATTACTCATCCTTTCATTGCTGTTTTGTACTAACCCCAACATTTCTGTAATTATAGCCGTTTGGTTTCCATTTGCTTGGTTTATCATCCGACTTAATTGATCCTCATTAAGTTTTGGATAATTCATTGGTAAATTTGTCTGAGGCAAATTATCAATAATAGCTGGCAATTCGAGAGAAGTAATGGGAAGACCATGGAGATTTAATGTATTAGAAATATGTTTAAGAGTGAACTGATATGCAATTTTAGGTTTGTGAAACTGCAGAAAATCTTCTGATAATGAATTCTTGAAAATACCCCATAACTATCTTACATTTGAAGGGGTCTGAAAGATACATATGTAAGAAAACAGTTGTCGTAACTGAGAAGGCATCTGAAATTGTGACGCTTCTGCCAAACAACGCTGCCATTCAGAATCGTCAATCAGAAAACCTCGCTCCTTAGCTGTTTCTTTAAAAGTAGAATAGACAACTGCTTTGTATGTTCATAGATCCTGGAAGCTGGTAGCACCTATGACGTGAAGCAATAACAGGCGTAAATAATACCTTTCTGTTTCTGTAGGCGAAACATTATACATTCTGCCTATAGTTATTGAAACATTTTTTTCTTTTTTGCCACTGGCAGTTGCTCGTATTCCAGACGTAATGTACTGGTGTTTAAGGATATATATACGGACTTCTGGCTTGCGAATCTTGATTTAACTTGAACCACGCTTGTAATTCCGTGTTGCGCAACTGTGCTTGAAGTAAAATATCAGGAGCGTTATCATTTTCAAAATAGATATTTTGCAAGTTTGGCAAGTGAACTGGTAATCACACGATAGAATGTGACTGTTCATGCGTGTGAAATGAAAATATCCTGAATGAGGCTTCTGTTGGACCAACATATCTAGCATTTTGGAAAGAAGTAATTTCATCGTAGTTCACCGTTTCGCCTTCAGGACATATTTTAACAATGCAGCAGTCATGACCTTTATACACATACTTGTGGATTTTAATATATAAGATATTTGTGGATGTATTTAACACTCCGAACACTTGAGCATATTTCAACATTAATATGAGCTTGCACGTAAAGTAAAAGAAATGGATTGTAGGGAACAATGAATCGACTATCGACTTCAATGTCAATGCCTCGAATAGTTTTTATAATAATCCGTCCATTATTTCTTCTCCTATACGAAGGATAACCATTGGCATTATCTTTGGTCTCTTCCTGAAACTGTTTAGGGAAATCTTTCTTACATACGCCATCTTTCATACAGACTGAAGCAGGATTCAATGATCCGCGAGGACCATGTACCATATGACGTCTTACCAACTCGTATAGCGCTTCATCCTCGAGATCTGGTATTTCGGCTGATACCACACTGTCAATGTCAGAAATTTCTCGAAACTTACAATCTTCCGTTAATGTTAAGAGTAAATGGATATGCGGGAAACCTCGTTTTTGAAATTCCATTGTATATAGATATGCTTTTACCGAAAATTCCCTTAACATTAACCAATCGTAGCAATTCCTTTACTTTGTAATGGAAAAGTCTCACTTCAATATCAGGCCTATTATTAGCCGTTTCCCAGAGATGAAGGCTGTTAAGTATTTCTGGCCAGCCCGCATTATAGGTGAACGTTATGAATAAATCTGGCTTTCCAAAGTTCCTCACTATCGCCATCGTATCCTGATAATTTTGCAATATTTTCCTTGGGCTACCTGTAAAAGAAGATGGCAAAACTACAGTGCGACCGACTCTGACATTTTCATTTTCTGCTCGTACAAGCAAGGCGTCTGCTAAACCGGCATATGTATCAACTCGTAACTTTGTTTGTTGATGGCGTATATATGTTAACCGGTCACCTTCCATATGAGAGTAGTAATCCACGAATAAATATCCATTTTGCAAACTTGAGCAGCGACAACTAACTCAACATGACCTCCATGAACACCATTCATAGACATATACATTTTGTAATCATCGCTTGTATTGATAGCAGTTTCGTACATATCGCTGTTGCCATCAATAAAGGAAGAATAATTATTCCACTTGTCTGTAATATGTTTTACAATTCGCTTTCTAACCTGTGTAAATAAACTCTGATTGTTGTACTCACAATATGCCAATGACCTGAACAGACAATTACCGTCACCTTTAATCTTTACAACATTTGTAATTGAGTGTCGCCTCTCAGTCATCATAATATGATTCATTGTATTGATTGAGCACACAACCTATATGGACGAATCAAGACCAACTACAATCCTCAGACCTTAATGTAGAAAAACATGGCGGCGATGGTTGCCCTACCAATAGCTAAGATCATGTCATCGGGATTGTCACAGTTCCAGTAAATTATTATTTTAACATACCTAAGAGCATGAAATATATCACAAGACGAGACTGGGTTCCGAAGAAATATGCATCAATAATTTAGACTTACCTGAATTAATTTATCTATGTAGTGCTCACCTTGAATTATAGGTATCTTCGTCTTCACCCAAGTGGCAGCTACAATAGTCTCGCTCTTTTTGTGGTTGAATAAGGAGCTTTTTGGCGAGTTATCACGATTTGTATTTAAGTTCAGTAATTATAGATAAATATTATTAGCAAGAAATCAAACAGATTCCGAAGTAGGACAGAAGAAAGTGCCCCAGTTATAAGTGCTGTCCCAGCACATGCAGAGTATTTGTGTACACAATCGGAATGAGAATAGTTGCCTGAAAAAATCGAACCAACGCCATAGAGATACAACTTAATTAAGACCTCTCATGGAATTGTCTAAAATCTCGGGTAAAACATCACACCAAATTAGTTGATAGAAACATGCAAAGAAGTCGTCGTGTGGATATCAGAACATATGGTGATTACTAAACACAAGGGACATGATAATACGTTACCATTTAACCTATTAAGCATTCGCTTTTACCGTTTGGAATAGTTGTACGTTGAAAATAGTTGATTTAGTAAAGTAGATAGGCAGGCACCATTTCCCTCCTACGGAATTATCGCGGCACACCATCTCGCAATATAGGCCAAGTACATAATTGGCAAGGTACTCATAACACTTTATTACACACATCATAATTAAAAATAATTTGCGAGCTGTAAGAATCACAAAAGTATGAATAATGAACAATGAGTCCACTGTTTGACACAGGGGAAACATGTTCCTTAACCAATAAAAAAAAAAGGTTCACTGTATTATTTGGCATGTAGAACATCTGCCAGACTGGTAAGGATTTACGGAGACACATGTTGATAAGCGTCCAACGTTCAACGTCAACGGTTTGGTCTAGCCGTAGATGCTCATTGCATTTTCCCTTTACGTACTGTGCCCAATTCTAGGAATGGGTATTCCAAGATTCAGACACCTAGGTATCAAGGGAAAGGCTACAGCCGCTTTTGAACGTTGAGGTATTTGAATATCGCGCTCCTTTCCTTCTAGATTGAAATGGAAACTTTATGCAGCCAAGAAGATGTTAAGTGACGTGGCAAATAGTAGCAGAGGTCGAGACTATTTGTAATTAAATACTTAGCCATGGAGTAGAGACTTGATAATTGGATCAGATTACTGGCACGGCCAAATGAAAGAGGATGCACTTAGTCTCAAGTGAATCAGACCAGAGACACCGGAGATATGAGGATTTACAGATTTCAGCGTGATCCAGCGTGGAGCCGACCGTTTTGTTTAAAAGCCGCTCGGCCCAAGCATAAGCAGCTCACTTCAAACCAAGCTCTTGTAGGACAAGGCGCTGCTGCTACGTCGAGCCAAGGCACATGGTTGCCGAATCTACGCAGAAGATATCTTTGAATTGTGATAGTCACAAAAGTGCTACGATACGTGGGGAACGTAGTAAGTTTCCGGTAGAGGGAATCACTAAGGTGATTGTTATTTTCTACGGACATTGGTGAAACACTTTGTTTCTATATGGACATATGCTAGACTTTGTCTAGATATTATTCTGTCACAGTCCAGTAACAATAATTCAATACTTGGATATTTTAATCCAACTTGTCAGTTTCACAAATTGTAACTAAATAACCACTCAGATCTTTCAGTATATTGAAGGCCAGTCCATCACGGTGTTGTTCATTAGCTGACAAAGGGAAACTATATGTTGCTTCGTGCATGATAGATGGTGTGAAGCCATGCCCAGGGAACGATCTTCAGAACAGCCGTTGATTGTTTTAGACTATCAGTGTTTTCCTGTACTGAAAAGATTACCGTGAGTTATGTTACAACTGACGCTTTTGAGAAGAGATCATTTGGATCTGACCCCATTTAAGCAAACTGCTATGGATTTAATTGAAGTCAATATTAAAATGGATCAGCAGTTACTTCAAACTTCAAGAAATATTTCCACTACGTCGTGCTAGACAGATTGTGGGTATATAATGGCGGCCGATACAAGGATTAGACGTGCGTGTCCAATAGGGCATGTATCTGGATAAATCTGGTACAGACCAGGTTCACTACGCTTCAAGACCAACGAGAAATGTAAGCCACATTTGACTTTTATATTATGCCTAGCTAATTGGAACAAACTCATTTTCTGCAGATGACCAACACATTTATTTTTCTTCGTATTTAAATCTTGCATTGATTCACGCAAGACACATTAGGGTTATTCTGAGTATTTTCAGCACTCAGAACAGTTTAGGATCGATGACCGAGCATACCGAGCATTTATTTGAATGTTCATTTTGTTTGAGAATCACGGTAATAAGCCGATATAACTGTAGAAGTTAATATATATTTTGTTGAGGAATGGATATTTTGTCCATATTCGAAGAGTCGAACATGTGGTTTTTTCACATAAGGAAATAATAATTAAACATATTTAAGGAAATAATAACAATAATAATCCAATAATAATAATAATAATTTTCATAATTTTTCCAAATAATTATTGGATCTTACATTTTCTAATAATCACATTCGTTGAGAGAGAGCTTAAGGATTAGTTTAATCATTCCTAGTGTGGAACAGGTGATTTTCCGAAAGCTAGTGGATAGCGCAAGCCCGTATTCCACCAACATTATAGTTCTGGTTGAACAGTTAATATTTGCATTGAGCAAAGTATATTTTTCAGATAACACGGAAAGGCATGAAACAGGAAGCCAATGATATTTGTATCAATTAGGATTTTTTTTGGTGTTTATATAAAATCATGACGTAGGCAAACATTCGAAAGTGAAATAGAGAATATCACAAGTGTGGTAACTTCACGGTTTGAACTGAATGGTAAAATAAAATAATCTTGTAAGTTTATAGATCGTCCAGTTTTGATAACAAGCAGAGGCTTGATTTATTGTATACATTTTGGGAAGGAAATTTATGTGTGTGGAGTAGTTGAAATGCCATTCCCAGGTGCGCATGTTTAAGTCGCAGGAATGAGGAGGTTTTTTTTGGAGCATCAAACAAATAGCAGGTTCGATGGCTCAGGTTTATAGGAGGAGTATTGGAACCACACATTTCGTCGAATGAATGACCAAGCCATCAGTAATTATTTCAAACTTGTTTACATATTCCATTAATACTTTGGATTTGCTAGAACCCGGTTTTGTCATGATAAAATTTTATTCTTCTTCAGAGGAAGACCTTTGCCGTTGTTGTTGGAATATTGTGTTCTTACACAAATAATTGAATGGGCCACTGCCAATTAAAAAATAATTCTGTATCCACGAATTACTTAAAGGATGTTTTCAATCCTATTGTCATGAACTAAATTAATATATATTAAAGCTACAATTCTTATTTCCGCATTCTGTTCAAGAATTGCAAGTTGTGAAAGTTACTAAAATAGCAACAAATATAAATATTTTTCTTAATAATAATTCCAAGTGGAAAATCGGATAGTTGAATGGTTCAACAATTTTTTTTGATCAAGCTGATGATTCAGAAATCATATTTCTTTGGAATTTGAAGTTCATAATCGAGTCACTTCTCGAAATGTTTAATTTTGGAAGAATAATAAATTTTGTTGTGCTTCGCACAGTTCTTCGATGCTATGCTCAACGGTCAAATACTTTTCAGATGTTGTTATTAATATGTGTACATAATTAGTGTTGGGTGAAAGATAGTATTTTTGACAATATTTTTGAAACTGGAAAAATAAGTGGAAGTTAAAAAATTCTATAAACAATTATAAACAGTGAGAATTTCTACGAGTGTTAATATCATGTTAGAAATTCAACCAGTGAACTACAATATTTCCAGTAAAGACAATTAAATTTGAACTGGATTTCATCGTAAATAATTGATATAATTTTGGAACACAGTCTACAGGACTGATAATCAGACTTGTGTCTCCAAAGACAATTGTTCAATGTGTTGGAAAATTTCTGTACATTGTGTAAATAGTAGTGTGTGCCGTCTCACTGGAATGATGTTACCTTGAGCATCATTTTGCAGTCAATTTTAAAATTTAGAATAAAATGAGATAATTTTACATGTTGTGTTATGCCCAGTTGAATCTCCTTCTATCCTTATTGTTGCATTGAGCCAAAAATCAGTAAAGCATTTTTTTTAATTTGATGTCGTTTTTTTTGCGATTAGCTTTAACCCATCTGGCGCCCCGGGATATTTTGACTCTCGTGCTGACTGATTCTTGGTAAAATGCATATGTGGTTGTGCGGACTCCGGTCTAAACGGGCACATAAAATAAGATAGAGAGAGAAAATGGCTTAGAACGTGGGGCCCGAGTTAGACACGGTCAATCGCATGCCGATTTAAATTGTGATAATTTTTTATAGATATTTTGGGAGTTGAGAGATGTCTGGTTTGGATGAATAAATTAGTAGGAAACCCAATTAGTGGGGAAAATTAAAAATTAACTGGGTTAATAATTAGAATGGGTTTGATTATTTTGATAATGGCTTAACCATTAGGGTGTCAAGTAAATTCAGTAGTAAACGTTCGATGACTGGACATACGCATTAGTAGCATCCAGGTGGAGGATATTTGAGAACTTGCATACTTTTCTTGTGATATAGTGCTAAATTTAATTCGTAAAAGTAGAGAAGTTTTTTTTCCATCGCGTCGACATTAGGACAAATCTCATTTTATTAGAGTGTTCCAATTAGCTATTCATATTTCTTGTTCTAGTTATAATCTTGAGTCTGCCAACATGTATACCCCTAAGTTTTGACTAATACTGAAAATTATGGAAGAGATGATGAGTTTGGAAGAGAGTTCCAAAGAAGCTGGACTGCGCGTAGCAGCCATCATGAAAGAAAATACAGAGGCTTTGGAAAATAAACTTAAAGAAAATTCAGATATGTTAGAAAGCAGGTTAAAAGATAACTTAAAAGATAGTTTAAATAGTAAATTTAATTCTATGGAAAATAAATTTAAAGAGAATTCCGAAATCTTGAAAATGTCACTTGAGGGTAAAATGACTAAATTATGCGAAAAAACACATGAGCTCGAAACTTCATTAGCTACTAACGCAAGTTTAATGGACGATAAATTTCGCGATGCCGATCTAAGATCCCAAAGCTTAGCTGATAGGATAGAAAGTGGTCTTAGGAAAGTTGGTGAAGACATGGTCAACCTAGAAGTCAAAGTGAAGAAAGAGAGCAATGAGATGGCAACTCTAGTTGTTCAACGTTTGACAGACCAATTCAAAGAACTCGTAGTGGGAGAAATAAGAGAAGGTGTGATTAATGAATTACAAACTGAAATTAAAACCACAGTTATCGATGAGATTAAAAACACACTCAAGCTGGAGAACCAAGATGGAGTCAAGGAGATTAGAGAATCTTTGTCATCCCATATTCAAGTAATTTCCAAAGATATTCAAGCGACTCAGAAGGACATATCAGATATGACAGGGTCATTGAAGAGTCACGAGGCTGTTATGAACCAGATATCCACTGATGTCAAGGAGAACTATAAGGAAACAGAAGAAATAAAGAAGGAAACCGAAGGAATTAGAAAAAAGGCCGAAGAAAACCATAAGGCGATTGAGGCTATGAAAACCCAAGTTAAGGACGAGAAACAGGTTGACCATCTGTTGAAAATGCCAAGTATAAGAGGAGAAGAACAGATACAGGTAAACCTAGGAGCAGCTAGAGGAAATGATAGTCAAAGACAGGATGAGGCCAGGACAGTATTTCAATCTAACCCCATAACTGTATTCAAGAATGTAGAGTATAAGCCTTCTAAATTTTCAGGGCGAGATTCTGTGACACCCGTAGAATTCTTGAGAGAAGCAGAAGAAGATTCCAAAATCCCTAAGGAAAGACAAATACGAGTGATAGGGAAATTTTTGGAAGGGCCCGCACTTCTCTGGTTTAGAGCATTCAGGTCCACTCTCACCAATTTTGAGGAGTTTTCCCGTGGGTTATTGAAAAAGTTTTGGTCCCCGGAAACCCAACAGCAAGTCAGAGCAGAATTATATTCGAAGAGATTTTCGACGTCACAACCTACTCGATACTCTTCGTACTTTTCTGGACAGCTTTCTAAACTTCAACATTTAGATCCGCCGATGCCAGATAATGAATTAATTACTGCATTAATACGTCAGTTTCCAGCAGAAGTCCAAAGAACTTTGATCGCTGCTGACATTTATAATATGGAGCAATTTGACGAGGTATTGCAGAAACTTGATCACACGAACGCTCAATTCTTCCATCAGAAGGGAGGAAAGAATGGCAACGCTGTGTACACTGTTATGGCCGACAGTTATTCCCAAACACCTCGAGAGATTCGAGAGAGGCGAGAAGAGAAAACGCCGAGGGAAGAGCCTGATAAAAGAGGATGGAATCAGAACACTAATAGATACAGTTACAAGCCTTATGCGAGACTAAAGGGTGGATATCGATATGACAATCGATGGAGAGGGCCAAGGAATAATCAAGGAAGATACCAGGAATGAAGGTACTATGGTAGAAACAATAACTACAAAAACAGAGGGAATGAGAACACTCGTCAGTCCAATTAAGAGTTCAATAAGGAGACGAGGATGATCTTGGAGGAAAGACACCAAGAAAACTCGCAGTTCTTGGAACAGAAGTCCAATGAACCAGGTCCATCGGGAACACAGCAATCCCGGGGGAATGAAAAAAAAACAACTTCGAATTCACAGTAGGAGATAGAATTTTAATCATTTTCACTTCCAGGATTATTAAATGGCAAACAGAGGATGATGACTTAATTCAACATAATGACGAACGGAAAGAAATGGGTACAAGAATTAAACTGCCAATCATATCATGCGAAGTATTCGGCATGCCTGTCGATACTTTAATTGATACTGGGGCTATGCTTTGTCTTGTGAGCGAGAAGCTTTATATTCTGTGGAAGCTCAAAGAGAATTTAGAAGAGATTCCAGTATCAGGAATTAAAATCCAAGGAATAATACCCAACAAAATATCGCTGTGTAAAACCCAATTATACTTATGTGTTACTATTGGAGGACATGATTTCCGACATGTGTTTGTAGTAATGAAGGACGTGGCTTCTGACATGATCTTGGGAGCGGATTTCATCCAGAAATATCGAGCCGTGATAGACATGAAGACAGAGACGGTCAGATTCCAGTATACCGAAGAGATAAACTTCGAGGGAAAGGAAGAGGAAGACATCGAGGGAGACGCTCAATGGTCTCTGATTTTTCGGGAAGCTGAAAGAAAAGAAGTCTACACTGAGAAGGGGTCCCCAGAGCTAGGGAAAATTTTGGAAGAGTACCATGATATTTTTGATATTAAACCTGGTGAAATTAAAGATTTTGAATATCGAATTCGTGTAACTGATGATGCACCTTTCCATGCTAAATTGTATCCGGTAGCGGAAAAGCATAGAGAAAAGGTAAAAGTGCTTATCAAAGAGATGGAAGGTAACAATGTGATTGGAAAGTACACTACCTCTTATGTCACTCCATTAGCAGTAGTGTCTAACCCGGATGGAAGTCTGAGACTGTGTTTAGACGCGCGAAATTTGAATTCAAGATTACTGCCTGAGTATGACAGACCACCAATCATTAGGGAACTGTTAAGGAAATTCCAGGGCAAGATCTGGTACTCTAACATTGATCTCACTTCGTCCTACCACCACATTAGGCTTAGTGAAGATTCCAAAAAGTTTACAGGGTTTATGTTTGACCAACAGTCATATGTATTCCGCCGTCTACCATTTGGGATAAAAACATCTGGATCTGTTTTGATCAGAGCACTGGAACAAACTTTGAGTCCTGAAGTAAAAGAGATAGCGATTCGTTACATAGACATATCCTAATCGCATCTGAGAGTAAGGAGGAACATTTGATACATCATCAGATGTTATTCGCAGATTTAAGAAAAGCGAACTTTAAAGTAAACCTTCGAAAATGTCAGTTCTTTCAGAATGAAATAAAATTTCTGGGCCATATTTTAGATGGTGAAGGATACCGTCCCAATGAGACAAAGATACAAGCGATTGCGAATTTCCCTAGACCTACTAGGGTGAAGAATGTCCGCAGTTTTCTCGGAACATGCCAATTCTTTGCAGGGCATTGTCCAAGCTTCACCAAGACAGTTGCTCCCTTGCAGGAATTATTAAAAAAGGGAAACAAATGGAAATGGAATGAAGATTGCGAACAATCATTTCAAGATGCCAAGAGGTTATTGGTAAACAGTGTGAAATTAGGGTATCCTGACTTCACCAAGAATTTCATCATAGAATCCGATGCATCCACCGTAGGGATTGGAGCTATTCTTCTTCAAGAAGATGACGATCACAGGAGATATTACCTGGCTTTCATAAGCAGGAAACTTCGTCCATCAGAAAGGAACTATTACACCACAGAGTTAGAAGCCCTTGCTGTAATCTTCGCGTTGGAGTCTTGGAAGAAAATGTTAATTGGACATTCAGTAGTTGTGAGGACTGATCACCATGCATTGGAGTTTATCTTAAGAACAAACTTTGCCAGTGATAGAATAACTAGATGGTCACTTTTTATTCAACAATTCAACCTAGTTATCGAACACACTCCTGGAAAGTTGAACATTGGGGCCGATTTATTGAGTAGAGCAGTGGAGTCTACATCCAACGTTTTTCAAGTTAACCTGACGCATGAGGATGAGGATACCTTAAGAAGGTTAAGATTGTTACATTTATCCAAGAGGAGAGACCGACGTCTTAGAAACATTTTTCGTTTTCTACAGGGATATATGGATCCCAATGACGATGATTTTGTGGAAACTGAAAGAATTTCAAGAGATTATTTGATGTTAGATGGTCTAGTCTACAGGTTTGCAGATCCCGACCATACGAAGCTGAGGGTAGTGGTACCTCCACGAATGCAAACACCCATTATTTGGATGGCGCATCGAATTGCAGGTCATGCTGGAGTAGATAAGACTGTCAACTTGATACAAGAGAAATTTGCAAGGGAGCGAATGCGACAAAATGTCAGGAACACCATTCGGGAGTGCGACTTATGCCAAAGGAGTAAATATAATTCTAAATTATTGAGAGAATTACCAAGGCCTATTATTCCTTCTAAGCCTTGTGAAATCTTTGCGACTGATCTTTATGGTCTTCTCCCAAAGTCTAAAAGAGGTAACCGATATATTCTGATGACCATAGATGTTTTCACCAAATACACTATGTTACACCCAATTCAGAAGGCAAACGCAAAATATTGTGCGAAGAGAATTAGAGACAGCGTAATTCCGGAAGCAGGCAAACCGGAATTCCTTTTATCAGATCACGGACCCCAATTTACATCTTTAGAATTCAGGGCCGTCATGAATAATCTTGGGATTAGACAATTGCTTTGTTCTATCAGACATCCTGAAAGCAATCCAGCAGAACGCGTGATGGCTGAAATATCTAAATTTTGCCGCCTCTATTGTCCAAATGAGCATTGGAAATGGATGGATGTTCTCTCTTTAGCACCCGAATCCATCAACTCTACGATTCATGAGAGTACTGGACAGATTCCAATGTTGATTCATCATGGAATTAAACCAACAAGATTATGGGATCGAATCATCTCTATTCCACCCGATATTGAACCTAGTCGTCAGAGGAGGGAGACTCTAGCTTTAGAAAATTTGAGGTGCCAAGCTGAGAAAAGAGAGCGCAGAGTGAGAGGAAAGCGTTTTCGCAGACCCTTGCATGTAGGAACTCTTGTTTTAGTAAAAAAAAAACCTACACCCTCCGACGTGCAAAATCGAGTGTACTCGAAGTTTGCAAGACTTGACGATGGACCCTATCGTGTTGTGGATGTAAACAACAATGGAGGCTATAACATCGCCAATACACGAACTGGTAACATCGTGGGAATTTATAATGCAGCGAATTTGAAGATTTATTATTCAAGAACCAGATGATTTAATGAGTAGATAGGAAAAATAAAAAATTTTCAATTTTTATTTTTTTGCTAGGTGTGGGGTGGATGTGCCCAATTCTAGGAATGGGTATTCCAAGATTCAGACACCTAGGTATCAAGGGAAAGGCTACAGACGCTATTGAAAGTTGAGATATTTGATTATCGCGCTCGTTTCCTTCTAGATTGAAATGGAAACTTTATGCAGCCAAGAAGATGTTAAGTGACGTGGCAAATAGTAGCAGAGGTCGAGACTATTTGGTGATTAAATACTTAGCCATGGAGTAGAGACTTGATAGTTGGATCAGATTACTGGCACGGCCAAATGAAAGAGGATGCACTTAGTCTCAAGTGAATCAGACCAGAGACACCGGAGATATGAGGATTTACAGATTTCAACGTGATCCAGCGTGGAGCCGACCGTTTTGTTTAAAAGCCGCTCGGCCCAAGCATAAGCAGCTCACTTCAAACCAAGCTCTTGTAGGACAAGGTGCTGCTGCTACGTCGAGCCAAGGCACATGGTTGCCGAATCTACGCAGAAGATATCATTGAATTGTGATAGTCACAAAAGTGCTACGATACGTGGGGAACGTGGTAAGTTTCCGGTAGAGGGAATCACTAAGGTGATTGTTATTTTCTACAGACATTGGTGAAACACTTTGTTTCTATATGGACATATGCTAGACTTTGTCTAGATATTATTCTGTCACAGTCCAGTAACAATAATTCAATACTTGGATATTTTAATCCAACTTGTCAGTTTCACAAATTGTAACTAAATAACCACTCAGATCTTTCAGTATATTGAAGGCCAGTCTATCACGGTGTTGTTCATTAGCCGACAAAGGGAAACTATATGTTGCTTCGCGCATGATAGATGGTGTGAAACCATGCCCAGGGAACGATCTTCAGAACAGCCGTTGATTGTTTTAGACTATCAGTGTTTTCCTGTACTGAAAAGATTACCGTGAGTTATGTTACAACTGACGCTATTGAGAAGAGATCATTTGGATCTGACCCCATTTAAGCAAACTGCTATGGATTTAATTGAAGTCAATATTAAAATGGATCAGCAGTTACTTCAAACTTCAAGAAATATTTCCACTACGTCGTGCTAGACAGATTGTGGGTATATAATGGCGGCCGATACAAGGATTAGACGTGCGTGTCCAATAGGGCATGTATCTGGATAAATCTGGTACAGACCAGGTTCACTACGCTTCAAGACCAACGAGAAATGTAAGCCACATTTGACTTTTATATTATGCCTAGCTAATTGGAACAAACTTATTTTCTGCAGATGACCAACACATTTATTTTTCTTCGTATTTAAATCTTGCATTGATTCACGCAAGACACATTAGGGTTATTCTGAGTATTTTCAGCACTCAGAACAGTTTAGGATCGATGACCGAGCATACCGAGCATTTATTTGAATGTTCATTTTGTTTGAGAATCGCGGTAATCAGCCAATATAACTGTAGAAGTTAATATATATTTTGTTGAGGAATGGATATTTTGTCCATATTCGAAGAGTCGAACATGTGGTGTTTTTCACATAAGGAAATAATAATTAAACATATTTAAGGAAATAATAACAATAATAATCCAATAATAATAATAATAATTTTCATAATTTTTCTAAATAATTATTGGATCTTACATTTTCTAATAATCACATTCGTTGAGAGAGAGCTTAAGGATTAGTTCAATCATTCCTAGTGTGGAACAGGTGATTTTCCGAAAGCTAGTGAATAGCGCAAGCCCGTATTCCACCAACATTATAGTTCTGGTTGAACAGTTAATATTTGCATTGAGCAAAGTATATTTTTCAGATAACACGGAAAGGCATGGAACAGGAGCCAATGATATTTGTATCAATTAGGATTTTTTTGGTTTTTATACAAAATCATGACGTAGGCACACATTCGAAAGTGAAATAGAGAATATCACAAGTGTGGTAACCTCACGGTTTGAACTGAATGGTAAAATAAAATAAACTTGTAAGTTTATAGATCTTCCAGTTTTGATAACAAGCAGAGGCTTGATTTATTGTATAAATTTTGGGAAGAAAATTTATGTGTGTGGAGTAGTTGAAATGCCATTCCCAGGTACGCATGTTTAAGTCGCAGGAATGAGGAGGTTTTTTTTTAGCATCAATCACATAGCAGGTTCGATGGCTCAGGTTTATAGGAGGAGTATTGGAACCACACATTTTGTCGAATGAATGACCAAACCATCAGTAATTATTTCAAACTTGTTTACGTATTCCATTAATACTTTGGATTTGCTAGAACCCGGTTTTGTCATGATAAAATTTTATTCTTCTTCAGAGGAAAACCTTTGCCGTTGTTGTTGGAATATTGTGTTCTTACACAAATAATTGAATGGGCCACTGCCAATTAAAAAATAATTCTGTATCCACGAATTACTTAAAGGATGTTTTCAATCCTATTGTCATGAACTAAATGAATTTATTATAAAGCTAAAATTCTTATTTCAGCATTCTGGTCAAGAATTGCAAGTTGTGAAAGTTACTAAAATAGCAACAAATATAAATATTTTTCATAATAATAATTCCAAGTGGAAAATCGGATAGTTAAATGGTTCAACAATTTTTTTTGATCAAGATGATGATTCAGAAATCATATTTCTTTGGAATTTGAAGTTCATAATCGAGTCACTTCTCGAAATGTTTAATTTTGGAAGAATAATAAATTTTGTTGTGCTTCGCACAGTTCTTCGATGCTATGCTCAAGGGTCAAATACTTTTCAGATGTTGTTATTAATATGTGTACATAATTAGTGTTGGGTAAAAGATTATATTTTTGACAATATTTTTGAAACTGGAAAAATAAGTGGAAGTTAAAAAATTCTATAAACAATTATAAACAGTGAGAATTTCTACGAGTGTTAATATCATGTTAGAAATTCAACCAGTGAACTACAATATTTCCAGTAAAGACAATTAAATTTGAACTGGATTTCATCGTAAATAATTGATATAATTTTGGAACACAGTCTACAGGACTGATAATCAGACTTGTGTCTCCAAAGACAATTGTTCAATGTGTTGGAAAATTTCTGTACATTGTGTAAATAGTAGTGTGTGCCGTCGCACTGGAATGATGTTACATTGAGCATCATTTTGCAGTCAATTTTAAAATTTAGAATAAAATGAGATAATTTTACATGTTGTGTTATGCCCAGTTGAATCTCCTTCTATCCTTATTGTTGCATTGAGCCAAAAATCAGTAAAGCATTTTTTTTAATTTGATGTCGTTTTTTTGCGATTAGCTTTAACCCATCTGGCGCCCCGGGATATTTTGACTCTCGTGCTGACTGATTCTTGGTAAAATGCACATGTGGTCGTGCGGACTCCGGTCTAAACGGGCACATAAAATAAGATAGAGAGAGAAAATGGCTTCGAACGTGGGGCCCGAGTTAGACACGGTCAATCGCATGCCGATTTAAATTGTGATAATTTTTTATAGATATTTTGGGAGTTGAGAGATGTCTGGTTTGGATGAATAAATTAGTAGGAAACCCAATTAGTGTGGAAAATTAAAAATTAACTGGGTTAATAATTAGAATGGGTTTGATTATTTTGATAATGGCTTAACCATTAGGGTGTCAAGTAAATTCAGTAGTAAACGTTCGATGACTGGACATACGCATTAGTAGAATCCAGGTGGAGGATATTTGAGAACTTGCATACTTTTCTTGTGATATAGTGCTAAATTTAATTCGTAAAAGTAGAGAAGTTTTTTTTTCCATCGCGTCGACATTAGGACACATCTAATTTTATTAGAGTGTTCCAATTAGCTATTCATATTTCTTGTTCTAGTTATAATCTTGTGTCTGCCAACATGTATACCCCTAAGTTTTGACTAATACTGAAAATTATGGAAGAGATGATGAGGATGATGAGGAGTTTGGAAGAGAGTTCCAAAGAAGCTGGACTGCGCGTAGCAGCCATCATGAAAGAAAATACAGAGGCTTTGGAAAAGAAACTTAAAGAAAATTCAGATATGTTAGAAAGCAGGTTAAAAGATAACTTAAAAGATAGTTTAAATAGTAAATTTAATTCTATGGAAAATAAATTTAAAGAGAATTCCGAAATCTTGAAAATGTCACTTGAGGGTAAAATGACTAAATTATGCGAAAAAACACATGAGCTCGAAACTTCATTAGCTACTAACGCAAGTTTAATGGACGATAAATTTCGCGATGCCGATCTAAGATCCCAAAGCTTAGCTGATAGGATAGAAAGTGGTCTTAGGAAAGTTGGTGAAGACATGGTCAACCTAGAAGTCAAAGTGAAGAAAGAGAGCAATGAGATGGCATCTCTAGTTGTTCAACGTTTGACAGACCAATTCAAAGAACTCGTAGTGGGAGAAATAAGAGAAGGTGTGATTAATGAATTACAAACTGAAATTAAAACCACAGTTATCGATGAGATTAAAAACACACTCAAGCTGGAGAACCAAGATGGAGTCAAGGAGATTAGAGAATCTTTGTCATCCCATATTCAAGTAATTTCCAAAGATATTCAAGCGACTCAGAAGGACATATCAGATATGACAGGGTCATTGAAGAGTCACGAGGCTGTTATGAACCAGATATCCACTGATGTCAAGGAGAACTATAAGGAAACAGAAGAAATAAAGAAGGAAACCGAAGGAATTAGAAAAAAGGCCGAAGAAAACCATAAGGCAATTGAGGCTATGAAAACCCAAGTTAAGGACGAGAAACAGGCTGACCATCTGTTGAAAATGCCAAGTATAAGAGGAGAAGAACAGATACAGGTAAACCTAGGAGCAGCTAGAGGAAATGATAGTCAAAGACAGGATGAGGCCAGGACAGTATTTCAATCTAACCCCATAACTGTATTCAAGAATGTAGAGTATAAGCCTTCTAAATTTTCAGGGCGAGATTCTGTGACACCCGTAGAATTCTTGAGAGAAGCAGAAGAAGATTCCAAAATCCCTAAGGAAAGACAAATACGAGTGATAGGGAAATTTTTGGAAGGGCCCGCACTTCTCTGGTTTAGAGCATTCAGGTCCACTCTCACCAATTTTGAGGAGTTTTCCCGTGGGTTATTGAAAAAGTTTTGGTCCCCGGAAACCCAACAGCAAGTCAGAGCAGAATTATATTCGAAGAGATTTTCGACGTCACAACCTACTCGATACTCTTCGTACTTTTCTGGACAGCTTTCTAAACTTCAACATTTAGATCCGCCGATGCCAGATAATGAATTAATTACTGCATTAATACGTCAGTTTCCAGCAGAAGTCCAAAGAACTTTGATCGCTGCTGACATTTATAATATGGAGCAATTTGACGAGGTATTGCAGAAACTTGATCACACGA
Source organism: Meconema thalassinum (assembly GCA_946902985.2). Classification (NCBI taxonomy): domain Eukaryota; kingdom Metazoa; phylum Arthropoda; class Insecta; order Orthoptera; family Tettigoniidae; genus Meconema; species Meconema thalassinum. Next base: position 810,600,582 of record OX336388.2, read on the forward strand.
ACGCTCAATTCTTCCATCAGAAGGGAGGAAAGAATGGCAACGCTGTGTACACTGTTATGGCCGACAGTTATTCCCAAACACCTCGAGAGATTCGAGAGAGGCGAGAAGAGAAAACGCCGAGGGAAGAGCCTGATAAAAGAGGATGGAATCAGAACACTAATAGATACAGTTACAAGCCTTATGCGAGACTAAAGGGTGGATATCGATATGACAATCGATGGAGAGGGCCAAGGAATAATCAAGGAAGATACCAGGAATGAAGGTACTATGGTAGAAACAATAACTACAAAAACAGAGGGAATGAGAACAATCGTCAGTCCAATTAAGAGTTCAATAAGGAGACGAGGAAGATCTTGGAGGAAAGACACCAAGAAAACTCGCAGTTCTTGGAACAGAAGTCCAATGAACCAGGTCAATCGGGAACACAGCAATCCCGGGGGAATGAAAAAAAAACAACTTCGAATTCACAGTAGGAGATAGAATTTTAAACATTTTCACTTCCAGGATTATTAAATGGCAAACAGAGGATGATGACTTAATTCAACATAATGACGAACGGAAAGAAATGGGTACAAGAATTAAACTGCCAATCATATCATGCGAAGTATTTGGCATGCCTGTCGATACTTTAATTGATACTGGGGCTATGCTTTGTCTTGTGAGCGAGAAGCTCTATATTCTGTGGAAGCTCAAAGAGAATTTAGAAAAGATTCCAGTATCAGGAATTAAAATCCAAGGAATAATACCCAACAAAATATCGCTGTGTAAAACCCAATTATACTTATGTGTTACTATTGGAGGACATGATTTCCGACATGTGTTTGTAGTAATGAAGGACGTGGCTTCTGACATGATCTTGGGAGCGGATTTCATCCAGAAATATCGAGCCGTGATAGACATGAAGACAGAGACGGTCAGATTCCAGTATACCGAAGAGATAAACTTCGAGGGAAAGGAAGAGGAAGACATCGAGGGAGACGCTCAATGGTCTCTGATTTTTCGGGAAGCTGAAAGAAAAGAAGTCTACACTGAGAAGGGGTCCCCAGAGCTAGGGAAAATTTTGGAAGAGTACCATGATATTTTTGATATTAAACCTGGTGAAATTAAAGATTTTGAATATCGAATTCGTGTAACTGATGATGCACCTTTCCATGCTAAATTGTATCCGGTAGCGGAAAAGCATAGAGAAAAGGTAAAAGTGCTTATCAAAGAGATGGAAGGTAACAATGTGATTGGAAAGTACACTACCTCTTATGTCAATCCATTAGCAGTAGTGTCTAACCCGGATGGAAGTCTGAGACTGTGTTTAGACGCGCGAAATTTGAATTCAAGATTACTGCCTGAGTATGACAGACCACCAATCATTAGGGAACTGTTAAGGAAATTCCAGGGCAAGATCTGGTACTCTAACATTGATCTCACTTCGTCCTACCACCACATTAGGCTTAGTGAAGATTCCAAAAAGTTTACAGTGTTTATGTTTGACCAACAGACATATGTATTCCGCCGTCTACCATTTGGGATAAAAACATCTGGATCTGTTTTGATCAGAGCACTGGAACAAACTTTGAGTCCTGAAGTAAAAGAGATAGCGATTCGTTACATAGACATATCCTAATCGCATCTGAGAGTAAGGAGGAACATTTGATACATCATCAGATGTTATTCGCAGATTTAAGAAAAGCGAACTTTAAAGTAAACCTTCGAAAATGTCAGTTCTTTCAGAAGGAAATAAAATTTTTGGGCCATATTTTAGATGGTGAAGGATACCGTCCCAATGAGACAAAGATACAAGCGATTGCGAATTTCCCTAGACCTACTAGGGTGAAGAATGTCCGCAGTTTTCTCGGAACATGCCAATTCTTTGCAGGGCATTGTCCAAGCTTCACCAAGACAGTTGCTCCCTTGCAGGAATTATTAAAAAAGGGAAACAAATGGAAATGGAATGAAGATTGCGAACAATCATTTCAAGATGCCAAGAGGTTATTGGTAAACAGTGTGAAATTAGGGTATCCTGACTTCACCAAGAATTTCATCATAGAATCCGATGCATCCACCGTAGGGATTGGAGCTATTCTTCTTCAAGAAGATGACGATCACAGGAGATATTACCTGGCTTTCATAAGCAGGAAACTTCGTCCATCAGAAAGGAACTATTACACCACAGAGTTAGAAGCCCTTGCTGTAATCTTCGCGTTGGAGTCTTGGAAGAAAATGTTAATTGGACATTCAGTAGTTGTGAGGACTGATCACCATGCATTGGAGTTTATCTTAAGAACAAACTTTGCCAGTGATAGAATAACTAGATGGTCACTTTTTATTCAACAATTCAACCTAGTTATCGAACACACTCCTGGAAAGTTGAACATTGGGGCCGATTTATTGAGTAGAGCAGTGGAGTCTACATCCAACGTTTTTCAAGTTAACCTGACGCATGAGGATGAGGATACCTTAAGAAGGTTAAGATTGTTACATTTATCCAAGAGGAGAGACCGACGTCTTAGAAACATTTTTCGTTTTCTACAGGGATATATGGATCCCAATGACGATGATTTTGTGGAAACTGAAAGAATTTCAAGAGATTATTTGATGTTAGATGGTCTAGTCTACAGGTTTGCAGATCCCGACCATACGAAGCTGAGGGTAGTGGTACCTCCACGAATGCAAACACCCATTATTTGGATGGCGCATCGAATTGCAGGTCATGCTGGAGTAGATAATACTGTCAACTTGATACAAGAGAAATTTGCAAGGGAGCGAATGCGACAAAATGTCAGGAACACCATTCGGGAGTGCGACTTATGCCAAAGGAGTAAATATAATTCTAAATTATTGAGAGAATTACCAAGGCCTATTATTCCTTCTAAGCCTTGTGAAATCTTTGCGACTGATCTTTATGGTCTTCTCCCAAAGTCTAAAAGAGGTAACCGATATATTCTGGTGACCATAGATGTTTTCACCAAATACACTATGTTACACCCAATTCAGAAGGCAAACGCAAAATATTGTGCGAAGAGAATTAGAGACAGCGTAATTCCGGAAGCAGGCAAACCGGAATTCCTTTTATCAGATCACGGACCCCAATTTACATCTTTAGAATTCAGGGCCGTCATGAATAATCTTGGGATTAGACAATTGCTTTGTTCTATCAGACAACCTTAAAACAATCCAGCAGAACGCGTGATGGCTGAAATATCTAAATTTTGCCGCCTCTATTGTCCAAATGAGCATTGGAAATGGATGGATGTTCTCTCTTTAGCACCCGAATCCATCAACTCTACGATTCATGAGAGTACTGGACAGATTCCCATGTTGATTCATCATGGAATTAAACCAACAAGATTATGGGATCGAATCATCTCTATTCTACCCGAGATTGAACCTAGTCGTCAGAGGAGGGAGACTCTAGCTTTAGAAAATTTGAGGTGCCAAGCTGAGAAAAGAGAGCGCAGAGTGAGAGGAAAGCGTTTTCGCAGACCCTTGCATGTAGGAACTCTTGTTTTAGTAAAAAAAAAACCTACACCCTCCGACGTGCAAAATCGAGTGTACTCGAAGTTTGCAAGACTTTACGATGGACCCTATCGTGTTGTGGATGTAAACAACAATGGAGGCTATAAAATCGCCAATACACGAACTGGTAACATCGTGGGAATTTATAATGCAGCGAATTTGAAGATTTATTATTCAAGAACCAGATGATTTAATGAGTAGATAGGAAAAATAAAAAATTTTCATTTTTTATTTTTTGCTAGGTGTGGGGTGGATGTGCCCAATTCTAGGAATGGGTATTCCAAGATTCAGACACCTAGGTATCAAGGGAAAGGCTACAGACGCTATTGAAAGTTGAGATATTTGATTATCGCGCTCGTTTCCTTCTAGATTGAAATGGAAACTTTATGCAGCCAAGAAGATGTTAAGTGACGTGGCAAATAGTAGCAGAGGTCGAGACTATTTGGTGATTACATACTTAGCCATGGAGTAGAGACTTGATAGTTGGATCAGATTACTGGCACGGCCAAATGAAAGAGGATGCACTTAGTCTCAAGTGAATCAGACCAGAGACACCGGAGATATGAGGATTTACAGATTTCAACGTGATCCAGCGTGGAGCCGACCGTTTGGTTTAAAAGCCGCTCGGCCCAAGCATAAGCAGCTCACTTCAAACCAAGCTCTTGTAGGACAAGGCGCTGCTGCTACGTCGAGCCAAGGCACATGGTTGCCGAATCTACGCAGAAGATATCTTTGAATTGTGATAGTCACAAAAGTGCTACGATACGTGGGGAACGTAGTAAGTTTCCGGTAGAGGGAATCACTAAGGTGATTGTTATTTTCTACGGACATTGGTGAAACACTTTGTTTCTATATGGACATATGCTAGACTTTGTCTAGATATTATTCTGTCACAGTCCAGTAACAATAATTCAATACTTGGATATTTTAATCCAACTTGTCAGTTTCACAAATTGTAACTAAATAACCACTCAGATCTTTCAGTATATTGAAGGCCAGTCTATCACGGTGTTGTTCATTAGCCGACAAAGGGAAACTATATGTTGCTTCGCGCATGATAGATGGTGTGAAACCATGCCCAGGGAACGATCTTCAGAACAGCCGTTGATTGTTTTAGACTATCAGTGTTTTCCTGTACTGAAAAGATTACCGTGAGTTATGTTACAACTGACGCTATTGAGAAGAGATCATTTGGATCTGACCCCATTTAAGCAAACTGCTATGGATTTAATTGAAGTCAATATTAAAATGGATCAGCAGTTACTTCAAACTTCAAGAAATATTTCCACTACGTCGTGCTAGACAGATTGTGGGTATATAATGGCGGCCGATACAAGGATTAGACGTGCGTGTCCAATAGGGCATGTATCTGGATAAATCTGGTACAGACCAGGTTCACTACGCTTCAAGACCAACGAGAAATGTAAGCCACATTTGACTTTTATATTATGCCTAGCTAATTGGAACAAACTTATTTTCTGCAGATGACCAACACATTTATTTTTCTTCGTATTTAAATCTTGCATTGATTCACGCAAGACACATTAGGGTTATTCTGAGTATTTTCAGCACTCAGAACAGTTTAGGATCGATGACCGAACATACCGAGCATTTATTTGAATGTTCATTTTGTTTGAGAATCGCGGTAATCAGCCAATATAACTGTAGAAGTTAATATATATTTTGTTGAGGAATGGATATTTTGTCCATATTCGAAGAGTCGAACATGTGGTGTTTTTCAAATAAGGAAATAATAATTAAACATATTTAAGGAAATAATAACAATAATAATCCAATAATAATAATAATAATTTTCATAATTTTTCTAAATAATTATTGGATCTTACATTTTCTAATAATCACATTCGTTGAGAGAGAGCTTAAGGATTAGTTCAATCATTCCTAGTGTGGAACAGGTGATTTTCCGAAAGCTAGTGAATAGCGCAAGCCCGTATTCCACCAACATTATAGTTCTGGTTGAACAGTTAATATTTGCATTGAGCAAAGTATATTTTTCAGATAACACGGAAAGGCATGGAACAGGAGTCAATGATATTTGTATCAATTAGGATTTTTTTTGGTGTTTATATAAAATCATGACGTAGGCACACATTCGAAAGTGAAATAGAGAATATCACAAGTGTGGTAACCTCACGGTTTGAACTGAATGGTAAAATAAAATAAACTTGTAAGTTTATAGATCTTCCAGTTTTGATAACAAGCAGAGGCTTGATTTATTGTATAAATTTTGGGAAGAAAATTTATGTGTGTGGAGTAGTTGAAATGCCATTCCCAGGTACGCATGTTTAAGTCGCAGGAATGAGGAGTTTTTTTTAGCATCAATCACATAGCAGGTTCGATGGCTCAGGTTTATAGGAGGAGTATTGGAACCACACATTTTGTCGAATGAATGACCAAACCATCAGTAATTATTTCAAACTTGTTTACATATTCCATTAATACTTTGGATTTGCTAGAACCCGGTTTTGTCATGATAAAATTTTATTCTTCTTCAGAGGAAAACCTTTGCCGTTGTTGTTGGAATATTGTGTTCTTACACAAATAATTGAATGGGCCACTGCCAATTAAAAAATAATTCTGTATCCACGAATTATTTAAAGGATGTTTTCAATCCTATTGTCATGAACTAAATGAATTTATTATAAAGCTAAAATTCTTATTTCAGCATTCTGGTCAAGAATTGCAAGTTGTGAAAGTTACTAAAATAGCAACAAATATAAATATTTTTCTTAATAATAATTCCAAGTGGAAAATCGGATAGTTAAATGGTTCAACAATTTTTTTTGATCAAGCTGATGATTCAGAAATCATATTTCTTTGGAATTTGAAGTTCATAATCGAGTCACTTCTCGAACTGTTTAATTTTGGAAGAATAATAAATTTTGTTGTGCTTCGCACAGTTCTTCGATGCTATGCTCAAGGGTCAAATACTTTTCAGATGTTGTTATTAATATGTGTACATAATTAGTGTTGGGTCAAAGGTAATATTTTTGACAATATTTTTGAAACTGGAAAAATAAGTGGAAGTTAAAAAATTCTATAAACAATTATAAACAGTGAGAATTTCTACGAGTGTTAATATCATGTTAGAAATTCAACCAGTGAACTACAATATTTCCAGTAAAGACAATTACATTTGAACTGGATTTCATCGTAAATAATTGATATAATTTTGGAACACAGTCTACAGGACTGATAATCAGACTTGTGTCTCCAAAGACAATTGTTCAATGTGTTGGAAAATTTCTGTACATTGTGTAAATAGTAGTGTGTGCCGTCGCACTGGAATGATGTTACCTTGAGCATCATTTTGCAGTCAATTTTAAAATTTAGAATAAAATGAGATAATTTTACATGTTGTGTTATGCCCAGTTGAATCTCCTTCTATCCTTATTGTTGCATTGAGCCGTAAATCAGTAAAGCATTTTTTTTAATTTGATGTCGTTTTTTTGCGATTAGCTTTAACCCATCTGGCGCCCCGGGATATTTTGACTCTCGTGCTGACTGATTCTTGGTAAAATGCATATGTGGTCGTGCGGACTCCGGTCTAAACGGGCACATAAAATAAGATAGAGGGAAAAAATGGCTTCGAACGTGGGGCCCGAGTTAGACACGGTCATCGCATGCCGATTTAAATTGTGATAAATTTTTATAGATATTTTGGGAGTTGAGAGATGTCTGGTTTGGATGAATAAATGATTAGGAAACCCAATTAGTGAGGAAAATTAAAAATTAACTGGGTTAATAATTAGAATGGGTTTGATTATTTTGATAATGGCTTAACCATTAGGGTGTCAAGTAAATTCAGTAGTAAACGTTCGATGATTGGACATACGCATTAGTAGAATCCAGGTGGAGGATATTTGAGAACTTGCATATTTTTCTTGTGATATTGTGGTAAATTTAATTCGTAAAAGTAGAGAAGTTTTTTTTCCATCGCGTCGACATTAGGACAAATCTCATTTTATTAGAGTGTTCCAATTAGCTATTCATATTTCTTGTTCTAGTTATAATCTTGTGTCTGCCAACATGTATACCCCTAAGTTTTGACTAATACTGAAAATTATGGAAGAGATGATGAGGATGATGAGGAGTTTGGAAGAGAGTTCCAAAGAAGCTGGACTGCGCGTAGCAGCCATCATGAAAGAAAATACAGAGGCTTTGGAAAAGAAACTTAAAGAAAATTCAGATATGTTAGAAAGCAGGTTAAAAGATAACTTAAAAGATAGTTTAAATAGTAAATTTAATTCTATGGAAAATAAATTTAAAGAGAATTCCGAAATCTTGAAAATGTCACTTGAGGGTAAAATGACTAAATTATGCGAAAAAACACATGAGCTCGAAACTTCATTAGCTACTAACGCAAGTTTAATGGACGATAAATTTCGCGATGCCGATCTAAGATCCCAAAGCTTAGCTGATAGGATAGAAAGTGGTCTTAGGAAAGTTGGTGAAGACATGGTCAACCTAGAAGTCAAAGTGAAGAAAGAGAGCAATGAGATGGCAACTCTAGTTGTTCAACGTTTGACAGACCAATTCAAAGAACTCGTAGTGGGAGAAATAAGAGAAGGTGTGATTAATGAATTACAAACTGAAATTAAAACCACAGTTATCGATGAGATTAAAAACACACTCAAGCTGGAGAACCAAGATGGAGTCAAGGAGCTTAGAGATTCTTTGTCATCCCATATTCAAGTAATTTCCAAAGATATTCAAGCGACTCAGAAGGACATATCAGATATGACAGGGTCATTGAAAAGTCACGAGGCAGTTATGAACCAGATATCCACTGATGTCAAGGAAAACTATAAGGAAACAGAAGAAATAAAGAAGGAAACCGAAGGAATTAGAAAAAGGGCCGAAGAAAACCATAAGGCAATTGAGGCTATGAAAACCCAAGTTAAGGACGAGAAACAGGCTGACCATCTGTTGAAAATGCCAAGTATAAGAGGAGAAGAACAGATACAGGTAAACCTAGGAGCAGCTAGAGGAAATGATAGTCAAAGACAGGATGAGGCCAGAACAGTATTTCAATCTAACCCCATAACTGTATTCAAGAATGTAGAGTATAAGCCTTCTAAATGTTCAGGGCGAGATTCTGTGACACCCGTAGATTTCTTGAGAGAAGCAGAAGAAGATTCCAAAATCCCTAAGGAAAGACAAATACGAGTGATAGGGAAATTTTTGGAAGGGCCCGCACTTCTCTGGTTTAGAGCATTCAGGTCCACTCTCACCAATTTTGAGGAGTTTTCCCGTGGGTTATTGAAAAAGTTTTGGTCCCCGGAAACCCAACAGCAAGTCAGAGCAGAATTATATTCGAAGAGATTTTCGACGTCACAACCTACTCGATACTCTTCGTACTTTTCTGGACAGCTTTTTAACTTCAACATTTAGATCCGCCGATGCCAGATAATGAATTAATTACTGCATTAATACGTCAGTTTCCAGCAGAAGTCCAAAGAACTTTGATCGCTGCTGACATTTATAATATGGAGCAATTTGACGAGGTATTGCAGAAACTTGATCACACGAACGCTCAATTCTTCCATCAGAAGGGAGGAAAGAATGGCAACGCTGTGTACACTGTTATGGCCGACAGTTATTCCCAAACACCTCGAGAGATTCGAGAGAGGCGAGAAGAGAAAACGCCGAGGGAAGAGCCTGATAAAAGAGGATGGAATCAGAACACTAATAGATACAGTTACAAGCCTTATGCGAGACTAAAGGGTGGATATCGATATGACATTCGATGGAGAGGGCCAAGGAATAATCAAGGAAGATACCAGGAAAGAAGGTACTATGGTAGAAACAATAACTACAAAAACAGAGGGAATGAGAACACTCGTCAGTCCAATGAAGAGTTCAATAAGGAGACGAGAAAGATCTTGGAGGAAAGACACCAAGAAAACTCGCAGTTCTTGGAACAGAAGTCCAATGAACCAGGTCCATCGGGAACACAGCAATCCCGGGGGAATGAAAAAAAAACAACTTCGAATTCACAGTAGGAGATAGAATTTTAAACATTTTCACTTCCAGGATTATTAAATGGCAAACAGAGGATGATGACTTAATTCAACATAATGACGAACGGAAAGAAATGGGTACAAGAATTAAACTGCCAATCATATCATGCGAAGTATTCGGCATAACTGTCGATACTTTAATTGATACTGTGGCTATGCTTTATCTTGTGAGCGAGAAGCTTTATATTCTGTGGAAGCTCAAAGAGAATTTAGAAGAGATTCCAGTATCAGGAATTAAAATCCAAGGAATAATACCCAACAAAATATCGCTGTGTAAAACCCAATTATACTTATGTGTTACTATTGGAGGACATGATTTCCGACATGTGTTTGTAGTAATGAAGGACGTGGCTTCTGACATGATCTTGGGAGCGGATTTCATCCAGAAATATCGAGCCGTGATAGACATGAAGACAGAGACGGTCAGATTCCAGTATACCGAAGAGATAAACTTCGAGGGAAAGGAAGAGGAAGACATCGAGGGAGACGCTCAATGGTCTCTGATTTTTCGGGAAGCTGAAAGAAAAGAAGTCTACACTGAGAAGGGGTCCCCAGAGCTAGGGAAAATTTTGGAAGAGTACCATGATATTTTTGATATTAAACCTGGTGAAATTAAAGATTTTGAATATCGAATTCGTGTAACTGATGATGCACCTTTCCATGCTAAATTGTATCCGGTAGCGGAAAAGCATAGAGAAAAGGTAAAAGTGCTTATCAAAGAGATGGAAGGTAACAATGTGATTGAAAAGTACACTACCTCTTATGTCAATCTATTAGCAGTAGTGTCTAATCCGGATGGAAGTCTGAGACTGTGTTTAGACGCGCGAAATTTGAATTCAAGATTACTGCCAGAGTATGACAGACCACCAATCATTAGGGAACTGTTAAGGAAATTCCAGGGCAAGATGTGGTTCTCTAACATTGATCTCACTTCGTCCTACCACCACATTAGGCTTAGTGAAGATTCCAAAAAGTTTACAGGGTTTATGTTTGACCAACAGACATATGTATTCCGCCGTCTACAATTTGGGATGAAAACATCTGGATCTGTTTTGATCAGAGCACTGGAACAAACTTTGAGTCCTGAAGTAAAAGAGATAGCGATTCGTTACATTGACGATATCCTAATCGCATCTGAGACTAAGGAGGAACATTTGATACATCTTCAGATGTTATTCGCAGATTTAAGAAAAGCGAAATTTAAAGTAAACCTTCGAAAATGTCAGTTCTTTCAGAAGGAAATAAAATTTTTGGGCCATATTTTAGATGGTGAAGGATACCGTCCCAATGAGACAAAGATACAAGCGATTGCGAATTTCCCTAGACCTACTGGGGTGAAGAATGTCCGCAGTTTTCTCGGAACATGCCAATTCTTTGCAGGGCATTGTCCAAGCTTCACCAAGACAGTTGCTCCCTTGCAGGAATTATTAAAAAAGGGAAACAAATGGAAATGGAATGAAGATTGCGAACAATCATTTCAAGATGCTAAGAGGTTATTGGTAAACAGTGTGAAATTAGGGTATCCTGACTTCACCAAGAATTTCATCATAGAATCCGATGCATCCACCGTAGGGATTGGAGCTATTCTTCTTCAAGAAGATGACGATCACAGGAGATATTACCTGGCTTTCATAAGCAGGAAACTTCGTCCATCAGAAAGGAACTATTACACCACAGAGTTAGAAGCCCTTGCTGTAATCTTCGCGTTGGAGTCTTGGAAGAAAATGTTAATTGGACATTCAGTAATTGTGAGGACTGATCACCATGCATTGGAGTTTATCTTAAGAACAAACTTTGCCAGTGATAGAATAACTAGATGGTCACTTTTTATTCAACAATTCAACCTAGTTATCGAACACACTCCTGGAAAGTTGAACATTGGGGCCGATTTATTGAGTAGAGCAGTGGAGTCTACATCCAACGTTTTTCAAGTTAACCTGACGCATGAGGATGAGGATACCTTAAGAAGGTTAAGATTGTTACATTTATCCAAGAGGAGAGACCGACGTCTTAGAAACATTTTTCGTTTTCTACAGGGATATATGGATCCCAATGACGATGATTTTGTGGAAACTGAAAGAATTTCAAGAGATTATTTGATGTTAGATGGTCTAGTCTACAGGTTTGCAGATCCCGACCATACGAAGCTGAGGGTAGTGGTACCTCCACGAATGCAAACACCCATTATTTGGATGGCGCATCGAATTGCAGGTCATGCTGGAGTAGATAAGACTGTCAACTTGATACAAGAGAAATTTGCATGTGCGCGAATGCGACAAAATGTCAGGAACACCATTCGGGAGTGCGACTTATGCCAAAGGAGTAAATATAATTCTAAATTATTGAGAGAATTACCAAGGCCTATTATTCCTTCTAAGCCTTGTGAAATCTTTGCGACTGATCTTTATGGTCCTCTCCCAAAGTCTAAAAGAGGTAACCGATATATTCTGATGACCATAGATGTTTTCAGCAAATACACTATGTTACACCCAATTCAGAAGGCAAACGCAAAATATTGTGCGAAAAGAATTAGAGACAGCGTAATTCCGGAAGCAGGCAAACCGGAATTCCTTTTATCAGATCACGGACCCCAATTTACATCTTTAGAATTCAGGGCCGTCATGAATAATCTTGGGATTAGACAATTGCTTTGTTCTATCAGACATCCTGAAAGCAATCCAGCAGAACGCGTGATGGCTGAAATATCTAAATTTTGCCGCCTCTATTGTCCAAATGAGCATTGGAAATGGATGGATGTTCTCTCTTTAGCACCCGAATCCATCAACTCTACGATTCATGAGAGTACTGGACAGATTCCCATGTTGCTTCATCATGGAATTAAACCATCAAGATTATGGGATCGAATCATCTCTATTCTACCCGAGATTGACCCTAGTCGTCACTGGAGGGAGACTCTAGCTTTAGACAAGTTGAGGAGCCAAGCTGAGAAAAGAGAGCGCAGAGTGAGAGGAAAGCGTTTTCGCAGACCCTTGCGCGTAGGAACTCTTGTTTTAGTAAAAAAACCTACACCCTCCGACGTGCAAAATCGAGTGTACTCGAAGTTTGCAAGCCTTTACGATGGACCCTATCGTGTTGTGGAAGTAAACAACAATGGAGGCTATAAAATCGCCAATACACGAACTGGTAACATCGTGGGAATTTATAATGCAGCGAATTTGAAGATTTATTATTCAAGAACCAGATGATTTAATGAGTAGATAGGAAAAATAAAAAAAATCAATTTTTATTTTTTTGCTAGGTGTGGGGTGGATGTGCCCAATTCTAGGAATGGGTATTCCAAGATTCAGACACCTAGGTATCAAGGGAAAGGCTACAGCCGCTTTTGAAAGTTGAGATATTTGAATATCGCGCTCCTTTCCTTCTAGATTGAAATGGAAACTTTATGCAGCCAAGAAGATGTTATGTGACGTGGCAAATAGTAGCAGAGGTCGAGACTATTTGGTGATTAAATACTTAGCCATGGAGTAGAGACTTGATACTTCGATCAGATTACTGGCACGGCCAAATGAAAGAGGATGCACTTAGTCTCAAGTGAATCAGACCAGAGACACCGGAGATATGAGGATTTACAGATTTCAGCGTGATCCAGCGTGGAGCCGACCGTTTTGTTTAAAAGCCGCTCGGCCCAAGCATAAGCAGCTCACTTCAAACCAAGCTCTTGTAGGACAAGGTGCTGCTGCTACGTCGAGCCAAGGCACATTGTTGCCGAATCTACGCAGAAGATATCTTTGAATTGTGATAGTCACAAAAGTGCTACGATACGTGGGGAACGTAGTAAGTTTCCGGTAGAGGGAATCACTAAGGTGATTGTTATTTTCTACGGACATTGGTGAAACACTTTGTTTCTATATGGACATATGCTAGACTTTGTCTAGATATTATTCTGTCACAGTCCAGTAACAATAATTCAATACTTGGATATTTTAATCCAACTTGTCAGTTTCACAAATTGTAACTAAATAACCACTCAGATCTTTCAGTATATTGAAGGCCAGTCTATCACGGTGTTGTTCATTAGCCGACAAAGGGAAACTATACGTTGCCTCGCGCATGATGGATGGTGTGAAACCATGCCCAGGGAACGATCTTCAGAACAGCCGTTGATTGTTTTAGACTATCAGTGTTTTCCTGTACTGAAAAGATTACCGTGAGTTATGTTACAACTGACGCTTTTGAGAAGAGATCATTTGGATCTGACCCCATTTAAGCAAACTGCTATGGATTTAATTGAAGTCAATATTAAAATGGATCAGCAGTTACTTCAAACTTCAAGAAATATTTCCACTACGTCGTGCTAGACAGATTGTGGGTATACAATGGCGGCCGATACAAGGATTAGACGTGCGTGTCCAATAGGGCATGTATCTGGATAAATCTGGTACAGACCAGGTTCACTACGCTTCAAGACCAACGAGAAATGTAAGCCACATTTGACTTTTATATTATGCCTAGCTAATTGGAACAAACTCATTTTCTGCAGATGACCAACACATTTATTTTTCTTCGTATTTAAATCTTGCATTGATTCACGCAAGACACATTAGGGTTATTCTGAGTATTTTCAGCACTCAGAACAGTTTAGGATCGATGACCGAGCATACCGAGCATTTATTTGAATGTTCATTTTGTTTGAGAATCACGGTAATATATATCTTGTTGAGGAATGGATATTTTGTACATACTCGAAGAGTCGAACATGTGGTGTTTTTCACATAAGGAAATAATAATTAAACATATTTAAGGAAATAATAACAATAATAATCCAATAATAATAATAATAATTTTCATAATTTTTCTAAATAATTATTGGATCTTACATTTTCTAATAATCACATTCGTTGAGAGAGAGAGCTTAAGGATTAGTTCAATCATTCCTAGTGTGGAACAGGTGATTTTCCGAAAGCTAGTGGATAGCGCAAGCCCGTATTCCACCAACATTATAGTTCTGGTTGAACAGTTAATATTTGCATTGAGCAAAGTATATTTTTCAGATAACACGGAAAGGCATGAAACAGGAAGCCAATGATATTTGTATCAATTAGGATTATTTTTTTGTGTTTATATAAAATCATGACGTAGGCACACATTCGAAAGTGAAATAGAGAATATCACAAGTGTGGTAACTTCACGGTTTGAAATGAATGGTAAAATAAAATAAACTTGTAAGTTTATAGATCTTCCAGTTTTGATAACAAGCAGAGGCTTGATTTATTGTATACATTTTGGGAAGAAAATTTATGTGTGTGGAGTAGTTGAAATGCCATTCCCAGGTGCGCATGTTTAAGTCGCAGGAATGAGGAGGTTTTTTTGGAGCATGAATCAAATAGCAGGTTCGATGGCTCAGGTTTATAGGAGGAGTATTGGAACCACACATTTCGTCGAATGAATGACCAAACCATCAGTAATTATTTCAAACTTGTTTACATATTCCATTAATACTTTGGATTTGCTAGAACCCGGTTTTGTCATGATACAATTTTATTCTTCTTCAGAGGAAGACCTTTGCCGTTGTTGTTGGGATATTGTGTTCTTACACAAATAATTGAATGGGCCACTGCCAATTAAAAAATAATTCTGTATCCACGAATTACTTAAGGGATGTTTTCAATCCTATTGTCATGAACTAAATGAATTTATTATAAAGCTACAATTCTTATTTCCGCATTCTGTTCAAGAATTGCAAGTTGTGAAAGTTACTAAAATAGCAACAAATATAAATATTTTTCTTAATAATAATTCCAAGTGGAAAATCGGATAGTTGAATGGTTCAACAATTTCTTTTGATCAAGCTGATGATTCAGAAATCATATTTCTTTGGAATTTGAAGTTCATAATCGAGTCACTTCTCGAAATGTTTAATTTTGGAAGAATAATAAATTTTGTTGTGCTTCGCACAGTTCTTCGATGCTATGCTCAAGGGTCAAATACTTTTCAGATGTTGTTATTAATATGTGTACATAATTAGTGTTGGGTCAAAGATAATATTTTTGACAATATTTTTGAAACTGGAAAAATAAGTGGAAGTTAAAAAATTCTATAAACAATTATAAACAGTGAGAATTTCTACGAGTGTTAATATCATGTTAGAAATTCAACCAGTGAACTACAATATTTCCAGTAAAGACAATTAAATTTGAACTGGATTTCATCGTAAATAATTGATATAATTTTGGAACACAGTCTACAGGACTGATAATCAGACTTGTGTCTCCAAAGACAATTGTTCAATGTGTTGGAAAATTTCTGTACATTGTGTAAATAGTAGTGTGTGCCGTCGCACTGGAATGATGTTACATTGAGCATCATTTTGCAGTCAATTTTAAAATTTAGAATAAAATGAGATAATTTTACATGTTGTGTTATGCCCAGTTGAATCTCCTTCTATCCTTATTGTTGCATTGAGCCAAAAATCAGTTAAGCATTTTTTTAATTTGATGTCGTTTTTTTTTTGAAATTAGCTTTAACCCATCTGGCGCCCCGGGATATTTTGTCTCTCGTGCTGACTGATTCTTGGTAAAATGCATATGTGGTCTCGCGGACTCCGGTCTAAACGGGCACAGTACGGCACTTAAGTTCGACACTACTGAACTGTACTAAGCTATGATTATATTGCCACTAACTAGCAAATCATTGCGGTGTATATTCTTGGGACACTTCTATTAATGCTTTAGTCATAGGTACTTCAACATCTGCAGTAAGTGACACAATGCCATCGGTCGACTGAACAATCATCACACAAACGAACTAGTCCATAATTAGCGTATTATCACATATTTACACACGATTGCAGTACATTAATGCGAACTAGACTTTACAGACATGCTGAAGACACCAAAAATTACACATGAGCGATAGTTTATCCCAACCTTCATCAAACGAAGCTAATCAAAGCTAATATTGTATCCCAGCAACGAATGTTAACAAACAATATGTCGGGCTTCAGCAAACGCCATTTTCACCCTTTCGATACCTGTATTAAGATCTGAGTATTGTAGTTGGTCTTGGACGAATGATGAAACGAAAAGAAGACAGTTTGGAGCTGGTGAGACCAAAGACTATATAACAGAAAGATCGGATACACAATACAAAATGGCGGTTCCATCATTCGACTGTAGCGGCATCTTTGTGAAATTAGTTGTATTTCGTATACAGTATCTGTTGTCATTCAAACAGATGTTGATATGACAGTGTCATTAGCAAAATGACTGCTGATTGTGCATGAGCATTTCAGTCTCAAAGTAATCCATTCTTTGAGAAGTTTTAATAAAATTATGTGCACAGAATCCCCTTCTACTTATTGTATGGATAAATGCGACATTAGCGCCCGAGTGGAGCAGGTAGAAGTTAACGATATCATGACGTAACATCAAGTTAGATTTATTATTGGGGCGGCGCTGAATATCATGATACAGCAGTGTTGTCGCCTAGCGATATTCTATTTTCGTGAGACCTTGAAGGAAGTAATATTCGCAATTATTTTAATACTCGAATGGTATAATCAAGTAAGGCGAGTATCAATCGACGGTGCTTGACGGGCATTACATTTTAAGACAACAAACGTCGTAGCGCAAATACTTCCCGAGATATTTCAGTTTTAGTAAAGGGTGAAATTTTTTGAAAACTATTTTAATATATAAGATTCTGATATGTTGTAATGTTCCGAATACGTCCCCTTTATTGTAAAAAGCTTATTGTTTAATTCCCATAGATGTCATTTTTAAATCAGCTATCTATTATTATTATTATTATTATCATTATGAATATTATTTGTGTTATACATTCTGGATTGATTGCAATCTATATATTTATTAGTAGGGTATATTACACAATTTATCGTCTTTCAGAAAGTTACAAATTGGGAACTTGATATTTTTGGATATTTTTGGAGAGTCATTTGATTGATCAATTTTATTTATTTAGTAGCCTCGTTTACACGAGGACCTCGGCCCATGGGCTTGATCACAGATTCTGCGCAGAGAGAGGATACCACACCTGCACCATATGTGGACACAGTATCATATACTGTACTCACCTGCCAAGCTAGGACAAACTCACTAACTTTCTATACTCAGAATGAAAACTTGTAACATTCACCCTATTGTTAACATCTGAACGCATCGTGTTTAAGAAATATTGTTATAACTCAGCAAAACAAATGTATTAATTGTCCGCTTTGAAATGATTTTACCACATTTTCCAAAATGAGGGAATGGAATGAAACCTGACAAATTTATTTGCGGAAACTGTCTGCACCAAGAAAACTGCGACGCCTTAGGATAGACTACCTGCATGAACGCTAGTAAAAACCTCTATGGAAGTGATCACTTCCCTATATCAATTAATAAAAACAACAAACTTCACCCTCAAATTAATCCTAAGAATTGGAACGCAAAATTTGCCAACTGGAGCCAATACAGAGAAATATCAAGACTGAGCTCAACAGATTACCGCCATCTTACCTCATCAAAAATTACGATATCAACTATATTGTAAACGAATTCACTAAGGCTATACTCAAATAATAATGTAGAGAGTAAGTTGGTTAATTTAGAAACTTGGGACATTGAATCATCAGCCCCGTGTAAACGAAACCCAAGCACAGAATTATAATTCAGTTGTAAGTATGAAGTTAATTTGTTTATTAGATATATGTCATTGTTCTATTAGACTGTGGTGTGTGAGTGTGTCTGGTGAGGGTGCATGTGAGTGGGCCTGGTGACAGACTGTTTTAGTAGTAGTATTTGTTGTATTTTTTTCGTTAGTAGAATTTTTGTATTTAATTGTTAGTAGAAGGTTAGTATTTTGTAGTAGAATTGCTCTTTACTTATTCTGAAAGGGCGTAGCAGCCTTTCAGAATAAATCAATTCTTTACTAGTCTAATAGACGGTTAAGATATTGATAATATAAGCCAACTAATGGCTACACTGCGTTCTGCTGCACGGCTGAAAGCAACGGGAAACTACAGCCGCAATGCTATTCCCGAGGATATGCACCTCTCTATGCATAAATACATGTGATGATGGCCTCCTCCCTTGTAAAATTTCAATCCGGAGGTAAACTAGTCCCCCGTTCGGATCTCCGGGTGGGGACTACTCGAGAGGGGGTTAACATCACAGAAGTGACAAAGAGGAAATCTGACATTCTACGGATCGGAGCGTGGAATGTTAGAAGTCTGCTAGGAAGTGGAAAGTTAGAAAACTTAGAAAGGGAAATGGATAGGTTGAGGTTTGATTTGGTTGGGATTAGTGAAATGCGCTGGCAGGAAGAACAGGACTTTTGGTCAGGAGACTATAGGGTCATTAGCACTAAATCAAACAATGGCCAAGCAGGAGTTGGTCTCATATTGAGTAGGAAACTTGGACAGCGGGTAGAATATTATGAGCAATACAGTGAACGGATTATTGTAGCAAAAATCAATACTAAACCTACCTGCACCACAGTGGTACAAGTCTATATGCCTACCAGTCAAGCTGATGATGAGGATGTTGAAAAGGTCTACGAAGAAATAGATGACATTCTGAGGTATATCAAAGGTGATGAAAATGTTATAGTAATGGGAGATTGGAATGCTGTGGTAGGAAAAGGGAGAGAAGGGAAGATAGTAGGAGATTTCGGATTAAGTGAAAGGAATGATCGAGGAAGCAGGCTGATGGAATTCTGCACCGAACATGAGTTGGTCATAGCGAACACCTTATTCAATAACCACAATAGAAGAATATACACATGGATGAGACCAGGAGATACAGGGCGTTACCAAATCGACTTCATTATGGTCAAGCAGAGGTTTCGAAACCAGATTTTGGATTGTAAAACATAAACTCTGACCACAATCTGGTTGTAATGAAATGCAGATTAAAGTTGAAGAAACTGAAGAAAAGTCAAAAGCCAAAAAGGTGGGCAATAGACAGACTGAAAGTAAAGGATGTAAACGAAAGATTCAAGAAGAGTATAAAGGAAGGACTAATCAAAACCCCTAAACAAACTTCAATTGCAGACGAATGGGCACTTTTGAAGAATGAAATAACAAAATCCGCAGAAGAAAACATCGGTAGGAAAGAAAGAATAGGTAGAAAACTATGGATCACACAGGATATACTAGAATTGATGGATGAAAGGCGGAAACACAAGAATCTAAGAGATGAAGAGGGGAAAGCAGAATACAGACGTCTGAGAAATGAGGTTAACAAGAAGTGCAAGGAAGCGAAAGAAGAATGGTTGAAAGAGAAATGTGCAGGTATAGAAAAGTGTCTGAAATTAGGAAAAGTAGACACAGCTTATCGAAGGATTAAGAATACTTTTGGGGAAAAGAAGACTAAGTGCTGTAATATTAGGGACACAAATGGAAAGCTTCTAACAGATAGGGAAGAAAAGGTTGAGAGATGGAAAGCTTACATAGAGAGTTTGTATAAGGGAAAGGAGATTGAGAATCATGTAATGGAAAGGGAGGAGGAAATTGATGAGGATGCGAAAGGAGATTTAATATTGAGATCAGAATTTGATAGAGCTTTGGAAGACTTAAGCAGGAACAAAGCACCAGGCATCGATGATATACCGATTGAGTTGCTACGCTGCATAGGAGATGAAGGTCTGATCAGGTTATTTCACTTGGTGTGTAGGATTTATGAGACAGGTGAGGTACCCCCTGATTTCAAGAAGAATGTTATCATCCCTATACCAAAGAAAGTGGGAGCTGACAGATGTGAAGATTACCGTACAATCAGCTTGATTACTCATGCTTCAAAGATCCTGTCTAGATTAATTTACAAGAGGATTGAAAGCCAGATAGAAAGGGAGTTGGGTGAAGACCAGTTTGGTTTCAGGAGAAATGTAGGAACAAGGGAAGCTGTACTAAGTCTTAGGCTGATTTTGGAAGGTAGAATAAGGAAAGATAAGAGAACTTTCATGGCATTTGTAGACTTAGAAAAGGCTTTTGATAACGTTGATTGGACTAAATTGTTTGACATTTTGAAATCTATTGGAATAAAGTACAGGGATAGGAGGGTGATATACAATCTATACAGAAACCAGACAGCAGTCATTCGAGCTGAAGGATATGAGAGAGAAGCTGGTATTCAGAAAGGTGTAAGGCAAGGCTGCAACTTATCACCCATACTTTTCAATCTTTACATTGAACAAGCAATGAAGGAAATTGGAGAAAAATTTAAAGTGGGAGTGAAGATTCAAGGAGAAATAATTTCAACTCTGAGATTTGCTGATGACATCGTCATCTTGGCCGACAAGCCTGAGGATTTGAATGAGTTTTTGAATGGTATGGATTCCGTCTTACGGAAGGACTTCATGATGAATATTAATAAATGTAAAACAAAAATACTGGAATGCAGCCGAAATAAATCAGAAGCCTCTATGGAGATCAAATTGGCAGGTGAAAAGCTGAAGGAAGTAGGAGACTTCTGTTACTTAGGAAGCAGAATAACCAGTGATGGACGAAGCAAAGAGGATATAAAAAGTAGGTTGGCTCAGGCAAGGAAAGCCTTTCTACAAAAAAGGAATCTGTTGACATCGAATATAGATTTAGGTATTAGGAAGTCATTTTTGAAAGCCTTTGTCTGGAGCGTGGTGCTCTATGGAAGTGAAACTTGGACTATTGGTGCAGCAAAAAAGAGGAGAATTGAGCCATTTGAAATGTGGTGTTACAGGAGAATGATGAGATCAGATGGGTAGATAGGGTTACAAACGAAGAGGTATTAAGGCGAGTGGGAGAGGAGAGATGTTTCTGGAGACTGCTAATGAAGAGAAGAGATAGGTTGGTAGGACACATACTAAGACACCCAGGAATAGCAAGCTTAGTGATGGAAGGAAGGGTCGAGGACAAGAACTGTAGGGGTAGACCAAGGTTAGAATATGTTAAACAGATTGCCTCGGATGTAGGGTGTGGTAGCTATGTAGAGATGAAACGATTAGCTCAGGACAGGGACGCATGGAGTGCTGCATCAAACCAGTCAAAAGACTGAAGACTCCAACAACAACAGTCGTCAATTTAAGTTAGAACGAACAGAGGGCTTGATTGGGAAACATCTCGTCTGGGCTGGCGTCATTGTCTCAGCGGGTGGTCAGCCGAGTTTGGACCTGGATTCCCAGAATTAAGAACCGAGTTTCCTAATGAAACAGCACTCAGGTACAAAGGAACTAGGGTGGTTGGCTCTGACGTCATGGATTTCTCAGTACATCATGACATCGGGTGACAAATTTAAATTTGCTTATAATAATAATATCGTATGGCCTCGGGTGCCAGGTGCAAGCTTTGTAATTTGACACCCAAAGGGTAGCTTGCATGTCGAATTGCGTTGTTCCTTGAATCACTATGAAAGTCAAGGAGGTTAGATATCTCAGCTCCTTGAACACTATAGCGCTTTCTAGTGGACAAATGAGGAACTTTGTGCTGGCGGAAACTCCCGAGATTAATTTTGCCATTATGAACACGGCCTACTGAATTCAAATGGGTTCTTTGACATGCCAAAATCGTATGACATGCGTGTCGTATTTTTGCCACCTTAAAAAAAAACACTTACCACGGCCAGGAGTGAACCTGCAATCTTGGGGTAAGTAGACCGACACGCTATCCACTCACCCACCGTGGAGACACAACTTACTTGCAGACTACTTCGCGACTTATCACGCTGATAGATTCTGCAACATCTCAATTTTCAGTTTCGACAAGTATTAAAGCCATCTTACTGACGTGAATATGAATTTGACTCTGATCATATTCACAAAAGTGAACTGTGGTGTTAAACTATTCACTAAAGTCAGTCGGCAGTCGTAACAAATTAATTCCGTGCCCCAGTCAAGATAGCAATCTACGCAACATTGGAACGAGTGCCAAGCTGAATTCCACGAGGTTATCTGATGGCAGACCACGCGAGTATCTGGAAGAATACGGCAGTGAGTTCACATACAGTGTCAACTCCAATCAAGCTTCTGTATTTTATTTAAGGGCAAAGTAGATTCAATTATTTTACGTAAATAATTTAAATGAATTTTCCTTTTTTATCTTTCACCAACTTAAAATTAACGCCAAGCGTTATTATCATTATTATTAATATTATTACTATTATTCTACATAACGTCTCTTCTGCTGCTTCTTATCTTTAAATTAATAAATTTGAAGAGTTTCATTCCATGTAGATAGTTCTATTCATAAGGCTTCCCTTTTCCCTTAAACGAAAAACAATTGGTTGATGGCTAAGCTATGCCATGAGTCGAGAAAGAGAGGTCTCGGGTGCTCTAGTATTATTTTACTTATCATTTTGGTTCATCTAGATTATCGGATTTCCTGGCGCCCAAACGAGCATATTATTATTCTTATTCACGAGCAGGTAAGAGGTAAGTATTGTATTTCTAGTGTCTGTGAAGCGGGATTTGTTGTTCTTGTTCTTCCACATCCCACCAGGAAAACGTTACATTGTTACTCCACAGGAGATGTTATATTTGGCCGCTATTGTAGGGACGAGAACCAATCGTGTTTCGTGAAGGGAGAAGGTATATATTGAGCCCGTCAGAGGAGATTGCCGGGGTACCACCAAACCACAGATGGCATTGCAGACAAGCTCACCATTCGAACCCACAACCTGAGAGACTCGGATGCACTTCTTTAGGGCTAGCGCTGGCACCAGAATCAATCACTGTAGGGATCAGGTCCTAACACGGAGTAAAAATATCAAAGACGCCCAAAGAAGTACACCCTAAACATACAAAGCTAATAAATAACAAATCCAGGCTTATGTAAAATTCGTGAAAACATGTATTTTCTATCATCAAACCCTTATCATACTTCGGAGGGTTTGAAATCGGCTAGTCCGCAAAGCTAATAAATAAACATAATCAATGAATAATATGCCCTAACTGAAAGTAAGTTAACCCTCACGAAAGTCCTCCTAATTACAGAGAAAATAATCAACAACAACAGCAACGCTTGCAATGTGACACGTAACGGATCCCTACACAACTACAAACAATACTAATAGTGAATTTACATTTAACATTAAAGCAACGTAAGGCCTACGTTATGATGGTATCACTTTCGTATTTACAGTTATATTTACTCATCTAGCTAAATCCTGACATGAATGAAAATTACGGCAAGAGGCGTCCTTAAGCAATATTAGTGAAAAGCTATGACAAAAACATGTCTGATCATAAAAAAAAGAACATTAACTAATACAACATCAAAATACAACAAGTTATAGGAACACACAGGGATATCACACATAAATAAAAATTATCTATAGGCAATACAATTTCATTGTTAATATCCCAAAACCCTCCTTACACAAATAGAGGAGCTGTTTGCCCTCAATTGTCATCTAGAGCATGTAATTATATTGGCGAAAGCGTAGTTAGCCTACAACTACGTCTGACATCACATTAATCATGCGGTCCACCAGTACTAACTCATTGGTCTCCCATGATTTTCGTCGGTCATAAAAAAATGTGTCAGCTCTCTCTAAGTAATTTCTCAGCGATGATCCATGTGTCAGTCAGCATCTAAAAATATGGGCACAAGTTTAGATGGGAATTACGTTATTTATGAACCATTTGTAAACGTCGTTTTAGAATAATTAGATTCATAATTTAATTCCAGGTCAGATTGTAGGATTAAATCCCTAATAAGGTTTAATGTTGTTCTGACTTGACTCAAATGACACTGGTTAATCATAAAGACTAGTTAGTTAGTTATTGTTGTTTTAAGGGGCGGAACTACGAGGTCATCTGCCCCTAATCATAAAGACTGTAGGTCCCCTCCGACATCTTTACAATGTATGCCTCTAATAGTTACCATAACCTCATGAGGTAATAATCGGCTCGAGTACAATAACACACAATATGCGATATAACATAGCTCGCAAACATCATCAGTACAGTTGGCAACAAAGGCTCGGTTCGGTTTGGCATAATAATGGTCTCGGATATTCATCCAACCAGCAACAGTGCACTAACAGGGCACTAAAATACATAAATGGCTAATTTATACAGTGTCAGCTTTGGTCAACATTACAAAGAAATAGTATGAACGTTTAATCATGTTTGTGGAAACATAAATATTCAATAAGTAGTCGCCCGCAAATGACGATCTAAATCTCGTGACGTTGCATCACTAGTAAACAAACTGTAAGCTATCAGCTGGGACCCACAGAAGAACGGCATTCCTATCATAGTTCAATGATATTCCACTTGAATATGACGTCAGGTTACGTCGAAAGAATTAATCAATAGTCTAACTGTCTGTCTCACACAGAATTGTGGGTAGACCCGAACTGGTTATACGTGTCGACCATCGCGAATGTCACCACTGAACATCGCTTATAAGTTACATCACTGCGTGTAGACGGAGGCTTGCATGTTAGCAAAACAATTAAATCAAATACACAGGGTTTCCACCTCCTCAAGCCCTATCTTGTGGTCTCGGTATTATAAAACAGTAGTTATCATATCCCACTACCGTGTTTCTACACAAATTTCACTGGTTACAAAAATACAAAATGTACAAAATGTCAAACAAGCGGACAGCGCTGAGAATATCACTCTCCCCGGCTGCCTTGCTCCGAAGATATGTCACTCCCTGACTATTTACATTCTTCTCCTCACATATAAAGGTGTGTGTCCTTACTCGGCACAAAATAAAGAAAACATGTGACAGCAGCTAACACTCCTGGCTGTCCAAACTGATACAAAGATGTGAACTGGGTTCGATCAAGGTCATAACACTTTACATCGTATCCCCGTGTGGGTGCGGGATAGAATACACCCACGGTAGGCACTGCCTGTCGTAGGAGGCGACTAATAGGGCCGACATGGCCGAATAACTTGCCAGTTTTTGATTTGTTAAGACCCCCTGTGGATGAGGAGGGCAGTGTTCATCCACGGTATCCCCTGCCTGTCGTAAAACGTGACTTATAGGGGGCCTTAAAAAGGTCGATTTTGGATTTCTGGTCCCAGTTCTGGTTTGACCTATCATGCATGCTGTTAGGGGAAGGGCCACCAACTTGGCCATCTGGCCAGAAAGCCTAGACGGTATGCCCCATCCCGTCAGTTGTGTGCGCCATATACCCTTTCAGTAGTATCCGCCTTACAACGAAGGTCCCTGCATGGCTGAATACTGAGAGCTGTATAAATCACTCTGCATGCCGAGGGGGAAGTGCCTATTCGAGGCACTGGGACCCCGGGCAATACCTGCTATGCCAGGTAGGTATTGCCTTGGCTGGGTGGCGCCCACAGTGATGGCACCCGTTTGGAGTGGGCAGTATTCGGGGAGGATTTCATCCGGGATGCCTACTAAGCGCTCACGGATAACTGTACAGGGTGGCCCCCTCATAAGCAGTCTCTTGATGGAAGTAGACATCCTAAGGTGTATTCACCTTGGAATGAAGACTTATTCGAAAGATTCCCGGTTGACAACGCGCCCCGTTATCTGGTAGCTACCAGAACTGACGGGAAATCCTTCGCGTTTGTCAAATCGATAGTGTTTGCCGAGGAGATTGAAGAAAAGTACGGTGATCTAGAAAGTATACAGAAGCTACGCAATGGTCAGCTCCTTCTCAAGACCACTGGCAGGGATCAAACCGAAAATTTGCTGAAGTGCAGCAAATTCGGTACGATCCCAGTGAAGATTGAGAAGCATTCGACGCTGAACGATGTCCGTGGTGTAATATTCCACCGCGACCTCGTTCTGAATTCCGATGCAGAGATGATGCGTAGCTTGAGTAAATGTGGCGTAACCAGGCTTCGGCGTATTACGCGATAGGTAGTTGACAAGCGGGTAGATACAGGTGCCTTCATTTTACATTTTGAAGGTTCTTTACTGCCTAAACAGGTTAAGATAACATCTTATCGTTGTGATGTGCGACGATATATTCCACCTCCGATGCGATGGTACCAGTGTCAGAAGTTCGGGCACGTGTCTTCCCGCCGCACATCCAATGCTGTATGCAGGGATTGCGGGAAGCCTGTTCACGAAGGTGAAAAGTGCACACCACCACCTGTGTGCACTAACTGCTCGAACTTCCACGTTCCTAAATCTCGCGATTGTCATGAATTCATTAAGGAATCGAAGATTCAGGATATAAAGACACTGGAGAGCCTTTCATATCACGATGCTCGTAAAAAGTATCGTGATATGAACGCTCCTGAGTTCGATGTAACGTACGCAACAGTATCGACTCCAACGATATCACCTGCAAGTTTTGTCCATCATGTGATACAACCCTCGGCAGCACAAGTTTTAAAATCGGCAGGGTCTCCTAGAGGGCCACCAATTAAAATGAATAGCTCCAAGAAGGACCCGGGACCTTCTTCGAGCTCCAAATCTAATTTTCCTGTTAAACCATCTAAACAGGCGCCATCGAAGAAGACAACATCTCGGAACAAGTCTGCGAAGAAACCTTCCCCGACTCGCATGGGGAAGAAACCTTCGCAGGCTAGGGCTGGTGCATCTACCAGCCCGTCTAAAAAGATCGAAACGCCGGCGGAGAGGAGACTCACGGTTAAACGCCATCTCCCCTGCCCCCTGCAAACAAGGCGGCACAATCTTCTGCAGGCCTTCCCGCTCCCACTACAATCAGTGGAGCGGTGTCAGCAAGTGCTGCATTGTTTTGCAGGACGGAGACGCCAGGGGGTAGGGGCCCAACTACTTCCCCAAATAGACGTCAACGCCGTGCTAGAAAAAAGAATAGTCGGGACATGCCGGGGACGGACGCCCAGTCTTCAGACCGGGAGAAAGTCCCTCGTCACCGCTCTCGCTCCTCACCGAGAGCGAGACCCGGACCGTTCGGCGATAACCGCGCGCCAACTCAAAGAGTACCCACTCCATTTTCTTTGTCCTCCGACGGAGATGTGGAGATTTAGGAGTGCTCTCCTACCCTATCACCTCCTCCTAAGGATAGGGATGGTTGGCAAACGGTTAAGCATAAGTAAAGACTATCCTCTACTTGAGTCCACACTAAGGCACTATTACAATGGAACTGTAATAGCTATTTTCGACATCTCGCTGAAGTACGCCAATTAAGTTCTCAGTTTACGGCAACCATTGTTTGTCTTCAAGAATCCAGGTTTCATCTTGGACATGAGACAACAATGCGTCACTCCAAACTCTTCTCTAAAAACCGGGTGGACGGAGCTGTGGCCGCTGGTGGGGTCTGCACTTCCGTCCACTCTAGCCTCTTTAGTGAAGAGGTGCCGTTGCGTACTGAGTTAGAAGCAGTTGTAGTTCGTACGTCGTTGCCAGTAATGGCAACAGTATTTAACATGTACATCCCGCCTGATTCACAACTGGATTACAACCAGCTGGCGGATCTAGTCTCTTAGCATCCCCCTCCTTTTCTCCTTCTGGGTGATGTTAATGCCAACAACACCATCTGGGGCTCCGCTACCACTAGTGGTAGAGGGAGAGATTTTGAGAGGCTGATCAGGCGGCTGGACCTATGTTTGTTGAACACAGGGGAACCTACTCACTTCTCTATTGCTCACGGCATTTATTCAAGTGTCGATATCACCGTATGCAGTCGTGCGCTGGTTCCCTTGCCACAGTCGGGTATACACGACGACCTTTGTAATAGTGACCATTTCCCGATTATCGTTACTCTTCCGAACCAGAGAGCCATCGAGTTACCAAGTCGATGGCTTCTCCATCAGGCTGATTGGCCAACTTTCACGGCACGTGCCGTGTTTTCCGAAGATACCTTTGAGAGTGTCGACGATCATACCATTCCCATAATGAATGGTATTTTGGCTGCTGCTGAGGGAACAATACCTTCCTCATCCGGTAACTCACGCCGGAAGCTTGTCCCTTGGTGGGCAGCTGATATTGCAGCAGCCATTAAAGATCGTCGACGTGCCTTCAGATGATATCGGAGGCAAAACAATATGGCCAACCTTTTCACCTTCAAAAGGATGCGTGCTAGAGCCCGATATCTGATTCGGGAGAGCAAGAAAACACGTGGGAAATATATGTGTCGTTTATGACGGCGCATACTCCTTTTTCTCAAGTGTGGAATAAGCTTCGTCAGATCTCCGGACTCCCGACATAATTGACGATACCCGGAGTCTCCATCAACGGAGACATAATCACGGACCTTCTCTCCATTTCCAACACTATAGGATCGCACTTCAGTGATGTATCCTGCTCTGGGAGTTATGAACCTACATTTCTGACTCTGAAGCGGGAGCCAGGGACTCATCCCTTGTCCTTTGCCACTGCTGCTTCGGAGTCCTACAATGTACCATTCTCTGAATGGGAACTGCGCAGTGCGCTTGCACTGTGCAGAGATATGGCTCCTGGACCGGACAATACCCATAATCAAATGCTAAAACATCTGTGCGAATCGAGTATAAAACAATTGTTGGTCCTCTTCAATCATATATGGATTGAAGGGGAGTTTCCATCTCAATGGCGAGAGGGGCTCGTGATGCTGGTTCCCAAGGCTGGAAAGGATCCCAAATTTGTCAGCAGCTATAAGCCCATTAGTCTGACAAATGGCCTATGCAAGCTGCTGGAGAAGATGGTGAACCGTCGACTGGTGTGTTTCCTGGAGACGAGAGGCCTCCTGTCTGAGTACCAGTGTGGATTTCGCTCTTATAGGTCCACCACCGACCATCTGGTGCGACTTGAGAGCGCCATACACGAGACATTTCTCCGAAGGCACAATCTAGTCACGGTTTTCTTTGACCTCGAGAAAGCCTACGACAGCACATGGCGCCACGGGATCTTTCAACCCTTCATGAGAGGGGACACCGTGGTAACCTACCGACTTTCATTGCGAATTTCATGTCCGTCCGACTCTTCCGTCTAAGGGTCGGTAGGACATTATCGCAATATTATACCCAATAAAATGGAGTTCCTCATGGTTCTGTGCTGAGTGTCACCTTGTTCGCGATTGCCATAAACGGCATCGATGCCGCCGCCGGGTCCACGGTAGTTCCATCGCAGTATGGAGACGATTTAGCTCTGCATTACAGCCCTGGAAGTATGACAGTCGTGGAACGGCAATTACAGCTAGCTATTAACCAAGTCGACAGGTGGGCTCAAGACAGGAGTTTTCGTTTTTCAGCAACGAAAACCTCCGTCGTCCATTTTTGTCGGCTCCGGAGGATCCATTTACACCCTGAACTACATCTCAGGGATGCTGAGTTGCCGTTGGTTGACACGTATTGCTTCCTGGGGCTCCATTTTGACAGCAAATTAACGAGGCAGCACCATATACGGCAACTGAAAACGACGTGTCTCAGGGAACTGAAAATGCTGAAGTTTCTTAGTGACACTACGTATGGGTCTGACCATGCGGTGCTGCTACGGTTCTACCAAGCCCTCGTCCTGTCCCGGCTGGACTATGGTTCTGCGACATACGGTTCAGCAAGGCCGGCAACCTTGAAAATGCTGGACAGTATCCACCATAGTGGCGGACAAGCCCGATACCCAGCCTACTCGCCGAATCGGGTGTTCCACCTCTAAATTATAGACGCCAATATATGCTTATAGCATATGCTGCCAATGTGCGTCAAATGCCGCAACACCCGACCTAACAAGCTCTCTTCAGTACCCAATACCACCAGATGTACGCCAACCAGCCTCGTGCCACTCGGCCAGTTGGTATTAGACTTGATAGCTCGTGTAGTGAAATAGGAGTGACTGTAGGTCCCTGTATGATCCGGACACCTAGCCAGGGGTCTCCGTGGCAAGTCCCGCGTCCGGAAATTCGGTTAGATCTGCACCAAGGTTCTAAGGTGTACACGAATGCCTCAGTTTATCGGATGCAGTTCCACAGCATAGTTAACCAATTTCCAGATGCTGGCATTCTCTACACGGATGGTTCGAAGGTGGACGAGAAAGTGGGTTGTGCTTACGTTATTGATGGTGCCAGTATCAATATCTCTTTGTCTGAGGCCTGTAGTGTGTTTACTGCGGAGTTCGTTGCCATCTATGAAGCTCTGCAGTTTGCACTACAGGATGCATGAATCCACTTTCTCGTGTCTACCGACTCTTTGAGTTCATTGCAGTCAACTGATACATGTTTCCCGCAACACACCCTAGTGCCGCGAATCCATGACCTACTAGCCGGGTTGTGCCGCGCTGACTCTCGAATCACCTTTCTATGGCTTCCAAGCCACATGGGAAATGCGGGAAATGAGTTAGCGGATCAAGCTGCAAAAGAGTCGTTAGTCGTCCTACAAAATCCCAGCTACTGCTCGCAAAAATGTGGCTCCTCGAGCTCAGTCATATTAATGGGTTCATGTTGAAGCATTTCAAGTATACAGTCATTGGTGCACTTGCCAACTAGGTGTCTAACTCTCTGTTGACAATTCAAAAACTGAAATAAGACTGATTAGTACAACTAAGTCTACAGATGCCTACCTATAAGGTTGTTATAGGAGTACGGTTTTCTACATGACTATAATAATAATCCATTGCTAACAAGGGCCTTTACAGAAAGGACATTACAAAAATCTCACTGTGGAATACCGTCGCATCACCTCATTTTCCAGATAACATGAGAGGTAATTTTGACTCCTAATGTCAGGAGGGAATATGAAATATCCAGGGCATCCTGGTCCTTGCCATTTTACCTCTTCTTCCCCTGGCATCTCCTGGTATCTCCTGGTATCACCTGATTCCAAAGTGGTCTCCAAAAATCAGCCATTACTGCTGGATCCTCGTTCAACTAGTTCGTCATCATGGACTGAATTTCTTCTTCGACGTCTCCTCCATCAAGGGTGTCACGCCATTACATGCATATCATATACGGGGTAGAAGAGAGTGTACACGTGGTTGATGTTTGAATGCATGTAGCACGATGACATATTAACGTGGCACGGATTTTATGATTATCACTGGGGTTACAAAATTCAACACTGCTTCTAGGATTGCTGAGTCATTCATAATTGCCCAATTCACATCTGTCACAGGCTTTACAATGATACACGTGCGGTACATTTGCACACAGACTCTATTACTTTCATAAAACACAATCACGTAAATATCAGTGGAATCGTTTGGTGAAATTAACGCACAAACTGTTAATAATGATGTAATTTACAGGGGCGCCTTATGCACTGGCACAATAGATAACATTAAGCACTTATACAAATTTCCACGACCTCGTGGTCTGATGATGATCTTTGGCAGCGTGGAGTAGTAAGATATCACCCACGTGCTCGATGAAATATTCACAGAATTATTAATATTCACACACTGCGGCGTAAATAATGTTCCACTCGCCATAATCGGCGTATTTGCAGTAGTATTTAAATAAACTGTCGATGCACAGGTTCGATGACCTAAGATAAACTTAGCACTTATGTATGTGCTTTCTAGCACAAACGTGGACTTCGTCTAATTTGACGGAATTCCGAAAAAGCACGTCCAACCAGAGTAGACTCAATAAACAGTGTGTCTGCAGTAATATTGTTACTGTATTTTCGTAGCAAAGGTCGATGGCCTAAAATGAACTCACAGTACAAATGATTGTGTCTTTAGCACAAAACGTGGTCTTCGTATGAATAGACGGACTTGATAATAAATCACGTCAACCTAAGTGGACTCAATAAACGGTGTGTCTTCCTCACGGAACTTAGTTCAAGCTCCAAGGAAGTTCTGGAGTCGTGTAGCGACTAAATAAATCCACTAGCATATCTGCGATGTAAAATACCTTAACGAAATGGTTAAAAATCATAATTAAAAGCACAGGCATGTGATAAATGAAGCAGAAATACTTGTAATAAATCCCTGGGATGTCTAGAACATATATAAATTGTCAAAATTTATCCAGGTAATTTCGACATAGCTCTTCAGAGTGAAAGAATGCTCGATGCTTAGACATGCTTCCGGGTGCGTTCTATATGCGATGCTTGTACAATTCACGGACAATGTCTTGGAATAAAAATATCGCCAGCATGGGCACATACCGGCTCATATGCCTCCCCGTCGTTTCAAATAAAATGTAGGAATGGCATTTTTATTTGCACCTGTTCTCATATTTCAATTCAGGTGATATTTTTTAGATTGGCAGCGTTGAAAATACCAATTCGCTCACCTATACGAAGATCTCCAATTACGTAACTCACATTGTTCAAAACAGCTAGTACTCGATTAAGTCCATAGTATAATGAAACGAACTTGCCATATATTGCCATATATTCGGTCCAAAGGTCAAAACTAGATCTCCCACGATGAGTGGTTCTCTACATTTCTTATTGCGCATCCTTCGTAAACGTTTCGCTGCTTGGCGATTCAGCATATTTCTCGCAGCTTGCTTGCATGAGGTGGTTGTAAGCATCATGGTGTTGTTATCACTCCATTCCAGACATGTACAGTCGTTTGGTTCAAATGTAAAACAAATATGATCTGTCCCGTGCTCTCGTGTATGGTTGAATTTATAGACCTCGCTATCACAACAAGTACTTCGGTCCATCTCCAGTGCTCTTCCTGGTAGTAAAGACGACAAAATTTTCCCAAAGTAGACATTACACATTCGGCTGGGTTGCTTTCTGCTTATCTTATGGACGAAAGAACATGTCCAATCTGAAGTTCACACATCGCATTAGTGAATTCAGCCGAAGTAAATTGCGATCCGTGGTCAGTCAATAGGAACTGTGGTTTTCCTGCCTCCGGTATCACCTGACGTTTAATTCGTTGAATCACTTGATGTGCTGATCCTTCTGTATTGGGTGGAGCATCGTGTATTTGGTGAATACATCGATTATCACAACCACATAACGGTTTCCTCTCCTAGCTTTCGGGATTGGTCCATAAAGATCTTGAGCATACAGTCCCCTAGGCTGGGTTGGTATTATCGATCTGGGCGGTTCTCTTAGTAGATGTAACGTATACTTGTTACGCTGGCATGCGTCGCAAGCACGTAAACATTTTCTCCCTGAGGTACCTAACCCTTTCCATATAAAAGACTTCCGAATAGTTGCAATGGTCTTGTCAGTTCCACCGTGTTCAATAGAAAGATGTACCATAGTAATGACGGTGTCCTGATATCGCCTTGGAATCACAGCTCGAAGCTGGGTGTGATTTGGATCTATGAATTTATATAATATCCTCTTATGCAAGACATACTCTGTGGATAAAGCTGCTGTCTCAGCATAATCAGCATCCTGTGGATCCATACGGTTTTCCAAGAACCTTATAAGCCTCCTAAGTCCCTCATCGCGTCTCTGTCCTTGAGGAAAGTAACGAAGTCTGCGAAGATGTTCTTCACACTCTCCCTCGACGTCAATGTCATAGATAGTAGCTTCCGGGTTGCGACTAAGAATGTCGGCAAGACAGTTCTCCTTCGCGGGTTTGAGTTCAATCGTGATATCAAATTGCTGAAGGAACAGCGTCCAGTGCACGATTCGATCACTTGCCAGTCTTGTCTACTGGGTAGATTATTAGCTTGGGAATAACCTAAGACCCAAGGGAAGATGATAAAGAGAAGGAGGTGGGTTTCGGACTGGAGAAAAAGGATGGAGAAATTGGAGGAGAGTCCTACAAAAGTTATAATTTCAACTTTAAATGTACTCAAAGGCCACTGCCACTGCAAATCCGCTCTCCGATACCTAAAGTGAGTAGGGACCTGGGCAAAGCTAACGGGAAACGCAGCTGGAACTTGGGCGGTTTGCAAGAGAGTGGATTTAGCGTATTCCCTCTCAAGCATAAATATGCCTACTATGGGGAAGGGTGATGGTCTGGCAAGACAAATAGTAACAGATTTATCGTGTATCTGTTTAAAGGAGGTTGTTTTTAAACAAGTAATTTGAAGAATGCCAATAATTTGAATCGGTTTCGATATTTTTTGTTTTCGAAATCGTAGAGTTCCTAAAGAGCGACCAAATGCTTCCAAGAAGGATAGGGATAAAACAATTATTCCTTTGGGAATAATTTTGGTAAGCAAACCAATAGTTGTATTTGGAAATGGCTAAGCTTTTACCCAGCAAGGAGCCGACTAAAAGTTTAGGCAAGGAGAAACACTTATATTTTGAAAAAACAACCGTAAGTTTTGGAGAGAATCTCCACAAGCAGGAAGCTGGCGTAGCGAGCTATGTATGCCTTACTGGCCAGTTAGAATTAGCTATTAAAACTAAGAGAGACTTTACCAAGTTACCAACTAAGAGTTCTTGCTCAAATGCAACAAGTGGTGAAAACCCTATCAATAGATTTATTTGCATTAAAGTGGGAAGAGTGAAGGAAGACAGGATCTTGCCTAACCGTTATGTTAGAGAAATGATAAATCCAAAAAGAACGATTGAATTTATTTAACAATGTTGGGTAGTAGTTTTTTGACAAATATATAATTCAGATTTTGTAACAAATGGGGTCACAGACCTCCGAAAAACATCTAAACTTGCGCCAGGCGATTGATAATTCTTTTGGTTTCAAACCTTTATATGTTTTAAAGTCTTCGCAAGATTTTGAAATGGAGAAGATAAAATGAAAAAGTTAGACAATAAATCAAGTACAAGTTGTGTACTTTTAAGAAATTCTAGGTAAATATCTTAGAAAGAGTAACAACTTCGGAAATAACAACAACAAAAAGCAGGAAGAATAAAAGAGAAGTTTCTATAACTTCTTATATTAAAGCTGAATTACTTTTTAGTGATTATACAATAGGGCAGGTCACTTATTGTGAAACCTGAAGAGAAAAGTCGAAAGGAAGTTTCTAGAACTCCTATGTTTAAGTACGGATCACGAGGCAAATGGGGAAAGTTTCTCTTTCGTGAAACCTAGAATTAACTCACTTATGAGCTGAAAGAATTGTATTCCCTGATTAGAAGGGAGAAACAATATAAGTTAAAGAGTGTACTAGACACGAAGTTTTACAGACATTAATTTGTGATACATAAGCAAAAGAGGGAGGGCACATATTGAGAGTGACACTTCATTGAAAAAAGACCTAAAGTAACAATTTTATTATTTTGGTTGGTTAGTAAAGGGTTTGGGAAAGACCAATTGGGATTGAGGATAAGTGTTCATGGCCGTATTTATAGTATTCGGACGAATGCAACGCTGATGAAATGTTGAACCAACACTGTTTTTCACTATGGTCTGTAGAAATAGATGAAAAGTTCACTGTAGTAGCACAAAAAGTTTATGGCAAGGAAAGTTATTGTAATGATGGAAAATAACTAGTTACACAAGATAGGCAAGAGTCTATTGCTTGGGAAAGTTGTAGATTATCGTTAAATGCGCCAGAGAAAATCCCAACGGAGGAAGAAAAATTAGCTATTGATCAGTAATTCATAAGGAAGATTCCTTAGTTTGAAAAAGT
Organism: Meconema thalassinum; assembly: GCA_946902985.2. Lineage (NCBI taxonomy): Eukaryota > Metazoa > Arthropoda > Insecta > Orthoptera > Tettigoniidae > Meconema > Meconema thalassinum. The sequence continues at coordinate 810,636,421 of OX336388.2, forward strand.
ATTCCCACATGTGAGTGGAAAATACATGACAGTGTGACTGGTAGGTAGAGTGCAAGTTCTGGAAGGTTCCAGAGCAATGCTGACTTGGTTAAATTGGGTAGAGAATCCCTCGGCGGAAAGCTAGATTATATAGACAGTGGGTATTTTGGAAATATCCCTCGATGTGAGATAGAATCTCAGAAAATCTTTCATGTTGAAAGTTAAACCTGGTAGTTTAAGTAAGATCAAGAAGATCTCTTGAAAGCAGTTATTTTCACATAGCAACTTTCACTGTCTATAAAATCCAAATAAAACCATTGAGCTATTAAAAGACGATGAGAATGAGGTTAAAACCTGAAGTCGGTACTTATCTTTGCTTCGTGTAGAAGGCGATGATCCTTATGACAGTTGATTTTAAAATTCTATCATGGCATAGAATTTGAAAGTTTGCCTTTTGAGATGAGGAGGCGAGCTCTAGCTGAGCTCTAACTGAATCGACTTCCGACGTACAAGTGAGACACGCTCAGCGAAGCACAGAGGGACCAGGGAGAGGAAAAGAGTGGGGGTAGGAGACAAAAGGAATACATATAAGAATAACCAACATGACAGAAATAAATTTTCTCTTGATGAAATGGTCTTCAAAGAGTTGATAGTAGGCGACACTAGCGCAGCCTGGTGGGTGAATAAATAGACGAAGTTCTCTTGATCACGGAGATGATAGCCGGCGATGGCGACGAGATCTGGTGGCCAGATTGATAAGGAAGTCCTCTTGTACAGGGAAGAATTGAGGAACTTCAGAGATTCGCTGCTAGATGACGCTAGGTGGGTCATGGAAGATACATATCTAGAACAGACTCACCGGTAACATGAGAACCATAAACAGCAAGGAGAAATTGGAAGATCACTGTTGGTGTTTGAGAAAAGGGAAGGAATGAACTATAGCAAAGAGAAGTAAAAGCTTACTCTATCTTACCGTGTATTCCAAAGAATACACCATCTACATAATGAATGTCAAAGCGTGGTGGTCGGTCCTTTTAATGATCTTGTGTCCCCACAATAGCATTATCCAGTATTCAAATGCATATACGATAGCTAGAGCTTCAATTTCGGTTGTGAAATTACTCGTTTCATGCGGCTTCAATCTTCTGCTAAGGAAAACAATATAATGGCGTACTTTGTTAATGAATGATGTATTGTACGTACGAACCTGAACTTCGATTTAATTTGATATCCGTATCTAAGCTTAGTGCACATAATATAAATGTATGTTTCTTGTCCGACAAAGCTGAAGTTATCAAAGAAAACATTTCTGTATTTACTGCAATTCGGAGAAATGGCTTGTATGTGATTGAAAGTGCTGAAGTTATTTCGGGTGGTCAGGTGGCTGCTATTGTGAGAGAGACTGCGTGTGAGTGCACTGATGGTTCGATTGAAGCTGTCGCATTGAGGACTGCAAGTACATGGCATCGTAGATTGAGGCATGTTCACTTTGATGCCATTGAGGAAATTCCAGGACTGGAAAATATAAAGATTGATGATAAGGAGCAGACTGAATTTCTATTTGTATTCAAGGTAAACTTGCTAAAATTAGTGTACCTACGAAAAGTGAAAGACTGTCTGAAAACCCCTTGAACATAGTTCACAGTGATTTGATGTGTCTGCCTTTTGTATCTAATGGGCGTGCACGATATCTCATAAGTTTTAGTGATGATTATAGTAGGTATACTGTTATGAAATTATTGAAGAGAAAAAGTGTTTTTTTAGATTTAAACAGTACATGGCAGAGTTGTTTCAAGGCATCAAACTGAAAGCATTCCAAATGGACGGTGGGGGATATTACAGTAATGAGTTCAAGGAGTATTTAGCAGAGAGGGGTATTGTTCACAGATGCACAGTGCCTCACTCGCCCCCATGAAAACGGAATTGCAGAAAGATTTAACAGAGTGATAGGTGGCATGATAAGGTATCTACTGTAAGAGCCAGGTATGCCAGATACATTTTGGGCTGAGGCTGCCAACACTGCTTGTGCGATAAGAAATTTATGTCCATCTAACTGTGTACCTGCAGCTTTATGGAAAAGGGAAGATGTGTTGCAGGATGTTTTGAGATTGTGTGTATTTGGGTGCAGAGTTTGGCTAGCTCAGTACAAGTGTAAATTTGAGCCCAGGGCAGCTGAACATGTGTTTATTGGCTATGAACAAAATGTCAAGGGGTTTAGATTGGACAACATAGTTACAAAGAAAGTTGTAATTGGTTTACATGTTATGTTTGAAGCGAGAGTGTTTCCATTTCAAGCTAATGCAAAATGCAAGGAGAAATGCATCTCCATGAATGATTACTCGAATGAGAGTGATGATAATAATGTGAACATTGACAATGTAACTGTTGATAATGAGAATGCCATGAATGTTAATCATATTGATGTAAATATCTTGAATGTTGATCCTATCAATAGGGTGAATGAGAACGTTGACGTTTTAAGCCCACGGAGAAGTAGTAGGCCACCAAAACCCTACTACTTGCGATTATAAAATGAATGTGATTGATTGTGTTGATCAGGTGATTGAACCTTCAAGCATGAAGGAGGCTATGTCTGGAGAAAATGCTGCTGAATGAAGGAAGGCCATGGATGTGGAGTAAAAACAAATGTTAGATTTGGGAGTTTGGGAAATAGTTGAACGACCGGTAGATAACAAGGTAAATGGCTCAAAGTCGGTCTCCAAAGTCAAGTATGATGAATGTGCTAATACCGAAAGATACAAACCTAGGTTAGTGGCTCCAGGATTTAGAAGTGAGAAAGAAAGAAATGTGTGAGGGTGTTGTTAGCTTTGGCTGTTCAAAACCAGTGGTATGTACATCATGTGGATGTAACGTGTGCATACCTTAACAGTCCCACTTGTCAGGATGTTTTCATGAAACAGCCAGAATTGTATGAGGAAAAAGGACAACGGAGTGATTGATTTGTATGTAAGCTAAGGAAAAGTATTTATGGGTTACCATGTGCAAGTAAAGACGGACAGTTTGCCTTGATAGTGTCTTGAAGGAGTTGCACTTCAACCGATGTAGAAGTGATTCATGTGTATATTTTGGCGGAGGAATCATCATGGGAGTGTATTGTGCCCGTTAGAGGAGTTTATCTAGTCACCAACAACCGTGCGTGGCCTCCCAGATAACCCCATCCTTCAAACACATTGCCGAAGAGGATCGGATGCACTCCTTGTGGGGCTAGCTGGCACAAGACTCAATATCACAAAGGATCGGTTCCCCATCACAAGCAATGTCAAAGACACCCAAAGAAATTCACCCCCAAAACACAAAACTAATAAATGAAAACATCCAGGCTTAAGTAAAATTCGTAGAATTATTTATTTAAAAATCCAAACCCCTATCGCACTATCAGAGGGTTTGAAATTGGCTTGTCCGCAAAGCTAATTAATAAAACAACAAAAACAACCCCTAACTGAATGATATTATCCCTCTAGATGGGTCCTAATTACATACGAAAAAGCAGAGCAAAGCTTCGGATGTGGTACGAAAAACAATCCTGATTGAAGATACAAGCAAAATAATGATGGTTCTAGAAAGAAAACATCATCTCAGAAGAATGTCGAGACATGACAACAAAGCTAATTATACTGGTACCACTCCCGTATTTACAGTTAACATTACCTAATCTAGATAATCCTGGCTGATAATAAGTTACGGCTATAAGCGTCCTTATAAGCAAAACCTAAGCAAAGCTAAGATATCAGTCGTTTGATTACAATAAGAATTTTATAACAATACCTGTACAACACAAGCTAAAGAATGAAACAGTAGGGTACAATGGGTTTACACACATTATAAAATATAACACACAAAATTATTATTCTCCTGCCTACAACAGAATGGATAACTGTTTGTTACCATTCGTCATCTAAAGTGTATGAATGAAACAACTAAGTGCACTGTCAAAACAGTGTCTCACCATGAGGTCACCGTGGCCCCCGAGTAACAAACTACTGGTTGCCAGTGATCTCTGTCAGTCAAAAAGTAAAACTTCTAAACTATTCCTTCAGGAAAATATCTTAAAAGCGCAATGCATCGATCTGCTGTGGTAAATCAGATCAAGATTTAACAAGTGGTTATTATTTAACGAGTATCTTAACGTCGTAGATTTATAAGGATGGGTTTTCATGATTTAGAGAATGATTATTACAATCGTCGGATTAAGAGTTCATTATTTATGACGAATGACCATATGTCACAAGGCTTCTAACAGGTGAGCTACCTGAACGGTACTCACAACAAAGTAAACATGTGACATGCAACGTCACTAACAATCAAAAGTAATCTAAGTCGCTTCCTAAGCACACTAGCAAATCCTCGGTTAGTCTAGTACAAAACTAAGATCTGCCGGCCATCACAAATAACACTACGGGCTATGAAAAGACTCCGTTACCATTCAAAAGTAATCTACGGGGCTTCCTAAGCACACTAGAAAAACCTTGGGCAGTCTAGTACAAAACTAAGATCTGCCGGCCATCACAAAATAGAGTATAATACTCTTCGTGTCATAACACGGACATAACAATTCACATAAAGTGAGAAAAATAGCCTAATTATAAATGTCTGGTTCATCTAATGAAAACTCTGATCGTTATAACATCATGAGAATAATTAACTTTCATTCGCTTACAACACGTGGGTCACCCTGTATCAAAACAACTGAAAACTGCTGTTACTTGACCTACATAAACATCTAGCATTTACAAGCTTGGCTCGATCTGAAAATCCCTTACAAAATATGAATATGAAGTGAGTTTCATGAGTCGATATCTCACTGGAAATCACGTTGGTTTTATGGGTAATATTGCAACGGGATGCCTGGCCTTCAGAAAACCTGTCATGTACTCTGGCACAGTTCCATCACTCCTCACTGCACGTGAGTCAATTGCTCTCTGGCTAAGTCTTTAAAATGTTTCAAACACCTAGGGTTCACAAAATCACTGTTCACTAGTGACCCTAAAACACACTTCAGTAATGTTACAGTATAAATGTTCATATACGTTGTTGTGAACCTCCAAAAATTACCTACAAAGATATAAATGCTTTGTCAAATCAAAGAGGATAAAATCGAAGATATATCTCCCATCTGAAAGTCTTTGAAAGATATTCCACACCACTGCGGATTAAATTGATACAATCTTGTGCACTCAAGGCACGGCAAATGACAATAAATGTGTCAGCACCTTCACTTACTGGTGTCAATTCTATATGATACGATATTATCATGTAATCGGTATCCAAGTGAGCTACAACTGGCTGCACTTATTACACATATTTTAGGTTCAGCTCGAATCTTGTGGCTTTCAAACCACTCAAAAAGTATTTACAGTAATCACAAAGGTGAGATGAGTAAACCTTCTCATCCAAACGATACGCCCATCAGTGGCGTGCTAATAATTTACAAAGAAGGGAGCTTGAAAATTATAACATGAAGCTCAGCATGGGCTCATAAAGAAAATTACTGCTCCTCATTTAAAGTCATTATTCTGGTTTCCTTGAATTGGAAATTGCATTTTTCAATATTGCACCGGTGTGCGAACACACAAAGGGTAGCTAAACCTGAGCTTTAGAGTACACACATCAAAAAAAGTTTTGCATCATTATTGCTCATGAGACCCACACATTGCATGTTGTACCATCATACAGCTAGACTTTCAGCATTTGTGGTCCAGATTGCAGTACACACCACTACCTCTAATACCCAGTAGCACGTCCTCTTGCATTGATGCATGCCTGTATTCGTCGTGGCATACTATCCACAAGTTCATCAAGACACTGTTGGTCCAAATTGTCCCACTCCTCAACGACAATTCGGCGTTAATCTCTCAGAGTGGTTGGTGGGTCAAGACGTCCATAAACAGCCCTTTTCAACATATCCCAGGCATGTTCGATAGGGTTCATGTCTGGCGAACATGCTGGCCACTGTAGTCGAGAGATGTCGTTATCTTGAAGGAACGCATTCACAAGATGTGCACGATGAGGTCGAGAATTGTCGTCCATGAAGACAAATGCCTCTCCAATATTCTGCCGATATGGTTGCACTATGGGTCGGAGGATGTCATTCAGGTATCGTAAAGCCGTTTCGGAGCCTTCCATGACCACCAGTGGCGTACGTCGGCCCCACATAATGCCACCCCAAAACATCAGGGAACCACCACCTTGCTGCATTCGCTGGACAGTGTGTCTAAGACGTTCAGCCTGACCAGGGTGCCTCCAAACACGTCTCCGACGATTGTCTGGTTGAAGGCATATGCGACACTCATCGGTGAAGAGAACGTGATGCCAATTCCGTGGGGTCCATTCAGCATGTTGTTAGGCCCATCTGTACCGCGCTGCATGGTGTCGGGGTTGCAAAGCTGGACCTCGCCATGGACGTCGGGAGTGAAGTTGCGCATCATGCAGCCTATTGCGCACAGTTTGAGTTGAAACACGACGTCCTGTGGCTGAACGAAACGCATTATTCAACATGGTGGCATTGCTGTCAGGGTTCCTCAGAGCGGCAATCCGTAAGTAGCGGTCATCCACTACAGTAGTAGCCCTTGGGCGGCCTGAGCGAGGCCTGTCATCGACAGTTCCTGTATCTCTGTACCTCCTCCATGTCCGAACAACATCGCTTTGGTTCACTCTGAGACGCCTGGAAACTTCCCTTGTTGAGAGCCCTTCTTGACACAAAGTAACAATGCGGACGCGATCGAACTGCGGTATTGACCTTCTAGGCATGGTAGAACTACAGACAACATGAGCAGCGTACCTTCGTCCTGGTGGAATGACTGGAACTGATCGGCTGTCGTACCCCCTCTGTCTAATAGGCCCTGCTCATGCATGGTTGTTTACATCTTTGAGCAGTTTTAGTGACATCTATGAACAGTCAAAGGGACTGTATCTTGGATACAATATACACAGTCAACGTCTATACGCCGGAGATCTGGGAACCGAGGTGATGCAAAACTTTTTTTGATGTGTGTATAAACGGTGTGGAAGCTCATGAAGTAGGAAAATCACCAAAAATGGTGTCTACAAGAAGAAAATCCTACCTAGATGACTGTTATCAAGTACGGTTGCTAGAACTACTCCGCCATGACCGATAACCTTTACAAGAGAATTAATGCATCACTCACGGCGAAACGTAGCCTACCTCGTCCATAAAGGAAAATTTGAGGGATAATTCCTTTCCTTTAGACATTGGCAAAGTCCTCCACTCCCTGGCCATGAGCAAAGCCATTCTCTTCTTCCTCCATCTTGTAATGCTGCTAGATGTTCGATGTCCCCTTCATGATGAACAGCATGGTCATACAAGGATAGATTCTCAGCACGTGGTGTAGTCTCGGCATCGTGTAGTTTGTTGAAATACGATGATTGAACATTGATTCTAGCGTGGTTCCACTGACCAAAACTGCATCTACAACTTTTGCAGACTTGAAGAAAAATGACCATGTGTCTGCACACTGAAGTTAGCATACTTCACGTATCTTGTAACACAGGCTCTAGAATTCGTGGAAAATTGCAATCACTGATTATCACAGTAATCTTAATGGTATAAATTTCGACCTTTGCACGGCTCGAATGTAATTATTAATTCAGGCGTTTTACTCGTAAAATTCACTGTACTGCTCTGATATTTCTCCTTACTTGGAACTTCACTGAAAATATACATCTGCCATGTGGCAGGAAAATAGACCATGTGCTTGGTCACAAAATATCGATTTCACGATTGCACTTCGAAATATTATACTCGTTGCTTCCACACGCAACTCAAATGATGCACTAGCACACTTTGTGCTAAAATAGACTCGATGCACTCGGATATTTTACCGATGATTGGACTCCTTGGTCCTACAAAGATACCCAGGTCAACAAGACCTTTCGACGTACACGTCTGTGCGATTCCAACGTACAAGAAGGTGTGCTTCTTCACGGAATCTGCTGTTCCGGCGTCAATGCTTCCTGAGTCATGTAGCGACTACTTACTTCCTGTTCGCATCTCTACGATGTTATACCTTTGTCTCAAATAATAATTAAATAATTATTAGGCCAACACATCGTGGCAAATTATGCAGAATGACTGTAGATGATTCGTTCTAGTTAGCGTGTTAAAGATACAATCTTTAATCTCACAGGGAAAATATTTGGAGCATCTGGGTAAAGTAAAAATTGCGTCTGAAGATAGAACATGCTTCCTGGGCGCGTTCTATATCTCTCGGATATTAAAAATTCATGGCTCTCATAAAAATCATCACCAGCATGAGCGAATACGGGCTCAGAATGCAGATAACATGATCATAATGGGAGTTGAAAACAAAGTGTGTGATTTCAAGAAAATATTCTCTGAAATACTTACTGTAAAATATATGGGTAATGTTACTAAACTTTCGTCAATGCAAGTGTGTCAAGGTGGTAGTACATTATTCATAAATCAATCACTGTACATCAAGAAATTGTTGTCAGAGTGTAATATAACCGACTGTAAACCCTGTAGTGCTCCACTATCCATGATAGAGGAATTGATGATAAACCATTTGAAGATGATCGCTTTTATAGGAAGGTTTTGGTAGTTTACCTTTCATAGCAAACAACTGTAGATGTGACATTGCTTTTTCTGTCAGTAGAGTGAGCCAAGCATGTAAAGCACCTATTATAGGAAATTGGAAATCTGTTACGTTATCTAATGTACGTTAATTGAACGGTCCTAGTAACCTTTGTTTGCGCTATGACAGGAAGGGTGAATCAATATGGTGTATTGTGATTCTTTTTGGAACAGTGAACACAAATATAGATTTGTGGGAGGTTTTGTTGTATTGTTTGCTGGAGGTACAATAACATGGCATAGTAGGAAACAATCATTGTCTGCTTTGTCAACAGAAGAAGCGGAATATTTCAGCATGTCAAAGGGTGTAAGAGAAATTAATTGGCATAAGAATTTGCTTTCTGAATTGGGACAGTCGAGGTTCATGAAGGAACCGTGTACAATATGGTGTGACAATACTCATGCAATTAAGTTGGGTGATACAGGAACTGTGACTGAGAGTTCAAACATATTGATCTCAAATATCATTTCTGTTGTGAGCAAGTTGAAATTGGTAATGTTGTGTTTTCTTATGTGCCATCACATGAAAATGTCAGTGATATTTTCACCAAAATAGTAAGTGGTCCAAAGATGAGATCACGCTTTACTTCATTGGGCCTAGTACCATATCCAACAATTTAATCCAAAGCCTTAATTATGTCATAGCTTGCCACGGTGGGTGAGTGGTTAACGTGTCGGTGTACTAACCCCAAGCTTGCAGGTTCGCTCCTGGCCGTGGTAAGTGATTTTTTGAAAGGCGGCAAAAAATTACGACACGCTTGTCATAGGATGTTGGCATGTCAAAGAAACATATGAATTCAGTAGGCCGTGTTCATATTGGCAAAATATCGTGAGTTTCCGCCAACACAACGCTCCTCATTCTCTACTAGGAAGCGCTATAGTGTTCAAGGAGCTTAGATATCTAACCTCCACGACTTTCATGGTGCTTCAAGGAACAACGAAATTTGACATACAAGCTACCCTATGGGTGTAAAATAACAAAGTTTGCATCCGGCACCCGGGGCCATACGATATTATTATTATTATTATTTATTTAGGATCGTTTCAACCTCCTATGGGTTACGATTACACAACTGCCTTGACTGTTTATGTTCTTTCCTGTTACGTCAATACTCTTCATTCGTTGGCTCACTCTTGCTCGTTCCTCGACCGAGAACACCCTTCCAGATTTCTTGGGTTTCTCTACGGACAGATCTGTCACCTCCGCAATTTTCCTTCTGAACACTTTTCTGTTGGCAATTATTATTATTATTATTATTATTATTATTATTATTATTATGTCACATTGTTTTGTGTTGTTTCAGATACGTCAAGGGGGATTGTTGGTATATGTATTGCCAGTATCTCAAACAGATGTGGATTTGATTTGAATTGCCCGCCAGGGATTGGTTGTATCCTTGTTTGGTGGCGCGCTCTAGTAAGCGTTTTCAGGGCTGTGCATGTGTTTTATTTTGTGTTGGCGACAGTTGCGAGGATCGTGAGTCAGTCGTGAGGTGAGAGCTATATTGCTCTTCTACTGTATAGTCATGAGTGTAGATTGAACAAGCTGATGTTTTGACGTGGACGGTAATGTATAAGAGTTGTATTCACATATGGTACGGTATATTAAACTGTATGTATCAACACTAAACTGTATATAATTCCATTGCCCTATCAAAAAACCTAACACAATATTATGAATGTCAGCAATGATGGAAATTTGGTTAGCCCCTTGGGATTGATTTTGGAATTTAACTTGAGTTTTTCCCGAGTTGTTCTGCCGGTTTGCCTGATCCTCCGAAGTTCTATTATTGCCTCCGTCTTGTCTTCGACTTCTCAGCTCCTGCTGGTATTGTCTCGATTATCTTGGTCTTCCATGCCAATCTCGGTCAAATTGTTGCCCAGATGGTCTATTGTTTTGTCTGTTCTCCCGGTTATTATTCCAATTGTTATCCCAATTATTATAGCTCCGACGATTGTCATTCCAATTGTTACCAACATTTCTTCTGTATTCTCCTCTAGTCAGTTTGAACTTGAACTGGTTACGGGGTCTAGAGTAGCTTCTTCGCCTCTAATTTCCCTTGTTTTGATTTCTATGATACGGCCAGTGATTTCTCGAGTACGAGCGAAAATTATTCCCTCGTTGGTCAAATCGCCATTGAAATGGGGTATTAACCTGCTGGTTCTGCGTAACATTTGCTCGCCGCAAGTAACTCAGCCTAGGTGGTTGATTCGACTCTCATGTCTGTATCATCCTATCAATCTGTGTTAGATTGAGCTCCCTAGTTTCCACGTTCATATGGCTCCCGTGATCAAACTGTTCATTTGTACTATCTAACTTCCGTAGTATGGTGTCACATTTCTTAAATGTTGCGACCTTCGCTGCCGTCATTATCCTTTGGTCTTCCTGCGGATATTGTCTCAGAATAGTCTGGATAATATCGGGTTCCGATAAGGGAGGCTTTAAGTACTGTAATTTCCCTAGCTGTACAGAGAAATACGTAGCATATCTTGTCGGTTGTGTAGTGGAGTAATGTTTCACGTACATCTCGGCCCTGATACTTTGCTGTATTTCGAGTGATTGGTATGGGCGTAATAGCGCTTCTTGGAAGTCATCAAAGTTATGCAACGAATAGTTGAACGCTCTGAACCGAATTAAACATTGGCCTGCAAAAGACGTTCAATTACCCTTAATTCACGTACCCCAGGTACCATAGCCTCATCCAAATAGTCTCTCTCCCTCCTGAGAAATTCAACAGGGTTAAGAGGTCCAGAACCTCAGAAAATCTGAGGGCGATCTCCAGATCCAGTTGACTATTGAGTTCTAGGTGCTTTGAATTGAAAGTTAGGCTTAGGTGTGGACGTGTCTTGATTCGATAATTGTGGTAACTGTATTGAAAAATTAGGGGTTGGCTTGCATATCTCGGCTACTCAATCCATTAGCTTATTTTCTAACTGAGTTAGGTCCGTTTTCTTGCTTCCCTAATCTTTTCTTGATTGCTCTGTAAGTTGTTCATTTGCAGTTCTATTCTCTCTAGTTTGCCTCTCATACACATGTCCAATCATCTAATGACCGTTGGAATTGAGCCCTGCTCTGAGCAATACTACATTAGATTCAACTCGGACAGCTGTGACTTCGGATTCCAAATTATGCTTCACAAAATCCAAATCCACACTCAATTTATCTATTTCCTTGTTAATCTTCTCCGTCTGAGTTTCCTACCCTTCTTTTATTCTGGTAATAGATTGCCTAAGTCCATCAATACTAGTGTTTGTCGCATCATATTGGCTCGTAATTTCAGCATGCAACTCATTCATGCTGGTAGTAATTCAGTTACTCGCTGCCTCTGATTTCGACCTCATCTCTGCTATAGCAATAGTGTTCGTATCAATGTCATTCCTACTGCCGTATACAATCTCCGACACCTTCTTAACATTCTTGTCTACCGCACTTGCTACCTCCTTCATGGATGCATATTACCTTATTAACTGTGAGTAACTCTGCCTTAACACGATCCACATAGACGTTAAAATCCTCCATGCGCGTGCTTACTAGGTCAAAATTTGTGCTAACGAGATCAAACCGTGACATTAAGTTCTTGACATCAGCCCTAGTAGTATTCTTTTCCTTCCTAGTGTCCTTGAGACAAGCATCTAATTTTGTTCCATTGTCATTAAGGCTAGCAGCTAATTCCGTTTTAGAATCATTAAGACTAGCAGTTAATTTTGTTTCAGAATTATTAAGCTTAGCAGTCAATCGTGTTTCAGTCTGCTCCGAATTAACGTTCATTGTGTCCATGTTAGCGTTCATTTCTGCCCTAGCGGCAGTTGTCTCATTCCTGACATCATTCAAACTAGTGTTCACTGAATCAATGTCTACTCTCATTGTTTGTACAGATACTTGCAAACCTTTGATCAGATCTGGTAACCCTGCAATAAGGGTCCTCATGTCCTCATCACTCATTTCTGAAATTGAAATTGGAGAAATGGAGGAGCTCCCACGAGACTCTGCCAAAATGCATAATTCTAAGACATTTCTGGTTATATTCAGAAAACCAGAAATGTCTTTGAATTAAGCATCTTGGCCGAGTCTCGTTGGAGCTCCAAGTGCAAAACTAATATTATTTATACTTACTTAAGACGCAAATTTCAAAATATCCTGACTTTAATTTTAATCCCTAATTATGTCACACCTACATGGTCTCATCCCTAAACTAGAGTGCCATGCGGTTTCCCAATCACCAGTATGAATTCTCTAATGGTCACTGTCCTGTTAGATTACCTTTAAATTCTCATACATAAGAACATTAGCCGCAAACGCGGGAACGACACTTTTAATTCGAGTCCAATCACGTTGGAAGCCAAATAAAACATTACCATATGAGCACGTTTGGTCCAATGCGCCAGGAGACTGAGAACCGTATCAGCCGCTGTGACACTCCTTCCCAAAAGGAATCACACTGTAAGAGGTTTGGATGTGTATTTCAGCACGAGAAACTGCATCTCAAGCTGTTTCTGGGGTATTGATAAAGGCCCTAACTCACACATAGCCCCAAATTACACATCCACGGGGAAAACACGAATCTACTGAATAATCCAGGCTTATATAAAATATTTTCTCAAATTTATTCATAAATGCAGATCCCTAGCCTATTCTAAGGGAATCCCTGGCTATTCCAATAATTAAGCTAATTGTAATATTGCCCAAAACTAAATTCAAAATATCCCCTGTAGAAGTCCTACTAACAAAAAAAAAACAAGATCAATAATCAAACTAGTACGTGACACGTAAATACATCCCGAATCAAATACAATTCCATTAAGAATAGAAATAAAGACACCTGATCCTACTTGCAATAAAAATCATCACCTTCTACAATATTTGAAGTTACATTTAATAGTTTGCTCAAATAAGTACAAATAAGTTGGTGTCACATACAATATTTAACGTTAGTTACATTTACTAGAGCTCGAGCCAGCCGGGAAGGCGGTGCGCAGAACAAACCGCTACCATTACCTCTTGCATCACTTCCATCCCACCAACCACAGTCAGTCTGTCTTGAGAATATGAGCTAGTGTGTTATCAGGACAGGTAAATGTAAAGCAGCGTGAGAGGGACAGGTTCGATGAGGTAAGCGACGGTGTTGCCATACCGCAGGAACTCGTGGCAGCAGCCTGCGGTGTGGGGACTCGGACATGGTGGACCTGTTTCAACAGTGGACATGTATCTCTTTCTCTTTCTGCGCAAATCCCACAGAGCCGACCGCCTTCCGGGCTGACGTGAGCTCTAGCTAATCCTAAATTGAAGTTAGTGTGAGAAAATGTACTTGAAGATCTCCGAAAGGAAAAAACAAAATTCAGAAAAAAAAACTAGAATTCCGTGACATCACACAAAAATCTAGCACACAATCAAACACTCATTCATAGTAAATCACAAGAATAAAACACAAACTTTCACCCTCGTAAGGTTGTTTCATTAGAGCACTACCTACACGGGATGAACAACGGTTTCCTGAACATCGTCATCTATACTGGGAGGAAAATTATTGTGTTAGCCACGGTATAGAATCTGTCTCACACTAAAGCATCATGAATTTCCATGACATCAGATCCGTCTCACAATGGGGTACTGTCAAAATGTCTAAAGTGATAAGGGGGTTCATACACCGACGGATGTAAAAATTTTAGTTTTTTCTTTTTTACATTTAAATGAAAGAAAACAAAAGTTTGGTGCTTTTCCGTCCGTCAACACGAATGTACCCAAATGGAGCTGGGTTATGCCCTAATCCTGAAATAAATTACATTAGATTAATAAATACACTAGGATGACCAGTTTCGATCGTCAAGCGATCATCATCAGATCCATTACACTTAGGCTATAGGCATCTATGTTAGAGATTACAGGTGAAAATATATATAATATGCACAATTATTTAGTTGCAGTGTTGGTAATGCAACTGTCAGTGTATGCTAAATGTGGTATATCTAATGTTAGTTGAAATTCTAAAATGGTGATAACAATCCGGAATTTGTCTGTTCAGGGTGATTATGTGGTTTTACAAAATCAACTATGGCTATACTGTAATAATACAGGCTGATACTTATCCGGTTTTCTTCCTAACTGGGACTTCAAGCAGTTTCATGTTCACTCTGGTACCAGTTATAGTCGACTAACCCTGGTGTTACCTGGACGAGACTGTTTTTTCCCTTTCTCCCCCTTTTGTTGCTATGTTCGTTCTGAGGTCAGTACCATGATTATTTGTGTGACGTTGCCAAGTCTAGATAAAAATGTATGTTATTGAATACAGGAAGATCAACAACTATTAAAGACCGTGGAACTATCTTCGCCACGCGTGGACTAAAAAGCAATTTAAACTAAGCGGTACACGGTCTAATGAAGACGTCCCGGCACCTTTAATACTGCCAAGCATAACGACCTAGATTTATTGCAGAAAAATTTACATAGTACACCTGATCCAAATAACATTTACCTATAACCACCACTATTTTCCCCCTTTTTTATCTAGCTTGGCTGTATCGCTAAGTTGTGTCTTGTTTTCGACAGGGTGTGTTTTATAGTAGAGTGAAAAGAGGTGAACTCTCCATAAAAGTGTGTTCATTTAGATTGTTGGGATTGTTTTGTTTGGCTAGGTGAATCTCGAATGCTTCCTTTATGTCGAGAGCTCTGCCTTTCGATTCGTGATGAATTATTTTTAAGTCAGTTTCGATTTTAGTAAAGCTGTGCCCCGTATCACACACATGTTCGCATACGGCTGAATGTGTTCCGTATCTTATCGCATTCCTATGTTTCTTATAACGTGTATCTACTCGCAGTCCGCTCTGTCCAATGTAAATAGCTTGACAACCAGTGTCTTGGCATGTAATAGAATATACCCCTGACTTTCAATACGGGTCTTGTTTATTCAGATTACTATTTTGCAGGTGCCTCCCGGTCGCATTATTCGTTGTGAATGCTATTTTTATGCCTTGCTATTTGAATAGATTAGTGATTTTGTATGTGTTCGCATTCACATAGTCGAAGCGCGCGAATTTTTTCTCATCAATGTCCGGTTTTGGATTCATTTTATCTTTATTTTTATGTTTGGCTACAATTTGGTCTATTTTGCTTGGCGGGAAATTGTTTTCTTTTGCTATTTGTTTGTTTGTTGTTGTTGTTGTTTGAGTCTTCAGTCTTTTGACTGGTTTGATGCAGCCCTCCAAGCCTCCCTGTCCTGAGCTAATCGTTTCATTTCTACATAGCTACCACACCCTACATCCGAGGCAATCTGTTTAACATATTCTAACCTCGGTCTACCCCTACAGTTCTTGTCCTCGACCCTTCCTTCCATAACTAAGCTTGCTATTCCTGGGTGTCTTAGTATGTGTCCTACCAACCTATCTCTTCTCTTCATTAGCAGTCGCCAGAAACATCTCTCCTCTCCCACTCGTCTTAATACCTCTTCGTTTGTAACCCTATCTACCCATCTGATCTTCATCATTCTCCTGTAACACCACATTTCAAATGCTTCAATTCTCGTCTTTTCTGCTGCACCAATAGTCCAAGTTTCACTTCCATAGAGCGCCACGCTCCAGACAAAGGCTTTCAAAAATGACTTCCTAATACCTAAATCTATATTCGATGTCAGCAGATTCCTTTTTTGTAGAAATGCTTTCTTTGCCTGAGCCAACCTACTTTTTATATCCTCTTTGCTTCGTCCATCACTGGTTATTCTGCTTCCTAAGTAACAGAAGTCTCCTACTTCCTTCAGCTTTTCACCTGCCAATTTGATCTCCATAGAGGTTTCTGATTTATTTCGGCTGCATTCCAGTATTTTTGTTTTATATTTATTAATTTTCATCATGAATTCTTTCCGTAAGACGGAGTCCATACCATTCAAAAACTCATTTAAATCCTCAGGCTTGTCGGCCAAGATGACGATGTCATCAGCAAATCTCAGAGTTGAAATTATTTCTCCTTGAATCTTCACTCCCACTTTAAATTTTTCTCCAATTTCCTTCATTGCTTGTTCAATGTAAAGATTGAAAAGTATGGGTGATAAGTTGCAGCCTTGCCTTACACCTTTCTGAATACCAGCTTCTCTCTCATATCCTTCAGCTCGAATGACTGCTGTCTGGTTTCTGTATAGATTGTATATCACCCTCCTATCCCTGTACTTTATTCCAATAGATTTCAAAATGTCAAACAATTTAGTCCAATCAACGTTATCAAAAGCCTTTTCTAAGTCTACAAATGCCATGAAAGTTCTCTTATCTTTCCTTATTCTACCTTCCAAAATCAGCCTAAGACTTAGTACAGCTTCCCTTGTTCCTACATTTCTCCTGAAACCAAACTGGTCTT
This sequence comes from Meconema thalassinum, assembly GCA_946902985.2. Taxonomy (NCBI): domain Eukaryota; kingdom Metazoa; phylum Arthropoda; class Insecta; order Orthoptera; family Tettigoniidae; genus Meconema; species Meconema thalassinum. The sequence continues at coordinate 810,653,370 of OX336388.2, forward strand.
CACCCAACTCCCTTTCTATCTGGCTTTCAATCCTCTTGTAAATTAATCTAGACAGGATCTTTGAAGCATGAGTAATCAAGCTGATTGTACGGTAATCTTCACATCTGTCAGCTCCCACTTTCTTTGGTATAGGGATGATAACATTCTTCTTGAAATCAGGGGGTACCTCACCTGTCTCATAAATCCTACACACCAAGTGAAATAACCTCATCAGACCTTCATCTCCTATGCAGCGTAGCAACTCAATCGGTATATCATCGATGCCTGGTGCTTTGTTCCTGCTTAAGTCTTCCAAAGCTCTATCAAATTCTGATCTCAATATTAAATCTCCTTTCGCATCCTCATCAATTTCCTCCTCCCTTTCCATTACATGATTCTCAATCTCCTTTCCCTTATACAAACTCTCTATGTAAGCTTTCCATCTCTCAACCTTTTCTTCCCTATCTGTTAGAAGCTTTCCATTTGTGTCCCTAATATTACAGCACTTAGTCTTCTTTTCCCCAAAAGTATTCTTAATCCTTCGATAAGCTGTGTCTACTTTTCCTAATTTCAGACACTTTTCTATACCTGCACATTTCTCTTTCAACCATTCTTCTTTCGCTTCCTTGCACTTCTTGTTAACCTCATTTCTCAGACGTCTGTATTCTGCTTTCCCCTCTTCATCTCTTAGATTCTTGTGTTTCCGCCTTTCATCCATCAATTCTAGTATATCCTGTGTGATCCATAGTTTTCTACCTATTCTTTCTTTCCTACCGATGTTTTCTTCTGCGGATTTTGTTATTTCATTCTTCAAAAGTGCCCATTCGTCTGCAATTGAAGTTTGTTTAGGGTTTTTCATTAGTCCTTCCTTTATACTCTTCTTGAAACTTTCATTTACATCCTTCTCTTTCAGTCTGTCTACTGCCCACCTTTTTGGCTTTTGACTTTTCTTCAGTTTCTTCAACTTTAATTTGCATTTCATTACAACCAGATTGTGGTCAGAGTTTATGTCAGCACCAGGATATGTTTTACAATCCAAAATCTGGTTTCGAAACCTCTGCTTGACCATAATTAAGTCGATTTGGTAACGCCCTGTATCTCCTGGTCTCATCCATGTGTATATTCTTCTATTGTGGTTATTGAATAAGGTGTTAGCTATGACCAACTCATGCTCGGTGCAGAATTCTACCAGCCTGCTTCCTCGATCATTCCTTTCACCTAATCCGAAATCTCCTACTATCTTCCCTTCTCTCCCTTTTCCTACCACAGCATTCCAATCTCCCATTACTATAACATTTTCATCACCTTTGATATACCTCAGAATTTCGTCTATTTCTTCGTAGACCTTTTCAACATCCTCATCATCAGCTTGACTGGTAGGCATATAGACTTGTACCACTGTGGTGCAGGTAGGTTTAGTATTGATTTTTGCTACAATAATCCGTTCACTATATTGCTCATAATATTCCACCCGCTGTCCAAGTTTCCTACTCAATATAAGGCCAACCCCTGCTTGGTCATTGTTTGATTTAGTGCTAATGACCCTATAGTCTTCTGACCAAAAGTCCTGTTCTTCCTGCCAGCACATTTCACTAATCCCAACCAAATCCAACCTCAACCTATCCATTTCCCTTTCTAAGTTTTCTAACCTTCCACTTCCACGCTCCGATCCGTAGAATGTCAGATTTCCTCTTTGTCACTTTTGTGATGTTAACCCCCTCTCGAGTAGTCCCCACCCGGAGATCCGAACGGGGGACTAGTTTACCTCCGGATTGAAATTTTACAAGGGAGGAGGCCATCATCACATGTAATTATGCATAGAGAGGTGCATATCCTCGGGAATAGCATACGGCTGTAGTTTCCCGTTGCTTTCAGCCGTGCAGCAGGACGCAGTGTAGCCATTATTTGGCTTATATTATCAATATCTTAACCGTCTATAAGACTAGTAAAGAATTGATTTATTCTGAAAGGCTGCTACTCCCTTTCAAAATAAGTAAAGAGCAATTCTACTAACAAAAATACTATCCTTCTACTGTAATAACAATTAAATACCAAAATTCTACTTACGAAAAAAATACTACAGTTCCACCAACAACAAATACTACCACTAAAACAGTCTGTCACCAGGCACACTCACATGCACCGTCATACAACACAGTCTACTGAAACAATGAACTATAACTAATAAACAATGCAACTGCTACCAGACACACTCACACACCACAGTCTAATAGAACAATGACATATATCTAATAGACAAACTAACTAACTACATACTTACAACTAAAACTAACTACATACTTACTGTACTGTTATTTGAATAGACAATATTTACAAAATTTAGCTTCACACAAGTTTAGTCTGTGGAAGGATCTTTTACATGCCACAAATCCATGACATGGGTCCGCCGGCTTTACTTCCCCTCCGAAGGAAGGCATTATGATTCCACGTCTCAAGTGGTACTTAAGATTGCGACATTAAGTTATTTTCGATAGTGTTGATTGCATCATTAATAGGAATATAGGTGTACATGTTCGTAACATCGAATGATACATTTGTTTAATGGTTCCTTTTTCCTTATTATAATTATCTTTTGACATGGGCCGATAACCTAGATGTTAGGCCCCTTAAAACAACAATTATCATCATCATCATCATCTTTTGACATGGGTATGTTTAAAGCCCTGTGCACCATTTAATTGAACCCCGCTAATTTATGCGTACTGGGGTGATTAGACTGATTGTCGATTGCATACGAAATTTGTGTGGCTTTCCGAAATATGGAATATGAAAGCTCGCTGTCTTTACGTTCGATAGTTATGTCGAGATAATTTATTTTTCGATCGGTTTCGGATTCCTTAATGAATTTGATTGAGTGGTGTAGGCTATTAATGGATTGGAGAATTGTTTCTCCGCTTGTTAATTCAGTATCGTAGATGCAAATTACATCGTCTACGCATCTTTTCCATTTTACTATTCCCTTTGTAGAAGTCTATTCCTAAGAACTCATTTTCTAGTGCATTAATGAAGATGTCAGCGATTTGTCCGCTTAGTGGTTATCCCATCGCTAAGCCTTCTGTGTGTGTGTACATTTTATTGTCGAATTGAAACACGTTTTGGCTGAGGACGACCCTCAGTAATCTCACAATCTCTTCAGTTTCTTTTGCCGAATTATTGGATTTTAAGTTATTTTCGATAGTGTTGATTGCATCATTAATAGGAATATAGGTGTACATGTTCGTAACATCGAATGATACAAGCCTTAAACTAGGTTTCATTTGTAAGGTGTTCAATGCTGTTACTATACAGAGTTGTTTTTGTCGTTGGAAAGCCGGTGTTTTAATATTTTTTAGTAACTCTTTGCTGATTTTGTAATTGGGAGCATTCCTACAATTGACTATTGGTCTCACTGGTCACTACTTTTTGTGGATTTTTGGTTGCCCCGCAGTGACGGTATTTTCGGGTTCATGGTTATTAGTTTCAATTTTTCAGCTTTGGTCAATATGTATTCTGTGTCTTTTAATACACTTGTTATTTGTTTTTAGAATTTGTTGGTGGGGTCATTTGCTAATTCCTTAATTTCGTTGTTGTTTAGGAAATCGACTGTTATTTCAATGTATTCTTTTTTATTCAAATTTACTATGGTATTTCCGTTATCTGCTTTTGTGATGATTAAGTCATGTTCTTTTATTTTATGTTTCAATGACTTTATTTCTTTTATTTGTTTGTTCTTTCGAATGTTATTCTTTTCGCTCTCTCGTTTGAGGATTTTTTTGGCTTCGTTGGTGGCAAGATTTTTGCTAAATTCCCTGTCTTCTGCTGGGAGCTTGTGACTGGCAATCTCGATATCTGTTCTAACTGTTTTTATATTATGGTCCATGTGTGTGTGTCTGCGCAGTTGTATTTCAAACCTTTGTCTAACATATTCACTTCATCTTGGGAAAATGTTGCGTTCGTTCTGTTGTTTACTCTGCTGTGGAAATTGAATTCATTGTTTTTCCTGTGTTGTTCATTAGATTGATTATTCTGTGTTTCTCCTAGTTTTCTTAGTTTATATTCTAGCGTTTCGTGCTTCCTCGTTGATCTGATTTTGATGGTGTCATGTAGGTGCTCGGTATAACTGTCCCATTGGGATGCGTGCCAGAAGTTACTTAGTTGCAAGTTGAATATCGTATAGTTGTTGGTTGACTTTTTGCTTTCTTAAGTATGGAAATCTTAGTTCGTTTTTTATCCAAAGTGCTTTGGCTTATTTAGTTGAAATGAATGAGGCTGGTGTAGTCGGTTCGTTTTTAATCGGTACGTATTTAGGTGTGAGATTTAGTTCTATACATATTTTGTTGAACCAAATTGACTTGTCTATGTTCATGAGTTTAAGCCTGAGTGTTGACTGATTGAAAAGCACGAAACTTTTGTTTACTTAGGCAACACTGAAAAATGGCTTCAAACCTCACAATGTTCACGGCCAGTCATGCTAATCGTGAAGCCAAGAGGTTCAAAACACTCAGGCTTAAACTCATGAACATAGACAAGTCAATTTGGTTCAACAAAAAATGTATAGAACTAAATCTCACCCCTAAATACATACCAATTAAAACCGTACCGACTACACCAGCCTCATTCATTTCAACTAAACAAGCCAAAGCACTTTGGATAAAAAACGAACTAAGATTTGCATACATAAGAAAGCAAAATATCAACCAACAACTACACGATATTCATTTGCAACTAAGTAACTTCTGGCACGCATCCCAATGGGACAGTTATACCGAGCACCTACATGACACCATCAAAATCAGAGCCCAACGAGGAAGCAAAAAGCAAGACCCGCATTCAAAGTCAGGGGTATATTCTATTACATGCCAAGACACTCGTTGTCAAGGTAATTATATTGGACAGAGCGGAAGACGAGTAGATACAGGTTATAAGAAACATAGGAATGCGATATGATACGGAACACATTCAGCCGTATGCGATCATACGTGTGACACGGGGCACAGCTTTACTAAAATCGAAACTGACCTAAAAATAATTTATCACGAATCGAAAGGCAGAGCTCTCGACATAAAGGAAGCAATCGAGATTCACCTTGCCAAACAAAACAATCCCAACAATCTAAATGAACACACTTTTATGGAGAGTTCAGCTCTTTTCACTCTACTAAAAAACACACCCTGTCGAAAACAAGACACAACTTAGCGATAAAGCCAAGCAAGATAAGAAAGGGGGAAAATAGCGTGGTTATAGGTAAATGTTACTTGGATCAGGTGTACTATGTACTTTTTCTGCATTAAACCTAGGCCGTTATGCTTGGCAGTATTAAAGGTGCCGGGACCTCTTCATTAGATCGTGTACCGCCTAGTTTAAATGGCTTTTTAGTCCACGCGTGGCGAAGATTTTTCCACGGTCTTAAATAGTTGTAGATCTTCCTGTATTCAATAACATACATTCTTATCTAGACTTGGCAATGTCATACAAATAAACATGGCACTGACTTCAGAACGAACATAGTAACAAAAGGGGGAGAAAGGGAAAACCAGGCTCGCCCAGTTAACACCCGGGTTAGTCGAAAATAATTTTTACCAGAGTGAACACGAAACTGCTTGAAGTACCAGTTAGGAAGACAACCGGATAAGTATCAGCCTGTATTATTACAGTATAACCATAATTGATATTTTATAACCATATAATCACCCCGAACAGACAAATTCCGGATTTTTATCACCATTTTAGAATTTCTCCTAACATTAGATATACCACATTTAGCATACACTGACTGTTATGGAACTGATTGAAAGAGTCTACTAAGTCGTTTTTGGACCCTAAATGGCGGCCGCTGGCTGGAGAGCCATCTTGAGGTGTTTGGACTCTGTGAAAAAAGACCGTAGCAGTTGTTGTTCATTGTTCTATGTTTGAATATGTCTGTTGTATAGTTGTGTAGTGTAATAAATAATTAAATAAGTAATGCTTAATACTAATTCGGTGAATTAGTCTCTTAACAAAACAAATGGTGACTCTGACGTGATTTAATACGTAAGTTACGAGAAGTTACGGCAAGATACGTAAGATTTCTTTGTGAGTGAAAATCTTCGTATAGCCAGCCTACAAGACAATGGAAAAGCTTGTGAAACAACTTAAGCCAATTCGAGCGTCCTACACAAAGACATACAATGAGGTAATGCGTAATTTAACCAGCGAAATAGTTGAGCTGGAATCGAAACAGAAGATGCTGATGAAATTGGAGAGGTTAAGTGCTGAACTTGCTCCATTGGATAAAAAAAATATTGGAACTAGCATTAGAAGAAGAGGATGATGTCTACAGCCGTGAGTACGGGGCAGTTGAGATTTATAGAGATAATTTAGATGAAGTAAGGTTAAAGATGACTAATATTTGCTCTAATGAGAATGTTGGTGTGTTTAGAGAATACATTTCTGAAGATTCATCTGCAGCTAAAAGAAACTTGATACTTCCTAGGTTGGAACTAGCCAAGTTTGGAGGGGACGTTAATGATTGGTTAGGATTCTGGAGCATGTTTAAGAGAATCCATGAAGATAGTGACATCGAATCAGAAGATAAATTTCAATATCAGAATCAGTGCACCAAACCTGACAGTCGTGCCAGAGAACTTCTGAACAGTTTCCCAGCCACTGCTGAAAACTATCCAAAGGTTATAGAGTGCATGAAGAATCGGTTCGGTCGTGAAGATCTCCTGACGGAGTACTACGTTAGGGAGCTTATTGGGTCAGTCATTCAGAATGTGTCACACAACAATGACAAATCAGGAATAGCTGTATGCCTACTGTATGACACATTAGAGAGCAAGTTAAGAGCTCTAGAATCTACAGGAGTGACAAGGGATAAGTATGGGTCCATGTTGTTCCCTCTCGTGGAATCATGCTTACCTGAAGATGTTTTAAGGACATGGCTCAGAAATCAATCAGCGAATGATGAGTTGATTGGTGAACAGAAAGATAGGCTAGAGGCTCTTCTAAATTTCCTCAAACGTGAAGTGGAGGCATAAGAGAGGATAACCTTTGCTCGGGCAGGTTTTGGTCTGTCCGATACGAAAAGACCAGAGAGAGTCAGAGCAAAAAATGTCAACACACATTTACCAACGGCGAATTCTTTGTTTACGGCCAAGTTTGAAGGCAAGAAGAGGAGGTGTGCGTTTTGTGGCAAATTCCACGAGAGCAAAAATGCCACCTTGCTCAACAAATGAGTTTGGAGGAAAGGCGCAACAAGCTGGCCAAAGAAAACAGTTGTTTTGCTTGTCTTAAGGTAGGACAAAGAATGAAAAATTGCAAGGCACATCTTCGTTGCCCACTGTGCACTAGTCCTCATGTTGTGATCATGTGTCATAAACTGAATACAAAGAGGTCGAGGAGAAACCTGAATCTAAAATTCAGGATGACAGGGAAAGGCAGAGCAATATCTGCATGAACATTCAGAGTGTCACAAAGGAGGTGTTTCTTCGGACGTTGTGCATCAAACTGACACATAAAGGAAAGGAGAAGATGGTCCGAGCACTAATAGACAGTGGATCACAAAGATCCTACATTTTACGGAAGACTGCTGAGGAAATGGGATATAAACCTTTGAAGACCGAGATGATGTTCCACAAGTTGTTTGGGGGCACTGAGACCCGTGAAGAAGATCATCACCTGTATGATGTGAACGTAAGCAGCTGTGATAGTTCCTTTAACACCACGTTGCAATTGATTGACCAGAAGGTAATCTGTGGGAAGATTCCAAGGTTGAAGTATGGGCCGTGGATGAAGGTAATGAAAGCAAAAAGGATATGGCTGTCTGATGTGGGAACAAATCCATCCGACGTGGAAGTCCTGCTAAGAGCTGATGTTGCGAGGAGTCTTTTGCTGAATGAAACCCATAAGCTTGAATCAGGATTGGTTGCTGTGAGGACAACGCTTGGCTGGACCGTGACTGGTAAATTGAAAGACGAAGAGGGTAGTTCCCTGGCTTTGTATTCAACTACCATGTTCATTCAATCTGCCTCTATAACCGACCTTTGGAACTTGGAGACTATAGGCATATCTGACCCCATGGAAAACAAGTCTAGAGAAGAGATGGAAGAAGCTGCACGTATTACTTGCAAGAGACTGTTAAGGTTAATGCGGATAGCCGATATGAAGTTGCGTTACCTTGGTTGGAGAGCCGACAGTTCTTACGGAACAACAAGGATATAGCAGAGAAGAGATTGATCTCCGTTTCGATTAGACTGACCAAAGAAGGAAACCTTGAGGAATATGGAAATGTGTTTCAGGAATGGATGAATGAGGGCATAATTGAAGAGGTTTCAGAAGGTGCTATTATTTACCACACCGTGGAATCTCCAAAGAAAACTCTACCACCAATGTGAGATCCGTGATCGATGGATCCAGCAAATCGGAGGATACTCCTTCTTTAAATGAATGTCTCGAAAAGGGTCCTAATTTGCTACAACTAATCCCCACACTTCTATTGATGTTTCGAAAGAATAGGATAGGAGTGATTTCCGATATTAAGAAGGCTTTCCTGCAGATATCTGTTCAGGAAAGTGATCGTGATTACTTGCATTTCTTGTGGTGGAAGGATTCAAAGGATAGTGAATTGAAGGTTTTTCGATATTGCCTAATCGTATTTGGTCTGAATTGCAGCCCATTTCTGCTGGAAGCAGTTCTCGACCTTCAATTGAAAGAGAGCGTAGACTACCAAGAGACAGCAAAAAGACTGAGAAATTCCTTCTATATAGACAATTGTATCACCTCTTTGGATAATTAGGAAGAATTGAGTACGTTTATAGAAGAATCTACCGCATTGCTGGCCAGAGCACGTTTTGATCTTCGTAACTGGGAGTACACATTCGACATTCTCCCAAGAGCGACTCGTCAGTTCCTGAGGTAACCTCGATATTCGGACTTCAATGGAACAAGACAGAAAATTGACATGTCGAAGATTGACGACAAGATCACTAGAAGAAATGTATTGGCGGCTGCTCAGAGAATCTTTGATCCTATAGGATTCACATGTCCTGTCTCTCTAGTTCCAAAGTTGCTCTTGCAGGAAAGTTTGCGGAAGAAAATGAGCTGGGATGAAGAAATGGAGGATGACATGAGGAAGAAGTTTGAAATTTGGCATCAGGAACTTGAGGTATTGCCTGATATTAAAATTCCCCGACAAATGGCACGCTGCAAGACACAGGAATCTTGGAGCCTTCATACGTTCTTCGACGCAAGTGGAGTAGCATATGCTGCGGTTGTGTTTCTTCGTTCAGAAGATGGAAAGGACACAAATATAACGCTTCTACAAGCAAAGTCTCGTGTAGGTCCGCTGAAAAATGACTATTTCGCGGTTGGAACTCCTAGCTTTTTCAATTGGAGCTCGCCTTGCATTTTCCGTAAAGGCAAGTTTAGGAATAGCAGAGCTTTCAACATATTATTGGACAGACTCCACAACAGCTCTCTGCTGGATCAAGAGGAAGGAAGTCTGAGGAACTTTTGTATCAAATCGGGTGAAGGAAATTAAACAGTTGTCTACCCCTGATAGCTGGAATCATGTACGTGGAGTGAATAACCCGGCTGACCTACCTTCTAGGGGTTGTTCTGCTTCCAAACTCGTGACGTCGAAATGGTGGGAGGGCCCTCATTGGCTGAGATCTCCTAGTTCAGAATGGCCTCTCGACAATGCCTTGCCTAATGAAGAAAGGATAAATGAAGAAAAAAGGAAAGGAATTTCAACCGTACTAGTTTCTGTGGAACCAGAAGAAAAGTGGTATCTGAAATACTTTTCCAAGTACTCAATAGTTGTCAGGATGACAGCCTGGATTCTACGATTCATCCACAACACAGCCAGAGGAGGCGAAGGACGTATTTCAAAGGAACTCCAAGTCAAAAAATTGCAAGTAGCTGAAAGGAGACTGTTGAAGATCGTTACACAAGAGATGCTCGCCGAAAAGGAGCAGTCCTTCAAAAATCGGAACGTGTTTGAAGATGAAAGAGGATTACTTCGAGTAAAAACGAGGTTAATAAGGAGACCGGACGATGCATTATTCCTCACTCCAATTCTGCTACCAGCTAAACACCAGCTAGTTCACATGATGATCATGGAGAAACATCTAGAAATGTCTGATGCTGGAGTACATGTCCTTCTCTCCACTTTGCGAGAACGGTTTTGGATCGTTAATGGTAGAAGGACAATAAGAAAGGTGACTTCTGGCTGCGTCAGGTGCAGAAGACACGAAGCAAAGGGAATTACCATCGAAGTTGCACCTCTACCAGAGGATCGGATTAGAGACGCTTCTGTCTTTGAAATTGTAGGAGTTGATCTGGCTGGCTCGTTATACCTCCGAGTAGGTGAAAAGGTCTGGGTGGTGCTATTCACGTGTGCGGTTTTCAGAGCTGTGCATTTTGAACTCGTGAGGACACTATCTACTCCAGGGTTTCTGCAAGCATTAAGGAGATTCGTCGCTCGAAGAGGGAGACCAAACATCATTTACAGTGATAATGGGACAAATTTTGTGGGAGCAGAAAATGCTTTCAGTGAAGTTGACTGGACCAAAATAAATGTTGAGGCTATGTGCATGAGAATTGTTTGGAAATTCAATCCTCTGTTTTAGATCCCTTAGTTGGGGGGGGGGGGGGGGGGTAGTTTAGGGATCTAAACATTAGTGTTATTGTATTAATTTGGAAGGTTGTTTCTAAATGATGGCAGCTTCTCGTAGCTGGGAGAGCTTACCTGTGTAGCGTGTTGTTTGATGTTCAAATGCTAGGGGGTGTTCCTGCTAAGATGCAAGAGTTTACTGAGGGATGAACCTCTGAGTACAGGCTAACGTGCCGGCCTGCCAGCTGGCCAGAGTGAATGATATAACAGACGTGTTCACGTCAGCGGCTCGCTGCTTAGGCAGTCGAGACGCGTGCGGTAACACAATGAAGCCTGAGCAAGCAAGAACTGGCTATTATTGTCACGGTCAATCGTGACGAGAGTCAGGAAGGGTGTAGGGTTGTAAAGAGGCGTGTAATTATGAATGCAATGTGTAGTTTACTGACCAAGTGTTTTATTGGCCAGTGAGTATGCAATTGTAAGTCCCTTTTAGGGAAATGTGAATATTGGTACCAGTTAGGTGTACAAGTTTGTGGATGGGTGTTACAAAGTTAAGGATATCTGAACACTTGCTGATGCTCACCTGATGATAGTAGCTGGAGTAGGGCCTTCGGCGACACACACTGTATAACAGATAATGCTCCCTAAAGGCCTGTCTCTTATAGGTCCTCCCGTTGCTCAGTCAGCATTCCACTGACATAGCTGCCCCAGTTAGTTATAGTGTTAATGTTTTGAATGTGTTGCAAGTGATTGGCTAACCTTCCAAGCTGGGTGGCCGCCTGTTGCCGTGTAAAAGTGATGGTCTGGTCTTACGATGTTTGCCAGTTGGGGTGAGTTTTAGTAGAAGATGGTGGGGTGGCTCTCAGGGGATACAGCCCCCCGGGCCTGTACAAGTGTCCTCCATCGATTCGCGGGGACGCGAACGGGAACGGAACGTGGAGTGGGGGTGTTGATGTGATGGATCGTTGTTGATTCCTCCTTGTACTTCCTCTTCTTTTCTTCTGTGTTGATGTCGTGTAGAGGTAGCAATGTCGTGTTGATGTGAGATGTGAGATCAGCTTGTGTTCAGAGGGGTAGGTTTTGGGATATATACATATACATATGATAATTTGAAACAGTTCATAAAAAAAGCTGACATTGAAATATTAAAACGTACAACAACAACAAAAAATACTTGGTTTAGCCATTATATATATATTGGTATTGTGCAGGGAGGAAAAAACCCAGAGCTGGACGTTGGTTGTGCCGTCCGGCGCTGTATTGGGGAAAAAATTGCTCCCTGCAATGTGAAAGGTGGAAGAAATAGAAAAAAATAGGTGTCCCAAGGTACAAGTTAAAGGAAATATTTAAAATATAGTTTATTGTGCTGGGGTAAAACGGGACACCTTCACAAATTTGGATGTTAGAAGAAAGAAAAATGAAAGAAGCAGAAGCATAATCAGTGTGTACATGTGTGTGACATCATTGTTAATAAATTTTGTATGAGGTGCCTTTTAACAATATTACAGTATTTTCTATTACATTATTTACTTATATCTATCTATCGTAATTATTAACTATTTTATACCTAGACGGCCGTGTCTACTGTACTTTGCGTGCACGCTACCCATTGTATTTATGTGCCGTCTCACGGCTAATCCTGTCCGGCCATTTCCCGGTGTAGTTTAGTGGTCGTGCTGCTGATATATACCCCTATCTGTGAATCATTCTCAGTGGGCGAATGCCTTCACACTTGACAGTGAGAGTCGCCGCCACAAATCGGTTGCGCCCTCATTGCCGTAAATTGCGTCGCATTTTTGACGCTTTATTTTCTTTGTTTATGTTGATCTGCCAGCGAGCCTGATATCCCACAGGTATCAGCCCTGCTGTGCATATTTTTGTGTTGCTGTAAGAGAATGTGGTGAGTGTGTTAGATTGTGTTAGGATTAGTGCAAATTAATGAGTAAAAATGGTACATAATAATGGCATGGCACAAATAACATATTGCTGCTGTATGGCAGTGAAATCATTGTCACCAGTGTCATATATCTGGTGACGCCGCCTGAAAAATGGAGAGGTTAAAAAAACATGTGAATATTGCATATTCTCTATATCGGCTCCTGTGTCAGTGTGTCCACTGGCTGAAGCTCTTTTTCCTGTGGAATAAATGACATGATTATTATTGTGTGATCGGGCTTACCCTAGACGGTGCCGTAATGTTTTTCCTTAACTTTACTTATCCTAGTGTGTTATCGGGCTTACCCTGGCAACGGATTTGAGTCGCCAGGTGCCGAACGGCTTTACCTTAATCTAAAAAAAAGAAATTGCCTTAATTTTTAAAAAATTGCCTTAAATGTAAAAAAATTGCCTTAAATGTAAAACTATGCTTTATATACATGCCGAGTGGACCTTATTCTAAAGCCGAAATGTGCTGTGTCATATTTTAGCAACAGCGCTTGTTTGAATTTGCTTACATCTAAGTGACCTTAAAAATGGCACTGTAACTTAAATACTAAAATTTAGATGGAGGCTCGTCCGTCCGATTTCTCTCGCGGGGGCCCTTGTAGTACATTGTTGAGACCGGAACCCAACAATGCCTCGTAGTCCCCTCCGTCTTAATCCTAATTGTCGACATTTATATTATTACCTACTACTAGTAATTAATAAAGTTCCGGGCGACTGCGGTGCCAAAAGAGCAAACGCTTCGCCCGTTATACTTGCCTGTGTTGTAATCCCGTTCATTGCCGTTGTATTTGCATATGTTGTCTTTGTTATTCTTTGCTGTATTCAGCATTGTTGGGCTTGCCCACTAAACCCCTTTGAGTGCTCGCTATGCTCCTCATTTAAGATCTCTGGCTGCCCGGTGCATGACCATTTAAGCTCTGGCGACCCGTTGTCAGCCATTTATGTGGGCGCAGGACCGAATGACCGTATTCATTCCATATTATTCATATTTCATATTATTCATTGTTTGTTTGTTTGTTTGTTTGTTTGTTTGGTTCTCTTCACCGTCGCCGCGCGGGGCAAGGACTTGTCGGATCTAGGATTGGTCCCGCTGAATCCTGAGACCCTGCTTCACTTCTGCGAGTAGAAGGCTAACTTCCCGCCGTAGAAGTTCTACTTACTTACATGCTAAACTAGTAGTCTAGGCGTAATTTGGTCGTCCCTAGGGTCATCTCCTGAGTCCGGTGTGGAGTTGGCTATTTCTTCCACCATCCTTAGAAATTCTCCCCTGCAGGTCTGGCTTCGATGCCCGTAGCACATGGTGGGTGTAACTTTTCTTTGTCCCGGGGGCAGGCTAGGCCTTCCGGGACTCCGACGTTTGCCCGTGCTAGGTCATCGGCGCTTCGACCTTACGTAGTTCGTCTCTTATTTAGTCTAGGTCATTAAGTAAACTGGGGTAGGGCTCATCATCGCCTTACCCAGCTCTGCTCCTGCGTGGTGCCTCTGGCCTTCCGCTTACGCTGTCATCATCATTCAGCGTGTCTCAGATTCCTTTTTATATAAAAAATGAGTGTACTATGTAAATAATTTATTGTGTAAATAATGTAAAATTTTTCAAGTGTTTTGGGGTTGTAGCATCTTCTAAATGCATAGACTACTCTAGGTCTGCTATGCTATGTCGGACTTCCAGCTGTAATGCCTTGTTAATTTTCATGGAGGCGTTAATAGGGTTTTATGGCGTTGGGTTTCCTGTTATTAGGCTCCGGGGGTATTATCCGTTGAATAGGCTTAAAGCATGGTAGGAGGGGGTTGCGCATCTTTGGACTCCATGTTAATGGTGGCCTGGAGCCGGTGATGCTATCAGGATGTCTTTACAGTGAGTGGACGGGGGTAGGTATTTCCCAAGTGTGCAAACATTTTCAGAAAAGTGCCATGCAGGTTCAATAATAATAACCCAGGTGTGTGGGTAGGATATTTCATGCGTGCGGATGGATATGAGGTGTATCCGCTCTCATTTAGGGATAGGTATAGGTCGAGGTGTGATAATACTATGTCCCTTGCATGCGGGATTATTTAGTTAAAAAAATGTTTGTTAGTTTAAGTTTGGCCGCATCTCTTCATATTGAGATGTGCATTACGCTTGCTATTCTTTCTGACACACCCCTAATACTCGGGTGTTAGCATTGAGAGCCAGGGCGTAGTGAGCCCTCTCTTTAAACGCATGAAGTCTATCAACCCCGATGTACATTTTGTCATGTAGTTTATCTGTTTTTATGTGTTTATGTGTTTGTGTTGGCTAATGTTGTGAGTGAGGAGGTTAGGGAAGGAGGAAGGCGGTATAATGGTAGCCTGTGAGTGGTATATAGGCTATCTTGCTGGTACCATCCGTCTCTGCTCCTGTCATCCTCACTTGGTCAATATCTGTTTTCTATCCGGTCTTGGTAATGGTGAAGTGCGGTGACGCTGTGACGTCACGGCCTAATCTGGCCTCTCATCTGATGATGTTAAAGCAGCAAGTGAATTTGTAATGTGACTGATCATGTCCTGATCGCCTATGATGGTTTTGGGATTTAAAAAAAACAAAAAGAGAAGTAGTTATTGGGGGGGTTTGTTCCTTCAGAGCACCTGTCTGTGTTCGCTCCTGATAAGTGATCGCGTGTGGGAGGGACGTGGTCGTAATTGTGATTAGCGCAGCTGCGTGTGTGTGGCTATGTTCCGCTACATCGTGCGGGCGGATGGGCTGTTATCGCCTAAGTTATATCGCGTGTCGCGTGGCTGAGTGTCAAGTGGGGCGTGTGGCTTGTCAACATCTTTGTAGACATGTCCCTGTGGCCCTAAGATAAGTCC
The DNA here is from genome assembly GCA_946902985.2 of Meconema thalassinum. Lineage (NCBI taxonomy): Eukaryota > Metazoa > Arthropoda > Insecta > Orthoptera > Tettigoniidae > Meconema > Meconema thalassinum. The sequence continues at coordinate 810,668,713 of OX336388.2, forward strand.
GGCCTATTATGTCTGTACATTGCTAAATGTCATAACTGCTGTAACAGCGCTGAAAAATATATGCCATCATTATCGGTTTGTCATTTCATGGTCACTTGCGTTATAACAATAGTGTCTGCTGACAGCAGTGTTGCAATGCTTCTGGAATCTACGAGTCAGTGTTTTGTCATGTTTATGTTTTCATATGCTTGTATGCGGGAAGTCTCTGACGTTACGTATGTCGGCTGTCGGAACGTGACTTTTGCCAATGTGCGAGTGTTGTCACTGTTTGGGATTCCGGGCGGGCCAGTGTGCTAATCCATCCTGTTTTTGCTAGCAACGTTGTGTGGACACTTATTCCATAAGACCTTTGCCTTGTGAAATTGCTATACTTGTGTTTGGGAAATCTATTTCCTATATCTGGGTAATCGAAATTTTGCGTGGTTTTTGGCCGGCGAAAATGTGGTCTCACCTGTTGATGTACTTGTATGGGGCCAATTTCTGTCTGAATGGGACTCTGGATTTTTGTTTTCCCCAGCGTCCGATTTTTACTGGGCATTCGGACCCGCGATCCCATGTAATTCCCCGTGTTTCATGTCTGCGTTGTCTGTTGGGATTTGTGTGTCCCCAGTGTGGCTATTGATGGTGTTTTTCGCGCCAAAAATACCATTGGTTAGTTTGTTTTTGGCACGACTGTGTTGTGTGGTCGCGAGTTCGTACCCGCTTGCTTTAAAGTTCTGGTGTTACAATTTTTTGTACTGTGTATACCATGTTACACGTATCGTGTATTTAAGGCACGCGGCTGAAAGTATGTTTCAGCGTGAGTGATTTGTGTCTTTTATGAAGACCCTCGTATTTTTATTTTGGGAGTTATAGTGTTTTGAAACTCCCGTAAATGAATGTGTATGTTCCGGCTCGGCCTGGAGTACGCTTAGTTTGTCCGTAGCTAGTGAATGGTCGCGCACTCACGGGTGTGTTATCGCTGACTGCGATGGTAGCATTGAATTACAGCTTGTGTAGGTAGGACTTTGCTTGCTTGCCGACACGTGTGTGTGTGGGCTTGATTGCTCGCTTCCCTGTTGTGAGCATGGCTTTCCGTAATGGAAAAGAACCTTCGACTGAATATGTTCGTGTCCCCAAATCTTATGTTATTGTAGGCGTGGGATGAATATATTCTTGTTAGTGGTACCCGATGTCATTATGTATGTGTGTCACCGGGCCGCTAGTTGCGTGTTTGGTGACCAGGTGTCGGAGGTGATTTTACTGTTTTGTGCGTATGGATATCTGTTAGTGTAGCTGTCCTTTATCATTCTATCCTCCCATTGGATAGTTACCCGACCTTGCACTCCTGGTATCCAGAAGGTTGCGGGTTCGAGACCGTCTTTGTCCAGGCTAATTATTCCTGTTGCCCTTTTAGGCTGTGTCTCCGGGACAGTTGTGTTAGTGTTAGGGTCGTATCCTGGTGCCGTTAGCGGGGTCCGAAGGCTATTTCTTGGCCTTCTTTTCCCGTCTGCCAGTGGGATTATTTCCCTTCCTTTTGACAGTGTTCCCGCCTTTACGTGTAGGTGTCGTTTTGCGGGTGTGATATGCCTTCATACGGCGGGCGTGTATGGTGTCTTTGATGAGTTTTCGCCCATGGCGCACGCTGACTATGTAATTTAGGTCAGATACCTTCCTGCAGACTTTAAAGGGACCTGACCAGCGTGGCAGGAGGAACTCGGACACATTTTTCTTACGGGCGGAATTGGAGACCATAACCAATTGCCCGGGTGCGTATTCCACGGTCTTTCTTTGCCGATCGTACCGTTCTTTTTGTTTTTTCTGCGCCGCGGCTATGTTCTTTCTAGCGTTCATGCGTGCTATCTGCAAGTGCTCTAGCCGGGCGGCATTGTCCGGGTTAGTGTCCTGTGGGATACATATATTGTCTATGAAACTTCTGGGTGTGTACCCATGCAACAGGAAGTGTGGAGAGTGTTTTGTGGCCGTGGATATGGAGGTGTTGTAACTAAACGTAATGGGCTGCAGATAATCATCCCAGTCTGTCCCTGTGTCCCCTGTAAATTTAGCTAGGGCTATTCCGATTATTTTATTCATACTTTCTGTTAGACCGTTGGTTTGTGGAGAAAAACTCGTGGTCGTATATGCCCTTATCCTGAGTACCTCCAAAAACTGTTGGAGCACTCTCGAGGTGAAAATGGTACCTCTATCGGATAGTAGGGTTTGGAATAGGCCATATCGTGTAACAATGTCGAATAAGAATTCGACTATACTGTTTGTGTCTGCTTTGGGCACGGCCTTTGTTATCATGTACCGGGTGAGATACTCGGTGGCAACCAGTATGTATTTATTGCCTTTTTGAGATGTCGTAATGGGGCCTTTAACGTCTATCCCGACTCTGTGGAATAGCTCTCCTACGGGATTAGGGTTGAGTAATCCATGAGGCTTTCCAGGCCTTGTTTTGAATCGCTGGCAATTGTGACATGTCTTTACGAAGGTGTCTATGTCGGCCTTCATGTTTGCCCAATAATACTTGTCCCGGATTCTAAGGTATGTTTTATGCGTACCCAAATGTGCCCTGCCAGTGGGCTATTGTGGTGTCCGATCATGATATTCTCTTTCAATGACTCCGGAACCGCTATGGGTGCGTTATCGTGCATGGCTGTGGGCTTAATTTTCAGTACCCCGTCTTTGTCTAGGAAAAATCGCCTAGACAGCCGTGCTTTCTTGGAATCCACCTTATCCAAGTTTTTTAGTGCCAATAGAATCTGTTTCAAGTATGGATCACTTTCTTGCTCCTGTTTGATGTTAACTACCGTCAGGGCAAAAGTGGGCATGTCGTCCCATTCGTGGTCCTTACTGTCATCCGGGGGATCGGCTACTGGCAGCCTAGACAACCCATCGGCGTCTAGGTGTGTAGCGCCTTTCTTGTGTTTGACCACGAAGTTATATTCATACAGGCGGAATATAAACCTATTGAGCCGCGAATTTGGGTTTTTGAATTTGTCCCAAAAAGCAAGCTCGCGTGGTCAGTCACTACCGTGAACTGGATACCATAGAGGTATACCCTGAAATAGTTCACTCCCCACGAAAATGCCAGCATTTCCCGCTCTGTGGCAGAGTATCTAGTCTCAACGGCCGTTAGTTTCCTGCTAGCGTAAGCTACGGGCCGTATGCGCCCTTCTGCATCCTCCTGCAATAGGGCCGCCCCCAGCCCGTACTGGCTGGGATCCACGTGTAAAAAGGTGGGCCTATCACTATGGAAGTGTTGCAGTAATGGTGGTGAGGTCAATAGTTGCTTCAGTGTGTTGAAGGCATCTATGTGTTCCTGTTTAATGCTGAAGGGCGTGTGAGTTCAGTTAGGGGGTGGGCGATGTGCGCAAACCTGTAGATATATTTTCTGTAATACGATGCCAGCCCAATAAAACTGCGCAATTGTTTCAAATTTGTGGGCATTGGGATGCCCGTTATTGCGTCAGTTTTCGCTGGGTCGAGAATAATGCCCTCTCTGTTTACAATATGGCCCAATATGTTAATCTGTTGTCTAGCAAATTGACATTTCGCAGGCTTAAGCCTTAATTTGGCCTCTCTGATCCTTGCGAAAGCCTCCTCCAAATGTACGATAAGCTCGTCAAAGGTGTTGGAGAAGACCGTTATGTCGTCCACGTAAACTAATACGGAACGCCATTTTAGGCCTGAAAACGTTTTATCCACTAGCTTTTGGAAGGTCTGACTGGCGTTTCGGAGGCCCATTGGTAACCTTGTGTAGGTATATAGACCGTTCTCTGTAACGAACGCCAGCTTGTGCCTATCTGGTTCATAGACGGGGATTGAATAGAATCCACTATAACAATCCATCGAACTGAACCAGCTAGCCCCGCCAAGGGCATCCAAATAGGTGTCTGCCCTTGGTAGTGGATAACTGTCATTTTCGACTAACTTATTGAGCCTACGGTAATCAGTACAAAACCTGTGGGATCCGTTCCGTTTTTTGGTTAGCAAGACCGGAGCGCTGTAGTTTGAAATAACGGGGACAATGACCCCTGCCTCGAGCATCTCTGTGATCTGAGCGTCGATGGCGTGTCTCTCCTTCTGGCTCACCCTGAAGGGAGGCTGGTGTACTGGCCGGTCACTGGTGAGGGTGACGTGGTGTTCAATGAGGTCTGTCACTGCGAGATCCTTCATCGAATAGGCAAAAATATCCCTGTTGGTCTCCAGGAGCTCCGTGAGCCTTTTATTTTACTCCGGAGTCAGGTCCTGTCTGTGGGTCTGCTTGGCCGCCTTATCTGTGTGTGTGTCTGTGTGTTGGCTGATAGTGTGCAGTGTAGAGGCCTGGTGCTCGCGAATTTCTCGCTCCGCTCGAATCCCATCTGTGTTCCTGGTGTATATCATGGGATGTGTGGTGAGCCTCTGGTCATGCTTTAAAAGCATCTTACCGCTAGCAAAATTGATGCTAGCCTCATACTTAGCGAGGAAATCCATGCCAATTATGGCTGACGCAGAAAGATGTTCTATAACGAACATGGGGTGTGTTGTGGCAAAATGGTCTAGCCTGAGATGTATGTTTGCCACCCCCGCGTTTTCTAGCGTCTGAGCATTGGCCGCTACCAGCCGGATGTCACCCGTGACATCGTGTATTTGGCCTTCGGTAATGTGTCTTCTATTTACACAACTTACCGCTGCCCCACTGTCAATTAGGGCCTGCACTCTGTGGCCATTTATGGTGGCGTGTATCGTGAGGGCCGATACCTGGAATCCATTGCCCTGCAAAGATGTGTTGTGTAGGGTGTATGTTGTTGTTGTTGCTACTGGCGTAACATCTGCGCTGGGAAGGCATGGAGCTGGCCGCTTATCGTACCGGGCACGCTTGCCCTCTCGGCTTACTTCCTGTCCCGAGTACTTTGGCTCGGTCAGCAAAGTGCGCTCGCCGAATACATTGCCTGCTCTCTTAACCGCCCGCGTTGTAAAAGTAGAAGTCTGCTAGCGAACGTTTAATGTATTGACCGTTCCCAGCTTTTGTGTAGGTATGCTGTTGTTTTCTTCCTCGTGGGAAGGTGTGTCTGCAAATGTGACCCTGCGTTTGCAATTGTTATTTCGTTTTTTGTTCCAGGCGGTCGCGAGTTCGACTCCTGTTGCTGGCTTCCCAATGCCAAGTGAGCTCGCGTCCTGCGCCTGTGTGGGGTCAGTTCCCGCCCTGTGTTGTGGTGTAGGGGGTATAGTTTTCTGTATGGAGGGTGTGGGTTTGCTCTCAGTCTGTTCGCGCGTGATTGTGAGGGGCGTATAGCGTCCTGCCTTAGGGTTCCCTGTAAACAGTATGTGTAGGTCCCTGTCGAATCCCGCAGTAGTAAATAGCGGTGGCGAGTGCACATCAGTGTATACATGTATGTTTGCTTGGAGTACCTTGCCGAGAGCGGTCACCTCTACGGCGCTGGCATAGGTACCATCCTTGCCCATGTATTTTTTATAGTCCGCCCCGGTTTGGAATGGGTTTTCCCGCTCGTCCGATACAAAATCTCGGTACTCTTTCCAGTTGGCCAGGATATGTTGGACCGTTTCCTGTCTGTAGTCCCTATGATAATCCTCGGTGTTTCAGACTAGGAAGCTCATGGCCCTAAACAGACAGTTGCCGTCTCCTTGTACGGGGTGTGTCTGGAAACGGCCCGGGGGCGGATCGTCAGCCTGGGCTTTAGCTGGCTGCTTTTTCCCTTTGCTTTTACGGTTTTGTTTGGGGGAAGGGCCTCTCTGGTGTTGTGTTGGGGGAGGAACCTCAGCCGCTTTAAGAGCTGGCCGAACCTCCCCATCTAATCGTTTTTTTGAAACGTGGGTGTTCGTCTCCCCGTACTGTGTGTGCGCCCCCCCCTCGGGGTGGCTGCGCCAACTTCCCGCTTGCGGTGTGTAGATTGGTTTGGTAGGTATTGCCCCCTATCTGCCCGGCGGGGTGCCTCATCCCTAAACTCCCTCGGGTGTTCGTCAGGGAGGGGGTAGTGTTCCGGGCCCTTTGGGTGTGTATTTGTATTGTCCCGACCTTTTGTGGTTTTCCTTGTCTGTCGGCTACTGCCCGGTGGTCCGTTTTCCTGTCTCCGCCATGGTGTGGTGTATGTTTGCTGCTGCGGGGGCGGGTTTTCCCGGCGATTCCCCTTTTCCCTGTACTGGGAAGGTGCATATCCCTGTCTGGTCGGGGGTGGGTTTCCTCGCCGGTCCCCATTTCCCCTATATTGTGGGGGTGCATAGCTTTGCCTGCGTGGGGGCGGGTTCTCCCGATACTCCCCACTTCCCCTGTACTGCGGGGCTGCATAGCCTTGCCTGCTTGGGGGCGAGTTTTCCCGATACTCCCTGTCTGCCCTGTATTGTGGGGCAGCATAGCCCTGTCTGCTTGTTGGTGGGCTGCTTCACCGGGGGATGGTGTGCTCGTACTCCTCAGGGTAGTACTCCTGTGTGTACGGGGATGGTGGTCGCCGTGAGGGGTATGTCGGCTCTGTGTCCGCGTATGATACCGGTGAGTATCGCGGAGGGTAGTGTGGCCTATCCTGTGCGTGTGGTGTTGTTGGCCGCTGTGGAGGGTAGTAATTTTCCTCCCTCCCGTAGCGTCTCCTCTCCGTGTACCTCCTGTCCCTTTCAGGATAATAGCGCTCCTCCGTGTCTGCGTGTTCATCCCTTGGCGGTCTCCCGCCTGCTTGGATGGCAGCTATTGTTAACTTTTCCATCCGGTCCACTAACTCATCCATCTTATGACTAGTGTCGTCCTTTTGTGGATGAAAGTGCTGATCCACGGCTTTTTCCGTAGCTTTCTCCGTGATCTTTTTCCCTGCCTCTATTGTCTTTATGTTCTCCAGCATGTGTTGGACCGTGGGGTTGTTCATAATGCACAACTTGTCCACGATGGATGGTCTGAGGCCCTGCATTAAAAGCTTGACTTTCTGCTTGTTCGTCATAGCTGCGTTATATTTATCGCACATTAGCAACTTTACGTTGATGTACGCCTGGGCGCTTTCTTTAGGTCCCTGTGTTCTCTGTCTAATTTGGTCATACAGGTCGTCATCATCTGGTATGAGCTGGAATTCACTTTTCAACAATAAAGTGATTTCCTCCCATGTGGCAGCTTCTAGTGTGTCCTCATGGAGCTCATACCATCTCATGGCCGCCTTCGTGAGGTATGCAGGGAGGAGCCGTTTTCGGACTTCATCGCTCCAACCATTGATCCGAGCCGTTCCTTTGAAGGCCTTGAGGTATTCCTCGGGATCCTGGCCTTCCCCCGTGAACTTTGTGAGGTGGATCATGGGGTATTCTGTGTGTCTGTTCATCTCGTGTTCGGTTATCTCTTGTTGGCTGTGTAGTGATTCTGGTCTGTCTATGCTGTTCGCAACGCTATCGTGTGCCGAGGTGTTTGTGTTATTCAGAGGGGAATTAGCCTCGCTTCCCGTGTACGACACTTGTGTTACGTTACCAGGTGGCTCGTCACCTGATATATCGGTACTGATGGATGGTGTTTTGTCGTACTGTGTGGATTTGACTACGTGTACAGTCCTGTCTAAATCCTGTTTCACTGTTTCCAGAATAGTGTGGATGTCTAGAACTGCCTCTGTCGTGTGATTGTCTGATCTAACAGTGTCTGTCTCTAGTAACTGTGTGATGCGCTCGAGTAGATTATCAGTTTTCTGCTCTGTGATTTGTAGTTGCTGCAACGATAGGGGGTGGAGCGTTGGCAAGCAATCTACTTCACTAGCGCTGGATATTGGTGACTCTTGTCTTTGTTCACTGGCCTGGGATCGTGTAAAATGTATAACTTGTGCTGCCGCTGCAGGGTGTTGAGCGCGGATCTCTGATGACTTGAATTCGAGGTCCCTAAGAAGTTGTACTGCAGTCTGGTCAGTTATCAAGTCACTGTTCTTAATTTTTAACTTCGGCAGGAGTGCAGTTGTACTAGCCGACAAATGGTGCTCAAAGTCTCTTAGTGTGGTTCTAAATGTGGTCATTTAATTTCCACGGACCTTGTACGGTGGGGAGGGTGGGGGTGGGTGTAATAATACAACTCCCGTGTAATAATAAAAAAGTGTAGGACGTAATGTAGGAGAGAAGAAAAAAAATTGGTCTCGCTTGGCTGCGTGCGGTGGGGATCGTTTCTACTACGAGGGCTCGTTGTATGAGTCCTACCCTTACTGTGCGTAGTAGCCGCGTCTCCACCAATATGTTTTAGATCCCTTAGTTGGGGGGGGGGGGGGGGTAGTTTAGGGATATAAAAATTAGTGTTATTGTATTAATTTGGAAGGTTGTTTCTAAATGATGGCAGCTTCTCGTAGCTGGGAGAGCTTACCAGTGTAGCGTGTTGGATGTCCAAATGCTAGGGGGTGTTCCTGCTAAGATGCAAGAGTTTACTGAGGGATGAACCTCTGAGTACAGGCTAACGTGCCGGCCTGCCAGCTGGGCAGAGTGAAAGATATAACAGACGTGCTCACGTCAGCGGCTCGCTGCTTAGGCAGTCGAGACGCGTGCGGTAACACAATGAAGCCTGAGCAAGCAAGAACTGGCTATTATTGTCACGGTCAATCGTGACGAGAGTCAGGAAGGGTGTAGGGATGTAAAGAGGCGTGTAATTATGAATGCAATGTGTAGTTTACTGACCAAGTGTTTTATTGGCCAGTGAGTATGCAATTGTAAGTCCCTTTTAGGGAAATGTGAATATTGGTACCAGTTAGGTGTACAAGTTTGTGGATGGGTGTTACAAAGTTAAGGATATCTGAACACTTGCTGATGCTCACCTGATGATAGTAGCTGGAGTAGGGCCTTCGGCGACACACACTGTATAACAGATAATGCTCCCTAAAGGCCTGTCTTCTTATAGGTCCTCCCGTTGCTCAGTCAGCATTCCACTGACATAGCTGCCCCAGTTAGTTATAGTGTTAATGTTTTGAATGTGTTGCAAGTGATTGGCTAACCTCCCAAGCTGGGTGGCCGCCTGTTGCCGTGTAAAGTGATGGTCTGGTCTTATGATGTTTGCCAGTTGGGGTGAGTTTTAGTAGAAGATGGGGGTTGGCTCTCAGGGGATACAGCCCCCCGGGCCTGTACACCTCCCACTGCTGCATGGTTGGGTGGGTTTTGGGAGCGTATTGTTCGAATGCTGAAGAAATTGTTGCGACGAGTACTAGGTCGTTCCTACTTAGACTATGAGGAACTATTAACGGTTCTGTTGGATGCAGAGGCAGTCATCAATTCTCGACCTTTGACTTATTTCTCTGAAGATAGTGATGATTTGGTAGCGTTGACACCTACAATGTTTCTCAGGACATTCCGAGGGTGGGAATATCCGATATTGATCACATTGATCAGCTAAACCATGGAAAAAGGTTCAGGCACATGCTGCATTTGAGGGCAGAATTGCAGAATTGCAGAATTGTTTCAGACTAGAGTACCTAGGGCAACTTAAGCCGGGAAAAGGCAAAGCAAACTCTCATCTAGAATTGAAGGTGGGAGAAGTAGTGATCCTTGGAAGTGACAGTGCACCTAGAATGGACTGGCCTTTAGGAAGGGTGGTTTCAGTACATCCCGGAAAGGACAATGTCGTCAGAGTGGTCAAGGTGAAGACTGCAAGTGGAGAGCTGAAGCGGCCTGTGCAGAACATCTATCCTCTAGAAGCAACTCCGTTTACTGAGTGGCAGTGTGAAGAAGAGGTCTTGGATAAATACCCTGGTGTTCCTGTTTCGAGTTCTGGTGTTCCTGTCTCGATCCCTGGTGTTCCTGTTTTGAGCTCCGGTGTTCCTGTATCGAGCCCTGGTGCACCTGTATCGAGCCCTGATGTTCCTGTCTCTCCCCCTGGTGTTCCATATTTGAGTTCGACAAGGTGTGGGAGGAAGATATGAATTCCATCCAGCCTCAATTTGTAAATTTTCCATGATCTGTAATATTTGAAGTACAGTGGTTTTAATCATAGTATGATAAAAAGGTGGGAGGATGTTATGGAACTGATTAAAAGAGTCTACTATGTCTTTTTGGACCCTAAATGGCGGCCGCTGGCTGCAGGGCCATCTTGTGGTGTTTGGACTCTGTGACAAAAGACCGTGGCAGATGTTGTTCGTTGTTCTATGTTTGAATATGTCTGTTGTATAGTTGTGTAGTGAAATAAATAATTAAATAAATAATGGTTAATACTAATTCGGTGAATTAGTCCCTTAACAAAACACCGACAGTTGCATTACCAACACTGCAACTAAATAATTGTACATATTGTATATATTTTTCATCTGTATTCTCAATCATAGATGCTATAGCCTAAGTGTAATGGATCTGATGACGATCGCTTGACGATCGAAACTGGTCATTCTAGTGTATTTAGTAATCTCATGTAATTTATTTCAGGATTAGGGCTCTTTTTGGGTATATTCGTGTTGACCGACAGAAAAGCACCAAACTTTTGTTTACTTAGGCAACACTGAAAAATGGCTTCAAACCTCACAATGTTTAAATTAAAGACAATACCTTTCTCAATATATCTGTTAAGTTTTATATCCAAATTCAGCGTTTTCGCAGAGACATAGCGTATTATTTGAGACCATGCGCCTATCTGTCAATGGAGTGTTTAATATTCAAAGCTGTTTACCCGAAAGTTTGTTTTCTTGGTAGGAAGAACACAATATCTCGTGAACTATGTGATGAAACTGGATGAAACTAGGCAGATACATCCCAGCCTATGATCCCTAGAGGATGAACCACAATCATGAAATTATCCTAAAAAATAATTGAGATATTCTGGGAAAATTAAACATAATACTGTTCATTTTTAGAAAGACATTTTTAATATTTTTTTAAATATACTATTTTCAATATAACATTCATCTATCTCAAGAGAGCTTTATGCCTGTCAAAGTACACGCCGTCCCGTTTATTTTACCTGCTAGCTAAAGAGCCATATTGACCTGAGACTAAAACTACTGCTGCCCGTTACACCCGGCCAGATATGAGACTCTACTGACAGAATTGAAAAGGAAGAGAGAAGACATATGGGGCAACTTTTACGCCACTGACGCGATGCTTTCAAGTGAATGGACAAATGCATTGTATTATTTGCGTCATATAGTTACGAGATTTTCGGTGCATGGTTTTCACTATAAAGTATGCACGAAGAAGAAATATCATTAGCCGGACCAGCAGTGCATCTGTTTGATGTGTGGCGAGCAGTGTTATCACGTGATGATCTGCCAACAAAGACGGGTCACACTTACAATAATTTGTAGTGAAGACTAAGACAATCTTTGTTTTAATTATCATTTATTAATTTGGCCATTGGCTGCAATAAAGTTCTTATTATATAATAATTAGTGGCTCTAAGCTCACTCTCCAACATCCAAGACTTCTCCTCTGATTGTTAGACACCCTTAATCAGCTCCAAAATCATCTGGCCAGGCATCCTGTCTCTGTTCTCCTTAAGTTTACCCATATGGCTACATATACCTGCACCTCTGTCGTGCTCAAAAATATTCTTACAATCCTTCGCTACTTTCTTATAGGGTCTACAAGTGCTTGTACAGATGGCTTTACAATTCAAATTTCTCCAGTCTTTCACAATATCACAGGTTAGAATTCCTGTTATCTTCAAATTAGTCGCACACCATCACGCGTCTACATGCGTCTATCCCAATTACCAAACATGACATTAATTATTTTCCCAAAATTTTATTGATAACCCGAGCGCTACGCTCTTCAAGTAACTAGTGTATTGTCTTTGGTCAGGGGCAGATGACCTCGTAGTTCCGCCCCTGAATACAACAATAACTAACTAAATAACTAATTGTATTTGGTGTGAGTTCTTTGCTTATTTAAATTCCTATACTGATAATTGTGTACCAATTCATGACACCATCGCAATGTAATTTAAATGCTTTAAATCTTGTTGACACTCTACTCGCCTAACAGACCGGTTTCATGCAGCTTTCATCCACATCACACTCACACCAGTCGAAACAAAATTCGATCAATTCGCAGCCTACAGATGCTAGACTATGTTATTTATACAAATACTGCACGCCTTTCTTGCTGTGCCAATTCAACTCAAGTTAACCAAACCTCTTCTGTACCAGTAAATTAACATGTGTAAAACCCTACCTACGATGTCACGGTAAGCTCAAATACGGTTCCTATAATTGAAGAGCTCCCTGGAATAACGTTTGAAGCGCCTTATTTTGTCAACGCGATTTCTTTGTTTTAAATTTATTTAGTGTAAATTAGCATATTTGTGTGTTTAAACAGCCATTGTCCCTATGACGATAACAACAATGCTTTAAAACATACAACTTTGATATTTGCACAGTATTTCTTCATTTTTCAACATTTTATTAAGTTGGTTGGTTGGTTCCTCAGTTTAGGGGCTGCGACAACGCGGTCATGTAGCCCCGTGTACTTTGGGTGTGTGTAGAATCTGTCTGATATCCGGTGTTAATTGTGATGGCTGTATTAGTGTGTCTATCTGTTTTTTAATTTAAGTACAGACCAGTGGTGGTTTCTGGGTATTCGCCCTGGAGCCAGTGCACACCCATTCTTGCAAAATTGCCGTTCACATTTCAATTTTATGAATATAACAATTAATATAAGATTTTATGGTATTATAAAGCGTCAACAAATGTCCAGGATACCGCTTTTTTACATTTAAATGTACCGCGTTTGTTGCGCCTCACTGTACGTTGCTTGTTTGCTGGCTCGGGTATCATCAAAGATCGCCGTTCTCCTCTTGCAGCTCTGTAGCCAGCGTTAGCCTTGACGGCAGAAGGGGGAACAAGAGGGTATGTGTGGTTACTATAACAGAATTGGAGCCAAATCCTTGCCCGGCGTAAAGAACTGCGCATACTCCGTTTTATTTTCCATCTCCTTCTGTCGCATCTGATTGACAGACGAAGAAGCTAGTGTGCAGGAGCTACCGCACTATCTGTTGGTGATTTTTTGTACCAAGTAGAGTTTCATGCGCGGTTTGAAAGGTTGTGTCTTTACGCAGCTTGTATAATAGCGCCACTGCCATTCGATTTTCAATCTGCATTTAAAAACCACATCCATACAGCCAGCTGTATGGTATTATATAGTCTATAGTTGTAACAGTGAATTCAGTTTCATAACATTTCTTTATAATTTACAGATTTTTAAGGTCCAGTAATTTGGAGGATTAACGCAGCCTATAATATATATCTTGTTGATCTTGCCCGTGGCAAGTATTTGCCACAAGTGTGTTTCTAAAGTGTGGAATATTTGAGTGCGTGTGCATTATTAAGTATTTAATAGCATATCCTCCCAGCTTGGCTTCACCCACTGACATAGCTAGGATCATTCCTCTACCGTCGGAAGAATGGTGTCTGGGAGCCAAACACACTTTTTCAGCAGATGCAACTGGGGATGGTGACAGGTGACCACAAAATTGGGTCTAATTGAGGGTCAAAGAAGGGATTTTGACCGTCGGCCAGAAAGGAACCGTCCCGGTATTTGCCTAGTGATAAAAATGGAAAACCACGAAAATTATTTTCAAGACGGCTTAGGTGGGATTCGGGATTATTAGAGCTACTGTTCAGGATTTAAAACCGTTACATCGCCCCAACTTACTTACTCTGCAAGAAAAGGTGGCCATATATTAAGAAATGGAAAGACCTATTCCAAACCTGAATTTAATTCAAATATCCCCGTGCAAAGCGAAGGCTAGGAATCGCTTATTCCATGATGAAGTTACAGCAAGTTAGTATGAGTGGACTTGTGGCTGTGAACTAACCAACGGGATGTATTGATTTCCTTGCTTAAATCGTGCCACGTGCACAAAAAAGAAAATACCTCTCGGCACGTCGGAAGCGGAGGTAGATTTCACCGGGCAAAGAAAAATGCTTGGAATTCACTAAATTTGCCAATTGTTGTACCGTCTAGTTCCACATGTTTAGCATACAACATCTTCTTATAATGCCTGAAACATTTTGCTCATCCCTTGGTGCAAGGGTGGGTCATATCAAATATTCCTTCAGACAAAAAATGTTGTTACATATTAGAGGGGAAATGGCCACTTTAAACTGTTTTGATATTGTGCCTATTAAGGGAGGTATGAGTTCTTTTCTCTAAAAACTCAATTTTTCCCACCCCTTTGGTCAATAGTTACGAAGATAAGCACTTGGCCCTTATTCGAAAAATAGTACGAACTTTGAATGTATTCGGTTTTTAACATACTAAGAAAGTTATAGCAATATTTCACTTTTCTCCCCATTTCCAACCCCTTGGTTTGGTTAGCGACCTCGACCGAGATTTTGAATGGTTATATTATATGTAGGCCTATACATATACATTATATATTAACGTTTGAACTGACGGTTGTTTTGAGATCTGGGGGATGTGAAACACGAAGATATGTCAACTTTTTCCGGAAGTCGCAAAGGTACCCTTTGCAATAGGTAGCTTTCTAATGAAATCGAACTAAAATCGACAAATGTGAACAATCAAAAGCGTACATGAATGCAGAATTGGAATCACAAGTACTAGGAAAGTAACAAATCAGACAACAGCTTCATTGTGCATTCAGGAGGGAACATAGAATAGCAAAATATCGAGGTGTCGAAAAACCGACTCCAAGAGCCACTGGTGAACTTGGAGATAATAGAGTAACATTGTGATGAGTCAGTTATTTCGTATGCTTAGATATGCATCTATTTATATCAAATTTAGATGTTTTTTTAAAGAATGCACACCCACAATTTATCTTCACCAGCCGCTACTGGTACAGACTGCAACTTAGAATTTTTCAAATAGTTCTTACTTTTGCCGCCAAATGCCACCGTCAACGACTACTAGGCTTAGTTCAGAACTTAGCTCCTAGACGCCACCGCAGTCGGCTCTTGGCAACGAACGTAGAAACCTAAGAGCGTTGTTTACAATCTTAACCTATCCAATTTAGCTTCACACAGGTGAAATTAGTGGAAGGTACTTTAACATGCCATAAATCTACGACATGGGACCGCCGACTTTACTTCCCCTCCGAAGGAAGGCATACTGAGGGATTTTTAACGCTCGTAAAAATCCTACCGCTTCGGCCGGGTTTGAACCCGCTATCTTGGGCATAGAAGCTCAGCATGCTACCGACTACGCCCCCGAAATTTTATTAAGTGGTGCTTACAACAATATTCCGGGGAGCTCTGTTTATAACCGGAATTACAACGCTTACTGGACATGCATTAGGAGACTTAACTTACGTATTCGTGTCGAGGGTGTCCAGGGTTCGTGATAGTCCCCAGAACAAGACATTTCTCCAATTGAGTGGCATTCCACGGCAGCTTGGTTCATCTCGCCATTCACCCCTCCATGTTGGGTATTTAAACGTTCATCTCTCTATTTTCCATGACCATGCGACTTAATATTCCGTCAACCAGGAAGTTACAGTTCGATGACATGTTGC
The DNA here is from genome assembly GCA_946902985.2 of Meconema thalassinum. Classification (NCBI taxonomy): domain Eukaryota; kingdom Metazoa; phylum Arthropoda; class Insecta; order Orthoptera; family Tettigoniidae; genus Meconema; species Meconema thalassinum. Next base: position 810,684,086 of record OX336388.2, read on the forward strand.
GTAATTTAACACAAAAATAATTTCTCCGCACTGAGGCTAACAACTGAAACGATTTGCAATTCACTGAATATACTGGCGGCAGTTAACAATATAACCATGAACTCAGCCCACTGACGCTACTGATGCTATCAATCATAATACAAGCTTCTAGTGCGACCATGCGCCGAACAAGACATGTGAGTATGAGATATTCCTCTCTGCGTACACCTCACGCTTGCACGCAATACAGTTCAAGAAAGTGATGTACTGTTTTACAGATTTAAATGCTTATCCTGTCACAACTCACAGGTTTCGAGTCCTTCCTATCACAAGTTCTGGTTCACTATCATATTAAGTAAAATGCACATAATGGTGTCTCCTCACAAATGTACATTCGAGTTATTTTATTACTCGATTTCTGTTGAATATAGCAGTAGTGTCAGAATGAGAGAGCTGCGTCATTTAGGAAGTTGTGAGCCCCTGGTGGCCTTGGGAAGGAAGCAGTAATACTAGGAGGGCGTGCTTGGATTCGATTTTTTCGTCTCGTTGTGCTCTTTAAGGGGATGTAGGTGTTGAAAAGGTGAAAAGCTGGAAACATGTTTTTGATGGGAAATGTCTGTTTGTTATTTTTCAAGACATTTGGAAAACGAATTATGTGATTTCTATGACGGCCATGTTGATGTTTTCGTCTCGTTGTCCTCTTTACGAGGATGTAGGTGTTGAAAAGGTGAAGAGCTGGAAACATGTTTTTTGATGGAAAATGTGTTTTTCTTCTTTTTGAAGATATTTGGAAAACGAACCAATTGATTTCTATGACGACCATGTTGCTATTTTCGTCTCGTCGTCCTCTTTACGGGGATGTAGGTGTTTAAAAGGTGAAAAGCTGGAAACAAGGTTTCTTGGTCGATAATGCGTTTTCGTTATGTTTCCAGATATTGAGGAAAACAGGAAAAAAGGAAAGAAACCAGATTTGAAGTCACGTTGTGTTGGCATGTCAGGCACTGTGATGTTGCTAAAGATATTGTTATTTGCTCACACAGAGAGAGATAGTTTTGTTGAAGGGAGAATTGCAGGCTTTGAGACCGTCCACTGCGAGCAAGCAGGCAGGCATGTGGTCTTATCATTTGCGTGCTCGGCAGCAAGAGAGATAACAGCCTGTAGTTCACACGCCGGTACTGTTGTCTAACACTGACAAGTAACTCGATCGTTTGTTGAAGGACAAACAGTTCTTTCGTGTATCTCAACATTGCTTTCTCACACACACGCAGAGTTTGCAAGCTTGTGAGAATCATTCTGACTTGTGCGTTTTATGACATCCTACACGTAGGAACAAAAAAAAGTAATGAGTTAACATTGCAACTTGTTGAAGACACATGTACGTTCTGAGAGTAAGAGATAGTCATTATTCTTGTGATCACCTTTGAAGACGACGGATGCAAGTGCCCTAAGCTCTTAGTAAAAAAAAAAACGTGAACCATCGCTGTACTTGTGATAAGGTAGGTTCATTATTGTTAATTATGACATGATTGGTTTTATTGTTATTTTGTGTATGCTTGGAAAGTAAGTTAGTGACTGATTGCATTTTTTGATTTTTTTTTGTTGCAGATTTTCAAAAAACAAGAAAATTCAAAAAACTCCAAGTCTGGAATAGCAGACAGAGAGAGAGAAAAACATATTATAAAAAAGCAGCAGAAACAGTGACAGTGGCGGCAAAGAGCACTCTTGCTGAAAGGATTATAATTCATTACACGGTGATTACATGTTGTTCCATTACTTTTATTGTTGTTGTTGTTAAATGCATGCCATTTATTTGATGGAAATTTATAAACATATGGCGTGTATTTATTATTGTTTCAGATTTAATACGTGTATTGAGTAAACGGGTTTTAACTACCGTCCCGCTTGCGATATTAAAAAAAAGGTGAGCTATGAATATATATTATTTCTTTTCTTTGAAAATTACCTTATTATTTTTTGAGTGAGTGTCTTATCTATGTCTTCACACTTGAAACCTTTTGTTTTTAGCAACTCCTATGAACGAATTAATGAACGAATGAATGAATCAGTGAATGAATGAATGAATCAGTGAATGAATGAATGAATCAGTGAATGAATGAACGAATGAATGAATGAATTAATGCACATATTTACCGTATATAACCATGACTAATAACGGATTTTATTGGCTTGCTTTTCAGATAAATCGTTGGAAACAAAACAAAGACACCTTGTTGGCGATTGACTACTGCTAGGGCCAATTGTATAGGATCAACATCAATTGCTACGACCATTGTGTGCCTGTGGGTGTGATTGTGTGCCAGTCAGTGAATAACAGCAAGTGTGCCCGTGTGGAATTGCTTGTTTTGGATTAACCTATTTTAAGGTAAGGTTTGCACGTTTATAATTCCATATTATAATCATGTCTCTATCAGAGAGTGAAGTGTTAATGTGGCAGCCTTTGGCCAAATGTTTCCAAACGTGAGTATGCTCCGGCCGAATTTACAATGCGAATCATTGTCTGTCCTCTAAAATTTTGTGGAATTATGTTTCCCCATTTTTTGAGTGAATGCGAACAAGGCTTAAGAATCCAACAGGCTTTTAAAATAAATTTTGAACTACTATGTGAATTTATCTTGATAACAAATAATGTTGAAGAGAAACACACCTTCAACTTTTGTACAAAAATGGAGAAATTACTGATAGCCGATAATTTGGAAACGTGGTATCAGGAGAAAGCTATTCAAGCTCTTATTACTAAATTTGATAAGTTGCAACAGGGTCCCAGTGGCTTGACTCTCAATAGCATCGTGTATTTGCAAATCAATATTTGTAAATACAATCCATTAAATGCAGGAAGTAGCTATATTCCCATACCGAGCTTTATCGCTTCGAGAAAGGCAGTGATTAACATACGCAATAAAGACGATTAATGCTTTTTGTGGAGTATAGTTAGCTGTATGCAACCCTGTGAAGACAAACGTGGTGATAGACCAAGGAAGTACAAAGAATTGTTTAACCACACGAAACAAACTCTTAATCTGGAGCGTGCTTCATTTCCCATGTCTCTAGATAAAATTCATTTATTTGAGAAAGATAATCCAAATTTCTCCTTATGGTGTATGGCGTCGAGGGATCCAATATTTTGGGTCCCTTGTATGCCACCAAAGAGACAAAACAATATCACATTCACTTGCTATATTTGTCTCATGGAGATAAAAACCATTATTGTTGGACAAAGAATTAAGAAAACTGGTAAGCAGCCAAGTGTCTAACCATAATGGTAAAATACACATATGCGAACGCTGCCTTCAGATTTTACAACTGCTGAACTTTTGGAACGACATATGGGAGACTGTGAGGGGCATCTGGCTGTAAAGCTAGTCTTGCCCGGAGGGAATAAGGTAGTCTAAAATTTAAGGCCACTAATAAACAAGATATGGTACCATTTACTGTTTCCGCCGATTTTGAGGCCCTTACTCTTCCCATTCAGGGATGTGAACCAACATATCCAGTGCAGAAACATGAGCCTTTTGCTGTAGGCTATTATGTTGTCTGTCACTATGATAAATCCCAATGTGATTATGCAAGTCACGAAGGTTCGGATTGTGCGTGGTGGTTTGTTGATCAAATGGCGGCTTTAGCGGGCAAAGTAGAAAAAGTTTTGGATAACCCTGCACCAATTCAGATGAATGATGTACAGCAAAAAGAATATGATCAAGCCACCACCTGCCACATATGCGAAAAGCGTATTTTAGGCGGAGAGCAAATGTAAGAGATCACTGCCACAGGATAGGGCATTTTAGAGGTGCCGCCCATAGGGAATGCAATTTAAAATATTCTAAACCACGCTTCCTCCCAGTCTTCTTACACAATTTCTCTCGCTACGATCTTCACTTCATTGTTAAAGAATTTGCCCATGTAGATAAATGCAAATTCACCATTTTGGCTAAGAACCATGAGAGCTTCATTTAACTTTCATGGAGAAAAGGAACAATGAGCATTCGTTTTCTCGACTCATTCAAGTTTATGTCTAGTTCGCTGGATAGTCTTGTGAAAGGCTTAAGCGAAGATGTGTTGAAACATACCCATTTCCAATTAACGGATACAAAACAATTTAAATTGTTTTGTTCGTAAAGGTCATTTTCCTTATGATTATGTGGGAAGTTACGAGGTGCTTGAAGAAACATCTTTGCCGCCAAGAGAAAAAATCTTTTCTAAGTTAACTCAAAGCACCATCAGTGAAGAAGAAGGATATGCCCACGCACACCATGTTTGGCGAGTGTTTGTTATAGAAATCATGGGGCAATATGCTATGCACTACTTAAAATTGATGATGATGATGATTGTTGTTTTAAGGGGCCTAACATCTAGGTTATCGGCCCCTACTTAAAATTAGATGTGTTGTTGTTGACAGGAGTATTTGATACGTTCCGTCAGCTGTGTCACATGATATACGGGCTCGACCTCGCCCAATACTATACCAGTCCAGGGTTAAGTTGGGACGCTGCCCTCAAATTTACCCAAATTGAGCTTGATTTACTGACGGATCCCGTTATGTTACTGATGATGGAAAAAGGGATTCGTGGGGGGTTCGTATCGCTCAATCAGCGACATGCCAAAGCAAATAATCATTGCATGCCTGATTATTGTCCCGAAGAACCAGAATCCTACCTAATGTATTTCCACGTAAACAATTTATACGGTCATGCTACGAGCCGACCACTGCCGTACAGAAACATTGTCTGACTGTCTGAGGATGAAATTAAAGATTTTAATGTGCATAGCGCCAGCGAGCAACAGGACGTAGGATATGTCCTTGACGTTGACTTAGCTTATGGTGATTTCCTCTTTTGCATAGAGAAAATTGTGCCGCCCGAGAATAAGGACAATCATAAAAAATTGATCGATAACTTGTGTGATAAAAATCACTATGTGTTGCAAATTGACATGCTGGTAGAATGTTTAGCCCAGGGCTTAACCCAAAAATAATCCATAGAGGTATTTCTTTTTGTCAGAAACCGTGGTTGAAACCGTACATTGATTTAAATACCAGTCACAGACAAAGTCTCACTCAGCCATTTTAAATTAAAAAATTTAAACTGATGAATAATTGTATTTATGGCAAGACTCTTGAAAATGTGCGGCAGTATAGGGACATTAAAATGGTGAACACATGGCATGGCGGAAGGGGAGCTCAAAAATATATTGGAAAACCAAATTTCAAATCTTTGAACATTATTGATCATGATCTACTGACTATTGAACTTGCCAAAACTAAAGTGTTCATGAATAAATCTCTGTATTTAGGCCAAGTCATTTTAGACTTTTCAAAATTGCACATGGATAAATTTCATTATGGTTTTGCAATGCAGCGTTTTGGTGCCATTTCCTTGATATATACAGACACGGATTGTTTCATTTACCATATTCGTGACTGTAACCCGTACGTCGTTATGAAAGAAAACACAAAATGGTTTGACACGTCCTCTTTTAGTGAGAAGAACGTGTTCGATATCACCTTTCTGAACAAAAAAGAAATTGGTTTAATGAAAGATGAGTGTTCAGACACCATGATGACTGAGTTTGTTGGGCTTGCACCGAAAATGTATAGTTTTCGGAAGGTGAATCGATGTGAACCTATGCGAGCCAAAGGGATTAGCCAGCACGTGGTTAAACGCCTCTGTGTGGATGATTATTTACACGTCCTTCAGACCCACACAGGCATGACACATAGACAGTTTAGGATTCTATCTAAAACACATGATTTATTTTTAATGAAACAGCGAAAACAAACACTCGCTTTGTTGGATGACAAGAGACAGTGGTGTCAGGATATGATGACAAGCGTCCTATTTGGTTACAACCAGTAATGGTTGTTTCTATTGTTGTACAACAAGACAAGTGTTTGGTTTGGTTGCTGTAACATGTGTGATGCCATCTCGAGCCTCGGAATAAAAATAAAAAATTCTAGTGTATCATATAATTTTTGTTTTTTAACCTGTGTGCTTGGATGTATGCATGAATGTGTGAATGCGTGTAAATAGTTGTACATAAACTGTATGTCTTGTGCTATTTGCCTGTCAACGCATAAAGAGGGTCATGCATCAACGTTTGCATGGCTCACTCTGCACACGCTTGATTAAAACATGTTGGCCTTTTAGGTGCGGCTTAATAGACCTCACTAGTTTGTGGCTTAATAGGCCTCACTAGGTCGTGGCTTAATAGGCCTCGTGTTTCAGCAAAGAGACTATCCACCCTCAGTAGGCATGCGGCTTAATAGGCCACACTAGGTCGTGGCTTAGTAGGCCTCATGCAAGAACAAAAATAATCTGCTGCTTTTACTGTGGACAATCTCATTTTATGACTAGTGTTATAAGTGGTGATATATTTGAAAACAACACCAGTCAAATATCTGAACAGAATTTTTTTAACCTGTTGCATGCTATGCTTGTGGCCTACAGCTAAAGAAGTCAACCGACAGATGGTTATTTATTTGTGTTTTGGTTATTTTTTCTTTTCTTTGTGCTATTCACTTAGGGGACAGACAGTGTATACATAGTATTTTTTATTTATTCACTTAGTTAACGTCAACGACTGCTTTTCAGATTCAATGATGAGCCATGATGAACGTTTTTTATCGTCACCAAACCCACAACGTTCAATGATTATGCCACGATGGTGTATCATAATCCAAAACGTGTGGCCTATCCTTCAGAATATAGAAACATCAAAGTACGCATTGATACCACTTTTTATGACAGCATCATTGATCATGATGATAATGATGATGTCTTGTTTCATGACCCAGGGTATCACTATTGTAAATCCTGTAGGCTAAATTTTGGCTTTCAAAATAATGTATCCACGCAAGTGATTCATAAAGCAGGATACGTGTAACAATGAATCAAGTGATTGTTAAATTAGCTGCCGAGGATTATTTTGCAGATTTTTGGTGTACATTATGTACAGAACCCATGTTTATTGTTAATTTCCAATTACCTCTCAAATGTTTTGTTTTCATTTTTATAAATTTCCTGCTGAGGAATGAATCACTTCGTATCGACAACAAGCATTTCGCCAACTTTGTCTTAGCTTACCTATCAAAGTAGCTCCGAAAACATTGTGTATTTAAGAGTGTATTCGAGGAAGAACCTAAACCATATTTGTCACCCGACAATATAAGTGCATACGTTGCCCAGTAACTAATAAGAACATCAGTTAGAATTACTAACTTCCTCGTAAATTGGTTAAATAGGAGTTTTCACCTGCATTGGCAACATGGGCGACTGTGGAGAGTGTGGTGGTAGCTTGGGGAAGGCTGGAAAGGTACAGTGTGGTTCATGTAAAAAGTGGTTTCATAAGAAGTGCGTGAATACATTGAACAGATTCACCGAGTGGCTGTGTGTGCAATGTGTGGACTATAGTGCAACTATAAGTGACAGTGTAAGTGACAAAGACACTCCATCAATGGAGAATATTTATGGAATGCTGAAAGACGTAAAAGAACAACTTAAAATCATAAAAGACGAACAAAGAGCGAGAGAGACCGATCTAGGTAACTCATTGGAATTGTGCCATAAGAAACTAGACGATTGTGTAACATTAATTTCTAACCAGCAGACAGAAATTAAGGAATGTAAAGGACAGATTGACACATTAACCCAGCAAAATGTCAATCTCAAGGCGAAGGTAAAATCCCTAGAAAACCGCCTAGGAGAATCTGAGCAGTACACACGTAGGAATACGGTGGAAATACACGGTGTCCCGGAAGTTCCTAACGAAAACATTATTGAAACTGTGAAGAAAGTAGATCAAACTCTGGATGTGGTCATCAGTAAAACAATGGTAGATGCCTGTCATCGACTGCCTAAGTCACCTAATCATCAACACAGTGGCATCATCTTAAAATTCGTTCGGCGGGACGATAAGGAGCGTTTCATGGAGCGTCGCCGGGTGAAACGGAATCTCTCCACTCGTCACGTCGGTCTTCCTGGGGACAGTGTAATTTATGTGAACGAAAGTTTATCACCAGAGAAGAGGAAATTACTGTCACAAGCTCGGAACATCAGGAGAGAGAAGGAGTATTCTTTCTTGTGGGTAAGAAATGGACACATTAAAATACGCAAATCTGAAGGTTCTCGAGTCATCGTAATTCGAAATGAGGATGACCTGAACACTCTCTAATGGTATCAAAATCTAGATTATCCATTTATTATCAAAATGTAGGAGGAATGAATACAAAATTAGATTTATTCAATGAAAACCTGATCACCAAAAAGCATGACTTAATTCTAATTACTGAAACTTGGTTATCTAGTAAAATGGCCGACAGTGAGGTCTGTTGTGATATGTACAGAGTATACAGGGCTGAGAGGCCTGCCAGAACAGAGGGTGGGGTGGCTGTCTTGGTTCGGAGCGGATTAACAGTACTCAAGGTCGAAAGAATGACTGGCAGCTTGGAATGTCTATTAGTGAAACTGGTTATTTCAGGAAATATTTGGTACGTCTGTAATGTTTACATCCCACCAGCTTCAAAAGTAGAATCGTACAGGCAAGTATATCGGTGGTTGGAATCCCGCACAGAAATATATGATAAAAATTTATTAATATTTGGTGACTTCAATATCCCAACAATACAAAGTACAATAATTAATGATGACAATATTCACACAAGAGAACTCGTAAATTTTATTAATTATCTTCAGCTAAAATCTTATAATTCAGTACTAAACCGTAACGGGAGGACGCTGGACTTAGTTCTATCCAACAAACCCAACATAAATGTAACGGAAAACACAGACCCACTCTTACCGCAGGATCGCCATCACCCAGCTCTGGATGTGGAAATATCTCTAACTATATGTCGAAACCAAGTAATTATCCAGCCTAATGATACCTATAACTTCCGGGAAGCCGATTTTGAGCAAATGTAAACTCGGTTGAGGGATAGTGCCTGGGGTCAAATATACGAGTGCACTGATGTAAATACTGCAGTAGACCTGTTTTATCAGATTTTTAACACAGTACTTGGCGAAACCGTTCCTATATGTAAACGACAAACGGGCAGAAAATATCCTGTCTGGTTCTCTAAGGAAATAAAGAGTAAATTGAAGGAGAAGGAACACCATAGGAAGAGAAAACATTACTCAGATCATCATAGACTACGTTTTGAAGAATTAGGGTCAGAAATTAAAAAGGACATTAAATTATCTTATAAGAAATATATCCATAATATTGAACAAAACATTAGCAGGGACTCAATGAAATTTTGGACGTTTATTAAAAACAAGAAAAAAATAGGAACTCATGCGACACTTTTAAATATAATAATGAAGAATTGGACAGGGGTGATTCCATTGTTGAAGGTTTCGCGTCATATTTCAAATCAGTGTATGACTCTCAGTCAGCCCAATACAAAGTCCCAGCCTGCAATTCGAATACTCCCAACACCCTTCACATAAAACTTGTCTCAAAGGAAGAGATAGAAATGGCATTTAAAAAATTAAAACCTAAGTCGTCGGCTGGTCCTGATAATATTCCACCGTATGTAGTTAAGGGATGTGCTGAAAGCCTCAGGGACCCGTTACACTTTATATTTAACTTAGCAATTCAAACTTGTACGTTCCCTGACGCCTGGAAAATCACTCGCGTCTGCCCTATACTAAAATCAGGAGACCCATCACTAATTAATAACTACCGTCCTATATCTATTTTATCCGCAGTAGCCAAGGTATTTGAATTCATATTGCACGGAAGAATATCAGTATTCCTCAGACCACTCGTAACAGATAACCAACATGGTTTCCTATCCAGGAAATCTACAGTGACGAATGCAATTAATTTTACTCAAATTATATCTAAAGAGTTAGATAAAGGAGGGCAGATGGATGTCATATTTACAGATTTCGAGAAAGCTTTCGACACAATAAATCACGATATCCTTCTTAAAAAATTATGTATTTTGGGATTTTCCCACCCATTACTAAAATTATTCATCTCCTATCTCAGAGACAGGAAACAATTTGTTTTGTTCCAGAAAATTGTCTCAAAGGAATACTTAGTTCATTCCGGAATACCCCAAGTTTCGAACCTTGGACCTTTGATTTTTCTAGCAATGATAAATGATTTGCCACGATGTATACTGCACTCAAATAGTCTTTTATATGCAGATGACTTCAAAATTTTTAAATCAATTTCTTCCACTAATGACTGCATTCTACTACAAAATGACCTAAATAATATACACAAATGGAGTATAGAAAACAAATTATACTTAAACGTACCGAAGTGTGTTGTTATGACCTTTACACGTAAGAAGAACCCAGTCACATTTGTTTATGGAATTGGACCTAAGTCATTGAAAACAGTAAGCGAGAAGAAAGATCTAGGGATGCTGTTTGACCGAGAGCTTGCTTTCACTTATCATGTGCAAAAGACGGTCGGGGATGCTTACCGCATGTTAGGGTTTATAATAAGAAACACTAAGCCATTCATTAGGACCAGTACCTGCATAAAACTTTATACTGCCATGGTGAGATCCAAGCTCGAGTACGCCAGCCAAGTATGGAGTCCCTGGCAGAAAACATGCATTAAGTACATTGAGCAAGTTCAGAAGAAATTCCTCAGATATTTACACCTCAAAATAACGGGCAATTACCCACACATGGTACCCTACGGTGAACTTTTGTTGAATTTCGGCATGACTAGTTTGGAGTCTCGAAGGCGAGTGAATGATATGAAATTCCTTTATAAAGTCATTAACGGTCAAATTGATAACTCATTTTTCCTATCACTCCTAAATTTCAACATCCCTCCCTTAACTACAAGATCAACCATAACATTCAAAACTGATATAACCAATACCACTTCACATAACAATTCACCTGTATGGAGGCTTTGCAGTATTTACAACGATGCGGTTCGTGTAAACTGGAAACTAGATTTCTGTCTCTCAATCAGACCGTTCTTGGAAATTATAACCCAGTCACTCTAATTCATACTTGAAATAAAATTATCACACATAACAGAATCAACAATGTATATATGTGGATAGGCCTGTTCCCTAGTTATTGATGTTACCCATTAGTTTATTATGTAATAATTCCAAAACCTGTTTTTATATTTGGCATAAGATCATATTTAGATTTAGTTTTTATATTATCTTTTTACTACTATGCATTTTGATCTGTGTGAACTTATTAGTTTTAAGAATTACATTAAGATATTAATACTTAATGCAGACATATCAGGAAATGTATCTTATTGTGTAGGTGCACTATTATTGGGGCACACAGTGAGCCCTGTTGTGTACCATCAACAAATAAATAAATTAATAAATAAATATTCGCCTCATAGAATGAGATTTGTTAGAAACTAACAACAACATGTCATGATTATGGTTTCTTTTTTCATTCGGCTTTCAGGAGCATACCTGACGTTTAGAATACATTTGGCTATTTTTTGTTCGTTTTAGTTTATCTTGTATGCTTTAAAAATAGTTTAAAATGTTAGCTTTGGTTTATTTTTCTTTCTTTTAGAAAACATGAGCATGTACCACCATATTAATCATCATGTGGCAGACACTCCAGTTTATACGCAGCAAAAACAGTTGTTGCTTCTTCCAGTGTTAAAAACCACTTGTTTTGACGGACGTGGTCCGTGGCAAGAAATTCATCAAGCACTATTGATGGGCGTCATACGCACCAAAACACAAATTTTTCTTACCGATGATCATGGTCATTTACAAGAGTATACCTATTTACGTCATGTGGCTCATGAAACACAAACAATTCGCTGTTGATGTTGGTTCAACAGTTATCGCGTACCTCTTACAAATATTATTATATTTTTGTTAATTTATCCAATACTTTCCACAACTTTAGGCAATAAACGCTCAGGCTTAATAAAACAACACACTTTGATGTACAGACAAAATTGTTGTTGTTGTTGTTGTTGTTGTAATATAAGTACGAGAGTGTTAGAAAGTAACACTCTTTTCTTTGGTTATAGACAACCATGGACGCCTTAAACGCCATTGGTCAAGATTGTGGCTTTACACGCTAGAAAATGAGTGAATTTCCTACACAAACACCCTTTCGCATTCATAAAATACAAAAATTAAAAACCAAATTTGGTGAACGAGCTCTTTGTATTTGTCAAGACTTAGAGACATTTCTTCCCACACGATTTATTTACCTGATGATGTCATGGAGGATGTCAATTCGAGTATTCACCCTGTCTATTTAATCTATCAGGGTGAAAAAAATAATCGATGCATGATTCGTTTTGTAAAAATAGAAAACGAATAATCATTGTACGCTAGCCGTTACTTTTGTTTATTTATGCCCTACTTTTTAATAACTATAATAAAATAAAATAATTTTTGGTGCTCAACAGTTTGACGTTTATTAATTGTTGCTTAACGTTTATGACGGTAAATAATAATAATAAAAATAATAATAATAATAATAATAATAATAATAATATTTTTCTAATCTTCTCCTTGATGGGAGTTTTTTTTAACCTTAAGCTATGTCAATGCAATGATGTCTATGATGAGCATAGGTGAATGCTAATTTTTTAAGTTCTCTTAATTGGAGATTTTTTAGCCTTAGGCTACGTGAATAGAATCATGCCTATGATGCATGTTTATAATTAGTTTACCTTTTTTTACTTTTGATGTACATGAATATTAAAAAAAAATAAGTTGAAACGTTACGCACGTAAGGGTCGCTTGTTCATTCAGCACCTCCTTACGCACCACAGTCACAAGAAAAAAAGTTTGAGACATTAAAAAAATGAAAACTATTTAACTTTAATTACTAAATAACTAAATAATTTAAAGTTAACGTCACATTGCCTTTACTGCAGACATGGTTTTGCACTAAACCTTTTTTTGCAAATCATAATAACATCTCATTTTATTGAATAATAATAATAATAATAATACTAATACTAATAATAATAATAATAATAATTATAATAATAAGCGTTTTACAAAAACATGGTCCTAGACTAGATAATAATTTCATACGCCAGTATCACCTACGTTTAAAACATGATTTTGTTTTACTTATGGTTGCAGTGCATGAGGGGGTGTTAGATCAACAACAAGCGAGTCATAAGCACATGACGTTTCAAATTACTTTATGAATAGTAATAATACTTATGAACTTTTGTCCTTTTTTATTCTTTGTGATTTAAAATAGCATTTATAGCAATTTTTATCAATTTTTTGATTATTATTTTTATAATAACGATGTTACTATCGATGAATAATGATGGACTTTTGGCCTAATTATTGTTTGTGATTTAAAAACAGGTTTAGTACAATTACTATTTTTTATAATTACCATAATGATACTATTGCTGAATAATCATGCACCGCTGTCCTTTTTTATTGTTTTTCATTTAAAAATAGGTTTAGTTCAATTACCATTTATATACCCATAATTTTATACGGTTTATTTATAATTATAATCATGAAACCATTAGTCAATAAGAATGAAAAAAAGCACAACATGGACTCTTGTCTCTTTATTTATATTTTGAAATGATAACAGTGATACTATACATTTTTTTAAATAAATTCATGATGTTAAATTTCGTATCTAGATAAAAGTAATTTGCTCTTCTTAGCACCAATCACCATATATACTGCCATTCCTTCTGATAGACTGGCATCTGGAGCTGTTAATCGTTGCTTGGCAATGCTTAACAAGACTTTGTCGGCAATGCGTCTTAGTGTGGGATCACTGTTTTCATAGGCTATATCATGATTAAGGCATGCATGATCCAAAGCATTAATTCCCATATCCCCTCTCCTCAAACGATCTTGAAGACGAGTACCAGGGCCGCAAAAGCTGTAAGCAGGTAAGTGAGCTTCGAATGGTAAGTTTTTAATGATGTGATCAATAATTCCACGGTCAGTACACCTGGGACATAGAGGTTTCAATCGGTGAAAAACAATTTTTTGTTGTTCTTCTTTTTATTGTTCTTGTTCTTGCAGTTGTTGTTGTTCGTCGGCGGTTGCTGACGAGCATGGTAGGTGGTGGTTGTTTTCCCCATGACAGCCATGGAATGATGAAACAATGTCTTTACAGTGAGTTTTATGACCATGATATAATTTCATCAATTGGCATGTGGCACACTGTCGAATGGTAGGTATTTTTGCCATGGTTAATTGCTTGTGTTGGGAAAAATGACTGCATGGTTGTAGTTCACCCAATACAGGGTGGGTAGTCCACTCGGCAGGCGCCTTTTCCCAAATTTCTTTCACAGCGTTGGCAGCAACATAAAAATAAAAGATTTAGGTAGTGCTAATAATTCATGATGTGTAAAGCTAATAAGTTTTTTGCACACAAAGAACTTTCCAATCGCCTTGTCGATTGTAGTGGCTTCCATGTTTATAACGTTGATGTTATCACCTCACGTGTACAAGTCTCACTGCTATCATTGGACGATAAAATTTCAGTTTTAATTTTATTGAACAACTCCCAACATGCACTGGTGGTGAGCCAATGAAACAATTGCCACGCATGCGCTAATGCTTCATTCTGAATATCGTCGCAAGTACAAGTGTCCATGAGCGTTTGCAGGGATGGACAACCCAGATCTAAAAGGTCAATACATTGACAGTGAGAGGGTAAAAATGGTTGGAGCCACTGGCGTTTTTCACTCCCTTTAACAAATAACACATTGGCCGATAACGAATGGGCTCATGACTATGTCAAGATACTTTTAAGAAATATCACCCTTTTTTCCATACTAATTGCAAATGATTTTCAATCCATTGGCTCTGCTTTTTATCTTGTTCACTAAGCAACTCAAAAGCATAGGGAGGTTTAAACACCAAATAAAAAGGGTAAGACACCCAAAACGTACTTCAATCTATAAAAGCTACTTCCTTAAATATAAATTTGTTGTCTGCAATTTTAAACCCCTGACAATCCACGATGAGTGTAGGCATGATGCTTTTTAATTATTTTTTACTTGTTACCTCGTTGACGACTAATGAACAACTAACCCATTTCAAGGTTTAACATTGCAATAGTCAAAGGACTTCAGGAAAAAAGGAACAAATGAATTGAACAAGAGATAAATATTTTTTTACGGGTTTTATTCATAACATAAAAAATGTACATTTTATTACAAGATTTTTAAAATCTGGAACAACATTCAAATGAACAGTTTGCGCATACGGTCCACAGGTATCTTCTAGTTCTGCAGGGCCTGGTACAATGACAGGGTAATTCAAACTCCATGTAATATTGCCCACATCATAGCGATTGTGGTAAGGGCAGCATGGACTCCATCGCTGATGATCACTAAATGGTCGATCCCCTATTTCCCAGTTTCCAATTTCAATGTTGCAAAAAATACACTCGACCACATCCCCACGTTTTAAGTAATAAAATCCGCTCGCTGCCAATTCTCCATGATCCATAAAGGGAACTGTCCATGTTTCAAAATTTTTCAGACGATTAAATTCACATTTTAAATTCCATGGTTTGTCTGTCATGTTGTTGTTGTTGTTGTTGTAGTTATTGTTGTTGTAGTTATTGTTGTTGTTGTTGTTGATGTTGTTGTTGTTGTTGTTGTTGTTGTTGTTGTTGCTTATTGAGGGACACATGATGTTTGTTGTTGTTGTATGTGTGCACAGTGCCAGAGCGCAACAGATAGTGTGCATGCAGACGCTTATCATCAATCCTATCCTACGATCCGATAGCTTCACATGGGGCACTATCCATAGTAATCGAAGCTGTTGAATTTTTGAGTCTATGACTTGGTCGGAGGCTCATTTTAGTGCATTATAATCACTGCGGTCTCTCACCAGATACAAACTTTGTCTTCCGTTTCAAGTAATACGCTTGTGATCTTCGGCAAAGCCAAGGAGTTATTATAAGGGTAGGAAGCCTGTAAAAGTGCCATCGCTATGAACTAGCCAGTCATTGCTACTGTTGGGGCACCATCCTGCCATAGAAAGCGTTTTACTTTCCTCCTCGCTATAGGAAGGATATAATTTCATAAGACTAGTCATGCCCACATTTCGAGTCATATCTATGACAATATTATTTATCACATAACGTACTTCAGAAAACAGAAAAGCCAAACAATGATTCGCCAACGCTGTCGTTGTGGGTGTGCTGCCAGCTGCTTTCGTCAATTTACCCTCAATTTGAAGGACACTTTCATAAGGTAGAGTAAAAATATCTTGATTGTTAATGATGAATTGAATCTCGTCATTGTTATTCAGTCCTGTTGCTTGAGGTTGATGGGAATGCATATCATTGCGCACGACGCCATCTTCCACTTGTGTGGGATTAATAATAATTTCGTATGGCCTCGGGTGCCTGGTGCAAGCTTTGTTAATTGACACCCAGAGGGCAGCTTGCATGTCGAATTTCGTCGTTCCTTTGAACGCTATGAAAGTCAAGGAGGTTAGATATCTAAACTCCTTGACACTACAGCGCTTACAAGTAGAGAATAGAGGAACTTTGTGTTGGCGGAAAATCCCGAGATTAATTTTGCCATTGAACATGGCCTCCTGAATTCAAATGGGTTCTTTAACTTGCCAACAAAGTATGACATGAGTGTCGTGATTTTTGTCGCCTTTCAAAAAATCACTTACCATGACCAGGAGCGAACCTGCAATCTTGGTTGGTAGTCCGACACTATAACCACTCACCCACCGTGGCAAGCTGTGTGGGATTTAACACTTGCAACAGTTCCTTGTTCATGATTGGGGTGAGACTTATAACCAATGCGTTGTAAACGTTGTCGGTTTACTCGTGTCAACCGTTTCATACACGTCGGGCAACTAACTGACCTCGTAGACGTTGTTGTTGCTTTATAGATAAATTTCATAGGGTCTTTAAAGCCAACTTGTAGGTCACTGGGGTGTTGGCGACCAAAGCAATCAGTTGTTGCTTTCTATTCACTAAGCGTCTTGTACATGTTACCTTACGCTTAATATCAGTGACACACACAGGATTATATAGAAACACTGTAGGGTTTTCACAAATAATATAGCCACTAGGGGAGGTGACAGTAAAATCATACAGGGAATGGCTTTGTTCTTGATTCGTAAATACGTCTCTAATAATATTGCAAGCCGCAGAAATGTGATGGTCCTGGGTGAATTTCACTGGATAATCTGAATCATGGGGTTGGTAAGATGCCAACACTCTTGGTTTAAATCCTAGTAAAGGATCAATAGAATGAACTCGTGTTTCAAAGTCAATGTTAAACGCAGAGAAAATACGACAGAGATGAGTAATCGTAATGGCTGTAAGTTCAAATTTGTGTGTCCCATCCGCAAATGGTTTGACACCAAATTCTTTTATCATCCACACGCTAATGGCTTCATTCACATCGTCTATGGTATAACATCCAGGGGGTAGTCTCAATATATAATCATCATGATAAAATTTGTCATTAATATCCAGTTGTATATTGTAAATTCTATTCTAACTTTCCATATAAATTAATCCCAGCACATAGGATTGTTCGGGATGCAATTCAATGGGGGGAAAAATCCAGGGACACTTCAGGCCCGCGGCTGTGCACGGTAAAGTTCATGGCGTTGACATTCATAATGATGAAACTGTTGGCTTAACGCGACCTCTTATATAAAAAATGTAAACACGAACGTCCACACTCTTGACTGTCAAAGGTTTGTTGACGATTCACTTTATAGAATATATTTACCCGGTCTCCCAAATAACGTAGCAACTCGATCGGGGGTGGTAAATTTCCAAAACTGTCAAAGTACCATACTGTGGAACCTTGTTTCACATAAGGTACAAAATGGGTTCCTGGGCCTGCATCATCATCTAAATTAATCATGGCTCGTTCTTTCCACGGTGCTTTGGGTAATTCATTTCGCATAAATACACCTCGATAATGAGAAATATTAAGTTGTTTGGCATTGCTTTCCACTTGTTCATGGATCATGGCATGACAAGGCAGTTGCCTTAAGCGTTTATTGAAGATGGACATTTTTTTTCTTAGACGATAGTTCGCTCACTACCTTGTTGATAAAAGACTGGCTTTAAAGGATTGCCGTTTCTAGCTCCCATAGCAATGGCTTCTAACGTTTTAATGTGTCGCTCGCTTTCTTTGAGTTGTTGCTTGCCTTGCTCTACGGCTTTTATGGATTTAGCCACAGCAGTGGCACCACCCAAAAGCGAGCCCAAAGCTGCCAATCCCGCAAATAAACCGACAAAAAAAACTCGCATAGCAACAGGAATGACACGCCCACGTTTTTTCCTTCTTTCTTTCTTTCTTTCTTTCTTTCTTTCTTTTCCTTTTATCAATGCATTATGGTGCGATCTCGGAGCTGTGGACAATCGCACCGCCTGCAAAGCTTTTTCGATAGCCAGTCCTTTTAGATTTTTTTTTTAGTTTTTTTTAAGTTTTAACACTGGGTGTGAGGCAGATCGAGTTCGTTTCCGGCCTGGCTTTTTTCTCTTTTTGAGATTTTTTTTCATGTTCATTGCATATTTTTTTCACCTTGGTGCTACTTGGTGAACCTTTCACAACAAATATTCGATAACAACTAACGTAGAGAATCTTATTTCATAGCATTATATTCCAATTCTATATAAAGCGGAAAATCATTCACCGTTTTCCCAGCTTCCTTTTCCTCAAACGTTAGCATAAGATGAAAGGATAATTCATCTCTAAAATTTTCTCTTTGATGGTTGTGGACCAACAGTCTATCACCGTTTATTTGTATTTTTAAATGTTTCTCATGAAGCATGGTATATTTAATATGAATCACGCCATCATAATGCAATCGATAATGATTTAAACCAGAAGCAAGCATATATGTAAGGTAATCATTCACCAGTGGTGGTGGGGAATGGTTTCTGTCATTGTCCAGTTTTTGATTTGACAGATACACTAAACATACAGATGGGACAAATTTATAAAACCTTTTCATTTGATAGGTCACATAACGTTTCGTGCAGACATCATTTTCATCTCGAGGCTGTTGCACATCAATAATACGATGATGATTGGCTGAATAGCCCTCAGCGGTTAATCTCGGGGCCATGTGATAGACACTTTGCACTCTGCGATCGACATAGGCTTTTCTAGCCAACTCTCGAGACTGTTTTGACAAAGAGCCGGCCGTGGCCATGGTTACACGAGCTCGCCCAAACACGACCATGGTGATAGACGTTAACTAACCTATCCTACTCACCGCTTGCCTATATATTGAACCCATCTGGATTGGTTCAAGTGTCGAATCCATACTTTTATTTGCAAGAATGAGAAGAAATAATGCAGTCTTTAGAATGGATTTTTAAAGAATTTTAAAGGGTTAATAAGAAGTTGGGCTGTTACAAGGTGACGCAAGAGCGAGTGACCACTAGTCACGCGAGCATGAGATCACGGCTGACGCGGCGATAAGAGGCTAGCGCATGATTATTAATAGAGCTGGTACTTTTCCGTTGTGAGTGACAGAGAAGAAGTTTCGGAGAAAGACCTTACTCAGCGATAAAACGCCAACGTCGCAATGACGCAAGAAGAGAAATAATTAAAATGAAGCCATTTGCAAGCATTTAATTTATAAAATGAATCCGTCACTGTTGATGATCCTGGGAAATAAATTTTTGTGTGTGGAGAAAGTTTATAATAATTGCACAGGAAAGAACTGCCCACGCGGCATGACGTCGATAGTTATTCCCCTAGCCCAAAGCTAGCAGAGAGGGAAAATAAAACCACAATACCCACGCATCTTAGGAGCCCATTTATTTAATATCTTGGAATTGTGTGATCGATTTTCGTGATTAAAGGAACCCTTTTTACATTTAAAACGAGAGCTTTTTGGGGACATATTTTTCAAAATTATACGACAATTATTTTAGAAGTTAGTGTTGGAGATGAAACAAATCTGATCTTTTTGTGGTCGATTTCAATATAAACCCTGGACGCGCCAGGAAATTCATTCAGTATTACGAACCCTAGGGGAGGGTGTCGTACTGTTTCAAAGTACAATTCAGTCTTCAGCGTCTGAGAGGGCGTGTTGCTGTTTCAACTTACGTTATTCAGTCTTGAGCGACCGCGGGAGCGGGTCGTGCTGGATCAACAACAATTCAGTTACCAGAGGTACTGTTTCACCAACGTTAAATGCAGTATTCACCAGACCGAGATAAGTCGTGTTACTCGGTATCGCAGACGAGCACCCCGTATGGGAGTCGCCGTCTAGTATCGTCAATAGTATCGCCGTGAGAAGGAGCATCAGAATCCTTGTTATAGGAAACACAGCATCAAGCTTCGGACTTTATAAATTTCACCAGTACAGTCAAAGTTTTAAACTGTGGAATTAAGCAATTACCGGCGATAGGTACTCGAATCTAAATAGTTTCAGTTAAAGAACCGCAGCATCTTAGGATTTCGAAGTACCCAAGAACAGTGAACTATACAATTCTATCTCTACGTTAAATAACCAGATCGGGGTAAAACGTGATAGTAATGCCTAGTGTTCCTGAACTGAGGAGACTAGAGTGGAGTGCGATAGAATTTAGGAATCGAGATTCCAGGCTTTGTCTATGTGTAGACAAATGAACAGTCAGACATTGGAATTACTCCGATAGTTCAAGAACCGCAGTATCAGAAAATAAATCCACGTGTGGATTATCATACAGGGAAATTACTAGGTCGCCATTATACTAGTTCAAGCGATTCTAGAAGTAAAACGTCAGTGACAGACTTATATGAAACGTACAATTTAGCGTCAAGCAAGATACAATATCGAGCATTAAAATCATTAAGCCGATAGTCAAACCCGGAATAAGAGAATCAACCGTTCCAGTAAGGGTAGTTCGATCGAGACTTTCAGTCATCCCATCGGATTAGGAAGCCGACGTAAATAAAGTGCAACCCTTGGAAACGGGAAAGAATAAGGAAATCACGTGTGTTAAGGCAAATAATGAATGCCAAAGTGATAACATTTTATGTAATTCAAGTTTAGTGAAAATGTTTAGTGTAATAGATTTTTTTAGTGAAATTGTATTTGTTTTTAAGTGAAAATGAATCCCAAAATTGTATTATTTTGATTAAATGTGATCAGTGTATATGTTTCATGTGATGTTAAAAAAAGGTGTTACCTAGTGTAGATATGATCATGAATATGGCTTAAGAAGCAGTAAGTGGGGAAATGTTTCATCGATGGAGAACTCGGTCTCTGACCGAAAATCATGTGAGTACTAATTTCAGTATTATGTGTTTTGGGAAGATTTGCGTAAAATCCTCAGAAGGGGAAGTAGGGATGTTTGAAAACATATGAAATATAGGTTGCGCGATCTGAACGATTAATTTGATTGAAATATAAGTAATTTGAAGTATTAATGAATCCCTTGTGGAAAATATTCAGTGTAATATCAGTATAATGGTAAATAATATAATTATGGTAAAGCAAGCGCGATAATAATAATAATAATTAAATAAATTAATTATGTGATGAGTTTTATATTGAATAAGGGTAGCTGCAAGAGCTCCTTAAATGAATTGTTAATATGTTGTGGAACCAATAATGTTCTTAATGTTATAAATAATTGTTGTTGATGGAGACTAAGGCTGAATATATTATTTCGAGACGAAGATCAAATTTTGATTTGAATTTATTTATTTCTTTCTTTGAAAGGCAACTTTGCTATTTTATGTAATGAGTGCCATGTCGCGCAATTGAAATAGTTTGTCACGCTAGGAACGCGTTGAAATGCTCGGTAATAATTGTGAGGGACAGTTGGTAGCGGTAATGAGTTATGTCCCCGTGGTGTTGGGGTAGCGCGCCTGCCTCTCACCCGGAGGCCCAGGGTTCGATCCCCGGCTCCGTCAGGGATTTTAAAATTGGCGTGAGGGTTGGAACGGGGTGCACTCAGCCTCGTGAGGACAATTGAGAAGCTGTATGAGAGTGAGACAGCGCCCCGATCACGAATACCAAGATTAACGGCCGAAGGGACCCGACGCGCTGATCACGCGTCACCCCAATATCTGCAGGCCAAATGGCTGGGCAGCGGTCGCTTGGTCGGCCTTAGCCCGTCATGGGCTGTGTAGTGCCAGCGGTTGAATGAGTTATGTTGAATTGTGGTACTATGCAATACTGGAAAAGGGTGCAATTTATGTTGAATTATGAGCGCTGGTTGCGTACTATGCCTTCCCTAAGTCGCTAATGTCGAAAGTCCTCAAAGTTGGGATACGGTTCCCGAGGCAGTTTTAAGGGATTGAACTCAGAGTCTCCCACGTCGAAGCCCCTAATATATTTGTTGTTTTATGGATTCTCTTACCCGCTAATGAGGACACTTCATAATTATACTTTACCGAAGCTAAAAGAATAGGTCTGTAGAACCAAATAATGTCTTGTTGTTAATTTGTATTATAAGCCTTGTCTTTCAAAAGAAACGCATTAAAGCAGCTGGTAGTAAACGCTGTATAGCCAGTCTCTCGTGGGAGCGAGACTGTGGGTCCCCCTCCTTCCATAGCCATAAATCAGACCCTTACAAACTCTCTTATAGAGAAAGGTCAAGAACGAGCTGTCTGGTTCACGTTACATGGATGTGATTAAGATTGTTTTAACGACCCAGTGTTTGAACTGAGGTCCTTTTACGTTCATTATTATCGCTTGCAGAATTCAGATCGTTGCTTCCTTAAGATATAATTGTCTTTGAAGACAATATAATAAAATTCCTAATTTTATTATTAAATGATTCAGTTGATTCACGAGTTATGATGAAAATGTTGAGATTTTGGGAGTAATCTTAAGTTGACTTGGTCAGTAGTTTTCTATAACTCGGGAATGCGCAAGTTTTTCCCTAGCACGGTAGTGAGTTGGTAGCTTCAGAAGAGAGATGGTAACAGATGAACATTATGGGAGCCCAAAATAATTAATAAGTAGCCATAATATAATATTGTGATTAAAGCTAGATATACTCATGTGAAAACTATATGGTGTGTGTTTAATTGTTAACACGATGCATGTAAGCTTTACTGAGCCATTTGGAGCTCGTTTTTAAGGAATTAGGATTTGTGCTATATGGGAGTGAAACTCAGATGAAGTTTTTTTTTTTTTTTGGATAACCATTAATTATTATTTTGTGATTATTTAATTTGAATTTCTTGTTCATCTTTGGACAAGTGTGAAGTGTAGTGTCAGTGTTTTATGTTTATTTTGTAGTGCCATATTTTAAATAATTAAATGTTTTGATAGTAGGATTTTGATTTTGTTTATTTTTGGAAGTGTATCCTATGCTTAATCCAGAGTGTGTAAGTCACAGAGTGGGAGAACATACCATGAACCCCGATACTCCCGACTGAGCATTGCTGGCGAACTGTGATTTGCATATTTCATTGTTGAAATGGGCACAATATAACCCTTATACACACATGAAAAAACTCAGCCGTCAACACTATGGAATTAATGAAACAACCCCATGCTTTGCCTGTCTCTGATTTGGTTTCAGAGCTATCACTGTCCGTTTGCGAATCTTAAAGTCATGGCACCCTATTCCCATCTACCGTTCGATGTATTATGGTAGGACCTTCGGGTTGTGGAAAGACCAATGTTCTGCTGAATATTATTACCGCGCCTCATGGCCTACGATTTCAAAATATTTATATTTTTGCCAAACCCTTGTACCAACCTCGGTACGTGTATCTGGAACAAATTATGTCTTCGTTAAATAAAGAAGCCATGGGCTATTTTACATTCACCTCCCCTCAAGATGTCATTCAACCAGACCGCATTCAACCAGATTCCATTATAATTTTTGATGATATTGCCCCTCAACGACAGGCCATTATTCAAGAGAATTTTAGTATGGGACGCCATAAACAAGTGGATTGTTTTTATCTCGCACAGACCTATTCTAAAATTCCCAAACAGTTGATTCGTGACAATGCCAATCTCATCGTTCTCTTCCGCCAAGACTCTAGAAATCTCTATCATATTTTTCAAGATCATGTGAATCCAGACATGTACTTTACAGCTTTCACACAATGGTGTGCCTCATGTTGGAACCATCATCCCCATGCCTGTTTGGTCATAAATAAACAGAGTGAACGATGTGAGGGACGTTATCGCTTGGGTTTTGGTCTTTTTATTTCTGTTTAAAAAGACCCAGGGTTTCACATTTCCTGTTAGTGTGTCATTCCCTTCACCATGGCGAACGCCATAGGGTACAAGAGACATGTTCAAATCATGCAGGGTATTATAGAGGTACGAAATACGATTCGACATAAATTTCGTGAATTACAACGTTTAAAAAACGTCAATTCTTTACCCATGATAAAACATGCTCCATCATCGGTTGATCCCATGAGGTTCAAACCAAATGCTTCTGCTGCTACTGCTGCTACTACCTCTCAAGCCAAACCCCTAACAAGTTCAAAATTTACTCAAACAGATTCCACACGACGGGTATAATCATCCTCCTCCTCCTCTAATGCTAGTCAACAAGAACATGAAGAAGAACAAGAAGAAGAACAACATGAACAAAGTGAAAGTGAAAGCGAAACCGTATTTAGTCCTGAAAGAAAAAATCCTAACCCCTTTAACAGTTTCTAAAAACAAAACAAAATCATCCGTCATAGCGGCAACACTGTCTTCCTCCACATCATCTCCGTTTTCACAAGTCTTGGCAACCCCTCAAAATGAAGCTCAACTCAAAAACATTTTAATCAAACATTATGGGGCAACACTGGAACCGTATCTGACCCTTCTATTTATTGGAAAGTCAGATACCACGTATGGTGTTCGCTATGAGAATGATAGTTTTAAAATTGGGGATTCATCCATAAAATTTGCTCGTACGAAAGCTGTCATTAAAAAGATCAACTGTAAATTAACACCAGGTCTGTTAAAGCTGCGATTCTCTCGCACCCCCTCTCAACCAGATTTAACGTCCGAGGACCTTGCTAAATATAAATCCATTTTATTAGACACCAACGCTCACAAAAGAAACTATAAATCCTCTCAGCAGCTCAATGACAATATATCCCAAAAATATAAAACCATCATTGCAAACATGTTTGGTAAGCAAAAACATCACTTGGCCTCTGGTGTAAGGTTTAAGAAATTAAAATCCTACATAGATATAACCCTTTGGAATAGTCCCAATCAGTTAGTAGAGCGCTTATACTTGCTTCATGCATCAAACAAGCTGGTCACACTGGAAATGAGGCATAAATCGCCCACATGGAACAACAACTCCGAGATGCTAAAATTATCTTATAAGCCATCCCCCATCAAAGTGGGCATCGCTCATGAATTGCATAAACCAGCCCGACGCATTTATGAACGCCGTCGTATCATTTCCAAAGGAATCGATGATTTATGGCAGGCAGACGTGGTTGAGATGATACCTTATTCTAACGTTAACGATGGCCTACGCTATATGTTGACCGTCATTGATGTCCATTCCAAAATGGCTTTTGTTCAACCAGTAAAAAATAAAACTGGTGTCTTAGTCACAAAGGCCTTTCATCATATTATTTAACTATCAAAATGTCAACCTCACTTGTTACAAACCGACCAGGGGAAAGAATTTTTCAACAAGGATTTCGCCAGTTTTCTCAAATCTAAGGATATTCACCATTACACCACCTATAGCAATCTCAAAACTAGCGTATTTGAACGCTTCATCGAACATTAAAAAGTTATATGTGGAAATAGTTTACAATACATGGTTCCTATCGACGGATAGACTGGTTACCTTAACTTGTGTCACGATACAACAACAGGATTCATTCCACTATTGGTATGAAACCACGTCTCGTCACCAAGAACCAACCCAGACTCAATAGACTGTTTAACCCTATAAAAAGGGTTGACCCCAAGGCGACAACGCGTTAAAATTGGGGATTTTGTTTGCTTCAGTAAACATAGAAGTGTGTTTTCAAAATCGTACACTCCACAGTGGTCGACAGAAATTTTTAAAATTCGCCAAGTAAAGCTAGGTCAACCAGTGACGAATCTCTTAGAAGATCAGAGCGGTCAACCCATTCAAGGACGAATCTATTATGAAGAAGTGCAAAAAACATTATAACCAAACGATTATCTCATTGAACGAGTAATTAAAGTCAAAGGTGCAAAATATTTAGTAAAGTGGTTAGGGTTTCCTTCCACGTTTAACTCATGGGTCAATAAACAGGCTTTTTTGTAATATAACCCTATTTATTTATTTAGTTATTTAGAAAGATTTCCCTTTCCAAAAAGATGTATCACATAACCTTTCACTAATCCCACACTTTTGTTTTTGTACACGTTCAATGTCCTCTTTGTTCAACCCCATGTGAATCTTGTATCATCATGTTATACACTCACCCATCGTTTCAAACTTTGCACTGCTTTATAAATACATTATGAACCAAGACTATGTCATACTCAGTAAAAAGCCACACTGAATAATGATACGTGTCTCTTATCTCTCTTGCTGCCGAGCACGCAAATGATAAGACCACATGCCTGCCTGGTTGCTCGCAGTGGACGGTCTCAAAACCTGCTATTCTCCCTTCAACAAAACTATCACTCTGTGTGTGAGTGAATAACATTTTTTTTAGCAACTTCACAGTGCCTGACATGCCAAAACAACGTGACTTCAAATCTGGTTTCTTTACTTTTTCCTCTTTTCCTCAAACATAACGAAAACGAATTTTCGACCAGAAACCATGTTTCCAGCTTTTCACCATTTAAACACCTACATCCCCGTAAAGAGGACGTCGAAACGAAAATAGCAACATGGTCGTCATAGAAATCGCTTGGTTCGTTTTCCAAATATCTTCAGAAATAAGGAAAAACACATTTTCTATAAAAAAAAACATGTTTCCAGCTTTTCACCTTTTCAACACCTACATCCCCGTAAAGAGGACAACGAGACAAAAACATCAACATGGCCGTCATAGAAAACACATAATTCGTTTTCCAAATATCTTCAAAAATAACAAAAACACATTTTCCATCAAAAAACCATGTTTCCAGCTTTTCACCTTTTCAATATCTACAACCCCGTAAAGACGACGAGGACAGGAAGACATTAACATGCCCGTCATAGAAATCACATGATTCGTTTTACAAATATCTTCAAAAATAACAAAAACACATTATCGATCAAAAATCCATGTTTCCAGCTTTTCACATTTTCAATACCCACAACCCCGTAAAGAGGACGACGAGACGAAAACATCAACATGCACGTCATAGAAATCACATCATTCGTTTTCCAAATATATTGAAAAATAACAAAAACATATTTCCTTAAAAAACATGTTTCCAGCTTTTCACCTTTTCAACCCCGTAAAGAGGACAAAGAGACGAAAACATTAACATGCCCGTCATAGAAATCATATGATTCGTTTTCCAAATATCTTGAAAAATAACAAGAACACATTTTCCATAAAAAACATGTTTCCAGCTTTTCACCTTTTCAATACCTACATCCTCGTAAAGAGGACGAGGAGACGAAAAAAATAATAGCACATACGTCATCATCACTTTTTCAGTTTTCCAAATATTGGGGAAAATCACAAAAACCCATTTTTAGACCAAAAAAACATGTTTTCAGCTTTTTACCTTTTCAACACCTACATCCCCGTAAAGAGGATAACGACATCAAAAAATAACATGACACACGTCATGATAACTTGTTCGGTTTTTCCAAAAATTAGCAAAAATATGAAATACGCTTTTTAGACCCAAAACCATATTTTCACCATTTCAACACCTACATTCCCGTAAAGAGCACAACGAGACGAAAAAAAAACCGAATCCACGCACGCCCTCCTAGTATTACTCCTTCCTTGCCAAGGCCACCAGGGGCTCACAACTTCCTAAGTGACGGAGGTCTATCATTTTGACACTACTTATAGCGCTATGCTCTTTCACAATGCCTTATTATCACTCGAACACACTTCCGATTCACTTTCCTTGCTCATTGAAAGCGTCAAGTTCGTTTTATGAGTTCCAAAATTCGCGTTCAACAGGCTGCTGATTATACAGCCCCGTTCAACTGTCGTAAAGGTACTACCCTTCCTCTTAGTCTACCATTCTGTCGAGACGGCAAGTTCTACTTGAGTCAGTATCATACTTTTGTACACATTTTTCTCTTCCATCGGGATTATTAATTTATTCTCCCAATAATATTTTTATAATTTCAGGTAATGTTTCAAAGATAAAACCTCTTGTAATAAAAGCGCCTATTTTATTCTCACCCTTCTCCTTCTAATTCATAAGTCACCGGCATGCTTCCGCTCCGTCAGTTCTGCCAAGTTGGATTCTCAATCGGTGCTCTCGACTCTCAGGAATTGTCGATCATGTGACTCCAGTCACAGTATATTGGCCGTGTATCAGGCATTAATAGAAAGAAATGGAGACGAGATGTTCTGTAAATTGATAGTACAGTAACATTCGTATTTTATCCGTGCAGTTAAGTATATTAGTATTACTTCGAAAAGTACTTCAGGTCAACAAATTACTACATCCTGGACTTGTGTTACAAACCTAGCGGGTGCTATTGGTACGTAAGGTTATGTGAGCCGACGAGAGATAGCGTGGCATGTATCTTCTGTGACTTTGTATCGTTTCGTCATATATCGACCTACGTTCGATTGCTTCGACCCGTTGCTTTGGTAACAGTTGTTGACAGCAATAGAGAGTTGAGATTTATCATAAGCAGAGAAAGGATGTGAATTGAAAAACTATAAAGGAAGAGTTTAGGACGGCTAACGCCGTGCCTAGAGCTTCTAAGTCTTAACGTGGACTCTACATCTTACTCACACATATTAATTATCTACCACCGTTGGACCCCTGTTTCATTCTGAAAACCTTAAATATCGTAGGATACGTATGACATTTTATGCATGTGGCGAAGTTGTCCTTAAGAAGAATTAAACATCATTAATTAATATTTACCAAAAGTTAACTGTTTTTGGGAGCTGTTAACGTATGTTCATATGTTTTAATGTGGATATGAAAGGTGGTTGTGTTCGTGAACCTTTGTATTGTAAAGATGTTGGAATGATTGCTGTGTTACGTTGGCAGGATATGTGATTGTATGGATGATATGTGTTTAGTCTAACATGTTTTAACCTTATGGGTTGGTAGTTCGCTATTCATGATTCTGACTTCGGCATATGAGTGGATTTAGTCAAGGGTTGGTATGACTTTAATTATGTTTTGAAGGGGTTATGTTTTGGTCTCTCATCTTAACCTAAGCTTCAGATTTGCAATTTAATTACTGGTGACATAGACCTTATTTACGATGGATGTTTGGTTGGTATATGTGTACGATGTAGTTGGTATGTTTGTCAGTGTGGTTGATATGTAGTAGCCTCGCATGTGACCTTCGTGGTCTGCAATTTATTGCCGTGACTTTGGCCACGCATATTATTGGTGTCTGATCGCGTGTATGTTTGTAGGTTATGTATGATTTAGTATACCTTTGGTTCATGAAAACAATTACCTTCATATCTCTGGTTTTCTCATGTAAAATATGTTCTCCTGCCCAAGGTATTTAATTTTATAAGCTGATCCAGACACTCTCTTCTGTGATACAGTGATCATGTTGTTTGTCCATGGGATTTTCTCTACTTAATGTTTTTTATTTCAATTACCCTCTCCCTGGACCTTAGTATATCCACCTTGGAATCTGTGACATGTGTCTCCTGACACTTAAATTATTATTTATTTTACCCTCGATTCGACTCTGCTAACAGTCTGTAATTTAATTTTTATTCCTTTTTCTCGATTCCATCTTCTCTGATTCTCAACTTAGTTTGGATATTCCTTTATTATGAAATGTTTTTATATCTTGTTGCATACATGTATTATATATATATATATATATATATATATATATATATATATATGATTATATTGTTTTCCCTGTAATTACTACTCAGTGTTCTTTCCTGACAGTAGATATTAGTGTATTTAGTCTCTCATTTAATCTGGGTTATGGTAAGCAGAAGTTCAGCACGCATTCCTCCCCAAGTATCTTGTCTTCTTTGAGTTTCCCTTGTGTTGACGAGGTGTCAACATGCAATAGGATATATCCGTTGTTTTATTGCTTCGATTAGTACAGCCGTACGCTGAACATACAGCAGGCATCGCTGCGGAAATTAAGATGCAGTAGATTTCATACAGCAGGCATCGCTGCGGAAATTAATATGCAGTAGATTTCAACCTAGTAACGCAAAAGACACGAGAAATCACAATTCACTGCACTCTTCCCCGCAACGAGTAATGCTTCAGCTCGTTGCTCTCCTCGCAATCAGCTGACTGATTGTTTTGAGTCGATGACTGCGGAAAACATGACGGACGTTCTTACCAATATCTTGCACTAAGAGCGCTGTGAACAATCCCTCAGCCTCTCTATAGTATCTTTAACGCTCGTTGGTTGTAAGGGACTTGTACAGTAGTTTTGTTACATGTTTTAGCACTGAGGCGTGGTTTTCATAACATAAAGAAGGGAGTTGGTGAGTGCAAAGAGTTTACCTGTTCTTCGAACAGCTCACTGGTATTTGTTATGCACGTACATTCTCCCTTCACCAGCACAGTTTCAAATGCCGTTAGCCATATTCCGAGGTTCTAGGTAGGTGCGACATCTCTCCCACCGGTTGGGGATAGTGGACGCGCTGTCAGTACGTTGGGTCCCCGCGGCCATTTTTCATGGTTTCAGAGTCCGGGGCGCTGCCTCACTGTCAGACAGCTACTCAATTGCCTTCACGAGGCTGAGGTGCACCCCGTTCAGGCCCTCATGTCAGTTTCCAAGACCCCGGGCCTCTGGGGTGACAACCAAGAATGCTAGGCACTATACCACGATGTGGTCGGATTGTGTTAATCATGTAGGCGAATTCAGAAGAAAAAGGAAAAAACACGCAGTAAGTAGATTGATAGTCATCTCTCCCTTATACATCATCTAACCCGCCCCAGTGGAGAGATGAAGAAAAAAAATATTTCTTAAAACATTTGTATTTCTTAGATAAGGTACACAACTGTATTCATAAATAGTGTGTACACAAAGATTCCATGAATTTCATCTTATTTTTAAGGTGAGGTGAATTCTCCATGAAAGTTTTAAAGACAGTGCACCGACGTTACACTAGATGTTTGTACATCACTGTTTGATCAACAATAGTCAGGCTTCTCACAACAAGTGCCCATGTTGTCCAGTAGGCCGGGCCACTATGAGCACTAAGTTTTATTTAGTACAATTCAGTGGTCTAGGGATTGATATTGTACACACACGGTAAAGTAATTGTTTAATCAGTCCTACTCTCTGTTCAAAATTCCCCGTTATTATAAATACACATGTTCAGTGAACAAGAGAGTCGATACTCATCAATCTACAGTAACTTGTTCACTTTTTTCCAGATTGCGGTGCCGGATTACGAACTTTTTTGGAATTGTCTATATCGAGGAAAGGATGAGGACGAGTACTTTGGGAACATGTTCAACCAAATCGTTACTGACGCTGGAGTGTGCTACACCTTCAACGCGTTGACTCCACAGGAACTGTTTGCCGATGATGTGTAAGTTGAGCAATTTGCAATACCGGTATTTTATCATTGTATGTGCTTCGCCTGTGAGTAATCCATCTCACTATTTTACGTATTCATGATGCTCATCATCGACTCCACTTCCACGACTTGTTTGGTAGCCTAATTATCAGTTGAATCTCGCCACCGAACAGCGCTGTATAGAAAATTGAATTTATGGCCAAACAATGATGCATGAGGCACTCTCCCCGTGCTGACGTGGAAAACACGGCCAAATGACATTTTGATGAACCTCGTTGCTAGGCTATAAGTTGGGCGCCAGGCGGAAGAACGCTGTACAGCACAACATAGTGACCGCGAGAGAGGTTTTTTATTTTATTTGTTTTAAGGGGTGGAACTACGAGGTCATCTGCCCCTAAACGAGAGATGTTGTGTTGAGTCCTAGTAGTGCAAATCGATTGAAAAATAAACGTGAGTGAGTGGAAGGATATTCAACGCAAGAAGTTGAGGGATCAGGGAAAGGCGTATATAAGTCAATGTGGGAAGAATATCCCGGCTAAACAGCCTCCAAACCAGGTAAGTGAAACGACGATGTAGGAACAGTCATATTCCACCATATTGAGATATCAAACCGGTGTTGTACAGGCTTTGGAGAGGCATAATGAGGCCGAATATGGTTTGTTATTCACCAATTATTATGTTGAATTGTTGAAAGTCGAAAGTTAACGTATTTGCGTTGAAGAAATGTTTTTCTTTGTTCCTGTACAGTTTGGTAAATGTCACGTACAGCGTTGTTCCGTGGCGCTCTCCAATTTTCCCCTATTCCATCCATTTTAGTGTGTATATATATGTGCAGTGTATGCTATTGTGTGCTGAGTAGAATAACGTACTGCCTTTCCAAGCTACGAAATTCTAAATACTGTAATTACATGGTAATGAACAGACTTTGAAACTTTGTACATTCAAGAAGGTAGATGTCCTTAATATTTTATATTATTACGTTGAAAATCGAGAATCTTATGACCATTATATGTAGCTTCTTGAATGTCAATTTCGGCGACCATTGACCAATTCAAAGGTAAATTATTGATTATAATACTTGAAAATCACGTATGGCCAGTATATTGACAATACATAGCTGACAAATTTGAAATTTTGGCGTCCAACTCCCCCTTAATATGACGGTGTGTGAGCTAGTAGCTGACTTAGGGAATTGAAATTCAAGTATCCACATTTCGCTAAGATGGAGGCAATATGAAAATGCGGTTAGGCTGCACGGAAAAATGGCTACCGCTCCCATAGTAGGCTATTTGTTCAGGAGTTTAGGAATGGATAAAAGAGGGTTTGGGGGAGGGGATGAGAGTGGGATTGGGGATGGACGTTCGTACACACACCTCACACACAGAATGACTCTCGCAGGAGCACATACTGCTCGAGTCCAAGCTGCGTGTACCGGAGAGGAATGAGGATCGCGGACGACGAGGAGATATGTGGGGGATTCCCTCTCCGTGCGTAGTAACAGAATCAAATACATTGATCGATGACTCACTCACTCACTCATTCGCAAGACCACAGTAGTGCTTTAGACAACGGCCCTATGTTAGCAGTATTGGAATAGATAGGAATTCCAGGAAACACAGCAGGCTGTCGACAAGCCCTTCTCTTCCCAACTCCCGCGTCACCTCATCCGGCAACTTAGCAGAGCTTGGACTCAAGCAGTATAAGCCTAAGGTATTTCGTTTTTATAAAAGTAGACAAAAATTGATAAAATAAAAGCAATGATTAGCTACAGAACAAGTAGACCACGGGTACGCCTGTAAGTAGAGACACTTGAAGTAAGTTATTTATTATTTTAAGAATATTCCGAGACAATGCTGCCAACTTAGACATATACCGTACTTCAGTAGCCGCGATAACATACCGTACCATTACCACTGTGTTCTTCAGTAGGTTATGTAATATGTTAGTAGCTTATCTGACGACAGTCTTAGACTCTGCAAAGGTGATTTCTTGCGGCATGCGACAATCTACCAGCAAGCTAGCGCTCTCGGGTTCGATTTAGGCTCAGTAGTGATGGGGGCCAAGAGGTAAGGTTACATTGTTGGTAACTTATTTAATGTGACGCGGACTATACAACACCATGTTTGTAGTGATGGGGGACAAATGGTAAGGCTACATTGCTAGTAACTTATTAAATATGACGTGGACTATATAATACCATGTTTGTAGTGATGGGGGATAAGAGGTAAGGGTACATTGTTGGTAACTTATTTAATATGAAACGGACTACACAACACCATGTTTGTAGTGATGGGAGCCAAGAGGTAAGGTTACATTGTTAGTAAATTATTTAATGTGATGCGGACTATACAACACCATGTTTGTAGTGATGGGGGACAAATGGTAAGGCTACATTGCTAGTAACTTATTAAATATGACGTGGACTATATAATACCATGTTTGTAGTGATGGGGGATAAGAGGTAAGGGTACATTGTTGGTAACTTATTTAATATGAAACGGACTACACAACACCATGTTTGTAGTGATGGGAGCCAAGAGGTAAGGTTACATTGTTAGTAAATTATTTAATGTGATGCGGACTATACAACACCATGTTTGTGATAGTGGGGGACAAGAGGTAAGGTTACATTGTTGGTAACTTATTTAATGTGACGTGGACTATACAACAACCATGATTGTAGTGATGGGGGGCCAAGAGGTAAGGTTACATTGTTAGTAACTTATTTAATGTGACTCGGACTATACAACACCATGTTTGTAGTGATGGGAGCCAAGAGGTAAGGGTACATTGTTAGTAACTTATTTAATATGATGCGGACTATACAACACCATATTTGTAGTGATGGGGGACAAGAGGTCAGGTTACATTGTTAGTAACGTATTTAATGTGACGTGGACTATACAACACCGTGTTTGTAGTGATGGGGGATAAGAGGTAAGGGTACATTGTTAGTTACGTATTTAATGTGACGTGGACCTTACAACACCATGTTTGTAATGGTGGGGGACAAGAGGTCAGGTTACATTGTTAGTTACTTATTTAATGTGACGGTTCAAATAAATATAAACTGATTATCTCAGCTAAAGAACTAATGCTTTGTATTTTTTCTATTTCCATGTCGTTTTTCAAGTCTAGGACTGTTTGCAAGGACTTGTTTCTTACCTCCTCTAGGGATCTCCATAACACCATCTCTGCTTATAGCTAAAATAAGTCACACAACACGGAACTTAGAAAACGAAACGAAATAATTGTTTTAATAAAAATACTAAAATATAAATAAATAAATAAATAAATAAATAAAAACTTCCCTATAATCTACTAGGCCTATATATTTGTTAAATACCACTCACTCACTCACTGACTGACTCTTTCATTCATCACGAAATCTCAGAAACCACCGAACGGATTGGAATGAAATTTGGTATGCCGCTTCCTCAAGGGCCGCAAAAGCCCATTAAAAAGGATTTTTGGATATTCAGGTTCTAAAGGGGTGTTACGGGGGTTGACCTGCATTTCATTGAATAGCAATATCTCCCGATTGGTTTCATTGGGGGATGTGATACTCGGCATATAAACTCACTATTAAAAATCAGAAAACACATGTCCGAGGGTTTATCGATGTGGTGTATATTATGAGGTGAAAGGGGGGAAAAGTGGGTGTTGAAGGATTCCTAACGGAGCGTGTATCTCTTAAACGACATAGGCGAGGAGTTTGAAACTCTGCGGAGAAATCAGCATAAAATAAGTAAATAGGTGTTTGACCGTTTTTTCATAAATCCAATTTAAGGGGCCCATGGGGAGGGGTGAAATTCTGGGGGGGGGGGGAACAGGAAAAAAAAGTGTCCTAACTGATTGTCTGACTGATTCACTCATCAAACTCACGGAAAAAACTGCTTAAAAATAAGTAATTAGCTGTTCGACAGTTTTTTTCATAAATCAAATTTAAAGGGTTCATGGGGAGGGGTAAAATTCTGAAAAAAACAATTGAAAGAAAATGTCC
Organism: Meconema thalassinum; assembly: GCA_946902985.2. Lineage (NCBI taxonomy): Eukaryota > Metazoa > Arthropoda > Insecta > Orthoptera > Tettigoniidae > Meconema > Meconema thalassinum. Next base: position 810,719,592 of record OX336388.2, read on the forward strand.
TGACTCACTCACTCACTCATAATCGCCCAGCCAAAATTATTGAAGTTAGATACATGACAGGTTGGGGATATGTTCATTGAAAGTCAAAACCGTCTACTAAGGGATGATTTTCGGATATTTAGTGAACCCTTATTAATCTGTCGATGAATAAGTCTTCATGATTTTATTATTATTATTACTGAAGCCCAGGCAGTACATGTTGAAATTGACAAAGGGGGAGCCAAGGTAGTGTGTTGCAATGATTACAACAGAAGCAAGCTTGGTAGTTATTCCTGAAGACGACCGGTTAAGCCGAGTTCAAGGACAAATTATGTACCAACGCGCACCTAAATTGGAGTCATTATGGGAGTATCATGAGTAAAGTTTCAACCGATCCAGGATTGAATCAGCCAATCAGAAGAGACCACGCCAAAGCCAAGCGGTGAATTGCGTACCCTGGAAAAAGGCGCGGAAACGCATATCTAAAGAACCGCCGATCCGAATTAATTCCGCATAAGTGTATTGAGACGTTCGGATAAAATGATGAAGATTGATACTAGTCCCAAGTTTGTGAGGTGAAACCTCCAGATTATTTTTACAAATTCTCCCCACTCTACCTCATTCTGTCAGTTTTCAATAAATTGATCGGTGATGAGCTGTTTAGGACACAACTTTATTGAGCTCTGGTGAGCAACGTTCACGTCACTCTGCGTCACGATTTTCAAGCTCTAATGAGCATACTTTACTAACATTTCACTTTTTGCTCAAGGGAGCAGTGTTCACGTGTAGCAGTGGAGATCTCTAGGCGAGATAAGGGCTGCAAGTTAGACAGGTTTAAGACTTGTTTTCAAGTGAGTGACGTTGAGTTTGAACAGTGTATTTATGTAAATTTTTGTATTATATTTTTCAGTGATATTTGTGCGTGTGTTAAGCAAATGCTAAGATAGGGCAAGTCTACGATCAGTAATCGCATTAGGACATATTTTTGAGTGAAAGTAGTAGCTCACAGCGATTATAGCTAGGCATATTATTAACATTGAACATTTCTGTCTAAGAAGCTACGCCAAGATGTCTGATGTATGGTCGTGTGACGAAATGATGTGCATCGCTTCTACAACTACGTCGACGATGGAGGGCTAGATTTCCCGTAGGGAAATGCACCGGGATGGAGGTTAATGTTCTGCAAGCTGAAACGGTGATGTACAAAAATTGTTTTACTCAATATGTAGTTAGATAAGGCGCGGGAACGTTGTAAATAGTTCATTCTTGTTTTTCTTGTGTTGAGATTTTTTTTTGTGTGCCGACACTATTATCTTTAAATGTACGTTGGCGCGTGGCCAAATTTGTTTGTTGTATATTTTTTCTTTGGAGTAATATTTAGTGTACACGGCGTGTGTATTTGATTCTTATCCATGCGAATGCGAAACTCGTTATATTCGATAAGTGGTGCTTTATTAAAGTTCAATTTTTATAGGAAAAGGGGGTAATTATTGTAAGATTTTTATGATGAACAGGTTTTTATTCATACTAGGGTTGCCGAGTGCAACAAAATTAAGATGTAACTGTAGAACACCTTAGTTCTAATTTTTTTTAGATTTTTTGAGTCCTTTTCAGGTTCTTTAGTTTCGGACTAGATTGGAAGCGCAAGCTGGTGGAAAATATTTATGTCATTTATTTCAGGTTTCTGTCAAACCCATACGTGTGATTCAGGTGTATGTTCTTGTGTCAGGTGTGTGTATTGATTCTTCGTGATGAGGGGTAGGTGGTGCTACCGCCCTCATATTGTTGTTGTTGTATTTTGATGGAAAGGCAGAGCGCTCTAGGAGGCTACTGTACCTTGTCCAGTGCTGATTCTTGGATTTCCTAGGGGAAATGCTGAGATATTTTATTCTGACACACACACGTATTTTATGTGCTTTGGGAGCACGCTTCTTCGAGACTCGAACCCATGCAACGGCAGGTCGAGGTTATTGACACGTGGGTTGACAGATGTGCAGATTTCCACTTAGCGCCCGTCTAGGTCTCGTGACTCGTCTGTTAGGCAGTCCAGCTGACGGACTGACCCCTATAAGCTATCATTAGCAAACCTGTTCTTTTGTGATGGTCATTTGGACCATAATTAATTGGGGAGTTCGCCATGTCTGTTACGAATTATCGCATATCGTATGAATGGATATTGTTTTAATGATTTAAATGTTGGCTATGAGCCTAGTTATTTTTTATGACTCATTTCATGTTAGGTTGTCTGTTGTGACACCTTGTGGTGTAGTTATATTTACTTGTAAAAATGACAAGCGGTCATATGTGTATTTCTTTTATTGGTCACGTGTTAATTTACTTGTGTTGATTTTTGAAAAGTCCTAAGTTTAGGCATTAATGTTTTTGCTACGGCAGTTTCTTGATTCCAATTTCATGCGGAAATTATTTGTTGTTTTATTTAGTGTAGGAAGTGTCGGTTTAATTTAAGTAGTGTATAGTTGGTTCCCCGCGTCTGTCTAGCTCTAGACGATGCAGATTCGTCCTCTGAAGGTTTACCGGATGGTGACGAATCTCGCATTTATTTGTACTCATCGTTAAGCATGTAGAACAGCCGCACACGTACACAATGTCATTGAAGTATTTGGGACATTTGGTCCAGTTTATAATCTCTACTGAGATTAGGCCTAGTTATGGCAAGTAATTAATTCAAGTGGGAGTCATTTGGGAGTTTGTGTTTGTTTTTATTTGTGATTAGTTGATCTGTTATTAAATTCATTTGTTTTAACCCTGGTATTCACTTCTTCCTGCATGTTATTTTGTTATGTGATACCCTGCATGTTAATGAAGCGCTTTAACAACAACTTACGAAATGGACTGTTACACCCCCCGAAACTGAGTCTCATAAGCTTCTTTGCAAGGGTTCATTAGGTTTAATGGGATCTTAAGAGGGTAAAACCTGCATTTCATTGAATAACAATATCTCCCGATAGGTTTCATCGGGGTATGTGATACACGGCATATAAACTCATCATTAAAATATAAGAAGACACGTGTCTGAGGATTTTTCGATGTGGTGTATATTATGCGGTGAAAGGGGTGAATAGTGGGGGTTGAAGGATTTCTAACGGAGCGTGTATCTCTTTAACGACATAGGCGAGGAGTTTGAAACTCAGCGGAAAAAATCAGCTTAAAAATAAGTAAATATGTGTTCGACTATTTTCTTTTCATAAATCCTATTTAAGAGGCCCATGGGGAGGGGTGGAATTCAGGAAAAAAAACAGGAATCAAAGTGTCCTAACCGATTGACTCACTCACTCTTCAAACTCAGGGGGAAAAACTGCTTAAAAATAAGTAAATATGTGTTCGACAGTTTTGTTTTCGTAAATCAAATTTAAGAGGTTCACCGGAAGGGGTGAAATTCTGAAAAAAAAAATTGAAAGAAAATGTCCTGACTCACTCACTCACTCATTATCGCCCAGCCAAAAACAATGAAGTTGGAAACATGGCATTTTGGGGATATGTTCTTTGTATGTCAAAACCGTACACTAAAGGAGGATTTTTGGATATTCAGGTTCTAAAGGGGCCTTAAGGGGGTTAAACCTGCATTTCATTGAATAGCAGTATCTCACGAATGGTTTCATTTGTGGATGTGATACTCGGCATATAAACTAATCATTAAAAATAAACAGACATATGTCTAAGGGTTTTTCGATGTGGTGTATTATTATGAGGTGAAAGGGGTGAAAATTGGGGGTTGAAGGATTCCTAACGGAGCGTGTAGGCCTATCTCTTAAACGACATACCGGTAGTCGATAAATTTGAAACTCAGCGAAAATAAATCAGCTTAAAAAATAAGTAAATCGGTGTTCGACCATTTTTTTTCATAAATTCAATTTAAGTGGCCAATTGGGTGGGGTGAAATTCTGGGAAAAAAGGAGAGAAAGTGTCCTAACTGACTGACTAACTCACTCACTCATCAAACTAAGGGTAAAAAGACAGCTTAAAAATAAATTAATAGGTGTTCAAGCGTTTTTTCATAAATCCAATTTTAAGGGGCCCATGGGGAGGGGTGAAATTCTGGTAAAAATAATTGAAGAAAATGTCCTGACTGACTCACTCACTCATCACGCCCAGCGAAAACTATTAAAGTTGGAAACATGAAATTTTGGGAATATGTTCGCTGTATGTCGAAAACGTCAACTAAGGAATGATTTTTATTTATTCGGTTTTTAAAGAGGTGTTAAGGGGGTAAACGTGCATTTCATTGAATAACGATATATCATGAGTTGTTTCTTTGGGGATGTGATATTCGGTATATAAACTAATCATTAAAAATAATCAGACATATGTCTAAGGGTTTATCGATGTGATGTATATTATGAGGTGAAATGGGTGAAAATTGGGAGTTGAGGGATTCTTAACGGAGCGTGTATCTCTTAAACGACATAGGCGAGAAGTCAGAAAATCAGTGAAATAAAAACAGCTTAAAAATAAGTAAATAGGTGTTCGACCGTTTTTTCATAAATCCAATTTAAGGGGCCCATGGGGAGGGGTGAAATTCTGGGGGAAAAAATAGGAAAGAAAGTGTCCTAACTGATTGACTCACTTACTCACTCATGAAACTCAGATGGAAAAACAGCTTAAAATAAGTCAATAGTTGTTCGACCGTTCTTTTCATAAATCCAATTTAAGGGGTTCATGGGGAGGGGTACAATTTTCAAAAATAAATGAAAGAAGATGTCCTGACTGACTGACTCACTCATTATCGCCCAGCCAAACTTATTGAAGTTAGAAACATGACATTTTGGGGATATGTTCGTTGTATGTCGAAAACGTCCGCTAAGGAAAAAGTTTTGGATATTCAGGTTCTAAAGAGGTGTTAAGGGGGTAAACGTGCATTTCTTTGAATAACAATATCTCACGAGTGGTTTCATTTGGGGATGTGATACTTGGCATATATACCAATCATTAAAAATAAGCTGATACATGTCTAATGGTTTTTCGATGTGGTGTATATTATGAGATGAAAGGGATGAAAAGTGGGGGTTCAAAGATTCCTAACGGAGCGTGTATCACTTAAACGGCATAGGCGAGGAGTTAGAAACTCGGAGGAAATCAATCAACTTAAAAATAAATAAATAATTAAAATAAATAGGTGTTCGACCGTTTTTTCATAAATTCAGTTTAAGGGGCCTATGGGGAGGGGTGAAATTCTGGAAGAAAAACGTCCACTACGGAAGGATTTTTGGATGTTCACTCTCATCGACCAACCAAAACTATTAAAATTAGAAGAATGATATTTTGGGGATATGTTTGTTGTTTGTCGAAAACGTCTACTAAGGATATTCAGGTTCTAAAGGGGTGTTAATGGGGTTAAACCTGCATTTCATTGAATAACAATATGACACGACTATGACGCGAGCGAAGCCGCGGCTACCTGCTAGTAATAATAATAAATCAATTAACACACATATACCTCTTCCATTCATGAGACTGAAGTCCACACGACTTTCTACATAAGCTGGTTACATTTTGAGTGGCCTCTGCCATTTACAGATCAATAAAACAATTAGCGAAAATGTTACAGAGTGTCTGACATTCCTTTATAAATGTTTAACATACTGTAGCTACGCGTGTTGAGAACTGCACTTGCTTGCTGTCTCGTTGTTGTGACACGATTCATTCAGATCTTCCCTCGCTAAATCCACACCTGCACGCTTCCTTACCATTATGTAAGCGAGCCTGAGATATAACTGGCCGCTTACTCGTTTGCCACCTGCTTACAAAATCCCGTTTCATTTTAACAAGGAAAATACTGTGACATTGCTGTCAGAGTCAGTTCCCATTCTCATTCATTCACACATCACAAAAACCTTCATAAATACTTTTTTTCTTTACTAAATACACTCACACAATACCATTCTATTCCTCACACAACTTGCGTCATTTGCAATTGACGAAGTTCCATTCATTAATATGTCTTCACTAACTCACACTCTCATCTCAAAAACACTCGTCCCCAAATGCTCTAAACATTTTAAAGATGTGAAAAAAATATTACAAATAATAATTCCCTTAATTAAATCATTTTGAATTGTTTATATACATTATTTATACTTGTCCATCATATCAAGTTAACTTTTTTAGTGTACTCGACTCGTTATTATTAACATTAGCTACATATTAATGTTCCCTCTTCTACTTTCTTTAAGAATACTAAACCATTTAGTCTGTATTAGGTTTCAAAGTCATTTTCGGTCCAATATGACCAATCAGTTAAGATAAGTTCATATGATTATTACTCAACTCCAGGTTTAATAAAGTTTTAATAATAGTTTAGTAAACAAAGATTAATTCCGTTTCCCAAATACGTTTCCTCCTACTTTTCTACTATCTTTCCCTCTATACCGTGAATCTACTTACAAATCAGAGTTCTCATTAACTCTACTCAATATAACCATGCTTCAATCTTCACACAACAGTACTACAATGCAGTAATTCCTTCAATACGGCAAACACCTTCTTATTTCAACATAATATATATATTCGCAGTCTCCTATACTTCTGTATACGGCATTAATCCTTCTCGTACACTCATAATAATAATAATAATAATAATAATAATAATAATGCACGTCAGAGTAGCAGTGGAAGATAAATCCAACAATGTCGCAAATGGACGAGGGAAAAGATATCTTGCCCGATCCGGTGCTGAGCCCATAGTGTGCGGAGCAGACAAAAGATGATTTCCAAAAACCCAAATGTAAACAAATAATTACTTAATGCAATGATCAAAAGTTCAAAAGAAAAAGAATCTCATGAAATTAATTAAAGAAAACCCAGAGGCTTGTTAATCGTGCCTTTGTTACATCACAAAAACAAGATTGACAAAATCGAGATTTCTTGAGGGACAAAAACACTTTTCCTTGGAGATGGATTTCCCGGAAGCTCGTCGCTCACACTGAAAGTAACTTCACCCTTCCTATAGGGTGGGGGGAAAGAATTCACTGAATTCCTTAAACTCAAAGAAAAACAAATTTTAATACAATGTAAATAAAGTGAAAGGTAATAAAAGGTTAATAACTTGAGAGGGGGGAGGGGGGAACGATTTCGCACGCAACCAAGCGTTGTGCTACCATTGCGCCGGATAGGTCTAGTAATAATAATAATAATGCGCGTCAGAGTAGCAGTGGAAGATAAAATCAAGAAGGTCGCAAATGGACCAGGGAAAAGATGTTTTGACCGATCTGGTGCTGGGCCCACACTGTTTGGAGCAGACAAAAGATAATTTCCAAAAACCCAAATGGAAACAAATAATTGCTTAATGCAATGATCAAAAGTGCAAAAAAACTCATGAAATTAATTAAAGAAAACCCAGAGGCTTGTTAATCATGCCATTGTTACATCACAAAGACAAGATTGACGAAATCGAGATAAGTATAAGGGAGGGGAACTTAAATATAAGAAATGAAAAGACACGGGAGCAATATTACTTAAAATATAGAAATGTATTAAAGATAAAAGAAAGAGCGTGTACACGAAATAAAAAATACTTAAAATAAAGAAAAGGGGCAACCTAAGATAAGATCAATAATACAAAAGAAACCTAATACCAAGAATAAAGAATTCAAAAACTTAAAAAACTAGAAAGCACGACAGGACCTGAGTACAACTCAACCACATGAATGTAACGAAAATATACGAACATGAAATAAAATAAAATGAGACTTACAAAGTGCAGAGAGAAACGACAAACATGCAAAAAAGTCAAAAATCGAACTGCAACAAGACGCGAAGCTTTTCATGATGTTATGTAAACATACCGGAGGGAGGGGGGGGGGGGGGGTGAGAGGAGTAAAACAAAGGGGAGAGAGAGCTAGCGGAGATAGGAAGAAGAAGAAACGGGGGTAGTCATTAAGGTACGTAATACGGTGAAAATCAAAAGAGAAAACAAAACTAAAGGAAAATGAAGTATACGGAGATACATTACAATACAATTGCCTTGGGACGAAAGAGACCAGTAAAACTCGAAAGCACGCAAAAAGAAATTGGCTTATACTCCAACATAATGCCGCACCAACGCGACATATAAAAAAAAGAATAATATGACATAGGAGCTGGAGAAATCCCAGTTAACCACCGTCACATATATTCTATGAACAAAAGGGACACGTATTAGTGGGAGACGTTGGACATGAGTCCCGTTCCCTCACATATACTGTCCGCAAACAAAGGTCCAATTGCAATCAAACAAACAAAACGTTTGTGGCACAAAAGGGACACCGACGCAAAAAAAACGAGCACCACGGCCCAACAGAAAACATATATAAGCCAAGACGAAGAAACGCAACACTTTCGAATCTTACAGGTATTAACTAAAATAAATAAACCACGAGGAGAGTAAATAACGAAAGGAAAAAAAGGACTCCGCCCTATGACATTACTTAAGGTCTCGGAGATCAGCTTCAAGGATTATAATTCAAACAGCAACATCTTTAAAAGGAGAGAGAATTAAGCAAAAGAAGAAACACAGAATATAAAATATTACATTCACGTTAGATGGAAATACATTGAGTCGTACTCACGTCCTGTTGCGCCATTAGAGTGGGCCTCTGTCCGAATATACACGTTCGCCCTACATCTCGGGACGTCCAAGACTGAATCAGCTTCAGTCCCCCAGAGAGGAGAGAAGCCTCCCAGAAATATAAAATGCATAGTTTGGGAGTGGTTCAAACTCGCGTCAATTATTGGCAGAGCCAATAGCAGAACAATTGACACAACAAAACGCAAGGTAAGCAAAAACATTAGCCAATACGAGAGAACTAGGTAGTATGTGGCTAGGGGGTTGCACAACGTTAGACAAAGTGATACATACAGATAATTTGCGTGATTTTAAACACGCTAGGTGTGACTGGAGGTGTCACAACACATTACAATAATAATTATAATAATAATAATAATAGACTAATAATAAATTTAGAAAAGTGGTTCACAATTATCCTTTTGTACTTGCATTAATTCAACTTGCATTCACTATAGCGTTGCTCCAAACAATTGCTTACATTGTCAACAGCAATATCTTTTCTTATTACTTTGCACTCGTTTTCAAAACGATCATAGAAGTTGCTGAGGAAAGATATCCGTAAATTTACTTTATACAGTTCCTCTTTATTTATCAATACTTTGTTACTAGACATGTTAAAAAAACATTAATGCGTTTCACCAAACTGATCTTAACTTCAAAGTTACACGGTTGCAACATTACGTTCACAATATAACGTAACATTGTTTTGTGTAAAAATAACGACGAGTGTTATTTAAGTGTCCAATGAAAATCAATCACGACTGGAATAGACTCTATCTGGGCTCCCTGCTGTCGGATAAAATTCTCTTCTAAGAAGATACGACTCAAATAAAGTTTCATTTAAGGTAAGTAGAATGCATTCTTTCAAATAAATGGTTTGTCAATTACTGAATGTAACTCCATTCTATACTAAGAATGTCCATGAGTACATGACTTCATAGCCTAATCATGACGAATATTACTTGCCAAATCGACGAATGTTTAAAATATTAATAATAATAATTCACAATATCACACGTAGTTTGCTCCCCCTATACTAGTAATTTCTTCTTACAGTAAGATGCCCAGCTCATTTCACCCAAAATGAATTTAATAGACATCCAAGACAAAAATTGTCTGAAATCCAATCTCAAAAAATCGAAGAACGTCGAATACTAATCATCATCATTTATTGCATTTGACAGGCCATTAAGACCCATAGCAGAAAAACAAGGGTATACAATTCTTGATTACAATATAAATAGCAAGCATAACATAATATATAACATTGTATTTCATAACAAGAAGAATGATTTCAGCTTCTCAAATAATGGTTGCATATATTAGACCAACGATTTCTATCCCTGGCATCTTCCACACTTGCACCTGGATCTACCTGGTTCAGTGCCAACATAACTCGATCTTTCCATCTCGTTCTTGGTCGACCTCTTGGACGTTTTCCCGTTGGCTGAAAATTGAACACACGGTTCGGGAGAGTACCTTCTGCTCTGATAATGTGTCCTAACCATTGTAATCGTCTTCTCTCTATCTCTCTACTGATGTCTGCCTTTTTATAAATTCGATATAACTCCTCTTTACTCCGTCTTTCCCAACTGTCAGTTTCTGGGCAGTATTTTGGGCCATAGATTTTCCGCAGCATTTTTCTTTCCAATGCACATATACGTTCTTCAAAAGTTCTTGGAGTCGCCCGCGTTTCACATCCATACATTAAAACAGGTCGTACTAGGGTGACGTGACGTGAAAATTCGATTCATGCTATAGGAAACATGAGTAGCGTTGGTGACTCTTTGTCTTATTTCCTTTTCTATTTCACTTTTGTTTGACAATATTGATCCTAAATATTTGAATGATTCAACTGTCTCAAATTTGTGCGATAACGATCGGAATATTCTGTCGACGTGATATAATCATGTATTTTGTTTTCGATTCATTAACCACCAACCCCATTTTCTTTGCTTCCAGTAGGAATCTTGATGTATCAGTCGTTACCTGATCCAAAGTGTTCCCCATGGTCACCACATCATCAGCAAATGCAAGAATTATGTCGGATCCGACCATCTGCATTTCCCTATTCCAACCAGTTCCACGTTTAATCTTTTCCAATGCTATATTGAAAAGGACTGGGGCTAGAGGATCTCCTTGTCTTAGTTCACTTTGAACGCTAAAGGATTCTGATTCTTGATTTGCAAACCGCACCTGGCATCTAGATTCAGAGTAACAGGTCTTGATCAACCTTAATCACTTCATTGGAATACACATCTCGTGCATAGCCGTCCATAATACTATACGGTTTATACTGTCATAGGCCTGACGAAAATCAATAAAGATTAAATGCAATTCCTTGTCAAATTCGTAGAATTTCTCCAATGTAAAGATGTGGTCGATAGTAGACCGACCAGATACAAAACCACATTGGTATGAGCCTATAATGTCTGCCAAAAATGGCCTAAGTCGATTCATAAGCAGTGAGGTAAACATTTTATATCCTATCTCGAGTAAGACAATCCTTCGGTAGTTAGAAGGTTGTGTGGCATCACCTTTCTTAAAAATGGGGCATATCACGGCTCTTTTCCACTCACTTGGAATAACTTCTTTCCTCCAAATATTAACAATTAATTGTTGCAGATTTTTCATTAACACTGCTCCACCATACCTAATCAACTCGGCAGTAATTCCACTTCCTCCCGGAGCTTTGTTGTGCTTTAGAGACTCCACAATATGTCTTATCTCATCAGTAGTTGGCTCAGGTACTTGAATTTCCGCCGTCATCATTGGCACCTGTGCATTTATAGCATCCATCTCAACATGAACATTTAGTAACTGATCAAAATGTTTTCCAAATAGATCTGCCTGTTCTTCAGGAGGTACAACTTCTCCATCTTCGTCCTTTAGTATTAGTGTATGTTGCTTGTAGATTCCCCTCGCAGGGTTAACCATTCTAAAGAAGGATCTCGATGCTTTCTTGGATTCCTCTATTGCTGTCAGTAGTGCCTTACCATGATCCCGTTTTTTCTGTCGTTTTTTTTTGTCGTGTGGCCTCCTGAGAGGCCGAGTGCAGGTCTTTCTATTCGACGCCCATGGGCGACCTGCGCGTCGGGATGAGAGATGGAATGGATGAGGATGAATGAAACAGGGCAAGGATGTGGAAGGAATCGGCCGTGGCCTATCAGAAGGTACCGTCCCAGCATTTGCCTGGTGTTGAAAATGGGGAAACCACGGAAAACCATTTCAAGGACGGCCGACGGTGGGGCTCGAACCCACGCGTCTACCGAGTCAGCAGAGAGCTTGGTCCCATGACCTAATGCTGTGCTTTAGCCAGCTGAGCCAATGCTGTCGGTTTCTGTCGGATGAGTCGATATGTCATACGTCTCACTTCCATATACGCTGCATTATTATCTTCCGATGGATATTTCACCCATTGCAATCTCTTTATTGTTCTGTTTTTCACTGCGACTTGACACTCATTATCAAACCAGGGTTTGTTTTTGGTTTTTGGTCGCTGTCCCAAAACTTCATTTGCTCTTTGTAGAACTGCCCTCCGCAAAACAGACCACTGCCCTTCCACATCTTCTAAAGTATTTGATGTAGGTAGGCACTCCTTGATTCTATCTTGATATTCTTCCCTCACAGACGTAAGGGCCAATTTATCTTTGTCCGGGTTGACCATTTCTTGCTTTCGCTTTCGCCATTTGGTAGACAGCTTGAGGCGCAATTTCATTACTACTAGAAGATGATCTGAATTCATATCCGCTCCACGGAATGTTCGTACTTGTTCAACACATCCACGGTGTGTACCATCTACTATTATGTGATCAATCCGATTCCTCGTATCTCCACCTGGTGATATCCATGTTGCTTTATGTATTTCTTTACGTAGAAAATATGTGCTGCTGATGACCATTCTTCTGTCATATGCAAATGTGATCATTTTGATACCATTTTCATTGCTATTGACATGGAGACTATCTGGTCCGATGGTTGGACGATATTCGTCTTCACGTCCAACTTGTGCATTAAAGTCACCCAGTATGAGATGAATAGCATGTTTTGGTAAATGATCTACAGTAGATTCCAATTCTGCATAAAAGTTGTTTTTCACCTCCTCCTCCGCATCTTCTGATGGTGCATGACAATTTACAACACATATCTTATATGGGGATGCTTTCAAGATCAGTGCACAAATTCGATCATTTATGGGCAACCACTTACTTACAGCAGAAGATATCTTATTATGTACAACAATTCCAACTCCCGAAGTCCATTCAGGTCGATCTTCGTTACTATTAAACTTCATATATTGATTTCCAACATTCAAGATCCCTTTCGGTAATCTTTTCTCTTGGACTGCTGTTAGTATACACCCGTAATTACCCAGCACTGATTCCAGCTGCTTCATTCCTCCTGTCATTATTGACCTAACATTCCATGTACCAATTCGAAAACCAATCAGTCCTTTAATAAAGCCTTTGTCGTCAATCTTAAGATCATTCCTGTATTTTACTTTCTTTCTTTCTTTCTTTCTTTCTTTCTTTCTTTCTTTCTTTCTTTCTTTCTTTGATAAGTGTAATTTAAAACTATCAGGATATCAGCCTGATGAGCTCGAGTCCAGTGGTGGGGTTGCCACCTACGGTTTCTGGACCACCGTGATTGTTATCAAAGTGCCTTCTTCTAGACAGGTTGCTTTCACTGCAGCTTAAAGTGCCCCATCTACACTTACCCCAACCTGGGGTCCAGGTTCCATGCCATTGTCCTTCTGTAGGATCTTCTGCCTTTAGGAACGGTTTCCCCTTCCAAGGACATAGAAAGTGCCCTAACCCCTAACAGCACAACCATCAACTATAAGACGTGACCGTTGGCCAAATATAGGGGAGACTCCTTATCCCGTTGACATAATACAAAAAGGATATCTATTAACAAAGCTTCATATAAAATTTGCTATCAATACAAAAGATAATACAAAAAGTAGGAATCACCAGCTACTTCAAGGAGAAAGGGTGTGCACATAACCTAAAATGGTATTTGATTGATTGTCAAGTGCAAAGATCGGACACCTCACATTAACATGCCGGTTGTCATGGGCCTGACATAGAAAGCGGTGTAGGCCCGAGCGCTCTTCATCAGCGACGTTATATATGCGGCTTTGGAATATCAAGGCATGACCCTGTTGAACCAAGGAACTTCAAAGCAAATGCTGTATTCAATCAACGCTTCGTAAACAACAAGGCAGCTATCCAAGACATCGCAGTACAGTCCACAAATTGATTAAAGCACTCCAAAATGACATCATCAATCCTGAAGCCAATATGCACACATGCTAGAAAAGCATTAATGATCATTGAATACACTTGATGATCCCTATAAAAAAGCTTAAAAACCAATTATATAAACAAATATGTTGCACCACATCGCAACTGCATCCCATCATGGCCCCATACAATAATACTAATATCTTAAAAATTACAAATGCGGAAAATAAATTCCCAAACAATTTATTTACGTCAATTCAGAAACCGAATCGTTGAACTTTCATGTATATATGAATAAAGACAATCATCCCACATGGTCTTGTAGAATAAACTATCAAAGTGAAAATACATAACGAAAATATGGGGAAATATGTTGCTCAAATGCCATCAATATACTCTAACTACATATTAATTCTGGTCACTTCTACCTTGTCTTAATACTCTTGAAGCTCATATCAGGTATTAGGAAAATACCTAGATATGTCATCTTCCCAAGAAGACAATGTTGAAATCAAATCCGCCCCAGCGGAACAGTGACCTCGGATAAGGAAGAAATTCCTTTCCGAAAAACACCCATCTCCAACGGAAATCGAACTGCGTCACTCTCTCGTTTATGGATACCAATTTTCAAGCATTTGCCAGGCCTTCCCCTGGCACCTTCTCTCTTCGTGATGCTGAATCTTCTATCACCGACTCCATTCGAACTCCCAGATTATACTTGAGCAATATTGTCGATTTAATTCCATTGTTACAAATAAAATTTGTAAATTGTAGATCGAACCATAATCGTAGTTAGTAATGTTCATGTAGTTGGTTAATGAATTATAGTAATTGCACGTAGTCAGAAAGTACATGTACATGATTATACATTAATTTTACTAGATAGAGATGTACGTAACGTTTCATGAGTACTTAACTTTGTCGACATTCTTGATGTTGTACATAGTTCTGTAGTTAACTAACGTTGCTCCATGCTGTCTAATCACAACTCTGCTTTAACATACCCCAATCGCATAAAGTTTCTTCTCCATAATCACAATCATCTTCAAAATTCTATTATTTAAATTAGTTTCTAAGATAATTCCGTATTGACGTACTAAAGAGTTTTTACAAACAATTATACATCCGACTTAGTCAATACTTAAACGATTGGAAATATTATTAGATTTGCTCCTGGTACATGTTTCAGGGATTAATTGCTTTTATCCCCTTCATTAGCCAAGATTAATATCTGAAGAAAGTTATAAAATAGCGTAGCACTCAAAACAAGTAGTTCCGTGAAGAAATATACAGCCTATTTTGATATATCCTACTTATGTTAACTGCCACTATCAACATTCAAAATTTCAGTCCGATTCCTGTAATAGATTCGTAGATATTGAGAACCGACTAAATATTTCGGATGGTCGCCATGTTGGATTTTATATATGTAGGTCCTAGAGTTATGTACTGTTACATGAAGATTATTGTGTACGTGTAGCATTCAAACTTCAATCGCATGATGAGGACACAAGAAGTAACAAGGAGATTTTAAAATTTCGCACAGCTGCCATCTTGTGGTTATGGAAACAATTGAAATAAATTAGATGCCAGTGGATTAACATTCGTATAAGGATTTACTGTACCAAGTTTCACTGCACTCGGATGTTTAAATTGCGTGAAACGACCATGTGAATATTTATATTTCGCGTCGCCGCCATGTAGGATTTGTGATCACCAGGTTATTTAAAGTCCTATAGGCGAACTTATGTTCATAGCCCCTATGAACATTAAAAAATCAGTTTGATTGCTATAATAGATTCGTAGATATTCAGAGCCGTCTAAATATTTCGGAAGGTCGCCATGTTGGATTGTTAAATGTATAGGCCCTAGAGTCATGTACCATTAAAAGAAAATTATTGCGTAGGTTCATTATTCAAACTTTCACTTCGATCGCATGATTACGACACAAGAAATAAAAACTTAATTTTAAAATCCGCACAGCCGCCATCTTGAGGTTATGTAAATAATTGAACTAAATTAGATACCAGTGCACTACAATGTGTATAAACATTTCCTGTGCCAGATTTCATTGCGTTTGGAACATTAAATCGCGAGAAAGGTCTAATAAAATTTTCAAATTCGCTTGGCCGCCATGTTCGTTTTGCAGTTAACCGGTTTTTGAAAGTCTTATAGATGAACTTCCAGTAGTGCCCTTCATATCCGTACAAACTTTCAGGGTGACACAGCTAATAGTTTGAGAGATATAGAATTCCGGTGAAATATTTCGCACATCCGCCATCTTGTGGTTATGTAAACAATTGAACGAAGTTAGATGTCGGTGCATTACAATGCGCATAAACATATACTGTACCAAGTTTAATTGCGTTTGGTTGTTTAAATCGCGAAAAACGTCCATTTAAAAGTCGCAAATTTGCGTGGCGCCATGTTGCTTTTGTAGTTACCAGTTTTTCAAAAGTCACTTAGGTGAACTTCAATAGTTCCCTTTATCACCGGAAAATATTCCAGGGTGATATCGGGAATAGTTTCAGAGATATTGAATGCTGGTGAAATATTTCGCACAGCCGCCATGTTGGATTGGTGAGACGGAACAAAATATGAAGGGCACGGCCGGGGTCGTCTGGAATAGTGTTATGAACTTACCGAGTTTCATTGACATCGCTCCAGCCGTTTAGAAGTTATTATGGGGGGCACACACCTCTCTCTCTCACACACACACACACACACACACGGACAAAATGTGATCTCATAAGCCTATTTTTTGAAAATTGAAAATTGGCTAAAAACAAATATCACCGTTTCATATTTTTTAGTTTTGCTCAATATTTTCCTGTGACCTACTTATGTGGTGCACCATATTAACTCAAATAGCCATTTGTTTTTTTGAGTGCTACGCTAATTTATAACTTTCTTCAGATATTAATCTTGGCTGATGAAGGGGATAAAAGCAATTAATCCCTGAAACATGTACCAGGAGCAAATCTAATTATATTCCTTTCGGCGGATGTATAATTGTTTGTAAAAACTATCTTCAAGTTGTCAAATAATATTTCTTCCCTTTTCATATTGGCAGTCATAATAGTGTTCAAATAGTTAAAGGCTTCAATGTTCATACAACACACTGTTACTCACGTTGTCTTGTGGAATGAACTAAAATACTTCTCTTCATGAAATGCGTAACTGTCCTGCAGTAGAACTAAACAGTCTATAAACTGCCTTATTCTTCGAATCTGCAACGTTAAAACTTCTTAAATTGTTTATATATACGCAATAGTATATCCCGAATTTACTTTTGTAATAATAATCTTGTAGAATAGTTCAGAAACGTATATTTATGTATCGGCTCAACTTGCACTAGTTTGATATAAGAAAGGCCGTATGTAGGGACATTTATAATATTAGTTAGGAAGTTGGCAGTTGAGAGTCAGTTGTTATTGTCATTGTCAGTGGGGTTATATCATTCATCTGGTATTCCAATAAAAGGTACGTAATAGTGAAAGTGTTTAAATTAAATAGTTGATGTGAATAAACATAAAATAAGAAAACGTTCCGACACCGTACATTAACTTGGCACGAATCGGCACCGTAGTCTCGAGTGGCCTATCACCGCACTCGTTTTAACTTCCCTGGGATTGAACACTCCCGGAATCACGTCTGTCTCCGACGACTTCTCTAACCATAAGAACGCTTCTTCTGAGTTCCCCTTCTCCAAATCGAACTTTTTCAGCGCCATTTTAGCTCCCACTAAATAAAGAGCGCGTAACTGAATAAAACTAATTACTGTGTACTACTTACTTCCAGCGACTTTCAAAGTACTGATAATATCTTCTCGTGATTTTCTACAGTATTTCACACAATAAAAAGTATGTCTTAGGGCTTAACTGGAATAATTAATGATATTAATTAGGTAATGGTAATATTTCCTTCCATAAACCTCCTCTCATTGGCTGTCAGCTTATATCCAATGATATAATTTATGACAATTATTGGCTTCAATCCGCGGTAAAACGCTCGTTGTTATGCAGTTTTTAACCTTGTCATGATCTCTCGGGCGTCACAAATCATGTGATCAAGCCTCCCCTAGGCTGAACTCACTAACGAAACTCGTTTGCGTTTCGTTCCAGTATCAACATCTCCACGTTAAATTTTATTATGGGGCTCGAAAAATATCATCATTTTTGTCTAAAATCATTCAAATTTCGGGTGCAGAACGCATATTTGCTAAACTGTTTGGCAGCGAAGAGACAGATTATTAGCACGACTTCAATATTTAATTGTGAAATTCCATGTATGTCAGAAAGTAACGGTGTAAGCCACCAACAGAAGAGAACAAAGTCTCTTGCGCAGATGTGAATCTCTTCAGCGTTTTGTCATTTGGAATATGCTTTTCAAAAATATCCTAACCCCAGCATAGCGTACGAGCTCCTCCTGGACTGCATTTCTTTATTGTTTTCCCATCTTCTCTCGGTGGAGAGAATAAAGACAAGACTTGCTCTCACTACGGATTTTTTGAGGTATTCTAGGCTAGACCATTCTTAGAGCTACAGATTCTGGGGTAGATTTTACTGAGAGAATCTGTCCTGGCTGAATTACGTGCTGGTAACAATATGTGTTTCACTGGGGTATTGCCTACCGGTACTTGATTGAAACTTGCTGTAATTACTGTTTCCGGGGTGAATGTTGCCTGGAGAACAATAGCGCTCAGGGTTTTTACAATTTCCTGACAGAGCTCGCTGAATAAATGGTATCTTGACACACTGATGTAGTTCTATTAACGCAACTCTACCGACTACGACATATACATATACTGTACTTTTCTCCGCGACACGAGATACAGAACTGAAGTACGTAGCAACATTTCAAATGCGCGTAAAAGATGACTACACTCAAAGATCTTACGAACGGAGCCATCGCTGCTCTCATTACTATAAAAACAGACAGACGGCCATAGCCACCGGCTACACTCCGATCAATCACTATCAGGGTAACTCGTCATCACATTACAATTTTATATCATAGTTCATGAACCACGTAATATTCCTCCACTCCTCAAGATCAAACCATTCACATGTGAGTCCACATACGCCAGGTTCAAATATACAAGCCACACAGAGGGTCAATATTAATGCTCGCTAAATGGGTGCATGTTTCTCACCTCTTGAACAATACAATCAGTCTCTGTGCTCTTACAGAATATTAGCCATTGAAATCTATTATGTACAAACTTAACTCTGACACCGAATTCTTGTTAATTACAAGATATCAAACTTATTACTAAATGATTAAATGATATACAGGATAGAATGGGACATCTTCTTCTTCTTATTCTTCTTCTTCAAGTGCCTCGTCCTCCAAGAACATTGGCGATCAGTAGCATGATCTGCTGTTTGTCCATAGCTGTTCTAAACAGTGTCACTGTATTAAGTCCGAACCACTGGCTTAAGTTCTTTAGCCAGGATATTCGTCTGCGTCCTGGATCCCTAATGCCATCAATCTTCCCTTGGATCAGGGTGGTCCAACCTTTAGTTACCCGAGGGTCAATCAAACTTTAGTATAGGAATGTGAGGGCCAGAGACATTACAGAAAGAAAACGTATTTCATATTTTACTCACGTTTTGCCACGGTGAGTGAGTGGTCAACGTGTCGATCTACTTACCCCAAGCTTGCAGGTTCGCTCCTGGCCGTGGTAAGTGATTTTTGAAAAACGGCAAAAATTGCGACACCATGCCATACGATGTTGGCATGTCAAAGAACCCATTTGAATTCAGTAGGCCGTGTTCATAATGTCAAAATTAATCTCGGGAGTTTCCGCCAACACAAAGTTCCTCATTTCTCTACTAGAAAGCGCTATAGTGATCAAGAAGCTTAGATAACTAACCTCCTTGACTTTCATAGTGCTTCAAGGAACAACGAAATTCGACATGAAAGCTACTCTTTGGGTGTCAAATAACAAAGCTTGTACCCGGCCTCCGAGGCCATACGAAGAAATAAATCGAAAAAATAAAATAAATACTCAAAAACATTTATTAAAATTTATATTAAAAGAAGTTTAATATTACTAGTTTAATATACCACTTCATTTTACAGTCAAGAAACAATGATGATTGGCCCTGCTTTCCTGATACAAGTGTATCAATGTCCACTGTAAGTTCAGTAAGGCAAAGTCTCAGGCTCGATTCCAGTGGAGCAGTTTCAATTCGATTTCTCGTTTTTAATTTAATTTGTGAGCAGAAAAAGCACTTTCGCACGCATACGTACTGCCAAACAGCGATAACACTTGTAGAGAGAATTTAAGCAGTTTAGGAAAACGTTCTTTAGAAATCAGTTTCCAGAAATTTTCAGGGACATCACACTTTTTAGTCAGGTAGAATGGGTCTGCCTGAAGATCACAAATTTCCATTAGAAGGTCGCAGGGCACCTCACTCACTTCAATATCCACGGGGTTGTTGAACAGTGCAAGTTTTGGTTTTAGGGAGTCAAAATCCAGGAATCTGTTCTGGAACTCTTTCTTGATATCTATCATTATTTCATGAAACATACAAAATATTTAGGTCACTTTTTCTTCTTTCAACTGCTGACAAGATGGGAAGTGTGCCGTATTAATTGCCTTCAATGCAATTTGCATTACATCCAGTTTTTTGCGGAAGCCCTCAATATGTCCATAAAGCTGGGAGATATTTTGTTTTCTCCCTTGTAGTTTCAGGTTTAATGCATTTAGATGGGATGTTAAATCTGTCAGGAAAGCAAGATTATTTAAAAACTGGATTTCTTCCAGTTTTTATTGATATTCATGCCCAATGTTTTCATTTTTGAGAAAAGCAAGAATTTCATTCCTCAACCCAAAAAACTGTTGCAAGCAATTTCCAGCACTGAGCCAACACACTTCACAGTACAATGGAATGTCACCATACTCAGCTTCCAAATTGTCCAGGAATGCAATAAATGCTCTGTGTCTACAGGCTTTATTGCCTCCCACTATTAAATTTACAGTAGGCTATTTCCAACAGTTTTCATCGTCTCACTGAGCCTTATAATTTTTCCACAGAGAGCCTCCTGGTGAATAATGCAGTGGAAAAACAAAAAATTCAATCCTCTTTCCTTACACAGTCCTACTAAACCAATGTTAAGACCAACCATTGCTTTAGCTACATCTGTTGCAATGCCAGAGCACTTCACAAAACCTCCATATTAAGAAACGATATCATCCAGTGCGTTAAATATGTCAATACCTTTTTGCTCTTTTCTAATTATCTTAATTCCAACAGTTCTTCATGAATTTCAAATTCTTCGTTTCTTGTTCTGACAAAGATAAGGAGCTGTGCTCTCATCTAGAGCTAGAGAAAAAAATCCCTTTTTTTTCCAAAATGCTCTTGAAAGAACCTGAAACTCCACCAGCCATATCATTAATTCTTTTACTAACTGTATGATGTTACAAGGAAACTCTTTCAAAATGTTTAGCCATCCTATTATCTCCAAATGAAGATGCCATTTTTACTGCACATCTCTTAATGAGCTCACCTTCTCTAAAAGACTTTTTACTTTTAGCTAGCTCTAAACATACCTCATACGATGCCTTTAAACCGGCAGTGTTTGATGGTTGCTGAAATATATTCTTCTGTCTTGATAGTTTCAGCTTCAAATCATTCAACACACAACTTCTGGCACTTCCCTGGTATTGATCGTATTTTGATTTATGCAAGCTGGTATAGTGTCTATTCATGTTATACTCCTTTGAAACACCTAAGACTAGAGAACAGATAACGCACTGTGGTTTTCCATTATGTTCAACAAAAAAGTAACTTTCCTGCCACTTTGACTGAAATTGTCGTTTCTCATCTTCAACACGCCGTTTATTAAGTCCCGCCATATTAGGTACCGCTCTCGCAACAACGATGACAACAAATTCTCGTCGTACTATATCTCTCGAACAACCTCTCTCGTCAAAAACAACCTCTTCAAACAGCCCTGCGCTCCCTTTTATAGCCAAAGCCGCCGCAGCTCACGAACGATCGCGAACTTATCGGCAGCCAATCACTGGCAGCCAACCAGTTGTCGCCTGGAGACGGGGCAGCTTTTCGTGCCGTACGTATTCGAGGAAAGACAATTCTGATTACTGGCGTATTTTTCGGGATATTTTCTTTCCCACCTGGCTCCTTCGTAACATTACTGAATGAAAGTGAAAATTAAAGTAGGCACGCCACGGATTATAACTGTCGAAGAGTGAAGGGCAGTAAGAGGGACAAGGGCCAACAAAAATGAACAGGCCTGAGGGCCGCGGGTTGGACCACACTGCCTTGGATAATTAATTGCAAAAGGTGGTATTTGTTGTTGCGCATGAAATTACCAAAGTATTCTAGTTTTCTCCTTTTGATGATGCTGAGAATTTCCAAGTCTTTGTTCATACGCCGCAGTACTTCCACATTTGTGACTTTAGCTGTCCATGATATCCTTAAAATCCTGCGATACGTCCACATTTAAAATGCTGTCAGTTTCTTATTTAAAACCTCGGTAAGTGTCCATGATTCAACTCCATAGAGCAGGACACTAAAAACGTAGCATCGAAGCAGTCGGGTGCGTAATGACAGACTTAAATCACGGCTGGTCAAAACTTTTCTAATTTTCATGAAATAACTTCTTGCCTGCTCAATTCTACAGCGAATTTCTTGAGTTAAGTCCCAGTTATCATTGATTTGACATCCTAAATAATTATATGATGAAACCCTTTCAATTCTTTCATTACCAAGTGCAAGAATGCCCTGAATTTCATCTTTCTTTCTACTAACAACCATCCACTTTGTTTTTTTACATTTAAATGTAATCCCATGGCATTACTCTCTTCAGAAATAGAATCCAGTAGTGTTTTTAGATCATCCATACTTGTTACAAGGATGACAGTGACATCAGCATATCGGATGTTATTAATGACAGATCCATTTACCACTACTCCTTCAGACTTTCCATCAAGAGCATCTTGGAAAATCTTCTCAGAATAGATGTTGAAGAGGAATGGAGAAAGAATGCAACCTTGGCGAACTACCTTCATTATCGATACTTCTTCAGACAGCTGACCATCAACACGTACAGCAGCACGTTTATTCCAGTAAAGATTTCCAATTAATCGGATATCACGCCCATCTAGTCCCAGGTCACATAAAATGTTCATCAGTTTATCGTGTTGAACAGTGTCAAAGGCTTTTTCATAACCGATGAAACACATGTAAACATCGACACGAACATCACGACATCGTTGAATCAACACCTGAAGACTGAGCAATGCCTCCCGAGTTCCGAAACCACTCCTGAATCCAAACTGTGTGCCACCGATGTTCTCCTCACATTTATGATATAACCTTAAGTGCATGATTTTAAGGAATAACTTCAGGGCATGACTCATTAAACTGATCATTCTATACTCATTGCAGCACTTTGCATTGGTCTTTTTGGGAATCGGTATAAAAGTTGATTTGAGCCAAGCATGTGGTATGTATCCACTTCGATATATGTTATTGAACAAACCCACCAGCAAGGAAAGAGATCGTTCATCCTTGGGAAGCTTTAGTATTTCAATGTGCAATTCATCTGGACCTGGAGCCTTTCCAATCTTCGATAATATTATGGCATGTTCAATTTCAGGTCTTGTACTATCTATGCCATCGCCCGTTTGAATACCATGATGAAATGAATTACACATCATATTATTAATTGTCCCTTGTTAATATCTCTACATATGTCTGGAAATAACGGGTTAGGTTCATATGTAATACGTACGATTACAAGGTATATTGGATTCTCTTGATCACATGTATGTTTAGGGTGATCAGGAAGCTAAATGTACAACTAGAGACATTAGACAATTAATTGTAATGGGCTTCATGTATAGGCTTGTGAAATGATGCACATACCTTTAACCTTACTCTGGAAAGTAAATATATTATGTTGTTTGTTCTAAGGATCCAGGTGAGGTTGAAGGGCTCCACGAGACAGACTATGCACTGGGACTCAGAGAATGGCTACAGCGTGGCAAACCATTCAGAGGATACATACCCTTTTCGCATCATGTCTTCTGGAATTGCTGCTGGTCTTCAAGTAGGAATTGTGGGGTTTGACTCTCAGGCGGACAGCAGTTGCCGATACCCTTACAGTGGATTCAAAGTAAGAATATACCGGTACTTCTTCGTAAACATCTACCAAAGATCAATAATATTTTGAGTTTTTGAAGAATATTTGTGTTCAGTCCCAGGTCAAAATCCAGGTATCATCTGTAATTGAAGTAATCAAAACAATTTATTGACTACATAGAGGATAAAAAGGGACCAAGCATTGTACCTTAATCTAGAAGCGGATCGGTACTTGGAGATATCATCACTACTCCTAATGAATTTCTGTAACTTGTCATCTATTATTCAAGTATGAATTTAGCAGATTACATGCTATTCCTCTTCTTCCGTAAGCCTCCATCTTATCCAGTCTTTATGGTGTATTGTATCAAAGGCTTTTGTCAGATCTACGTATATTGATGGGGAGAATTCCCACTGTTTGGCAACAAATGTAATTTTTAATAAGAATAATCATACAGAATAAATCCGGAATGGGCTCCCGTCTCCAGTTTCGAGCTTGATATTCATTACAATGAGCACTCTTAAGACAGTGTCGTGAGGTGTATAAGACATCTCTGATAGGATAGGATTATTTTATTGTAATTTAACCTCAATGAAAGCATCAATATAGAATTAATTTATTAGCTAAGAAAATAGAAGATCTGAAAATTGCTTATTTGAAATGCTAATTTAAAGGAAAGCTAATACAACAAATGATGTTTTTTAAAATCTCTCTCTCTATATATAAAAGAAAGTCGTGTTAGTTACACTATTTATAACTCAAGAACGGCTGAACCTATTTGGTTGAAAATTGGCGTGGAGATAGCTTAGAATCAGGAGACGGACATAGGATACTTTTTTTTTATCCCGTGACGTGACGTAAAACGTCAAAGAGAATTCAAGTCACCATAAAACGTAACGCAAATGACAGCTAAGGCAAGTTGTTTCCAGGCTACAGTATCTCTTGACGAGACACGGCCGACTGGATGCGAGTGGCGCTCTCCACTACCGGTATAGAAAATGAGGCTCTTAACATGAAATCCCGT
Organism: Meconema thalassinum; assembly: GCA_946902985.2. Classification (NCBI taxonomy): domain Eukaryota; kingdom Metazoa; phylum Arthropoda; class Insecta; order Orthoptera; family Tettigoniidae; genus Meconema; species Meconema thalassinum. The sequence goes on from OX336388.2 coordinate 810,744,523, forward strand.
TAGTTACTCAACGTAATTTGTATTCTCTTTGAACCATCATTAACAATGCCGCGACAAATACGATCGAATCTTTCCCGACAAAGCCATAATGCAAGAAGGATACGAAACATTGCGAATGAAAGGACTGAAGAACAACAAGAAATTGCCCGTGAAGAGCACCGCATTAGTATGGCTCGACTTCGTGCTTCTCAATCACAAGAGCAAAGTGAGGCAGCCCGAGAAACGGCTCGGTTGGCAATGCGAAATCGTCGAGCGAACAACAGAGATCAAGAAGTAGATACTTTTCGACGCACAAGAAGATATTTATCAGGTGCTGATTTGAATCGAGCAGCGTTTCGATACGATTACAGCACTGATTACTGCTTGCATCCTAGCGTTTGCATTGGGCCAATGGACGTTGTTTGCGAGTATTGTGGCGCATTGAAGTTTTCCGGAGATACGCCCGGATTGTGCTGCCTTAGTGGGAAAGTGAAATTGTCATTATTGATTCCGCCACCTGGGCCATTGCATTCATTGCTTTGTGGCGAAACACCCGAATCACATCATTTTCTTGCAAACACTCAAAATTACAATGGTTGTTTGCAAATAACTTCATTTGGGGCAGACATTATCGAAGAACGAGGATTTAAACCGACATTCAAGGTATTTATTTATGTATTTATTTTTGTACTTACACAATATAGTGGAATACCGTAATAACTTACTATACTTATTTGCTAATTCTAAAAAGAGTGTTTATAAATCAGTAATACTGTCTTTGCTTTTTATTTTGTAGATACAAGGACAGATTTACCATCGAAATGGATCATTGCAACCTCTCGAAGATGCACAGCATACATTTTTACAATTATACTTCATGAGCAACATGGAAGAACAACTTGATCGACGTCAAGAGATCAATGCAGCAAAGAAAAGAGCAATTCTTCAAGATTTGCAGTAACTACTTCATGAACATCATGCGTTGGTCAGGCTGTTCAAGAGTGCTTTGGAGTGCATGCAAAATGATGACTACAACGTCGTGATTAGAGCAGATAAACGACCATCTGGAACACACGAACGCACATTTAACGCTCCAACAATAGATGAAGTTGCCATCCTGATTGTAGGTGATCACTTGGAAACACGCGATATTGCGCTTACACGTCGCGATACTGGGCAACTGAAACAAATATCTGAAACACATCGTTCATATGACACGTTGCAATACCCGCTGATGTTTTGACAAGGAGAAGATGGACATTATTTTAATATCAAAATGATAAACCCATTGAATGGTGAGTATCAATATCATATAGTTCAACATGACGTACATTTTACATTGTTTGGTTTTGGTTTACAATAAAAGACCAATTACACTGCTTATTACCAGGTAAAGATTAGGGATTGTTTGTATAGATAAAATTGGGCAAATGACTGGCAACCGATTTAAAATCATTTATCTTCACCCCTTTATAATTATGCTAAAAATTTACATACGGAATACGAAATCTACTGTTTTAATTTCAGGTGAAGGAACTACAAAGAATGTTAGCTAGATGAATTATTAAGCATATCGTTTGATGATTCGTCAAAATGCTCACAACTATTAGCTGCGGTTTCGTCGATTGTTTCAGCAGTATTGCGTCGACATGTTCGTCAAAATAGAAACGGAGCGTTTAACTTTCATTAGGTTGAACCAAGCCAAACTGCGTTCTGAGGAGTATATCCATTTACGTGATGCAATTCGTACTGAAGGAAATGCAGCTAATATTGGTCGATTAACTATTCTGCCGGCGACGTACATAGGTAGTCCACGTCATATGCATGAATATGCGCAAGATGCAATGACATATGATCGTCATTACGGTCGGCCAGATCTCTTTATTACTTTTACCTGTAATCCAAAATGGATATAAATTGTTCAATTGCTGCTTCCCGGACAAACATCAAGTGATCGACACGACATCACAGCACGTGTATTCAGACAAAAAATGTGGTGCCTGATGAACTACATTGTTAAACAACGCGACTTTGGAGATACTCGATGCTGGATGTATTCAATCGAATGGCAAAAACGAGGCCTGCTGCAAGCACACATTCTTATTTGGTTAGTGGAAAGAATTAAACCAGACCAAATAGATGATATCATATGTGCCGAGATTCCGGATCACGAAGCCAATCCAGACCTACATGATGTTGTAATTAGAAATATGATTGATGGACCGTGTGGCACCATCAATCCACAACCACCTTGTAAGGTCGACGGAAAGTGTTCCAAACGATATCCACGGAAATTAACGTCGGAGACCGTCACTGGCAACGATGGTTATCCACTGTATCGGCGTCGATCATCCGATGATAACGGTCGAACTATCACAACAAAAGTGAAAAGAATGGATTTCGTTGTCGACAACAGTTGGATTGTTCCATATTCGCCAATTATTTCCAAAAGGTTCAAGACACATTGCAACGTTGAGTATTGGAATTCAGTCAAGTCCATAAAATACATTTGCAAATATGTCACGAAAGGCAGCGATATGGCGGTTTTTGGCATCCAATCCTCCAATACCAACGATGAAATTGCGCGTTATCCAGTTGGTCGTTATGTGAACTGTAATGAAGCGATTTGGCGTATATTCGCATTCCCTAGTCTCGAACATCATCCTACTGTTGTGCATTTGGCAGTGCATCGGGAGAATGGTCAACGAGTATATTTCACGGCTTCGAATGTTGTTCAACGTGCTGAAACACCTCCAGCGACAACATTGACCAGTTTCTTTGCGATCTGCCAAGGCGATCCATTTGCACGAACTTTGTTTTACTCGGAGATGCCACGTTATTGTACTTGGAATGCTTCATCGAAGAATTTTCAACGACGGAAGCAAGGCGATGCGCTTCCTGATTATCCGGATGTGCGTTCTACTGATGCTCTTGGTCGTATGTATACAGTTCATCCAAAGCATGATGAATGCTTCTATTTGCGGTTGTTGCAGGTAAATGTGCGTGGGCCAACGTCATTTGAGACACTAAGGACTGTTAACGGTATAATATTCCCAACATATCGTGCTGCATGTGAAGAACTCAATTTACTACGACATTCGTTGAAGCCATTATCTCTGCATCTCCAAGTCAGATACGCACATCATTTGCTATCATCATTTCGACATGCTTTCCATCAAACCCATCTAACCTGTGGCACAAATACAAGGATAATATGTCAGAAGATATTTTACATCAAATTCGTGTCAGTTCCAGAAATCACGATCTTGAGATGAATGAGGAGATACATAATCGGGCTTTACTCTTGATCGAAGACATGTGTTACCTGTTACCTCATGTGCGGTAGTATATTAGTCACGTTAGGAATGCCAGCGCCAAATCGTGAAATGAATGACGCATTTAATCAAGAATTGGAGCGGGAATGTGAATATGATCATCAGGAATTAGATTTAGTAGTTCAAACGAATGTACCCCTGTTGAATCCCCAACAAAAGGACGTTTATGATGCATTAATGAAGACAATTGATGATGGAAAAGGTGGTTTATATTTCTTGGACACCCCTGGTGGAACTGGTAAAACATTCCTCATGTCAGTAGTTTTAGCCACTGTTCGTCCGAAATTCAACATTGCGGTTGTAGTTGCTTCTTCTGGAATAGCAGCCACATTGTTAGAAGGATGTCGTACGGCACATTCAGCATTAAAATTGCCGTTAAATCTTCAAACTATTGATAGGGGCCGATAACCTAGATGTTAGGCCCCTTAAAACAATTATCTTCAAACTATTGAAGAACCAACATGTAATATTGCAAAAAAAATCAGCAATGGCCAAAGTTTTATCAGCATCGACAAATCATCATCTGGGAAGCATAAACGTGCATTAGAATCACTTAACCGAACATTGAAAGATCTACGCAATTACTCCAGATGTTTTGGAGGAGCAATGATTTTACTGTCTGGCAATTTCCGCCAAACACTGCCAGTAATTCCAAGATCAACGGCTGCCGACGAAATAAACGCTTGCCTCAAATCATCGAATCTATGGCGCTATGTGAAGAAACTTCAGCTGACAACAATCATGAGAGTTGCATTGCTTAATGATATATCTGCTGAAGATTTATCTGAGCAATTGCTGACTATCGGTAATGGTCGAGTGCCTATCGACGAATCGAGCGGATTGATTTCATTTCCTCATAATTTCTGTAACTTTGCCTCATCGAAAGACGAACTTATCAACAAAGTATACCCAAACATCATTACTAATTACAAAAATAATGAATGGTTGAGTGAGCGAGCAATTTTAGCGGCTAAGAATAAAGATGTAGACGACCTAAACTACATAATTCAGAATGAGAAAATTGGAACAATGCATTAATTCAAATCTATTGTCTGTGTAACAAATGAAGATGAAGCCACCAACTATCCAATTGAATTTTTAAACTCCTTGGATGTTCTTGGCTTACCACCGCATAATTTACGCCTAAAGGTTGGCTCCGTAGTAATCATGCTTCGAAACATAAAACAACCAAAACTGTGCAACGGTACGCGTTTGGTGGTAAGTAAATTGATGAACAATGTGATTTACGCGACGATAATCAAAGGAAAATTCGAAGGTGAGGAAGTTCTCATTCCGAGGATCCCGATGATTCCAACCGATATGCCGTTTGAGTTTAAAAGAATTCAATTTCCGATCCGCCTTGCATTCGCCATGACCATTAACAAATCACAAGGCCAATCCTTGAAAGTTTGTGGTTTGAATCTGGAATATCCATGTTTTTCCCAGGGTTAATTATATGTGGCGTGTTCACGGGTCGGAAGAACATCTGCGTTGTTTGTTATTGCGCCTGATAATAAAGCGAAAAATGTCGTGTATCACAAGGTACTTAACTGAAGAGTGCAACCTATGCACCAAAATACATGAACAATAAAGAATAATTAAAATACATAATTCTCTATTTTTATTTCCTAATAAAAAATTGAACTTAATAAAATCGAAAATCTGCGTATTTATTGCCTCTAAGGCGGAACAGAGTTCGCCGGGTCACCTAGTTAAATGAATAAATTATACAGGAGGCCGTGCAATTAATGTCCATAATTAATTAATTTTACTTATTTTCTACATGTTTGGAATATTTGGTAAATCATAATAGTTTATTCTGGGATTTTTAACCAAATTTATACGACATTGAATACCTCGCAGATAGGCGAAGGATGATTATTTAAACTGTACACGACTGCAGATGTGAACCCAATACCGGGAAGTGCATCCTACTGCACGCTACAACTGAGAGACTTTGGTCAAAAGCTGACGTGGTTCGCTTTGATCCGTAAAAACGTGTTTTGTAAAGTCAACGTGAATCTTGAAGTGAGAGTGAGTATTCTACTGTAAGAGAAGTTTTAGTAAACGTAAAATACCACAGAGCGTGTGAAAATATTATTTGTAAAATTCTAGTGGGAATTAGTATTTCTCAAAGATCAAACCAGAGATCAAGAGCCAAATGCCTGGTCGACTGAGAAATTGAGCATCGACGTATTCCAAAGTGAAATTAGTAACATCTGTGCTATGTTAGACTTGATTAAACTGTAAAAATATAAATTATTGGGACCAAATTGACATATTATTTGGCACATTTAACTGATTTTTGGTGACTTTTAACGGCCGTGGAACCGAGGACTCTATCGTAGCACATGGTGTGCTCAGAAAATTCTTAAGTGCAATAAAACATGTAAAACCTTGCTCATTGTAACGAAATATATATCGCCACAACGCATAAACTTATCACATGTCAAAAACTGTGGCTCTTATGGAGAGATTACTTCAATATTTGAAGACAAGAAGGGATACAATTCAAAATATTGAAATCAGAGAAGAGTTAAATATGGAATCGTTAAATTAGAAGATACAGAAAGCAAGGTTACATTGGTTCGGACATGTAAAAGGAAAGAGTAGCAAGAAGGGAATTAGAAAGAGACCAGTTGGAAGACCGAGAAGATGGTGGTTGGACTAAATTTTGGAGGACATTGGAGAAGCTGGATTGGATGTGGCAGAAGTGATGGAACAGGAAAAATGGAAGGACAGAAAGGAGTGGAGGAGGCTTGTAAACCACACCCGGGTGACTGGAGTGGGACTTCGATGATGATGATGATTTGAAGGTTTTTGCTGATGCATGGTCGTCATAGAGAGCACGTTGTACAAATAACGTTAAAAATCATGAAAGTGGAAGTGTATGGTCATTTTTGGAAAGTCCGCGAATTGTAGAATCATCGAGCCAGTAAATGTTAAATTCAGTGCTACAAATTTCGTGATGATCGTCTTTAGGAATTCAACTATGAACTACACGACTATAATTCGTATTGCTTTGACAGAAAGAGAGATGGCGTATACGACTCATGGTTTGGGGGAGCTGAGATTGGATGCCTATTGTTATAACCCGAGCACTCATAGAGCATAACCACCCCTTTCTCACAGCTAACCTAAAAATGGAAGCAACCACAAAACTAGCCTAGCAAGCTACCTCATGCATGTGAGGCAACATCACCACATCCTAGCTGTCAACACAATCGAGGTAAGTAGTACATGCATAACGCTGACTAAGAATACCACACAACAGTGATTCCCATAAATAGCCCCAACTACCAAAGGAGGGGATCTCTTGTGGAAAGGTACGCTGTCGCTTTACATCGGGACTATCGCGACATCGCTCTGCGTCTGCTGGTGAGTGTGTTCAAAGGTTATCCCTTTACACTCATCCTTCCAACACCAAACCTGTACTAATTGTTATTCCATTTCATTTCATTTCACTTCTATCTCACTGGAAGCTCCCCTGTGACGTGTGCTTTTCTGCTCTTATGGAATAAACCCTCAGTTTACACACAACTAAATCCCTTTATTTTCATAAACCCCCCTTTGAACTCCTGGCCAGTTAATCCCTTAGTGTAATCACCCTTTTACACACGGTTTGCTGTCTCGCACTCCTCTGACGCGCCGCAGTCTCGCAAATACACCTAGCGCTGAGCCAGCATTCTTTCACTTGCTCGCTAGCCCAAGGTCTTTACTCGGCCTTCTTCTCGAGCACGCCGCATTCCCTGACTTTCAGTTACACTCAGTGCTGCCCCAGACCTCCCCACTCACACCCCACTCCAAGCGGTGCTTTATCCGTGATACACCCCCGGGGACAGTACACTTATATGAAGCCTAGAAAGCGACGTTGGTAAGCTCGATGTAGGCGAGCAGAGGCCTTAACATCCATGGAGTTCAGTGACAGGTATTTTGATACCAACTTCCAGCCTGTTAATTTCATTCCTAATCTTATCTTTCCTGGTCCTTTGGTTCATCGTTTTGATGAATTTCATTTCTGTTGCCTGGATTTTACTATTAGCCATGTTGAGTAGGGTACATGTTTCAAGTCAATAGGTGAGAATTGGAATGAAGTAGGTGTGAAACACGCTTAATTTTGCTTTCTGGGGTTATTTTGCCATCCCATAGCAGATTTCTCACTTGACAATAAAGAAGAGGAGCTCTTTGAGTTCTGTTCAGGATCTCTTGCGTTATAGTGTTGTCCTTTGAGACAACACTTCCAAGGTGCTTAAAGTTAGAAACAGAATGCAGCTGTGTTCCCACTAGAAAGATGTTTGAACATGATCCTTTCCTGTTGATAGTCATTTCAACTGTTTTTGTTTGACTTATCCTTAGTCCAAATTCTTTAACCTTGTCATTCCAAAAGTTTAGTTTCTCCTACACTTCTGTTTCTCCCCATATCAACACATAATCTGCAAATACGAGAGTGTTAAGCTCATTATAATGTTTTTTGACATATTGTATGATCCGATCCATGGTGACGATGAGCAGGAGTGGTGACAAGGCACTTATGTTACGAGTGACAATTTAAGACGACTGCGGCATTGAATGAAGGAGGCTTTGAGTGCGCTACAGGGCACGAGTTCTTTAATCAGCTGATCAGAGCTTGTTAAAGCTGATGTGTTACGATTTTACGATAGCATTGACTCACGTTTAGGAACTACGATAGTAGAGAGATGGTAGGAGTTTAAACTCTCCCCACCACCATTCCCGCCGGCATCACATCCTCAGCCAAGATATCTCGCGAACCAATATTGCTAGAGATTTGTACGAGTTGTCAAATTACTCGGGGTGACGCCTCCTTTCCTATGGACGACCTATTTGTACCCCACGATAAAAACTACCCTTACCCAGGGGTGAAATAGTATTTTTTTAGTAACTTTTGCTCTGCATGTATGATAGGCATAAGGTTTACACTATCATGAATTAAACTTTGCTCTGCATGTATGACAGGAACGAGACTTTACACTATTATGAATTAACAACTTTGTTGATGTGTAACATCTTTCCGCTCGGTTGCTGGATAGTTTTGTGGGAGTGATTTTGAATATTGGGGACGCAAGTGGATCGGAACGATCGAGCTGGCAGTGGAGGATCGAACGGAAGTATGCTCTGCCCGCTCGATCGATCGAACGGAAGTGTAATAGCTGGCAGTGGTGGAAAACGGAAGTATGCACTGCCCGCTCGATCAATCGAACGGAAGTGTACTAGCTGGCAGTGGTGGAAAACGGAAGTATGCACTGCCCGTTCGATCGATCGAACGGAAGTGTACTAGCTGGCAGTGGTGGAAAACGGAAGTATGCACTGCCCGCTCGATCGATCGATCCAGCTGGCAGTGGTAAGACCCAGCTGGCAGTGGTACGAGAAACAATCAGCGCGCGGTGTCAGAAATTGATACCATGACGTACTCTCGGCCATGTGGAATGTATATGACATACTGAACGGAAAACGCTCATGCGAACTCTGGTGTCAAGTGATTGAAACAAATGACATGGTACATGTTCGAAGTCTTCGTATCAGTATTTAAATGGTAAAATGCCTTAATATCAAACATTGTAAGTAGTCGGCATTGTCGGTATTATGTTTCTGCACAATGGCTATTCAAATATTAACCCACATAACGGCAATGCAGTCATCAGTATAATATAATCGTTGTGGTTATACGAGAATTGAGTAAGCCTCCATGAACTATTGCTGAATACGTTCTCTTTACTCACAAGAGGCCTATTCATAAGACATTTTAAACTCAATTTCACGCAGGAACATTATCGAAACAAGCAAAATATAAATGAAAATTAATTCCGTAATGCAGTATTATTGGAACGTAGGAATAAGTCAACACCTTGTGCACAAAATTTGCTTAGTCGAAATAGCCGTGGGGTTAGTGCTTATGACTGTGAATCTAGAGATCTTGGGTTCGAATCCCGGACGGGGTAGATATTTTTGCTACCAGATTATCATTTTAAACGATATTTATCATATCAATATGACTCATTTTAACAGAATCCATATGTAATTACGTGTTGGTCTGTGAATGAAGAGGACCTGTGTATAAGGAAATTAAGGTTATGAGCGGTGTCACGTCTATTAATCCAGTTGATCCTTATCGTATTCTTTATTTAGGCTAGTGCTGGTGGAAGCTACAAATCATCTAATAAAATGAGTTCCGTATTATAAACTACAATATCTGCAAAACACTCCCTTTAACAATAGATTAATATTTGTGCCAATAATAATATAAAATACCGGTGTATCAAAAATTTCACGTGAGGTTTCTTCTATGTCAGATGTTACACATCATATGCGACTACTGTAAGGCTCGTAATATTGTTTTTGTTTTGTACGCATGCGAACGTGCGGGTTTTGGATGAGGGCGGTATTTTTAAATGCTTATTTATAGATTATCTTTTTTAAATTTAACCAACGGACCGAAAACTAATAGTCATCTAATCTTAATATCTCGCTAACCAATGATCGGAGGTGTCAGGTGTCCTAGGACTCTGGATGGTTGACCCTTTCCCGTGGTCCATGAATTTACCCAAAAGACCAAGAACAGCAAATCATCGACCTGAGATATTATAAACTAATCATCGGAGAGTGCCACGTGAGGTGTCCTAGTACTCAGGATGGTCAACCCTTTTCCATGGTGAATGAATTTACCCAAAAGACCCAAAACGTCAAGGTCATCGACCTGATATTTTATAAACTAATAATCTGATATCGACATGATATCGACATTTATTATGTTATTATTATTATGTCATTTTTTTGAAAGTTAATCATAATGTAACTACTTACATAAAACCTAAGACTACAAACACTATATCATGCATACTCTGCAATGTTAAATATTCTAACTTTGTATAAAATAAAACAGCATTGAACGTCATTTACATTTATTTACAAATTTTATATACATTTTTTGTTTATTCATCATAATATTTTAAAGACAATTCCAAAAACTGAAACATTATTGTCCTAAACACATATTTTATTTTATTTTAGTCTATTGTCATCACTTATATTTTCATTATTATTTCACATTCTTTATTTATTAAATTAAAAGGTACAATACATGTATTGTTTTAAAACCTTCATAGATTAGGTGTACAGGATGTATAGCATTATTCACTTCATCAAAAACACTCTCTGACATATCATTAAACCGTGTTGGAAGAAATGTCTCGAAATTCTCACATACACAAAGTACACGATCCCCATATGCTGTTTTCAATATCTGAATCTTCATAATGCGGAATGGAATAAGCCTTGGTAATTCACTGAGCTAGTTTATCACTACACCACATTCTTGCCCCATAGCATTGAGAACATCCAATGGAGTAGTCTATACAGTAAACAAAAGAAAAAGCACATCTATTACACTCTAAATAGGTTGTAATAATAATGCTGATATAGGTATTCTTCATTGCATCATGCATTGGTAATAAATTACACTATTTAGGCAAGAAATGTCCTAACTGTAGCAGACACTACTTTTCTGCATATAGCAAAAGTGTTAAGTGCTAATGCACTCCTGACGCATGCTATCAAGTGTCCACACGGCACAAATACAACACCTAGTTCTTATTGATAACAAATTTTACATAATTGTTGGTCACACTTTTGTATCTGTTGGTGAGACACGTCTGTGGAGGACTGAGAAGATGGACATCTTTGGCTTATTTCATGTATTTATTCTTTGTTTATTTCATGTATTTATTCTTCATGTTTGAGGCTCTTTGATATAAGTTAGTGTAATAAAAGATGGCTGCTAAGTAAGACGTCCGTGTTTTCACGATCACTGATTTATACATTATACGAACCCCAACATTGGTGCCGAAAACTTTAGATTACGTAGAAATGTGCATTAGATTACGGGCAATTGTGTTTTACTTGTGTACAAAGTAAACTGGTGATGCTATCACTACTAACAGCAATCACTTTTTGTTTGTACAAGCAGCCACGCTGGTGTATTCTTGGAATACACGGTAAGATAGAGTACACGTTTACTGCTCTTAGCTTGTTCATTCCTTCCTTTTTCTCAAACACCAACAGTGATCTTCTAATATTGTCATTTAGACTTTCACGGCCCGTGTTACTATTCATAATGTTGAATTTTGGGCTTATGCCGTGTTTATTATATTAAAATTCGACGCGTTTCGAAAGAAACCATGCCTTTCTTCGTCAGCCAGATTATTCCTGACGAAGAAAGGCATGGTTTCTTTCGAAACGCGTCGAATTTTAATATAATAAACATGGCATAAGCCCAAAATTCAACATTATGAATAGTGATCTTCTAGTTTCTCTTTGTTGGTCATGTCTCTTATGTTCCTTGTGAGTCTGTTCTAGATATATATCTTCCATGACCCACCTAGTGTCATCTAGCAGCGAATCTTTGAAGTTCCTCAATTCTTCCCTGTACAAGAGGACTTCCTTATCATACTGGCCACCAGATCTCGTCGCCATCGCCAGCTATCATCTCCGTGATCCAGAGAACTTCGTCTACTTTTTCACCCACCATGCTGCGCTAGTATCGCCTGTTATCAACTCTTTGAAGACCATTTCCTCATGAGAATTTAATTTTTCGATGTTGGTTATGCTTATATGTTTTCCTTTTGTCTCCTACCCCCACTCTCTTCCCTTCCTTGGTCCCTCTGCGCTTCGCTGAGCATGTCTCACTTGTACGTCGGCAGTCGACTTAGTCAGTCAAGGCTCAACTACAGCCAGCCTCCTGAACTAAAGAGGCATTCTTTAGATTCCACGCCATGTTGGAACTTTAATTGTCAAAGGGAACTTCATCATCGCCATGAAGCAAAGATAAGTACAGACTTCAAGTTTTAACCTCATCTCATCCTCTTTTAACAACTACATGCTTTTAATAATCATTTATAGGCAGTGTGAGATTACTTATTTGTAGCAATAATCATCCTTCGCTGGATTTTCCATATTGAGCTCTGTCTGTCTTTGTAAAAGCCGCATTTCTGATGCTTATTAAATGAGAGATCTTCTCACAACGTGGGATATTAATGAATACCCACTGTCTATAAAATATTAAGCTCGTTCCACCGCTGGAATAACTTTGGCCCTATTCTTCTATTAGGATCGTTCTGGAACCTTCCAGAATCTGCACTCTATCTACATGTCGTGCCGTCATGTATTTTCCACTCACTTGTGGGAGTACTATTTAAAAATGAGGAATCTTCCTTATGAATTGCTGCTCAATAGCTGATGTTCCTTCCTCCGTTGTAATTTTCTCTGGCGTATTTAATGATAATCTACTGCCTTCTCAAGCAATAGACTCTCGCCTATCCAGAGCAACTAGTTATTTTCCATAATTGCAATAACTTTCTTTGCCATAAACTTTTGCGCTACTACAGTGAACTTTTCATCCATTTCAACAAACTATAGTGATAAACAGTGTTCTTTCAGTATTTCTTCCGCGTCACGCTCGTCCGATTATTATAAATACGGCCATAAGCATTTACCTTCCATCCCAGTTGCTCTTTCCTAAACCTCTTACTAACAAACCATAATAAAATTGTTACTTTAGGTCTTTTTCAATTAGGTGTCACTCTAAAGGCGTGCCCTCACATTTTTGCTTACATGTAATTAATTAACTTCTGCATAACTACGTGTCTTGTACACGTTTCAAATTATCTTGTTTCTCCCTTCTAATTAGGGAATACTATTCCTTTAACTAATAAGTGAGTTATTTCTAGGTTTCACGAAAGGGAAACTTGCCCCATTTGTCTCGTGATTCCTACTTAAACATAGGAGGTCTAGAACCTTCCTTTTGACTTTCTCTTCAGGTTTCACAGTAAGTGACCTGCCCTCTTTGTGTAATTTCTAAAAGTAATTCAGCTTAAATACAAGAAGTTATAGGAACTTCTCTTTTATTCTATCTGCTTTTTGTTGTTGTTACTTTCGAAATTGTTACTCTTTTCAAGATATTTACTCACAATTTCTTAAAGTACACACCTTGTACTCGATTAATTGTCAAACTTTAATAACTTTAATTGTCTTTAAATTTTGTATTTTATCTTCGCTATTTCAAATTCTTGCGAGGATTTTATAAAGGTTTGAAACCTAATGAATTGTTAATTGCCTGGCGCAAACTTTAAATGTTTTCTGAGGTCTGCGACCCCAAATTGTTAATTGAAAATATATATTTGTTAGATTCATCAAATTCTTTTGAATTGTTAAATAAATTAAGAGTTCCTTTTCGCTTTTTCATTTTTCTAGTATTACAGTTAGGCAAGATCCTGGCTTTCCTAACTCTTCCTAGGTTCATGCCCTACTTATTGCAAATAAATCTCTTAATAGGGTTTTCACCACTTGTCGCATTTGAGCAAGTACTCATAATTATAACTTATGTCAAACTCTCCTCCTATTTCTCCATCCTTTTTTCTTTGGTCCGAAACCCATCTCCTTCTCTTTATCATCTTCCCTTGGTGGTTAGGTTATTCCTCAGCCAATAATCTACCCACACGCCACGCCACGCCACGCCGGATTACGAGGTAAGAAGATACTGGAACCTCTACACGCGTCACATACTAACGTGATATTTTAGTTATTCATATTATTGCAAAAGTGATACTACTACGACTAAACAGTGCACGAATTGTAATATAATTACTTTAGGCCTACACCACGTAACGGAATTCACGAATGATAGACGAGCAAGTGCTGCCATCTTGCGTTATATCCTAAACTCAATACCGATAGCCATCACGGACACTACAAGACGATCTTACGATTATTACGCATGCGCTGACATCAGACAATCACCTTCGCTTGTCGCAGCAAGGTACTATTTATTTATTTCGTCACCCATTCTTCAAGATGCAAGACGAGAGTGTTGAGAGTAAACTAGCGTTTTTGAACAGAAAGCGGAAGACGGTACGAGCAACTATATCTAAATTCAGTACGATAATAAATAGCGCTACAGGCGGCGACATCTCAGAATACGAATATAATCGCATTAGACTCCAAGAAGCTTTAGATCATCTCACAGTTCTGGACGATAGTATACAGGAATGTTTGACCGACGCAGGATACGAGGCCGATGTCGAGAAATGTGAAGAATACATCGACATCGCGAAGAGAGCGATTCTAAAAGCATCACACGCCGAGAATAAATGTAAGTCACTCTCCAGTTTGACAACATCGGTCGCCGGAATGAGTATGCAACCAACGCCAGGATCTCAAGTCCCAACACCCATCACACACACAGTGAAGCTCCCTGCCGTAAAATTAGACAAATTCGCAGGTGACATTGAGAATTGGGTACGTTTTTGGGAGCAATTCCAGTCTTCTGTTTACAACAATCAATCTCTCGCTCACATTGACAAGCACGTCTATCTCCGTGGATATCTGGAGGGTGAGCCGAAGAATCTAGTTGATGGAATACCGGTAACGGCTGATGCTTATGAAGAAACAAAACGGATATTAATATCTCGCTACGGAAACATTGACCGCATAATTCAGGCCCATCTTGACTTTCTCGAAGCCTTACAACCAATTTCAGACGATACCCCTTCTAATCTAAATGCATGTACATCGAATGCAATAGACGCGTACAAGCCTTACGGGCCTTAGGGGAGAATGTAGATAATTACGGGCGGATGTTATGCCCTAAAATTCTCCGAGCATTCCCTCAAGGTATTGTCCGCCTTTGGATAATTTATTCCAAACGAGAGAGCATTCCCGGGAGTCACATTACCAAGTTGATGGAGTTCCTGAACGAGGAGGTAGAGGGCGCTGTGATCACACAGAAAATCAGAGGAGATATCACTTCACTCGAATCCTTCTCAGGCACTGCCGCGACACTCCATGTGAACACAAAGTCAAAACGGACGGACATGAAAGCAAAGAAAGTGTATTCCGAATTCTGTGTGTTCTGTGAGACTCAAGGCCACTGGGCCCAGAACTGTGTGAAGATCCGCAATGTAGCTGAACAGATTGAAAAGTTAAAAACTGCCAACCGATGCTTCTTGTGCCTCAATAAAGGTCACAGTGTGAAGGCCTGCATGAAGAAGAGTAAGGTATCATGCGCAAAGTGCAAAAAGAATCATCACATTCCCATCTGCACCGGAGAACAGCCCGCATCAATATCCGTGGGGAAGATTGACGTTACTATGCCGCAGTTCACTTATCTTCAAACGGCGAATATTTGGATCACAGGGCCCACCGGACTGAGAAAACGTACACGATGCATATTGGATGCTGGCAGTCAATCAACCTTCGTAAGCCGAAGTCTGGTAGATCAGCTTCAACTGAATATCGTGGGACACAAGGATTTGACAGTTATCGGATTCGAGTCATCTCGTCACACATCTTCAGCTCGCAGACTCATTGATCTCAACATCAGTGGACTATGCACGGAGGCTGCTCAGCGTATTTCTGCATTTGAGAGTGACAACGTTTACTCGCCACATCCGACTGTTCCACTCGACGTCCAGTCCCTGTCACGCTTACGAAAATTGAGACTTGCTAATCCCAAGGATGACAACAATGAACTTCCTATACAACTTCTAATAGGTGGATACCATTATTGGAAGGTGATACTTGACGACAAGCCAATACGCCTCTCAGACACGTTAGTACTGCTTCCTTCTAGATTTGGATGGATTCTGAGTGGAAATAGGTCAGGAATTACAGTCCACAGCGTCAACGTGCACCACATTCATACTGATAATGACCCATCTTTCGAGGACGATGATATGCGACGATTTTGGGATCTAGAGTCCCTAGGAATAAGGGAAGATCAGAAAAGGACCCTCACAACGAAAGATGCCACTATTCTTCAAGAATTCCATGATTCGTTTCACTTACAAGACGGGCGGAGGGTAGTATCCCTACCGAAGGAAGAAGATCTGGTCTTACCCTCAAACCGTAAGAACGCTCTAAATCGTTTTCACACATTGCAGGGAAAACTTGCCGTTAATGCCCAGTACAAAGAAATGTACCACGCGCAGATAATGGACTACGTAAACATGGGACATGTTTAGCTGATCGCTACTGAGGAAACCAAAAATTATGTATACTACTTGCCTCATCACGCCATCTAGAAAGAGAGAAATGGCACAGAGAAATGGAGGATCGTCTTTGACGCATCATCCCACGAGAGAGATGCACCGTCCCTCAATGATGTTCTGGAAACAGGCCTTAATCTGTTACCAGAGATACTGTCCACGTTGATCCGCTTCCGGACTTACCGCAAAGCCATAGTAGGAGATGGAACTCAAGCTTTCCTTCAATTGTGCCTGGATACTGAAGACAGAGATTTAACAAGATTCTTCTGGTTCAATGTGGAGAAGGACGAACTTGGAAAATGGCAAGCAAGAGATGATACAGTCGTCTATAGATTCACTCGTCTACCATTCGGCCTTGCAAGCAGTCCCTTTCTTCTGTCTGCAACTCTCCGTGAACTAGCAACGAGATTCAAGGATCAGTTCCCGTCAGCAGCAGCACTTATGGATCAAAGCACTTCCACGGATGACTTTGTTGCGGGAGCTGAAGATGACAACAGAGTTATCACCTTATAGCACGAGGTGACAGGTCTACTACGACAGATACGGATGCCGATGGCAAAATGGGCAACAAATTCTGGACCATTGGAAGGTATATGGAGAGCCGAAGGACGTGAAACGAAAAGGGAAACCGGAGTACTAGGTGTACGATGGTACACAGAATCAGATTCACTACTCTTTGACCATACAGATATCACCGACAATCTTTCGCAGGATCCAGGAACCAAACGAAAGCTATTGAAAACGACCGCAAAGTTCTACGACCCTCTTGGATTACTTTCACCGGTGTCCATAGTTGGAAAAGTTCTCTTCCTAGACACCTGGTGTAGGGGCATAGCATGGGACGAAATACTTCCACATGACATTGCATTGCGATGGCAGCTGTGGATAACCAGCCTCACGGATCTGGCAAGTGTGGTCATTCCAAGATGGATTGGTTTATCAAGGACAACATCGGAGACTTCATATGTCCACGTGTTCTGCGACGCGTCGGAGCGGGCCTACGGAGCTGCACTGTATGTTCGAACGTCTACCGACGTAAACACTTATATACACCTGGTCTGCACTAAGAATAGACTGTCTCCAGTCAAGAAGGTTACACTCCCACGACTAGAACTACTGGCCATCTTAGTGGGTTGCCGTCTTCTGAGGTATTTCTGCCAAGCAACAGACTTTAATGTCACCACATCTACTCTGTGGAGTGACTCCATGGTCACTCTAGGTTGGATTAAAAGCGATGCAAACCGTTGGAAGACATTCATCTCCAACCGAATGACGGAAATTCAAGGCATCCTGAGTCCAGCTCAGTGCCGGTACTGCCCGAGCCAGGATAATCCAGCCGACCTCTTGTCACGAGGAATATCCTCAAAAGCACTACAGTCTTCTTCACTTTGGTGGCACGGGCCTGTATGGCTTGCCGATCATCCTAGCTCTTGGCCCCACAGCAGTGTGCCTAACGCCTCACTTCCAGAGACTCGCAAGACGCATCAGCAAACACTTAACGTCGTTACAACGGAACCTCTCATCATTGCTTTCAGATTCAGCAGTTATTGGAAAATACTGCACATCATGGGTTGGATTTTACGCTTCTTGAACAACATCAGACAGTCGGAGAAAAATTCTGGGAATCTCACTGCACGTGAATTAGAGGCTTCCCGATTGTGCTGGATACGTACAGTCCAACGTGAGTGCTTTTCCGAAGAGTACGACGCTCTGACAAAAGAGAGAAACTTGTCTGGGAAGTCCAGGGTTGCCCGCTACAACCCCTTCTTACAGGACGGCCTTATCCGACTGGGAGGGCGCCTCCACCATGCAGACCTGCCAACGCAGCAGAAACATCCTATAGTACTCGATGGTGCACACCACTTCACTAAGTTGTTGATCCTCCAGACTCACATACGGCTACACCACCTTGGAGTACGAATCGTTCTCTCTGTACTACGCGAAGAATTTTGGATCCTCAAGGCACGCCAGGCTGTCAAGAAGGTCATCCACACGTGCTTACCGTGTAAGATCGCCAGAAGCCAACAAGGTAACGAGATCGAAGCCCCGTTGCCTCCAGAACGTGTGCGACATACTACGCCATTTGCAGTTACGGGTGTGGATTTTGCAGCTCCACTACTCGTTAAGGTGGGGAATCTCGTACAGAAATCTCATATTGTTCTTTTCACATGTGCGACTACAAGGGCCCTTCACCTTGAGCTGGCTTTGGACATAACTACGGAGACGTTTCTGATGGCTCTCAGACGATTTGCGGGACGAAGAGGACTTCCAAACACCATTTACTCAGACAACGCTAGAACGTTCCAGGCACCACACAAAGAAATGACACAACTCAGCCAAGTCCTCACTGACCCACGAACGAGCCAGCACTTCGCCCACAACGGAGTCCAGTGGAAATTTATAGCCCCACGGGCGGCTTGGTGGGGAGGCTGATGGGAAAGAATGGTGGGTACGACTAAAAGATGCCTTAGAAAGGTATTGGGAAAGGCTCTGATTAGTGAGGACACACTCCGAACTCTATTGCTAGAAGTAGAAGCCGCCATTAACTCCCGACCCATAATCCAAGATGGCTCGGAGACACTGACTCCAAGTCATTTCCTGACTGGCGCACGGCTGACTACCCTGCCCAACGTCTCCGAACCCACGACACGAATAGACCTGAGGAAGGAGAGGAGACTTAGAGAGAAAATGCAGGAGGACTTCCTCAAGAGATGGAGGAGTGAGTATCTTCTTGATCTGAGAAGCTACCACGAAGTACGCCGCCCAAATGGACAGACGAAGGAGTGCCGAGTAGGAGATATAGTACTACTACAGGATGACCTGCGACCTAGACACATGTGGCAGAAGGCGCGAATAACTGAAAGGCGACCAGGCAGGGTCAACAAGGTGCGAACCCTCATCCTTCAGATGGCCAACGGGACCAAGATTAGTCGGCCTGTACAGCTGGTCTTCCCTCTCGAGATAGACCAGGGTGGGGAGGATGTGGAGGACTGAGAAGATGGACATCTTTGGCTTATTTCATGTATTTCTTCTTTGTTTATTTCATGTATTTATTCTTCATGTTTGAGGCTCTTTGATATAAGTTAGTGTAATAAAAGATGGCTGCTAAGTAAGACGTCCGTGTTTTCACGATCACTGATTTATACATTATACGAATCCCAACAACGTCTTTTGTTTTCAGCCTCATGTATTTGTACCACGTGTTCTAGCTCTGAAGGCACTTTTATATCCTGTGTTGCAATCACGTTTTCTTCACGAATAGTGTTCACAAATTCCTGACCTTTAAGGAACACAATGTATTGTGCCCGTTGGAGGAGGTCATCTGGTCACCACCAACCGAGTATGGCCTCCGAGATAACCTCTTCCTCCGACCACATACCGAAGAAGAGGATTGGAGTGCTTCCAATAGGGCTCGCCGGCATGAGACTCCCGTCCCGCAGGATCAGGTCCCCATCATGATTGTTATGTCATAAGACACCCCTGGAAATACACCCAAAAAGAAACAAACTACTAATGAAGGAAGTCCAGACTGAAGTAAAAATTGTTGGAATATTTATTGAATAAACCCAACCCCCAACCTAGGATCAGAGGGATTCAAATCGGCTAATCTTTTATCTGTTAAAAAAACAATCAACGAACAATCCCTAAGCTAATGGAAATTAACCCACGTGATCCGTTCTAATTACATTCAAAACAAAGCAAAGCTTGGGAAAATGGTACATAAGCCCTAATTAAAATACAAGAAAAAGGTAACGATGTTCTGAGAAGAATCATCATACCATAAAAATAGTCTAATATGACAGCGAAAATCTAGATCATACTGTGACCATTCCCCATATTTACATTTAAGTTTATCTGTCTATGCTAAATCCTAAGTTACATAAACATCGGTGCTAAGCGTCCGTGTTAACAACAAATACTAATATAACAGTTTTTTCAATACATTTTAAGCATTACAATTATAACTGTACAACAAGTACTACAGATGGAACAATAGTAGGGTTCACATAGGGAATTATGCACTCAATAAATAAATAAACACATAAACAGTTATTCTTATTACCCTTCTTACAGGGAAATTGACACTCTTTGTTCCATTCGTCATCTAAAAGTTTGTAAAGGAATTAATCAAAGTATGCTATTATCACAGCATGCCATCAGCAAGGGTACTCAAACCTCGAGATAATCACTTCTGCTCAGCCTCTGGGCTCCTGTCAAGTCTAAACGTGTTGTCTCTCTCTAAACCATTCCTTCAGGAATGTCTCCCATCAATCGCATTGCATTGGTCCAGCGAAAAGTCAATAGAATCAACGTTAATTGCGTGCGATTCGTTTCAACAAAGACCCACATGCGTTCATATACCATTCATCCCATTGCGATGAAACTTGGGTGAGATGTTGTGTACACTTCTGGGAAAGTTTTTGGCGTAGTAAATCCACTTAAATAGGTAGCGCACGAGTAGATTCATCAAATGAAAGACGACGCGCGAAGTGTTTCAACAATGTCCCATATGCGTTCATATACCATTCGTCCGATAGCGATGAAACTTGGGTGAGTGGTTGTGTACACACCAGGCAAGGATTCTGGCTTAGTAAATCCATGTTACAATAGGTAGCGCACGAGTAGATTCAAAAAATGAGCGACTACGCACGAAGCGTTTCAACCAAGTCTCGTATGCGTTCATATACTATTCGTCCGATAGCGATGAAACTTGGATGAGATGTTGCGTACACTTCAGGTAAAGTTTCTGGCGTAGTAAATCCACTTTTCAATAGGTATCGCGCAAGTACAGTAGATTACGCCAGGGAAGGTTTTCGACTTAGTAAATCCATTTTACAATAGGTAGTGTACGAGTAGATGCAACAAATGAGTGACGACGCACGATGCGTTTCAACACAATCCCGTATGCGTTCATATACCATTCATCGATTGCGATGAAACTTTGTTGAGTTGTTGTGTACACTTACACGAAGGATTCTAACTTAGTAAATCCATTTCACAGTAGGTTGCGCAAGAGTAAATTTTAAAACTGAGTGACAGCGCACGAATCGTTTAAACAAAATTCCGTCTGCGTTCATATCCCATTCATCCGAATGTGATGAAACTGCGCACGTTTCTATATTAGGTAATCCATTTTACGACAGTTTAGAGGCAGTTAACGGAAATTGAAAAAAGATTGTTTCCAAAAGCACTTTAAGAAACAAAATTACAACGCCAAATCTTTCTTTGATTGGCATTGCAACGCATGCCGGGTACAGCTAGTTAGTTTATAAAATCTCAGGTCGATGACCTTGACGTTTTGGGTCTTTTGGGGAAAATCACTGACCATGGAAAAGATCGTTGTTGGTAATTGTTGTTTTAAGGGGCCTAACATCTAGGTTATCGGCCCGATCATGGAAAAGGGTTGACCATCCTGAGTCCTAGGACACCTCACGTGACCCTCTCCAAATATTAGTTTATAAAATCTCAGGTCGATGACCTTGCTGTTTCGGGTCTTATGGGTTAATTCATGGACCATGGGAAAAGGTTGACCATCCGGAGCCCTAGGACACCTGACACAAGTCTCTCCGATCACTGATTAGCGAGATATTAATATCAGATGACCTATTAGTTTTCGGTCCTTCGGTTAAATTTTATAAACTCATCTGTAAGTATTCATTTAAAAAGCCCGCCCTCTTACAAAAGCCGCGAGTGCGCATGCGTACAAAACAAAAAAAAAACAAAAAATGTTAATTCATTATAGTGTAAAGTCTCATTCCTGTCATATATGCAGAGCAAAGTTTAGTTCATAATAGTGTAGAGCCTTTCGTCTGTCGTACATGCAGAGCCAAGTTTAATAAAAAAATTACTATATCAAACCTGGGTAAGGGTAGTTTTTATCTTGGGGTACAAAAATAGGTCGCCCATAGGAAAGGAGGCGTCACCTCGAGTAATTTGACGCCTCGTACAAGTCTCTAGCCTCATTGGTTCGCAAGATATCTGAAATCCTACTTGGCTGAGAATGTGACGTCGGTGGGAGAGGTGGTGGTGGGAGTTTAAACTCTACTTACGATAATTACGGGGATGGAGGAGAGTTTAGCCCATGATTTCTCATAAATGAATACAGAATTCCCTTACCATTTTATTATATGATGACCACAGTGTATAATGTAGGGCCTTGACATTGTTGTGTCCATTGGGAGTATTTGCTAGAGCAGACCAGGATCGCTGATATTGAAGGTACCAGTGGGAGGTCACCCTGTTTGCCATATGATGTTTTGTGAGCTACAAGCCACATGTGTTCACTGGTAGAGCGACGTGTGAATTGTGGATATCTCTGTGTACTATTGTGAAATAAGGTTTCACTGAATGTTGAGTTAGGCCTACTATTTGATGGTAGATGTTTCTCTACATTTCTGCGATTGTGCTAAAATGATGATTAGGTGTGGGATAATAATGAAACTAAACCTAAATATAAAAAATTATGAGATAGGATTTTTGAATAAAATTGAGCATTACTAACCCTGAAACTAAATAAGAATGATGTTCAATGCTAAAAATCAATTACTTTAATATGACCGCTGCACTTTGAACTTGTCGCAACATAGACACATTCTTTAGGACAGAGTTCCCAATTTCATTGATGTGATAACTTTATGACACAGACGAGGGCAACACTGTGACATGAGACGTCACCGACATAATTTTCCACTCTCAGATGGCAATTAGGCACAAACAGTGTTTAATTTGTGTAGGCAGGAGCACAAATTGTGCGATATTAGGATGGTAATTTATTTATTGTAATCTTTGTGTGTATTAGTTAGTTGTTTCTTTTCTTAGATCTCAGTTGTGCTTAGCTTTACTTCCTTATTTGCGTAGACACATATCGTCTACATAATTTAACGTCAGATAGGGATAACTAGAGTATTAACGTAAAATTAAATGTTGGAAGTAACACCTTCATAACTTAGATATTTTTATTGGTGCCTTTAAATGTAAATGATATTTTTCTTCATTGACGACGTTTAAATTTTATTGCTTTGCCATAGATTCAGGGTGTGAATATTATTATTATTCTCCACTGACTATGTTACTGCGTAGGAACTCAATTACGTGTTACATTCTTAGCTTGCTTGCTGTTGATCATTTTGTGAATAGGACTTCGACAGGGAAGAGTTTGAATTAAGTTTAGATTAGCGGATGCGAATTCTACCCTGAACGAAGTAGGCTATGGATTTGTGATTTTAAATAAATTTTATTGACATTTTCATTGTTATATTTGCTGTTTTGAGGATGCGTTCCTTGGCTGGTTTCTTAACCATTACTTCCCCTGCACCCGGTACTACCCGAGTTTAATTTTCTCGTGTGGAGCTGGTCTGAGAACACATCCTCTCCTCTCTGAGTGTGTGTTTGCTGTATAGGGGTCTCGTGACGGCTGTTTGCGACCAATGGTCCTTCAATATTCCTGTCTAACGGGTACAATATATGCAAAAATAGGTCAATTCACTGCCAGGCTTTGTCGCGTACACTGCGTACACACCATGTTCTGGCTCACAGTGTAACAGAATTTGCTGGAGTGCTTGTAGCCTGTAAGGTAGCAGTAGTTAGTTGTTATTGTTGTTTTAAGGGGCGGAACTACGAGGTCATATAGAGTAACCTGCTCATACACCCACACCTTCCACGCTAGTAGATCTTCTCGAGCGATCTACCTAATATACACATTTATACAATGATAATAAAAGGTCTGTGTTCCTGTTATGTGGGATATTAATTAATAGAATAACCTGCCACTTTTTCAACGGTCTCTCGTCCTAGGAAGTGCGCGATGATTGCGTCAGAGTCACGTAAAGTCCATGCTGCCAGCATGGGCCTTACGTCAGCAGTCACCTGGAAGGCAGTAAGTTCAGACCACTCGGTGCCCTTGACTAAACTGCATCTAATGGCCTGGTTATAATGGTACCGCATGTATGCACGAGTGGGCCTAACGTCAGCAGTCACCTGGAAGGCAGTCTGTTCAGATCACTCGGTGCCCTTGACTAAACTGCATCTAATGCCCTGTTATAAGGGTACCACATGTATGCACGAGTGGGCCTTACATCAGCAGTCTCCTGACAGGCAGTCTGTTCAGATCATTCAGTGCCCTTGACTAAACTGCATCTAATGCCCTGGTTATAATGGTACCGCATGTATGCACGAGGGTTGTAAAGAAAGCAGTCCGTTCATATTACTCGGTGCTCTTTACTGAAATGCATCTAATTGCCTGGTTATAATGGTACCGCATGTATGCTCGAGGGTTGTAAAGAAAGCAGAGCAACATATAAGCGTTCATATTGTGCCCGTATGCTCAGAACGGTGGAGTGGTAGCACAATCCCATGCGTAGATGCAGTATTGCCGTTTGGAGTACCTGCACTGCGCACAAAATGGACCTATTTATATTGTTCTATAATTTTTCAGATGCTGTTACACCACCCAGCCCAGTTCCCGAATGTCGGAAAATCGTTCTTTCGAGTGCCAACGGAGGGTGACGTATTGATTGGTGTAAATCCAAAGATGATGACAACGGCAGAAGAACTTAGGAGTTACTCTCCTGAAGTGCGTCAATGCTTTTTCCAACACGAGAAAACACTGCGCTTCTTCAAGATATACACAAAAGAAAATTGTGAACTGGAATGTCTTACAAACTACACACTCGATTACTGTCAATGTGTGCTATTCTTCATGCCACGTAAGTATTAACAGTTTAGTATGTGTTAGGGAGATTAATGGAAATATCGACAGGTACTATTAGCGCCCTCTATGTATGGACTACTTTTGTAAGCTCCTTGGAGAGTGCATCTCGCTTCCAATGGGCCGTGGTTTTAGATAGTTCATACCGCTGCTGTGTCGGCAGTCAATTGCCAAAACAACCGTGGCATTGATAAGATACAAGGCAATTAGCAAGAAATAAAAGTCATTTTTATTAACCCTTGAGAACTGGCGTGAAAAAATATAACATGAGGACTGGCGCCGGGTCATTTTGACCCATAGTGTGTCGCTCCCTTTTTTTCGCAGTCGTACGGATTTTAATGAAGTAATTTTACACCAGGTGTTTTCCTATGAACTATTCCCAACATCAAAAGAAGTTTATTTTATTTTTATATTTAATAAGCAGAAAATTGACAATACTTTTTGTAACTGTGTAATTGGCCTTGATAATGGCGGCAAAGCGGTCATCTCAGTTTTGTTGAACAAAGGAGCTGATGACCATAGTGTCCCAAGACCCTGAACATGGATCAACAAGAACGTGAGCTATGTGATTGTGCTGCATCAACATAGGAGGTTTTTCCCACTTATTTTTACGGATTGATCCAATTAACGTAAGCGGAAAATGACCACGTGAGGACTGGCGCCATGGGTAAATCTGACCCAACCGTAAATATTATAGAAATAACGTGAGTGTTCAAAAAGCTATGGGCATGTTTCTTTAGCTGGGCGAAGTTCAAGGCTAGGAAGGAAGGTACAGTAAGCGACATGAAACAAGGGCAGACCAAAACGAAAATATAAAACATTATTTAAGCCTCGGATGAAAACTACCCATGCGCCAGTCCCCGCGGGTTAAAGAGCACAACATCATTCTACTAGCAAAAGCAAACCCAACGCATTATCATTGGCGCCCAACGTGGAGCACTCGACGCCTTTGAGTGTCAAATAAATCATAATTGGAGAGACATTTATTACAAATATTCGTCGCAAAGAACAACTGAAAATAAAACGCCTATACAAGCTGCGTCATAATGGAAGAATTCATGATTTTATTTATTTAATTGAGTCAGAAACATATATTACACACAACGAAAGATAACAGAAAAAGGAGAAACAAAACTGACACAAACTGCTGCAGGTTAGTGGAGGTTTGGGCCTACTTACCACATATTCAGAGTCCGCGCTCACTGCAACACACCCCGACAGAAGAAAACCAAAGATGAAGGAAGGTAAAGAGAATGGATCCCACAAAGCTCGCCTACAGAGGCCATCCCGTAACCCACAGAACTACCTGCAGCGAAATAATGCCACACTAGTAAGATTAATAGAATACAAATTTAATCAAGAATGTCAAACCAGTCAACATAACTTTAAAAAACACCAGCTTCTGCAAACACACGGTAATTAAAAACCCTAATCCTACCTAAAACTCACTGAGGATCCGTACAAGCTTATGGCCGGTACAAGTTAACAATTTCCTACGGGAAAACCTTAGAAATATTTAAAACTAAGCAACGAAAACAAAATTTACAAGAAACATTTACACGGAAGCTTGATGAGCAAAGCGTAACATTAAAACACATACCATAAGGTATCAAATGAAGGAAGATTAGGAATACTTAAAATGAGAAAATTTACTTAAAAGGCCTTGACATACAGCACGATCAGTTAAGCCATGAGGTCCATACGAAGATTCAAAAGAATAAAAATAAGACAAAATTACAATAAATAAAATAATATGACCGCGGTACCAACAGGAAAACATACAAAACAGAAAAACACAAAATGAAAAACAAGAATGATTAAAAAACTAACAATAGCCACAACAACACGCTTTTGAGTACCGCGCCACACGCCAGGACAATAGGCATCGGGCCACAATGCACTATGGTAAAACAAAACTACAATGGCGACCAAAACAAATGACTGCATCTCAAGTACGAAACATTAGAAAAGAATGAAATTTAAAAGAGACTCCTCCAGTGAGTAAAGGAAACAAAGGGAGAAAATAATATAAATAAACAAGAATTGTACAACTGTATGAATTGTACAACGGTATGTTCATTACTACGGATTTAAAAAAATAACAGAAAAATGACCAAGTGATAGGCCAACCCCTAAATTAACTAGAAGAATACATCCAAAGTAAACAAAAAATAATTTAGGAAAATCGAGGGAAATGGAGAAGTGTTCCCGGAATTATAAGTAAATATTTTACATATCTGTTAACAAAAATTAGGCCTACTCGTATAAAAAGAAATTAATAAAATCACAAGATCATGTCTACTGTGGAGCTCCATGAATAAAATATATATTAAATTATAACATACCTTAAATAAATCCTTCTTTTCGGGAGCCTCTTAATTATTAAAGAGAACACACTTACAGAAATAAAGAATTTTAAAACTCCAAAACCTTTCACCAACAAATATGGCTATACAATGGTGCATACACGACATACATTCCCAAATGCATCACCTCCTCGCATCGAGGCAGAAGAATTTGGCGCACATGTTTATTCCATAATTAATTCTCCACTCCATTATCTTCAGTTCCAACGTAATTTAATGGAATAAATCCATTCTTAGCGGAGGCGAGAGCCTAAGGCCCTCGCCTCAGTTGGCGAGACAAATTTCACGTCCTTTTCGTTAAACAAGCGACCAGGAGATTGCTAGTTCAAAATGGAGGCCGACAAGTGAAGATCGCCCCGCAAGACACCAATGTTTTTAATTTTGACCAATCCGAGTGTGCCACATACAGTGACAATGTGAATATCAAATTAATTTTCACAGGACACCATTAATATTAAATTGTCGGTATGAAGACATACTGTCTTTTGCCAATGACGCAGGATTTAGTATCCTTTTTCAAAGATGTAGGAACAAAATAAATCTCCAATCCATTTTTGTAGCTGCTGCCACCTTAAGCCCATAGGTTAAACTATTGTAACCTCAGCGCGCTTTTAAATAGTATTTTTCTGGGTTCATATTGAAATAGACAGGCAATAGTGTTTGAGACAGGACTTTTGCATGTCTCAAAGAAAATTACAATTACAAAACAAGTAGTTCCGTGAGGAACTATACATCCTATTTTCACATATCCTACTCATGTTAATTGCCTCTATCAACATACAAAATTTCAGTTTGATTGTTGTGATAGATTCGTAGATATTGAGAACCGTCTGAATATTTCAGATGGTCGCCAGGTTGGATTATTATTTATGCACTATTACATGAAGATTATTGTGTACGTGTGGTATTCAGACTTCAATCGCATGATTAGGACACAATAAGTAAAACTGAGATGTTAAAATTTCGAATAGCTGCCATCTTGTGGTTATGAAAACAATTGAAATAAATTAGATGCCAGTGGATTAACATTTGTATAAGCATTTAACGTGCAAATTTTCACTGCACTGGGATGGTTAAATCGCGAGAAACGTCTATTTAAATATTTATAATTTGCGTCGCCGCCATGTTGGATTATTGCTCCTCAGGTTATTGAAAGTCATATAGGTCATAGATTTTATGAACATAAAAAATTTCAGTTTGATTGCTGTAAAAGATTCTTAGATATTGAGAACCGTCAAAATATTTCCGATGCTCGCCATTTGGATTGTTATATGTATAGGCCATAGAGTTATGTACCATTAAAGAAAAAATATTGCGTAGGTTCATTATTCAAACTTTCACTTCGATCGCATGATTACGACACAAGAAATAAAAACTTAACTTTAAAATTTCGCACAGCCGCCATCTTGAGATTATGTAAACAATTGAACTAAATTAGATCTCAGTGCATTACAATATGTATAATCATTTACTGTACCACATTTCACTGCGCTCAGATGGTTAAATCACGAGAAAAGTCTATTAAAATGTTTCAACTTCGCTTGGCCGCCATATTCGTTTTGTGCTTTACAGGTTTTTGAAAGTCATATAGATAAACATGTAGTAGTGCCCATTATCACCGTAGAAAATGTCAGGGTGATATCTGTAATGGTTTCGGAGATATTGAATGCCAGTGAAATATTTCGCACAGCCCCCCATTTTGAGGTTAGGAACTAAATTAGACGCCAGTACATTACAATGTGTATAAACATTTGCTGTACCATGTTTCATTACTTTTGGATAGTTAAATCGCGTGAAAAGTCTATTTGAAAGTCTCAAATTCGCTTGGCCGCCATTTTGGTTTTGTAGTTACCAGGTTTTTGAAAGTGTCATAGGTGAAATTCTAGTAGTTTCCTTTACCACCATACAAAATTACAGGGCGATATCGGTAATAGTTTCGGAGATACTGAATGATGGTGGAATATTTCGCACCACCACCATGTTGGATTGGTGAGACGTAACAATTTTGAAGGACACGGTCGGGGTCGCCCGGAATGGTGCTACGAACTTACCGAGTTTCATCGAAATCGCTCCAGCCGTTAAGAAGTTATTAGGAGGGACACACAAAATCCGTCACACACACCATCATACATGCACACACAGACACACGGATAAAAGGTGATCTCATAAGCCTATTTTTTCATAAATGAAAACGGGCTAAATATCGATAATAAATGAAACATAATACAGATTACCTTCGTGGTCTCTCTAAAATATTTGGATATTATGATATTCGTTACTCAACATAATGTTTATACACATCGTTATTCATTTCATCGTTACAATGACAACACTCGTCATATTTATCAATACTGATCGCTTTTTACATATCGCACATTTACATTCTAATTCAGACCTCTTATTGAACAAGTTTCCACTGTTGCGTTTCACAATACGCATGAGTACTTTACAAACCTTTCTCCACTTCTCCTCATAATAGCACGGAATTCCTCCAATAAAAACCATTTCTCTCCCCCCTCCGTGCAGGAAAATCAGTATAGCCTATCTACTAATTAAACACTACCTGTGTAATAACTTTCAGTTTACAACTTCTCAATTAATTACTCACATTTCTTCGTGCTCTCAAATATACATTAACTTGTTCCATTTCGTTGCTTCAATTATCTGTATACAATTTCACTTAACAAATTCTTTCATTGCGATTCATTATACATTTTAGCGATATTACCACTTCATTATTTGTTATACATATTAAACCACGTTGCGATGAACATTAATATTTTAATGCATTTGTTGTATATATTCATTAAATAAATAAAATATTATCCAAATCCTCCCCAACTCTTGTTATTTGAATGAATATTTATTCATTTCAAATACAGTATTGTATATACTTATTGTATTTTAAGTCGTTATATTTCTTTACATCATTTCTCTTATTACATTTCTAGCTAGTTTAGCGTATCCAATACAGTATTTCCATTTCACAAACGAACTAACATTACTCTTTAAACTGTTGCGTATTTCCAACAATACGATGCTTTCATTTCTCTAATAATTAATACTCGAAGTATTTCAATGTATTCAGATGTATACAAACATTCTGAAGTAGTATAACATTTCAAACCATTTATGAAGCAAGTAAAACATTTTTGAACCATATAAAACAACTTTGAAGCATTCCAGATTCGTCAAATAAAGTTTACGAAGTATTCTCAAGTATTCTGATGTATAACTTATTAGTTATAATGTCTAATTCGCATACGATCGAATCAACTACTCGTTATCGAAATGGGGTGAAAATATCATTGAAATAACGTCAAAATCGACAAACGACGACGTATAAAAATACTAAGATGAATTTACGCATATAAAACTCTCAAAAAGACGTTCAAACACTATAAACATGAAAATAAAATTGATCACAATTCAGCATATCCAATATATTACAACAAACTACGAAGTATGATCATATCGCTCAAATACCTTCTGCCAGTGAAGTTCGTCATGACCTGTGTTTTTTGTTGACGCTGGAAAAACAGTATTCCTGCCCGACATTCCAATTGACGAGTTCCGAGTGTAGCGGGCTTGTCTGCTTGCTAGGCTCTCAACACAGCCGGTCTAGATTACATAACGGAGCCTCGGTCAGCTGGCTCGCGTTACACGCATCAGATGTTTTTGGCGGCTCGAAATAGCTCCCTTCTCGTCTTCTCTGGACCGCCGGTTCGGACTGGAACACTCTCGTACGCTTCCTGGCTGAGATTGCTTCTGATGAACAACTTCAAACGGCTCCTCCCTTGACGGTCTATGGCGAATTGGTAGTTAGTAGCAATCATACTGTGAGGTTTCTCCGATAACATTAGATCCTCAAGTAGTTTCAGTTGTAATCGTGACTGTCGTGGACTGTGGATAGTATTACAGTGCCACGCTTTCATACGCGTCTTCATCGTCGCTAAGTCACTTCTGACATCCACATACTGATGAAAGTTATTCCCCCGTCATTAACTTAGCAAATCATGACTAATGCTGTAGTATTATTCATGACCAGGCTTCGGATAATTATGCATTTTGCATATTGCATATGAAATTGCATATTTGGGACAGTTTTAACTTAACAGTGCATATTTAGGGTGTTCCTCCTGTTAGTGCATATTTCAAAAACATTCTTAATCTTGAGTGTAGGCATCAGCTTCTGCAGGACACTATTGGAATATTTGACATGTATTTCAGGTAACAGGAATGTTGAGCAGTGCTGGGTTTGCATCGTGTTTAAATTTAGCAACACGAGCCCTACATCCGCCTATAGCTTTTTCTACCTGCAATGCAATTAGGTGGGAACTGATTCTTGGTATTTCCCGTAAAGCAGGTTATATTTTTCTCATTCCGTAAATAGTTGCCTTTCATACACAATTAGTACTAGTCAGCCTTACTTTCGTTGAGTTGAAACTGGCTGTGGTTCATTGCACGTTAAATAGCTACTGAATTCAACATGCCTAAGGAGAAGACAACCGAACTGTTAATGAGGTAATGAAATGATATGTACGAGAGTTTCAAGACTTTTCAACTGACGGAAGTGTGTTGTTTTGCAAATAATATAGCACAGTCGTAAACGCAACTAAAAAGTATCAAATTCAACAGCATCTTCAAACAACGAAACACAATAAATTAAAAGAAGTAAACCTGAAACAAAAACACCAGGTTAAACCTGGACCAGCACGTAGTAAATTCAATGAAGATCTGTGTAAAGCATTTCTCTCGGCAAATATACCGTTGGCTAAACTAAACAATAAGAACTTAGTTCAGTTTCTGCAGGAGTATATGAAACAACCAGTCCCAGATGAATGAACAATTAGGAAGAATTACGTTCCTGAGCTTTACAATGTAACGTTAGATAAACTAAGGGAAAAAGCTCATGGAAAATATATTTGGATATCACTAGACGAAACAACGGACGTAGATCAAAGATATGTAGCTAACTTCGTGTTTTGAATTTTAGGGGAAGAAGAAGAGGAGAGAGACAAATCATATCTACTAACTATGGCTGTATTGCCTAAGGTGAATGACTCAACAGTTGCTGCATTTTTCAATGATGAACTTTCTTGTTTGTGGTCATCAGGCATTCTTTACGATCATGTTATCGTGGTCTGCACGAATGCCGCACCTTACATGTGTAAAGCCATGGGATGTCTCGGGATATTATATACCAAGAAGATACACGTCACATGTGTAGCACATGGACTTCATCGAGTCTCTGAAGCAGTCCGGGCTTCCTTTCCTGAAGAAAACACGTTGATCTCCACAGTCAAAAGAGTGTTCCTGAAGGATCAAAGTCGCAATGAAACATTTCTCGATGCAGTTCATCAGTTTGATGCTCCCGTCTTCACCAGTTCATACAAGAAGGGGAACGTGGCTCGAAGCTGCTGTTTATAATGCCAATTATTTCGAGGTAATAAAAAAGGAAATTGAAGACGTTGATTATGAAGAAGCTGCTTCTATTAAAGAATCTCAAGTAGTATTGAGCAAAGATGGTATTCGTGAGCAACTTATATTCATTAGTTCCAATTTGCGTCGCATACCTCCAGGCAACAAGAAATTGCGAGAAAAAGGACTGCCTCTTCACGTTAGCATTGGAATTGTTGAATAAGTCAATCGATCCCTAAAGAACCTAACTAATCAAGTTTTCTCGAAAAAATTGCAGAATGTAGTGCTGAAAAATTCTGGTCTCCTCAAACTTAAAAGCATTCGTGGTGTTATCCAAGGCAGAAACAAAATCGACAGTGCATCGATGCTAGAGGTCTCTGATTTCGTTAAGTTGGAATACGCTCCAATTGTGACATGTGATGTGGAGAGGGTGTTTTCTGAGTACAAATTCATTTTAAGTGAAAATAGGCGCGAGTTTGTGTTTGAAAACCTATTACATCATGCAGTGATTAAGTGTAATCAAGACTTGTAAATTTTATTGACAAACTGGATCAATCTATTGTAGTACTGTAAATAATTTTCTTTATTTTGGCGATATTTAACATGTAACATTGATTTCTTGTAATATAAACCACTAATTGATATCAGATATATGTTTATTTTTAATGCATATCTTAGTGCTTATTTAGACAGTTTTTAGTGCATATTTTCATTCATATTTTGGGATTTTTAAGTGCATAATTATCCTAAGCCTGTTCATGACGAACCTTCCTCGTCGACTCAGCTTCATTAACATGTCGAAATCGATGACGATAACTTTGATAATAATTTATTTGTATATTTCTGTAATTTTCACGTAGCTAATCTTTCGTTGTACCTTTTCTGAGTTGCCGATGTCTGTAGACATTCAATAATTTGCATATATTGACGAATTCATTTCATTGATCATTTCTGTAATCATTTGTAGTTCTCAAAATATAATATTCCTTTGTTGAAGTATATACTAGCGGAGATTATCTCTGCTTGACCGGTAGAGACAACGCTTTTTCCGTCAAACTGATTTTACTATATCGCGTTCAATTAGCAGCTCGCAGAAGTACGTCTGTTCTGTATCAGACCTCGGAATGGAATAATCTTCAAGAGGACGCTTCACTCATCTCTTGGCATTATAAAATGGCGTCATTGGGCGCGAATGATATAAGATTGCATCATACGTATTTATTTATTCGAGTCAAAAGCACTACAATATATACAAGAGGGATGATACACAATATTACAAAAGAATGATGCAATAATATTTACAACAATGTCTCGAATTAGATTTTCTTTGCCCAGAAACGGGCCACTGTCGCACCCCTTTCATGACCTTCCATTAACTCCTGCGTTGTGCGAGAGCACGGGCACAGTTCACAGGAACACAGGTGTACCATGGTCTGTCTCTCCCCACACTCACTGAGTTCTGATTCCTGTAGGTATCCCCATTTGTGGAGATTAACTTTGCATCTCCCAACACCAGTCCGAAGTCTGTTGAGTGACCGCCAAGTTTCCCAGTTGTTGTTGTGGCCTGCTGGAAGCCTTTCCTTGGCCTTCATCCTATCTGGTGGTATGGTGGATCGCCATAGCTGTATCCTGGCTACTTCGGGTTTTGTAGTAGGCATCGATGTTGTTTGCAGAAAACGTTTCCTTGATGATAGCCGCCGCCTTGGAGGCTGGTGAACAAAGAGAGGGTGAGCATGGTCCTCTGCGGACTTTTCTCGATCCGTTTGTGCTATGACCTCATGGCTTACCTCAGGAGGGGCTATTCCTGCCAAGGAACGTAATTTGTGGACAGGTGTTGGTTTCAGGCAACCAGTAATTATTCTGCAGGACTCGTTGATGGCAACATCAACCTGTTTCATTTGAGCTGAGTGATACCATACAGGGCTATCATACTCAGCAGCTGAATAACACAGAGCTAATGCAGACATACGTAGTGTTTCAGCATGGGCGCCCCAGTCGGCCCCTATCAATTTACAAAGTGTGTCATTTCGTGTAGATACTTTTTGTTTAAAAATCATACAATGTTTCTTGTAAGATAGGGTGCGATCTTAAGTTACCCCTAGGTACTGAACCCTTGCAAAGAAGCTTATGAGACTCAGTTTCGGGGGGTGTAACAGTCCATATCGTAAGTTGTTTGTAAGGCGCTTCATTAACATGCAGGGTAACATATAACAAAATAACATGCAGGAAAAAGTGAAGCCAGGGTTATAACATATGAATTTAATGACAGATCAGCTATTTACAAATGAATCAACAAACAAAACTCCCATAATGACTCCCACTGAATAAATTAAATTTGCCAAAACTAGGCCTAATCTCAGGAGAGGTTATTACTCGGACCAAATGTCCCAAAAATCAACAATAATGACAATGTATGCGCGTGTGCTGTTCTACATGCTTCACGATGAGTACAATTGAATGCATGATTCGTCATCATCCGGATAAACTTTCAGAAGACGAATCCGCATTACTTAGAGCTAGACAGACGCGGGGAACAACTATACACAACTTAAAACTAAACCGACACTTCCTATACTAAAATAAACAACAAAATAATTTCCGCATGAATTTGGAGTCAAAACTGCCGTAGAAAAACATTACTGCCTAAAATTAGGACTTCTCACAAATCAACACAAGTAAGTTAACACGTGACCAACAAAAAAAATACACATATGACCGCCGTCATTTTACAAGTAAATACAACTACACCACACGAGTGTCACACAGACTAACTTACATGAACTGAGTCATAGAACAAATCACTAGGCTCAAAGCCAACATTTACATTATTAACACAATATTCCATCCATACGACATGCAATAATCCGTCACAAACATGGCGAACTCTCCAATTAATTATGGTTCAAATAACCATCACAAAAGAACAGGTTTGCTAATGATAGCTTAAAGGGGCCAGTCGGACAACAGGACTGCCTAACAAAATAAGTCACCAAGGCTAGACGGGCGGTACGTGGAAATCTGCATATCTGTCAACCCACGTGTCAAAAATACCTCGACCTCCCAAGGCATGGGATCGAGTCTCGAAGAAGCGTGCCCCAAAGCACAATATATACGTGTGTGTGTCAGAACAAAATATATCTCAGCATTTCCCCTAGGAAATCCAAGAATCAGCATTGGACCAGGTACAGTGGCCTCCTCGGAGCACCCTGCCTTTCCATCAAAATACAACAACAACAAAATATGAGGGCGGTAGGACCTCTACCCCTCTTCACGTAGAATCAAAACACACACCTGACACAAGAACACACACAGGATCACACGTATGGGTTTGACAGACCCTGAAATAAAATGACATAAATATTTTCCACCAGCTGGCGCCTCCGTTCTAGGCCGTGACTATCGAACCTGAAAAGGACTCAAAAAAAATCTAAAAAAATTAGAACTAAGGTGTTCTACAATTACATCTTAATTTGTTGCGCTCGGCAACCCTAATATGAGTAATAACCTGTTCAGCAAAAATCTTACAGTAATTTACCTCCCTTTCCTATCAACAAAATATGAACTTTAATAAAGCACCACTTATCGAATGTAACGGGCTTCGCATTCGCATGGATAAAATCTGGTACACGCGCCGTGTACACTAAATGTGACTCCAAAGAAAATACACAACAAACAACATTGGGCACGTGCCAACGTACATTAAAAAAAACACAAGTGTCGGTGCAAGAAAAACAATCTAAACAAGAAAAAGAATAAAATGAACTATTTACAAAGTTCCCCCGCCATATCTAACTACATATTGAGTAAATCAATTTTTGTACATCACCGTATCAGCTTGTAGAACATATAACTTCCATCTCGGCCCGTTTCCCTACGGGAAATTAGCCCTCTATCGTCGACTCTGTAGAAGCATTGGACATCACTCCGGCTCCTGACCAAACGTCGGACATCTTGGTGTAGTCTCTTAGACAGAAATGTTCAATGTTAATATAAATTGCCTGGCTATAATCGCTGTGAGTTACTACTTTCACCCACGATTGTCCTATGCGATTAATCAACGAAGACTTTCCCTAGCTCAGCATTCGCTTACACACGCACAATATAACACTTGAAAAATATACAATAAAAATTTACATGAATTATACACTTCAAACACATCGTCACTGGCTTGAAACAAGTTTTAAATATGACTGTCTCGCAGTCCTTATCTCGCCAGATAATCTCTACTGCTCTTGTGAACGTTTGCTCGCGTTGAGCGCTAATTGGAATGTTACTCGAGTCTTGCTCATAAGAGCTGAAAATAGTTGTCTTTAGAATAATTCTTAAGAGCGTAAAATCACCACGCAAACTGGCGTGAACTTAGCTCACCAGAGCTCAAAACGGTTGTCTTTGGAATAATTATTACGAGCGTAAAATCACCACGCAAACTGGCGTGAACTTAGCTCACCAGAGCTCAAAACATTTGTCTTTAGAATAATTATTACGAGCGTAAAATCACCACGCAAACTGGCGTGAACATAGCTCACCAGAGCTCAAAACATTTGTCTTCGAAACAGCGTCTCCTCGATCAATTTATTGGAAACTGACAGAGTGAGGTGGAGTGGGGAGAATTAAGAAAAATATTCTAGAGTTTTCATCTCACACACATGGGACTAGTGTCAATCTTCATCATTTAATTCAAACGTCTCAGCGCACTCGTGCGGAGATATTTCGGATCGGCGGTTCTTTAGATAATCAATTCCATGCGCTTTTTACCAGGGACGCTACCCATCGCGTGGTTTTGGCGTGGTCTCATCTGATTGGGTGATTCAAGCGTAGGTCGTTTGCAACTAACTCGTGACCATCCCCTCATGACTCCAATTTTGGTGCCTGTCGTTACACAATTTGGCTTTGAACTCGGCTTACCCGGTCGTCTTCAAGAATAGCTGCCAAGCTCTGCTTCTGTGGCAATCATTGCAACACACTAACTTGCCTTCCTCTTTGTCAACTTCCACATGTACTGCCTGGGCCGCAGTAATAATAATAATAAATCATGAATACTTATTCATCGCAGATTAATAAGGGTTCATTTATCCTCAGCAAGGTTTTGAAATTCGAAGAAAGTGATTGATTTGGATTTTAACAACAATATCCACAGTAGTAACAACAACATCTCTTAAGTACCTGGCCGATAACCTAGATGTTAGGCCCCTTAAAACAACAATTATCATCATCTTAAGTACCTCACTCAGCTGCTTGAGTGTACACTCCACTGACCCAATTAGTGTGCGCGCTCCATGCCGGAATGTCATTCATACGTCTCGCCAGACCTTCCCTCCTTCTCACATGATTACCGCTCCTGCCGTCTCAGCTGTCTTGTGTACAAACAACGCACGCTCACTCCCATGCGCTCCACGGCCTCGTACATTTGAGTGTTGGCTCTCAAAATAAAATTCTGCAATAATGATTCTGCACACGTAGTCCTGACTATTCGTCAAATGGTTCTCTTCTGTAATATGGTTTTAAATTGGCGCTATTGAAGACAGATTTAGCGCCAGTGCTCACTTCTTCAAGTCTGCAGGCATTGTTACCCAGATTCTTAATGACACGGAACGGGCCAATAAATTTTGGACAGAATTTTGCGAATACTTTGTTTTTGGGATCAGATATCGGTGGTCTGCGGACAAGCACTAGCTCCTGTTCCTGTAATTCCCGGTGAAACTTCTTTCCTCTATACCTTCTCAGTCTTCGGTCCGCTTGGTTCCTCATGTGCTCTCTCAATTTACGACTCGTAAATGCCAAATATGATCTCTTCTTGTGTTCATCAGCGTCCTCTTGGTGGAGCATAGCACCGATTCCAATCAATGAATAATCTGCTTGAATAATAAATTTCTTCTCGAAGTCCGGATACCCTAGCTTCACACAGTTCTCCAGTAAGTCTTTCGTAGCTCTAAAGGACCTGTCGCACTCCTCATTCCACGACCATCGATTTGACTTATTTAACATCTCCTGCATAGGTGCTACTGTTTCCGTGTATCCAGGACAATTCTCTTTGAAGAAACCTGTCACTCCCAAAAACGCTCTTACATGTTTGACTTTAGTTGGTGTGGGAAATTTCTTGATTGCATCAATTTTCGCCGGATTAGGTCTCACGCCCTCAACATCAATTATATGACCCAAATACAGAATCTCGCTCTGGCAAAAGTGTGATTTCTTTAAATTAATTTTGAAATTCATGGTTCTCAAGTTATCCAGAAGTTTGTTTAAGTTTACTAAGTGTTCCTCCATTGTTTCTGATGCAATTAATATGTCGTCAACATATCTCGTAGTGAAGCTCTTGACCTCCTCAGTCAGATTCCTGTCTAGTGCTCTTATCAGTGCACATCCAGCTGTTTTTACACCAAAGGGCATGCGAGACCAGATATAACTTTGGTTATCGAATAAAAACCCCGTCAATAGTTGGGATTTTTCTTCAAGTTCAAGATGGTGAAAACTATTTGTTAAGTCGACGCTCGAATAAATCTTCTTCCCACTGAAGCCCTTCAAAACATCCTTGATACTAGGTGCTTGGTCATGCTCAACTAGCAGTTTACTGTTCAAAACTCGCGCGTCTAGGCATAGCCTAATTGATCAATTTGGCTTGGCCACAGCCAATATTGCGTTTAGGTACGGGGTTGCTGCTTTTCTTATCATGCCGGAATCTAATAAATTACTTATGATGTCCTTCACCTGAGCAAAATGTTTCTCTGGGATCGGGTACAATTTACTTTTAAATGGGGTCCAGTCGGTAACTTGCATGGCATATTGGACATTTAAAACTTTTCCAGGGATGGTGTCAAAGGCTCCTTTATGAAATCTCACAATTTCTTCCAATTTTCTTCTATCAGGTTCCCCTACTATTGCCTCCTAAAGCCGCTCCTGAAGTAAAATTTCAAATTTGGATCCACTAATTTCTTCTTCCGCCAAATGTACCCAAAGTTCCTGCGAAATATCTCGGCTGTAAATTTCCACCACAGCTGTCTGGCTTACTCGTTCCTCCGTCAAGTTCTTATCTCCGATCGCCTCATTAGTGCATTCTTCAATGATCCAAGTGTTCGCCTCTCTCTCTAGTGGACTTTCTTCCATGTTTAAACCCACGTGATTCAACCCCTCAACTTGTTTGAAACTTACAGTGTTATTATATAAGTCAATTACAGCATGAAAATCACAGATAAAGTTGGCTCCCAAAATGATGTTATAATTCATCTTCGGTATTACAATGAATGTTTGCGAAAACGTGTGATTTAATATTTCCAGGTCTAAATATGCTTGGTGATTACAACTTATGGTCTTGTCAGGAATGACCCTTCTAACTTTCATTAATGGTACAGGCATAATTGGAACAGTTTGTTTGCGCCCGATCTCTTTCACCAATACCTCCGTGACTAAGCTCACCTGGCTACCTGTGTCAATTAAGCATCTCACTCTAATGCCTCCAACATGTGCGTAAATAATCGGCAATTGTCTGATGACGTTTTCTCGGTCCTTCACCACTTCCTCCAGGCAATCGTCCGGGAATGCTACCCACTCTTCTATGTTAGCAACAATCAGCTCTTCCCGCTCCCTGGCGTCCTCCATTTTCAGGATATCTGGTTTTGGTTCATTCGAGGTTTTTTTTTAAATCCTGGGACCCATTCGTTGAGTTCCGCCGGTTGTCATCGCGCCTTTCCTGCTGCCGTAATAAGCTTTCCACCCCCGCTACTTGGTGATTATCCGGGCTCTACCTATTCGCCATTGCACGTCTCCACTTCTCTTTCTCCATCTCTTCGGCATTTAACTGATCCAAATACATCTGCGATTCGACGTACCGCTCATTCCAATTGTTGCGAGAGTCTCCCTGATTTTCTTGGCGATAGTTCCTCGTGTTGTTCCACCTGCCATCTCCGTTCCTTTGGTAAGGTCTACCCTGCCTTTGGTTTCCCCTCCAGTTGGTATACTCTCGCTGGTACGTCCATTGATTATGCTGGTTCTGATTGTTTTGATTATAGTTATCTCGGTGATTCTGAAAGTTCCTGTTATTCTGATTAAATTGATTTCGGCCATCATAGTCTTGCCGTCTCGGTGTAAACTGCGTTCCCGTAGATTGTGTTTTTGTTGGGTTACTCTGGTTGTGACTAGTTTGGTGTCCCTGAATCACTTCTGCCGTGTTTACACATTCCATGTTTCTTCTCCCTGTCTGTGGACAAACCATACTTGTCTCGTCTAGATGGCGGAGTAACTCTTCAGCCTGCACTGCGGTCTTAATATTATCGGCCACTAACAGCTGCTGAATATTCATAGGAGGCTGCTTCCCAATGGTTAGAACCATGTTTTCTTCAGTAGACGGGTCGTCAAATTCCCGGAATTTAACCAGCTGTTGGCTAAAAAATTCTGAAAATCTGGTAGGATGCGTGCTGTGATATTTCCTAGTGTATAAATTCATTCTTAACCCCTGCTGCAAAGAAGGACTCCAGAACTTCTTTAAGAACGCCTCTTTAAACTGTGCCATGTCGGTGAAGGTATATTTAAAACTCAAGAACCAGATTAAGCTTGGGCCCTCTAAAACCTTTTCGACAAGTCGCAATTGTTTTGCGGGACTGATATGTTGGTCGTTAAAATAGTCATCCAGCTGACGTAAAAATGCTTTGTGAGTGGATCCTGTGTGCTCCCTGAATTTATCGGGTTTGAAATCATTCCCCCTAATGACCTGTATTACTTGGGCAGGTGCCAAGCCGGGTTGTGGCGTGGACGTCTCCCCTCTGTACTGCTGGAACGTGTTGCTCGTTAAATTAGGACTTTGACCTCGGCTGTTATCCTCAGCCAACTTCAAGCCCACCGGACTTCCAATGCTTCCCTGCTTGCCTACTGTATTTTCAGCCGAAAATAAAGTTGCGTTCTCTAATGACCTGATCTCATTTTTAATTATGAGATCTGTGTGTTCTTGGAGTTTAGACTTCATGTTTTCCTCCAAAGCCTGCACTCTTGAATTGTATTCAACTAGGCGTTTTAAAATCGTCAGCCTGTCTTCTTTAGTTTCGTTGACCTGCTGCTCCCAATCTCTTCGGATCCTGTTCTTCAAACTGCTAATTTTTTCTTCGCTCAGTAGGAAATAAAGAGCGGTTCTGGCACAGGGGCTAATGGGCAAGATGGCCGCCACGCGCAACTACCCTATGATATTCTTATGGAGAGGTTATTCAGAGCTGGCACAGGGGCTAATGGGCAATATGGCTGCCACGCTGTCACAGGGGGAGGTCGACCGTGTAGTTACTAAATGGAATATTTATTATTATTATTATTATTATGATTATTATTATTAATAATAATTTTATTGGGTAATTATTGATTGATAGCTTGCCACGGTGGGTGAGTGGTTATCGTGCCGGACTACCAATCCGAAGCTTGCAGGTTCGCTCCAGGTCGTGGTAAGTGATTTTTGAAAGGCGGCAAAAATTAAGACACGCATGTCATACGATGTTGGCATGTAAAAGAACCCAGGAAAGGTCTTCTATGTAGTTGCTAAATGGAATATTTATTATTATTATTATTTATTATTATTATTACTATTATTATTAGGTAATTATTGATTGATCATGTACAATCAAGACCAGCCTTATATTGCCCCACTTTATGGTGTAGTGGTTAGCATTCTTGGCTGTTACTGTGGAGGCTCGGGTTCGAGTCCTGGCTCTGTCAAGATTTTAAATTCTAGGCTGAGGGTTGGAATGGGGTACACTCAACCTTGTGAGGCAAAACTGACAGGAGCTGGCTTTTGATTCATACCGTTGCCATTTTGCCTAACCCAACTTCACCTAACCTAACCTAACCTAACCTTACCTAACCTAGCCAAATCCCACCTTACCTAACCTAACCTAACCTAACCTAACTTCAAAGTCAGAAGGTACAATACATCTATTGTTTATATACCCTCACAAATTAGATATAGAGAATGTCCACCACGATTTAGATCCTCGAGCACACTTTCTGACATATCATTAAAACGTGTAGAAAGGAATGTCTGAAAATTTTCATTAACACATAATACAAGTTCACCATACATAGTGTCCAATTTTTGAATGTTAATGATACGGAAAAGAGTATGCATTGGTAATTCAGTGAGCTTTTTTCTCTCTAATCAACAGTTCAGCCCCCATAGCATTGTGAATATTTATTGTAGTAGCCTATAAAGAAACAAAAAAATCATATCTATTACAGTTTAGCTATAAGTGACCAGAACCACTATAACATTTTATTCTAATAAGGAGATTTCCATAATGATAAGAAAAAAAAGCTTACCATAATAATGGATTGTGTGTAAGTAAACGTCTTTTACTGCTTGATGCCACCACTAAACTGATACTCGTACAACAGACAAGTAAGTTCAGGTTTCGCTGACGTAATCGTATGTTCCCACGCACTTCCTGTGTGTTGCACGCGCAGTAGTGGCTAAATTTGAAACTAGATGAGATGATTTGCTGACGTAATCGTATGTCCCCCCGCACGCACACGCAGGCCCCTGTGGACGGATCCTTGTGGACGAGTCCCTGTGGACGGGTCCCTGTGGACGGGTCAATGTTGACGGGTCCTTGTTGACGGATCCTTGTGGACAAGCCCCTGTGGAAGGGTCCTTGTTGACGGGTCCTTTTTGACTAATCCCTTTAGACCGGTTCCTTTTGACTGGTTCATGACCCCTAATGCTATAATGAAATTAAACGTTGTTCCACATAATACGCAAGCAAAGAGCCGATCGCTACTATGAATTAACATGTTTGTTTTTTTGTTTTGTTTTTACGGATGTACACTTGGTTTTTTTGTAAGAGAGCGGG
Source organism: Meconema thalassinum (assembly GCA_946902985.2). Classification (NCBI taxonomy): domain Eukaryota; kingdom Metazoa; phylum Arthropoda; class Insecta; order Orthoptera; family Tettigoniidae; genus Meconema; species Meconema thalassinum. The sequence goes on from OX336388.2 coordinate 810,788,206, forward strand.
CTTTTTGAATACAGATTTATAGATGAGTTATTTTTTTTAATTACCAAAAGATTCAAAACTAATAGGTAATTAGCTTTTTAACATCTCATGAACCAATAAGGCTATGGGACATGTATGAGAGGTCGTTGGACTTGAGGTGACATTTTTGTTTTCGAATGTATTATTTTGTTGTTGTTGTTAAAAGGGTCTAACTACACTTTTGTTAATATCTCGCTAACTAATAATCAGAGAGGGTCAAGTGAGGTGTCATGGGACTCAGGATGGTCAACCCTTTTCCATGACCAACGAATTTACCCAAGAGATTCAAAACAGCAAGGTCATTGACGTAAGATTTTATAAACTAAAAATTGAATATTAACATGTGAGGTTTCATAGGACTTAGAATGGTCAATCCTTTCCCATGGCCAATGCATTTACCAAAGATACCCAATACATCAAGGTCGTTGACCTGAGATTTTATAAACTAATAATCGGGTACGAACATGTGAGATGTTTACCATGTGTGATGAAACATAGCTAGGTAGAGAAAGAATTAGTGTAGGCTACATGTATGGTGACTGACAAGTCTTTTACCATTGAAACTTGTTTTCAGATCAAACTGCAGTATAGAGAGAGTATAGGTTGCAGGTATGGGTTAATAAATGAGAAACGGTTTACGCAAACTCTGATTTATCAAGAATTAAGAGTAGACTATCTCTATTTTGATTAGTTAAAGAGGATAGCTAAAACACAAAAATGCTCAGTGGTTACCGAGACAAAATGATCGCTACACACAACAAGCTTTGAATACTGGAGGCCAATAATCAATACACACACACACTCGCTTGTTCTAAACTAAACTGTGTTGCTGTCAGTGCTCAGACAGTAGGCTAATGACGAAATGCATTGCTAACAGAAATATAATCATTTCCGGTTGTCTAATGTTACCAGCTATCCATTTATTTATTTATTTTTGTGTTGCAGTGGTAAGCACTTTTAGCTCTTGTATTGGTAGTCTTAACTCGATTTCCAGGTCTGAGGCCTAGAACGAGTCGAACTAAGAAACAAGGGCATCGTGGTGCAGTTGTTATGCTGTTAGCCTTTCACCAGAGGGTTCGAATTCAGGTTAATATGCATGTCATAAACATATTAAACAAAACAAAAAAAATACAGAGATAACGTTTAAAACTGATTACATTTGTGACTTTTCAAATTATTACTTGGATTACAAATACAAAGGTGAACTGTGTTTGATATACAGTTAATGCTGTCTTTCACACACTCGACTGTAAGAAAGCCAAAAGAGCAAAAGGCTTAGGTAGAGCAGTGGTAAAATTGCTATATGTAGAGAACTACCTGGCAAAGCTATATCGCATAAACAGTGCAGGATACAATCCAGCAATCAAATTTGTATCTTGTGGGACAGAGAAATGCACTTACGTCAGAAAATGCAAGTTCATGTGTAATATGACCTAACACACAAATGTTCACCTGTGCAAGTGCACAATAAGAGCTAACAAGTAACATTCTGTTTAGTTCGTACGTAACGTTAGGTTAGGGCTAATGCACACACCCTAGAACACGAGGCACATGCCATTTGAAAGCAGGTCAAGGGATCTAACTTTGTGGAATAATGTGTTCTAACGAGTCATTTGTAGTTGAAAGAGAATAATACTTGTTCTTAAGATGTTAAAACTGAGGAGATGGTATGTACAGTAAGACGTCTTGTTATTTCCTGTGTAATATTACAGACATGGCAGAGAGCACACAGTTCTGTTGCTATGACTACGCTGCAGTAGTTTGATACCCTACGTGTTCATTAAGACAATGAGTTATGATTATACAAAGTTAGCAGTCATTGGATATTACACAGGTGTTCCTTCCGGTGTCATGTTGCTGACATGGCAGAGAGCGCACAGTTCTATTGCTACGATTAACGCTGCAGTAATTTGAAACCCAAGGTGTTGATCAAGACAATGGGTGATGATTATGCAAAGTCAGCAGTAATTGGATACCACACATCAACATTGACTAAATCATAAACGTGTTGTCATAACCAGCAGAAACCTTATTTAAAGATTTTAGATTTTAAATTTTAAATTTAAGATTTTTTGATTTTTAGATTTTACTTTTTTACATTTTCCTAAAAGAGTAAACAACAAGCTCACATACCTAACCTCATTAAACCTAACTTTACCAAACCTAACTTAAGCTAATCCAAAGGCTAATGCACATACCCAAAGCATATAAGGTACATGCAACTATCCTTATGCTAGTCTTACAAGTTACTGTACAACATGATCACTAGACAAACGGATTTTTTTTTTCATTTTGTTGTTTACACATATATCAATTTTAAAATTTCCCATTTTCAGTTTTTTTAATGTCAGATTTTAGTTTTTTCAATTTCATAATATGCAAAACATGGATTTTTGCATTTTGTTGTTTACACATATATTAATTTCACAATTTCCCATTTTCAGTTCTTAAAATGTCAGTTTAAAGTTTTTCAATTTCATGATATAGAAACATGGATTTTCCAATTTGTTGTTTTCACATTTGTCAATTTACCAAATTCACATTTACAGTTTTTTATAATTTCAGTTTAGTGTTTTTTGTTCTATTTGTTAATATGGAAACATTGATTTTTTTACAATTTGTGTTTTTTACATGTCATGCAACTATACTTATGCTAGTCTTATAGGTTACTGTACAACATGATCACTACCCCACTGGATTATTTTTTTCACATATGCCAATTTTCCAATTCCCCATTTTCAGTTTTTTTTAATATTAGTTTTAAGTTTTTCAATTTCATAATATGGAAACATGGATTTTGCATTTTGTTGTTTACACATTTATCAATTTCACAATTTCCCATTTACAGTTCTTAAAATGTCAGTTTAAAGTTTTTCAATTTCATGATATAGAAACATGGATTTTCCAATTTATTGTTTTCACATTTATCAATTTACCAAATTCCCATTTACAGTTTTTAAAATTTCAGTTTAATGTTGTTGTTTTTTTCTATTTGTTAATATGGAAACATGGATTTTTCCAATTTGTGTTTTACATGTTCATTTTGCATTAGGAGGGGAGCGAGGTGGGTAGTAATTAAAAATGTGCAAGCAGTGTCCATTGTTAACAGGTCATTGTTGACGAGTCCTTTTCATACAACAGAAAAGTGAGTTCATGTTTCGCATGCATTACCTAAAATGTATTACTATGCAAGTGTTTAACATTTTACAACTAACCTGTTAGTATGATTTGCACACTACAAAGGTTATATCTGTTCTGGTAATAGAATTATTTAGCGTTGGCTTTTATATTTAATATGTACAGTTTAAAGTGATAGAAAAGTGGTAGAAATGTGGTAGCAAAGTGGTAGACAAGTGGTAGACAATTGGTAACAAAGTGGTAGAAAAGTGGTAGCAAAGTGGTAGAAATGTGGTAGAAAAGTGGCAGAAAAGTGGTAGCAAACTAGAAAAGTGGTAACAAAGCGGTAGAAAAGTGGTAGCAAAGTGGTAGCAAAGTGGTAGAAAAGTGGTAGAAAAATGGCAGAAAAGTGGTAGCAAAGTGGTAGAAAAGTGGTAGCAAACTAGAAAATATTACATGTATTGTAAAGAAATAGTTTAGGCGGTTACATGGATTCATCACACAATAATTTTAGCATGACAAAGCTTATTTTCTATATCCAATAGTTCTTCCTCATATTTAGTATGACCAGTTTACACATTTATCAATTTCCCAATTTCCCATTTACAGCTCTTAAAATGTCAGTTAAAGGTTTTCAATTTCATGATATAGAAACATGGATTTTCCAATTTTTTTTCATTTATCAATTTACCAAATTCCCATTAACAGTTTTTAAAATTTCAGTTTAATGTTTTTTTTTCTATTTGTCAAGATGGAAACATGGATTTTTCCAATTTGTGTTTTACATGTTCATTTACATTAGGAGTGGAGAGAGGTGGGTAGTAATTAAAAATGTGCAAGCAGTGTCCATTGTTGACAGGTCATTGTTGACGAGTCCTTTTCATACAACAGACAAGTGAGATCATGTTTCACATGCATTACCTAAAATGTAATACCATGCAAGTGTTTAACATTTTACAAATTAGCTTATGTGTTAGTTTATGTGTGGGGTCTTATGTTGGGCATTTTGTGTTGGCTTATTTAACAAGTTATTTTGTCAATGCATTTAGTGGATTTTTCTCTTGGTCTTGGAATGTATATCAGTCCATTTTATCACAACATAATGCTGCCATGTTTTTAAGCAACAACAACACACTAAACTTTCAAAAAAATCTAAAGTACTCTAAGGTACTCTCAACTCGTACTCTTACCTCTATCCCATGTCAAGTCAAGAACATTATTTATTTTTCCAAAAAAAAGGTGAATGGGGAAAGTAGACTATATGTTTAAACTAAAAAAATCATATAAAGTCATATGTTAACTCTAACACCTACGTTTATCCCATTCTCAGTCGAAAAATATTTTTTTTTTTAATTTTTCTAAACATTATTTGGAAAGTAGGCTATATTTTTGAAAACTAATCATTCTATAAAGTCATATATAGACTCAACCAATGGCTTTTATATCCTTAATCGTTAGAACAAAATATGGAATTTTTGAATTTTTTTCCAAAAAATGTTCATTTTATAAAATGGACTATATTTTGGAAACTAGGAATTTTACAAAAAAGTGTGTTTGACATAAATGACAGGTATTTACCCTCTCTACCCACAAACCTAGTACCAGATCTCTGGGACAAAATCCAAAAATGTTTAATTGTGAAAGTAGGCGATATTTTGAAAACGTATCGTTCTAAAAAGTCATATATAGACTCAAACAAATGTTCTTTAAGTTATTTAACGTTAAAACAAAACTTAACATTTTTTTCATTTTTCCGAAAAAAGTCCAATTTTCAAAATTGTCTATATTTTGGAAACTAAGAATTTTACAAAAATGTTATTTTAACGTAAATGAAAGGTCTTTACCCCCTCTACCCCAAAAAATAAATTTCAGGACCCTAGGACAAAAACTGTGCAGTAGTGTGTTTTGGATGGTTCTACACCCTCCCCCTCCTCTCCCTCCTCACAAGATGGCGGCCGTAGCTTAACTTAACCTAGCCTAACCTAACAAGATGGCGGCCGTAGCTTAACTTAACCTAGCCTAACCTAATAAGATGGCGGCCGTAGCCTAACCTAACCTAACCTGACCTACGAGGTGTGATCAAAAAGTTCCAAAAAGGTGGCTGCGACTTAACCTAACCTAGCCTAACCTAACCTAACCTACAAGGTGTGATCAAAAAGTTTCAAAATGGTGGCCGTAGCTTTACTTAATCTAACCTAACCTAACTTAACCCAAACCTACGAGGTGCGATCAGAAAATGTTCAAAATAGTGGTCATAGCTTAACTGAACCTAGCCTAACCTAACCTAACCTAAACCTACGAGGTGTGATCATAAAGTCCCAAGATGGCGGTCGTAGCTTAACTCAACCTAACCTAACCCTACGAGGTGTGATCAAAAAGTTCCAAAATGGCTGCCGTAGCTTAACTGATTGATCCCTGTTGATTGACCCCTTTTGATTGATTTCTGTTGATGTATGCCTTTGGACTGGTCCCTGTGGACTAGCCCCCTTTGGACGGGTCCTTTTTGAAGGAAGTCATTTTTTTTACGGGTCCCGGAGGACGGGTCCTTGTTGACGGGTCCCTGTGGGCGGGTCCCCTTTGACATAATTTGGATAAAATGCAAGGGCCAGACTCCCTTCAAAAAGGACCCGTCCAAAGGGGGCTAGTCAACAGGGACCAGTCCAAAGGCATACATCAACAGAAATCAATCAATAGGGGTCAATCAACAGGGATCAATCAGTTAAGCTACGGCAGCCATTTTGGAACTTTTTGATCACACCTCGTAGGGTTAGGTTAGGTTGAGTTAAGCTACGACCGCCATCTTGGGACTTAATGATCACACCTCGTAGGTTTAGGTTAGGTTAGGTTAGGCTAGGTTCAGTTAAGCTATGACCACTATTTTGAAAATTTTTTGATCGCACCTCGTAGGTTTAGGTTAAGTTAGGTTAGGTTAAGTAAAGCTACGGCCGCCATTTTGAAACTTATTGATCACACCTTGTAGGTTAGGTTAGGTTAGGCTAGGTTAGGTTAAGTCGCAGCCACCTTTTTGGAACTTTTTATCACACCTCGTAGGTCAGGTTAGGTTAGGTTAGGCTACGGCCGCCATCTTCTTAGGTTAGGCTAGGTTAAGATAAGCTACGGCCGTCATCTTGTTAGGTTAGGCTAGGTTAAGTTAAGCTACGGCCGCCATCTTGTGAGGAGGGTGAGAAGGAGGAGGGTGTAGAACCATCCAAAACACACTACTGCACAGTTTTTGTCCTAGGGTCCTGAAATTTATTTTTTGGGGTAGAGGGGGTAAAGACCTTTCATTTACGTTAAACAAACATTTTTGTAAAATTCTTAGTTTCCAAAATATAGACAATTTTGAAAATTGGACTTTTTTCGGAAAAATGAAAAAAATGTTAAGTTTTGTTTTAACGTTAAATAACTTAAAGAACATTTGTTTGAGTCTATATATGACTTTTTAGAACGATACGTTTTCAAAATATCGCCTACTTTCACAATTAAACATTTTTGGATTTTGTCCCAGAGAACTGGGACTAGGTTTGTGGGTAGAGAGGGTAAATACCTGTCATTTATGTCAAACACACTTTTTTGTAAAATTCCTAGTTTCCAAAATATAGTCCATTTTATAAAATGAACATTTTTTGGAAAAAAATTCAAAAATTCCATATTTTGTTCTAACGATTAAGGATATAAAAGCCATTGGTTGAGTCTATATATGACTTTATAGAATGATTAGTTTTCAAAAATATAGCCTACTTTCCAAATAATGTTTAGAAAAATTAAAAAAAAATATTTTTCGACTGAGAATGGGATAAACGTAGGTGTTAGAGTTAACATATGACTTTATATGATTTTTTTTAGTTTAAACATATAGTCTACTTTCCCCATTCACCTTTTTTTTGGAAAAATAAATAATGTTCTTGACTTGACGTGGGATAGAGGTAAGAGTACGAGTTGAGAGTACCTTAGAGTACTTTAGATTTTTTTGAAAGTTTAGTGTGTTGCTGTTGCTTAAAAACATGGCAGCATTATGTTGTGATAAAATGGACTAACATACATTCCAAGACCAAGAGAAAAATCCACTAAATGCATTGACAAAATAACTTGTTAAATAAGCCAACACAAAATGCCCAACATAAGACCCCACACATAAACTAACACATAAGCTAATTTGTAAAATGTTAAACACTTGCATGGTATTACATTTTAGGTAATGCATGTGAAACATGAACTCACTTGTCTGTTGTATGAAAAGGACTCGTCAACAATGACCTGTCAACAATGGACATTGCTTGCACAATTTTAATTACTACCCACCTCTCTCCACTCCTAATGCAAAATGAACATGTAAACCACAAATTGGAAAAATCCATGTTTCCATATTGACAAATAGAAAAAAAACATTAAACTGAAATTTTAAAAACTGTTCATGGGAATTTGGTAAATTGATAAATGAAAAAAAAAAACAAAAAAAAAAAACAAATTGGAAAATCCATGTTTCTATATCATAAAATTGAAAACCTTTAAACTGACATTTTAAGAACTGTAAATGGGAAATTGGGAAATTGATAAATGTGTAAACTGGTCATACTAAATATGAGGAAGAGCTATTGGATATAGAAAATGAGCTTTGTCATGCTAAAATGATTGTGTAATGAATCCATGTAACCGCTTAATCTATTTCTTAACAATACATGTAATATTTTCTACCACTTTGCTACCACTTTTCTACCACTTTTCTAGTTTGCTACCACTTTTCTACCACTTTTATACCACTTTGCTACCACTTTGTTACCACTTTTCTAGTTTGCTACCACTTTCTACCACTTTGCTACCACTTTTCTGCCACTTTTCTACCACTTTGCTACCACTTTGCTACCACTTTGTTACCAATTGTCTACCACTTGTCTACCACTTTGCTACCACATTTCTACCACTTTTCTATCACTTTAAACTGTACATATTAAATATAAAAGCCAACGCTAAATAATTCTATTACCAGAACAGATATAACCTTTGTAGTGTGCAAATCATACTAACAGGTTAGTTGTAAAATGTTAAACACTTGCATGGTAATACATTTTAGGTAATGCATGCGAAACATGAACTCACTTTTCTCTTGTATGAAAAGGACTCGCCAACAATGGACACTGCTTGCACATTTTTAATTACTACCCACCTCGCTCCACTCCTAATGCAAAATGAACATGTAAAACACAAATTGGAAAAATCCATGTTTCCATATTAACAAATAGAAAAAAAACAACATTAAACTGAAATTTTAAAAACTGTAAATGGGAATTTGGTAAATTGATAAATGTGAAAACAACAAATTGGAAAATCCATGTTTCTATATCATGAAATTGAAAAACTTTAAACTGACATTTTAAGAACTGTAAATGGGAAATTGTGAAATTGATAAATGTGTAAACAACAAAATGCAAAATCCATGTTTCCATATTATGAAATTGAAAAACTTAAAACTAATATTAAAAAAACTGAAAATGGGGAATTGGAAAATTGGCATATGTGAAAAAAATAATCCAGTGGGGTAGTGATCATGTTGTACAGTAAGCTATAAGACTAGCATAAGGATAGTTGCATGACATGTAAGAAACACAAATTGTAAAAAAATCCATGTTTCCATATTAACAAATAGAACAGAAAACACTAAACTGAAATTATAAAAAACTGTAAATGTGAATTTGGTAAATTGACAAATGTGAAAACAACAAATTGGAAAATCCATGTTTCTATATCATGAAATTGAAAAACTTTAAACTGACATTTTAAGAACTGAAAATTGGAAATTTGAAATTAATAAATGTGTAAACAACAAAATGCAAATATCCATGTTTTCCATATTATGAAATTGAAAAAACTAAAAACTGACATTAAAAAAACTGAAAATGGGAAATTGGAAAATTGATATAGGTGTAAACAACAAAATGAAAAAAAAATCCGTTTGGGTAGTGATCATATTGTACAGTAACCTGTATGACTAGCATAAGGATAGTTGCATGTACCTTATATGCTTTGGGTATGTGCATTAGCCTTTGGATTAGCTTAAGTTAGGTTTGGTAAAGTTAGGTTTAATGAGGTTAGGTATGTGACCTTGTTGTTTACTCTTTTAGGAAAATGTAAAAAAGTAAAATCTAAAAATCAAAAAATCTTAAATTTAAAATTTAAAATCTAAAATCTTTAAATAAGGTTTCTGCTGGTTATGACAACACGTTTATGATTTAGTCAATGTTGATGTGTGGTATCCAATTACTGCTGACTTTGCATAATCATCACCCATTATCTTGATCAACACCTTGGGTTTCAAATTACTGCAGCGTTAGTCGTAGCAATAGAACTGTGCGCTCTCTGCCATGTCAGCAACATGACACCGGAAGGAACACCTGTGTAATACCCAATGACTGCTAACTTTGTATAATCATAACTCATTGTCTTAATGAACACGTAGGGTTTCAAATTACTGCAGCTTAGTCATAGCAACAGAACTGAGTGCTCTCTGCCATGTCTGTATTATTACACAGGAAATAACAAGACATCTTACTGTACATACCATCTCCTCAGTTTTAACATCTTAAGAACAAGTATTATTCTCTTTCAACTACAAATGACTCGTTAGAACACATCCATCCACCAAGTTAGATCCCTTGACCTGCTCTCAAATGGCATGTGCCTCGTGTACTAGGGTGTGTGCATTAGCCCTAACCTAACGTTACGTACGAACTAAACGGAATGTGACTTGTTAGCTCTTATTGTGCACGTGCACAGGTGAACACTTGTGTGTTAGGTCATATTACACATGAACTTGCATTTTCTGACGTAAGTGCATTTCTCTGTTCCACAAGATACAAATTTGATTGCTGGATTGTATCCTGCACTGTTTATGCGATATAGCTTTGCCAGGTAGTTCTCTACATATAGCAATTTTACCACTGCTCTACCTAAGCCTTTTGCTCTTTTGGCTTTCTTACAGTCGAGTGTGTGATAGACTGCATTAACTGTATATCAAACACAGTTCACCTTTGTATTTGTAATCCAAGTAATAATTTGAAAAGTCACAAATGTAATCAGTTTTAAACGTTATCTCTGTTTTGTTTTGTTTTGTTTAATATGTTTATGACATGCATATTAACCTGAAATCGAACCCTCTGGTGAAAGGCTAACAGCTTAACTTCTGCACCACGATGCCCTTGTTTCTTAGTTCGACTCGTTCTAGGCCTCAGACCTGGAAATCGAGTTAAGACTACCAATACAAGAGCTAAAAGTGCTTACCACTGCAACACAAAAATAAATAAATAAATGGATAGCTGGTAACATTAGACAACCGGAAATGATTATATTTCTGTTAGCAATGCATTTCGTCATCAGCCTACTGTCTGAGCACTGACAGCAACACAGATTAGTTTAGAACAAGCGAGTGTGTGTGTATTGATTATTAGACTCAAGTATTTAAAGCTTGTTGTGTGTAGCGATCATTTTGTCTCGGTAACCACTGAGCATTTTTGTGTTTTATCTATCCTCTTTAACCAATCAAAATAAAGATAGTCTACTCTTAATTCTTGATAAATCAGAGTTTGCGTACACCGTTTTTCATTTATTAACCCATACCTGCAACCTATACTCTCTCTATACTGCAGTTTGATCTGAAAACAAGTTTCAATGGTAAAAGACTTGTCAGTCACCATACATGTAGCCTACACTAATTCTTTCTCTACCTAGCTATGTTTCATCACACATGGTAAACATCTCACATGTTCGTACCCGATTATTAGTTTATAAAATCTCAGGTCAATGACTTTGATGTATTGGGTATTTTTGGTAAATGCATTGGCCATGGGAAAGGATTGACCATTCTAAGTCCTATGACACCTCACATGTTAATATTCAATTTTTAGTTTATAAAATCTTACGTCAATGACCTTGCTGTTTTGAATCTTTTGGGTAAATTCGTTGGTCATGGAAAAGGGTTGACCATCCTGAGTCCCATGACACCTCACTTGACCCTCTCTGATTATTAGTTAGCGAGATATTAACAAAAGTGTAGTTAGGCCCTTTTAACAACAACAACAAAATAATACATTCAAAAACAAAAATGTCACCTCAAGTCCAACGACCTCTCATACATGTCCCATAGCCTTATTGGTTCATGAGATGTTAAAAAGCTAATTACCTATTAGTTTTGAATCTTTGGTAATTTAAAAAAAATAACTCATCTATAAATCTGTATTCAAAAAGCCCGCCCTCTTACAAAAAAAAACAAGTGTACATGCGTAAAAACAAAACAAAAACAAACATGTTAATTCATAGTAGCGAACGGCTCTTTGCTTGCGTATTATGTGGAACAACGTTTAATTTCATTATAGCATTAGGGGTCATGAACCAGTCAAAAGGAACCGGTCTAAAGGGATTAGTCAAAAAGGACCCGTCAACAAGGACCCTTCCACAGGGGCTCGTCCACAAGGATCCGTCAACAAGGACCCGCCAACAATGACCCGTCCACAGGGACCCGTCCACAGGGACTCGTCCACATGGATCAGTCCACAGGGGCCTGCGTGTGCGTGCGGGGGGACATACGATTACGTCAGCAAATCATCTCATCTAGTTTCAAATTTAGCCACTACGGCGCGTGCAACACACAGGAAGTGCGTGGGAACATACGATTACGTCATCGAAACATGAACTCACTTGTTTGTTGTACGAGTATCAGTTTAGTAGTAGCTTGCCACGGTGGGTGAGTGGTTATAGTGTCGGACTACCAACCCCAAGATTGCAGGTTCGCCCCTGGCCATGGTAAGTGATTTTTGAAGGCTACAAAAATCACGATACTCATGTCATACGTTGTTGGCATGTTAAAGAACCCATTTGAATTCAGTAGGCCGTGTTCAATGGCAAAATTAATCTCGGGATTTTCCGCCAACACAAAGTTCCTCCATTCTCTACTTGAAAGCGCTGTAGCGTTCAAAGGAACGACGAAATTCGACATGCAAGCTACCCTCTGGGTGTCAATTAACAAAGTTTGCACCAGGCACCCGAGGCCATACGATATTATTATTATTTTATTTAGTTTAGTAGTGGCATCAAGCAGTAACAGACGTTTACTTACACACAATCCATTATTATGGTAAGCTTTTTTTTCTTATCATTATGGAAATCTCCTTATTAGAATAAAATGTTATAGTGGTTCTGGTCACTTATAGCTAAACTGTAATAGATATGATTTTTTTGTTTCTTTATAGGCTACTACAATAAATATTCACAATGCTGTTGATTAGAGAGAAAAAAGCTCACTGAATTACCAATGCATACTCTTTTCCGTGTCATTAACATTCAAAAAGTGGACACAATGTATGGTGAACTTGTATTATGTGTTAATGAAAATTTTCAGACATTCCTTTCTACACGTTTTAATGATATGTCAGAAAGTGTGCTCGAGGATCTAAATCGTGGTGGACATTCTCTATATCTAATTTGTGAGGGTATATAAACAATAGATGTATTGTACCTTCTGACTTTGAAGTTAGGTTAGGTTAGGTTAGGTTAGGTTAGGTAAGGTGGGATTTGGTTAGGTTAGGTAAGGTTAGGTTAGGTTAGGTTAGGTGAAGTTGGGTTAGGCAAAATGGCAGCGGTATGAATCAAAAGCCAGCTCCTGTCAGTTTTGCCTCACAAGGTTGAGTGTACCCCATTCCAACCCTCAGCCTAGAATTTAAAATCTTGACAGAGCCAGGACTCGAACCCGAGCCTCCACAGTAACAGCCAAGAATGCTAACAACTACACCATAAATTGGGGCAATATAAGGCTGGTCTTGATTGTACATGATCAATCAATAATTACCTAATAATAATAGTAATAATAATAAATAATAATAATAATAATAAATATTCCATTTAGCAACTACATTGCAGACCTCTCCTGGGTTCTTTTACATGCCAACATAGTATGGCATGCGTGTCTTAATTTTTGCCGCCTTTCAAAAATCACTTACCACGACCAAGAGCGAACCTGCAAGCTTGGGGTTGGTAGTCCGGCACGATAACCACTCACCCACCGTGGCAAGCTATCAATCAATAATTACCGTATAAATTTAATAATAATAATATTAATAATAATAATAAATATTCAATTTAGTAACTACACGGTCGACCTCCCCCTGTGACAGCGTGGCAGCCATATTGCCCATTAGCCCCTGTGCCAGCTCTGAATAACCTCTCCATAAGAATAACATAGGGTAGTTGCGCGCGGCGGCCATCTTGCCCATTAGCCCCTGTGCCAGAACCGCTCTTTATTTCCTACTTCGCTCCTTTCCTGATTCTTCTCTAGCTCCTCTCGTATTTCTTCCCGTATTACCTGCTGGGTTTTATATAATTGGTCTTCCAAGTTTTCCTGATTTTTATTGAGCTGTTCTCCGAACTCTTCTCTTATTACTTGCTGGGTTTTAATTAATTGGTCTTCCAAGTTTTCACGCAAGTGCATACGTTCTGTTTCTGTTTTGATTTCAAGTTTATCAATTTCCTTTATTAACTCAAGTACGTTACTATCGACTGAATTAATCTGTTGCTGTAGTTTATCCTGAGTACTTTTTATTCCCGCCGTGTTTTTGACGCATGCTGCCTCAATTTGTTTTAATTTATCGGCCACCATTTCATCAAATTGTATGAGTTTATTACCAAATTTAGCCTCAAACTTCTTAATCTCACCTAATTGTTTTGCGTTATTTTCCGCGACCTCATCTGCCAATTTCTCCACTTCCCTAGCACTTTGATTTATGTCATGAGTGATCTTTTCTAACTGCTCTGTCTGTGTTATTGCCTGTTCTGATAGTTTGTGGTTCAATTCGTTTAATTGTTTATCACTGTGCTCACGCTGAGTTTCTAACTGTTCTGTTTGTGTTTGCAATTGCATCGTAATTTCATTTAACTGTTTATCACTATGCTCACGCTGAATTTCTAACTGTTTATTTAATCGTTCTTCCGTTTTCGCGGACATTTGCTCTAACTGTTTATTTAATTGTTTATCATTGTCTTCGCTTATTTCCTCCTTCATGTTCTTTAACTGTTCTTCCGTTTTCGCGGACATTTGTATAGACATCTGCTCTAACAATCCCTTGATTTCTTCAACACTCGACATCGCACAATACACAAATATAACCAGAGAAATATAGGGTCATGCACCGAGATTTCAGTCATACACACGCACACATGTCATAATATTTAAATACTACTGATTCTACTTTAATAAAAATTTCAGTAATCAAAATTTACTGAATAAATTACTCTTATTTCCAAACAACAAAATAACTCCCCAGTGATCTGATTTTAAATTCCTAACCAACAGAATTTACGAACAACACCTATTAACCGAAGTTAATTAAATGTAAAAATATAAGGCAACACCTTCCTGCTTTGGCTGAGTTCGATAATATGCACATTTTCTAATTTTAATGCCGGGCGCCAGAACAAGTTAATAACAAATACAATATCAAATTCTAACCTTGTTCAATATTTCTAACTTTAGGAACTCAGTGATTTTACTAATGCACATGGCGGAACAACATCGCCTCAATTTATTGAATTTACATTGCCCGCTCGACCTGGCATCATTTCTCAACGAAATAAATATGAGGTCAGCAAAGCAACAACAACAACAATCCCCACTTGGGCAGCCATTTTTGTCTTATGAACCGTTGAAAAGAAGCTTATGTGACTCAGTTTCGGGGGGTGTAACAGTCCATATCGTAAGTTGTTATTAAGGCGCTTCATTAACATGCAGGGTAACATATAACAAAATAACATGCAGGAAAAAGTGAAGCCAGGGTTATAACAAATGAATTTAATGACAGATCAGCTATTTACAAATGAATCAACAAACAAAACTCCCATAATGACTCCCACTGAATAAATTAAATTTGCCAAAACTAGGCCTAATCTCAGGAGAGATTATTACTCGGACCAAATGTCCCAAAAATCAACAATAATGACAATGTATGCGCGTGTGCTGTTCTACATGCTTCACGATGAGTACAATTGAATGCATGATTCGTCATCATCCGGATAAACTTTCAGAAGACGAATCCGCATTACTTAGAGCTAGACAGACGCGGGGAACAACTATGCACAACTTAAAACTAAACCGACACTTCCTATACTAAAATAAACAACAAAATAATTTCCGCATGAATTTGGAATCAAAACTGCCGTAGAAAAACATTACTGCCTAAAATTAGGACTTCTCACAAATCAACACAAGTAAGTTAACACGTGACCAACAAAAAAAAATACACATATGACCGCCGTCATTTTAACAAGTAAATACAACTACACCACACGGGTGTCACACAGACTAACATACATGAACTGAGTCATAGAACAAATCACTAGGCTCAAAGCCAACATTTACATCATTAACACAGTATTCCATCCATACGACATGCAATAATCCGTCACAAACATGGCGAACTCCCCAATTAATTATGGTTCAAATAACCATCACAAAAGAACAGGTTTGCTAATGATAGCTTAAAGGGGCCAGTCGGTCAACAGGACTGCCTAACAAAATAAGTCACCAAGGCTAGACGGGCGGTACGTGGCAATCTGCATATCTGTCAACCCACGTGTCAAAAATACCTCGACCTCCCAAGGCATGGGATCGAGTCTCGAAGAAGCGTGCCCCAAAGCACAATATATACGTGTGTGTGTCAGAACAAAATATATCTCAGCATTCCCCCTAGGAAATCCAAGAATCAGCATTGGACCAGGTACAGTGGCCTCCTCGGAGCACCCTGCCTTTCCATCAAAATACAACAACAACAAAATATGAGGGCGGTAGGACCTCTACCCCTCTTTACGTAGAATCAAAACACACACCTGACACAAGAACACACACAGGATCACACGTATGGGTTTGACAGACCCTGAAATAAAATGACATAAATATTTTCCACCAGCTGGCGCCTCCGTTCTAGGCCGTGACTATCGAACCTGAAAAGGACTCAAAAAAATCTAAAAAAATTAGAACTAAGGTGTTCTACAATTACACCTTAATTTGTTGCGCTCGGCAACCCTAATATGAGTAATAACCTGTTCAGCAAAAATCTTACAGTAATTTACCTCCCTTTCCTATCAACAAAATATGAACTTTAATAAAGCACCACTTATCAAATGTAACGGGCTTCGCATTCGCATGGATAAAATCTGGTACACACGCCGTGTACACTAAATATGACTCCAAAGAAAATACACAACAAACAACATTGGCCACGCGCCAACGTACATTTAAAAAACACAAGTGTCGGTGCAAGAAAAACAATCTAAACAAGAAAAAGAATAAAATGAACTATTTACAAAGTTCCCCCGCCATATCTAACTACATATTGAGTAAATCAATTTTTGTACATCACCGTATCAGCTTGTAGAACATATAACTTCCATCTCGGCCCATTTCCCTACGGGAAATTAGCCCTCCATCGTCGACTCTGTAGAAGCGTTGGACATCACTCCGGCTCCTGACCAAACGTCGGACATCTTGGTGTAGTCTCTTAGACAGAAATGTTCAATGTTAATATAAATTGCCTGGCTATAATCGCTGTGAGTTACTACTTTCACCCACGATTGTCCTATGCGATTAATCAACGAAGACTTTCCCTAGCTCAGCATTCGCTTACACACGCACAATATAACACTTGAAAAATAAACAATACAAATTTACATGAATTATACACTTCAAACACATCGTCACTGGCTTGAAACAAGTTTTAAATATGACTGTCTCGCAGTCCTTATCTCGCCAGATAATCTCTACTGCTCTTGTGAACCTTTGCTCGCGTTGAGCGCTAATTGGAATGTTACTCGAGTCTTGCTCATAAGAGCTGAAAATTGTTGTCTTTAGAATAATTCTTAAGAGCGTAAAATCACCACGCAAACTGGCGTGAACTTAGCTCACCAGAGCTCAAAACGGTTGTCTTTAGAATAATTATTACGAGCGTAAAATCACCACGCAAACTGGCGTGAACTTAGCTCACCAGAGCTCAAAACGTTTGTCTTTAGAATAATTATTACGAGCGTAAAGTCACCACGCAAACTGGCGTAAACTTAGCTCACCAGAGCTCAAAACATTTGTCTTCGAAACAGCGTCTCCTCGATCAATTTATTGGAAACTGACAGAGTGAGGTGGAGTGGGGAGAATTAAGAAAAATATTCTGGAGTTTTAATCTCACACACATGGGACTAGTGTCAATCTTCATCATTTAATTCAAACGTCTCAGCGCACTCGTGCGGAGGTATTTCGGATCGGCGGTTCTTTAGATAATCAATTCCGCGCGCTTTTTACCAGGGACGCTACCCATCGCGTGGATTTGGCGTGGTCTCATCTGATTGGGTGATTCAAGCGTAGGTCGTTTGCAACTAACTCGTGACCATCCCCTCATGACTCCAATTTTGGTGCCTGTCGTTACACAATTTGGCTTTGAACTCGGCTTACCCGGTCGTCTTCAAGAATAGCTGCCAAGCTCTGCTTCTGTGGCAATCATTGCAACACACTAACTTGCCTTCCTCTTTGTCAACTTCCACATGTACTGCCTGGGCCGCAGTAATAATAATAATAAATCATGAATACTTATTCATCGCAGATTAATAAGGGTTCAGTACTTTGAGGTAAAACAATGTTCCCGGCGAGCTCCTCCCCAGCTAATATTGAGTTTCCTTGCTGCTTCCCTGTTTCTGAGGTGAAAAGCACAAACCTGTGTCTTGGATGGATTAGGTTTGTGTTGATTTCTCTTGTTGTAAAGCGAAAGGTCCTCCAGTGCATCAGAGAGTATCTGCGCCACTTCTTTAAACTTTTCACTTTGTGCTGTCAGACAGAGGTCATCTGCATGGATAAATCTCTTGGTATGCAGAGATGTAGGCTGATAATTATTGTACACATTAAACAGAAAAGGTAATAGAACACTGCCCTGTGGTAGACCATTTCGTTGGGTATTCCAGCGACTGCGGGTTCCATGGGACTCGACAAAAAAAACTTTGTTTTGTAGAAGACAACCAACAATTTCTGTGAGTCCAAAATCTTTGGTAATCTGGTACAGTTTACCAAGCAGGATTTGATGTTGAATAGTATCGTAAGCAGCCGTTAGATCCACCAAAACTGCACCAGTTATCTTCCTGTTCTCTAAACCATCTTCAATGTGCTGTGTTAGGCTCAATGTCTGTGAAGTACAGCTCTTTCCTGGTCTGAAGCCTGCTTGTTCTGGGATCACAAGTGGATCAAGTTTTGGAGATAGTCTGTTAAGGAGCATTCTCTCAAACATTTTGTATACATGGCATAACAGCGAGACTGGTCGGTAGTTCTTAGGATCAGATGGATCTTTGCCAGACTTCAGGATGGCTATGATTTTTGCTTCTGCCATATTTTTGGAATTTGTTTGTGGCAAATTATGTTGTTGAAAAGTTTCCTTTGTGTTTTTACCAAAAATTTTTATTTGCTCTATGCGGATGTCATCAAGACCAGCAGCTTTACCATTCTTGCACATTTGTATGACCATTTCCAGTTCTCTTAAGCTGAAGATACAGGAAAAGTTACGTGTTTCATTGTCGTAGTCTCATTGGATTTTGGTTTTCTTCATGTGCCCCTCGACTTTGCCGTTCAACACTAGCTGAAGGGCTATTTGGTTGGGAGAGATGTTAGAATGCAATTTTCTATTAGATGGTTCATTGTTTAATCTCTTCATTAGACTCCAAGCTTTTTGACTGTTTTGTGACATGTTGATGTCAGATACAGTTTGGGCCCATTTGTTTCGTTTTCTTTCTGCCAGGGCAGTATTGAATTGATGACCTAAGTGAATTTTTTCGTTCCCAAATGGATTCATATTGAAGGAACAAATGTACTCTGAGTATAAGTCTTTTATCTCTGGGGTAAGACCTGCAATGTACAGTGTTCTGCAACCCCGTGGAATGCACTGACGGGAGCATTTCTGGACAGTAGCAACAAACTGTTCATAATTCTCTGGAGATGCATCCCACTCAAGAACAGATTCATCTAGTAATGCCGTAAATTTGTTCCACTTAGCTTTCTGGAAGTTATATCTGCTTCGAAGTGGCAAGCACTGAGGGCGTACTGCAGCTAAATATTGGCACACAATAGGTCTATGTTGTGTATTTGGGATTGCGTTTGCTACGGTTTTTACGCACTTCCAAGCAATTGTTTCACTTGAAAAAAAAATCGGTGTTGTAGCCACGTTTCCAACTTCCACTGTTGAACGACGGAGGCAACTTCGGGTCGTGTACAAGGCACAACTCTTTTGACCAGCCCAATTTATTACAGCTTCGCCATTTTCGTCATCATGAAGGTAACCCCATAAATTACTATGATTATTAAAATCTCCGATTACAAAGTGAGTGTCTTTGTTGTCCATATGTTTAGTCTTCTTATAGTAGAACGTAGAATTGGGTGATTTATATATTGAAGATTATGTGCAACTTGATAGCTCCACTGTTAGTATCTCGATATTACCTTCATCAGAACAGTCAGTGGACAATACTGTGATACCTGATCTAATATCGTATTCAGCTTTCAACTCAAAAATCCAATTATTCCTCAATATTTTATTTCCAAATTCATTAATATTTCCGTAGACTAATTATATACATTACGTTCCATAGTAATTAATACTGAGCATCGCTACGTTATCGTCTAATATTGTGATTGGTTGATCCATAGTCATGTGACTTCTATTGTTCTTTCTTCAGAAAAAGCGTGACGTGTGCCAATCTCCCCTTTCCTTGAGATAGCCACGTGTCAAATGAAGGACGCAAGTGCGGGGCCTAGCGCCTGGTCACGTGACTCCAAATTGGTTCTGAACTCGCTAAGACTTCATTAAAACTCTCCTTGGTGACAGTTTTCAGGTCGCCTAAAATATATTTATCCAATGCTAAATATTACGCAGCTCAAACATTTCCTCTCTTCACGTATAAAACAAGTAAATATCAATTCCCAATGCTTCTGTTGAGCTTGTCTGCGTCGTAAATTACAGCTTGTTACCTGGGAAGTATACCCTGTTCCTTTAAATTAAAACTTGTAAAACATCGCGCGTGGGCTGGTACGAATCTCTTCCCATAACATAACTAGGTTCTTATAAATAAGGGTTCAGTACCAATATCTCAGCTATTCACAAAGAAAGGAAAAAACGGTATAAGTTAATGTATGAGCACCTTAGCACCATTCCTAAAAGTGAAAACAGAATATTGATATCTTTAACGGTTTAGAAGATACTTGCGAGTAACATCTTAGGTTTTTTTTATTATTTATTTTTTTATTTTATTTTTAGCGTATGGCTTTTAGTGCCGGGAGTGTCCGAGGACATGTTCGGCTCGCCAGTTTTGTAGCTGCTTCGAGACGGACACCCAATGGGTGAGCTACAAGTACCGTTGGGGAGGGAAGGAGGGAAGTTGGAATGTAAGGACGAGGAGTTGGAAGGTAGCGGCTGTGGCCTATAGTTAGGGACCAACCCCGGCATTTGCCTGGAAGGAAGATGGGAAACCACAGAAGACCATCTTCAAGGTTGCCGGCGGGGGGATTCGAACCTCCTCGCCTCCCGGATGTGAGCGACTGCCATCAGTCATGCCGTAACCACCAAGGCTAACTCACCCGGTAACATCTTAGGTGAATAACCCTGTATAATCAATCACAGTTTTAAGCTGTCCTTTCCAACTGTATCGAGTAATTTTGTGACTCTCCCTCTTCTGATACCAGTTATTCAGGATAACTAAGTTGTTTCGCATACACAGGTCTATCAGGCATTCTCCCTCAGAGTTCCGATTTCCATACCCATGAGGTCCAATAATGTTCTCACACCCCTGCCTCTCCTTTCCCACTTGGGCATTTAAATCAGCCATAATGATGACATTCTTTTACATGCCATAAATGTATGACATGAGACCACCGGCTTTACTTCCCCTCCGAAGGAAGGCATACCGAGGGATTCTTTACGCTCTTAAAAAATCCACCGACTTCGGCCGGGTTTGAACCCGCGACCTTTGGCATAGAAGCTGTATAACGTTTACATAACTCTTCTGTTTACTTGTCATTTGTGACTATACCCATAGCTTTCAAAAGTATAATTAGTGACATTAAGGGCTTCCCCAGACTCCGCGCGACAAAATACTGAGCGCCGAGCGTTACCATGCTTGCTAAACAAGAGAGCGACGAAATGCACTGCTCAAAATTCAAACAAAAGAATGACGATAGGTATTTTGATGAGTAAAAACATAAAGTGTTATTTGGAATTGTGCTTAGATACTGAAACAGTCCCCCATAGTTGGCGAAATATGAACAGAAATGGTAACTGGCCAATTACAAAGTGAGGCACGCCATCGCGCGATTTACTGCATATGGCTTCCACTACAAGTTATGCACCATCAAACGATGACTGTGTATGAGAACTGTGCAAGGAACATTGTCCCCGATATCATGCCAATATATGTAAAAGAGAAAAATTACATTAACGGAACTGTGCAGTGATTAACTTAAATCGTACTCTCTAATTATTGTATTTCCTTGGCTATTAGCTGAAATAAATATTTCATCTCTCTCTCCCTATATATAAATGAAAATTTGTCTGTTTTTTCTGGATTTCCACGGAAATTTGAGTTACTAACGCGTTTCAGACTGGTTTATTATTATTATTATTATTATTATTATTATTATTATTATTATTATTATTATTATTATTATTGTCTTTATTGGTGGCGCAGTTGAGGCTCTTGGCCCTCTCTTACACTTAACTTCATTAATGCAATACAATAAACATATTATGACAATTATATAACTGACAAATTTAAACAGTAATAGACATAGATAATGACTTTCACACTCTCATTCACTCATCCAGTCACACTTGTTGTTTATGACAAACAAACAACATTTTTGTCAGTCTGTTTGTTTGTCTGTGTACAATTTTGCACGCGCATCACTCGATAACGGCTGAGTGGATCAACGTGAAATTTGGTACATATGTCCATCAGAGGCACGAAAGTAATCATTGATGTAACTCTCCTCCATACCTCTCATAAGAGCGGGCCTACCCACTTAAAATGCATGCTGAAATGGGCGTAGAAAGACGAGACAAAGCTCATTTTCCGCGTCTAACTGTCAGAATCAAACCTCGGAGGCCCTATGGGCCCCGAAAACCACATTTTAAGGTCCTAAAACCAACAGTTTTTGATATATTCCCAGAAAACTAATTTCATTTATTAAGCTACTAGCAGAAGTACCCGTTCTTCGAACGTTGTTCGTTGTTAACACCAGACAATATCAATTGAGCTACTGTTGCAATGGTTAGCGGTTTGACATTCCGTCAAGTTTATCAGAACGATGTTAGTTTACTGGGAATATGACACACACTGTTAATTTAAGGCCCTTAGAATGTAGTTTTCGGAGACTCTTTATAGATTCCCGAATTTTGTGTCTCACATTGAGAAGCGCAACATATGCTTTGGTCGTCCTTCTAGGATAATTTTTATATTTCGCCTATTTTAGCATATATTGAGAAGTTTTTCTCTATATCCACCCTTCTACTCTATGAAAAGTACGGTGAAGAGTTTCATAGATGATTGGTGTATTGACTCTCATGGTTACCATACCTAATTTTACGATGCACGAAGCATCCGAGCACGAGTTATAGGCGTACATAAAGATACACAGAAAGACAGACAGACAATTCTATTGTCTACAACATATCACCCAGGTATCCAAATATGGGTATATCTACCACACAGTATCAAATAAAATCATCCTTACGATGAACCCGTATGTCGACAAAAAAAAAAGTTAAAATGTGCTCTCAGACTAAATTCACCTAACGTGTACTTCCTGACGTGAAATACAATTGATAGCCTTGTAGACGAAAGGCAATACACGTCACATAAAAACTGACCCTCTACGTTGTGCTAGGTGCCCATACACAGGAAGACCCCTTTCATAAATTATAAAGGCTTGCGGTGCATGAAAATTCAGGTTCTTTAGCCTCAAATTGCCCAAATTCTTAAAAGCCGCAAAAAATGCTGGTTCAATTCAGGAATTTTTGAAAATAATGTTGCTGTTTGGAGATATAATAGACCTTCTGTACTATATGTCGAACGTGAAAATTGCATGAAAATATTCTAGGTTACCCCTTCACCCCCTCAATTGCATTGATGAATTATACGGTCTACGTTAGTTCCGTGATAACCCTATAGCCATTTGCAAACTTTCACAGAAATGTAATAAATGGAGTGACATTGCTTCTTACAGAAATAGATGGACAGTTGTATGCCACCCCTTGAGATAATGTTCTCATGGTTACCGATTTGCATTCCTTCATTAGTTTGTTAAATTAAATTAAATTAGTTTTCTGGGAATATTTCAGAAACTGTTGGATTTAGAGCCTTATAATGTAGTTTTTCGAGGACCCTTTAGGGCCCCCGACTTTTGTTGCTGGCACCGAGGGGATTTCTCTCGTCGTTGTACGCCATAATATAATACTACTAATAATATAATATAGGGAGAAATTATAACACCTATTTTTTTAAATTCAGCCAATGGCCATGTACTTTTCTTTTCAGGACGGGTCAGGGAAGGGATATTATCAGAGAAAGAAGCATTCACATCACGCATGAGCAAAATGGAAATATCCTACCAGTTAACTAAGGACATCTATAAGAAAAGGTCAATATCCTTCAACGCAAAACTAAAACATTACTGCAGTGTCATCCGTCCGGAGGTCTTGCATGCTTCTGAATGCCTCACGTTGAACAAAAAAGGCTTGGTCGAGAAACTGGAGGCCAAAGAAAGGAAAATTTTGAGAAAGATATTGGGTTCCATCAAAGACAATGGGGAATACAGAAGACGGCATAACCATGACCTATATACTCATGTGGAGAAGATAAGCAACGTCATCCGGAAGAGAAGGTTACCATTTTTTGGGCATGTGAAACGAATGAGCCCAGCGAGACTGACCAACCGCAACATAACTTACTTTCAGGAGAGGAAAACAAAATGGGCCTGGTTCATTGAACTGGATAAAGATCTGAAAGAAGTGGGGATTACACCAACATACATTCGAGAGCGCGCCCCACTCAAAGGGAAACGTCAAGCTTGTAAAGGTTTCCAAGAAAAACCGAAGCTGAAAACGGGAAAGATTTGGACCCAGGAACGGAAGGAAGTCCACCGAGAACGAATGCGGGCGTACAGGGCAAACATCAAAGCCAGTAGGAGATGGTTGGAATGACGCGGTCCATAGATGGCCTATACGAAATGAATGAATGAATAATATGGGGATAGGAATATAATAGACCTGCCGTACCACACCCGCAGGTGTAAATCGCGTGAAAAATCTAGAATTCCCCTTGATCCCCTTAAGCGCATTATACGTATTGATGAATTTTACGGCTTAATTTGGTTCCGTGATAACCTTCTAGCCGTTTGCAAACTTTCACACTAATGTAATTAATGGAATTGCATTGCGTCTTACAGCAATAGATGGACCTCTGCGAATCCGTTGGCATGGTTACTGGCTTACATTCATTCATTAGTTTATTAAATTAAATTAGTTTTCTGGGAATATCTCAAAAACGGTTGGTCTTCGGTCCTTAAAATGTGGTTTTCGAGGACCCGAGTATTGTCTCTCACATTGAGGGGCTGAAAATGAGTTTTGTCTCGTCCTTCTACGCCTATTTCAGCATGTATTTTAAGGGGGTAGGCCCCCTTTTATGATAGGTACGGAGAAGAGTTACATCAATGATTAGTGTCGTGCCTCTGATGGATATCTGTACCAAATTTTACGTTGATACACCCAGCCGTTCTCGAGTTATAAGGGAACAAATTTGTCCACAGACAAAAAAACAGACAGACAGACAAAAACATTATTTTCGCGCGCATCCATCATAAAACAGTCTGAAACTTGTAAACAACTAAAATTTCCGTAGAAATTCAGAGAAAAACACACAAATTTTCATTTTTATATATAGAGAGATATACTGCACCGCTCGGTGTTGACCGTGTTTTATTGCACAGATTTTGGTTTTACTCGCTAACCGTTGGAGATATACGAAAAGTGATAAGGAACTTTCGGATAGAAAATTAAATGGTAAAGCTCATGTATACCATCAAAAGTTTGCTATTTCTTAGCGTTCTCTTTTTATTTGAAAAGGAAATATGAAATTTTGAAACCAAAGGGTGTAGTGACGTCACAAATGTCGGTTTTACTCGCTAACTGTTGGAGATACACGAAAAGTGATAAGGACCTTTCGGATAGGAAATTACTTTTCAAAGCTCGAATGTGCCATCAAAAGTTTGCTATTTCCTACCGTTCTCTTTCTATTTGATCTGGAAATATGAAATTTTGAAACCAAAGGGTCTAATGACGTCACTAAAATGGTCGCCATTATTAATAGTCCAAATTTTCGAAATTAAAACTATCCTATATGTAAACCTGGTAAATCAGCTACATCCATGCAAAATTTCATTTAAATCAGACCAGTGGTTCTTGAGTTATTGAGTAACAGACAGACAGACATACACTATCTCATTTTTATATATTAACTAGCAGAAGTACCCGTTCTTCGAACGGTGTTCGGTGTTAACACCAGACATTATCTATTGAGCTACTGTTGCAATGGTTAGGGGTTTGTCATTCCTTCATAAGTTTATCAGAACGAAGTTAGTTTTCTGGGAATATCACACACACTGTTAATTTAAGGGCCTTAAAATGTGGTTTTCGGAGACCCTTTATAGACTCCCGAATTTTGTGTCTCATATTGAGAAGCGCAACATATGCTTTGGTCGTCCTTCTAGGATAATTTTCTATTTCGCCTATTTCAGCATGTATTTTGAGAAGTTTTCCCTATATCCACCCTTCTACTGTGTGAAAAGTACGGTGAAGAGTTTTATAAATGGTTGGTGTATTGACTCATGGTTACCATACCTAATTTTACGATGCACCAAGCATCCGAACACGAGTTATAGGCGTAAATAAAGTTACACAGAAAGACAGACAGACAATTCTATTGTCTACAACGTATCACCCAGATATCCAAATATGGGTATATCTACCATACGTATCAAACAAAATCATCCTTACGATGAACCCGTATGTCGACCAAAAAAAAGATTAGTTAAAATGTGCTCTCAAACTAAATTCACCTAACGTGTACTTCCTGACGTCAAATAGAATTGAAAGCCTCGTAGACGAAACGCAATACATGTCACATAAGAACTTACCCTCTACGTTGGGTTAGGTCCCCATACTCAGGAAGACCCCTTTCATAAATTATAAAGGTTTATGGTGCATGAAAATTCAGGTTCTTTAGCCTCAAATGGCCCTAATTCCTAAAAGCCGCAAAAAATGCTGATTCAATACAGGAATTTTGGGAAATAATGTTGCTGTTTGGAGATATAATAGACCTTCTGTACCATATGTCGCACGTGAAAATTGCATGAAAAAATTCTAGGTTACCACTTGACCCCCTTAATTGCATTGATGAATTAATCAGTCTACGTTGGTTCCATGATAACCTTATAGCCATTTGCAAACTTTCACAGAAATGTTAACAAATGGAGTGACATTGCTTCTTACAGAAATAGATGTAAAGTTGGATAATGTTGTCATGGTTACCGATTTGCATTCCTTCATTAGTATGTTAAATTCAATTAGTTTCCCGGGAATATTTCAGTAACTGTTGGATTTAGAGCCTTATAATTTAGTTTTCGAGGACCCTTTAGGGCCCCCGAGTTTTGTTTCTGGCACCGAGGGGCTTTGTCTCGTCGTTGTACGCCATAATATAATACTAATAATAATAATAATATAATATAGGGATAGGAATATAATAGATCTGCCATACTACACCCGCAGGTGTAAATCGCGTGAAAAAATCTAGAGTACCCCTTGACCCCCTTAAGCGTATTATACGTATTGATGAATTTTACAGCTTATTTGGTTCTGTGATAACCTTCTAGCCGTTTGCAAACTTTCACACTAATGTAATTAATGGAATCGCATTGCGTCTTACAGCAATAGATGAACCTCTGAGAATCTGTTGCGTTGGTTACCGGCTTGCATTCGTTCAGTAGTTTATTAAATGAAATTAGTTTTCTGTGAATATCTCAAAACATGGTTGGTTTTAGGGCCCTAAAATGTGTTTTTTCCACGAGTTTTGTCTCTCACATGAGGTGCTAAAAATGAGCTTTTTCTCGTCCTTCTACGCCTATTTCAGCATGTATTTTAAGGGGGTATGCCCCCTTTTATGAGAGGTACGGAGAAGAGTTACATCAATGTTTAGTGTCGTGCCTCTGATGGATATCTGTACCAAATTTTACGTTGATACACCCAGCCGTTCTCGAGTTATAAGGGAACAAATTTGTCCACAGACAAACAAACAGACAGACAGACAAAAAAAATATTTTCGCGCGCATCCATCATAAAACAGTCTGAAACGCGTAAACAACTCAAATTTCCGTAGAAATTCAGAGAAAAACACACACATTTTCATTTTTCTATATAGAGAGATCTACTGCACCGCTCGGTGTTGACCGTGTTTTATTGCACAGATTTTGGTTTTACTCGCTAACCGTTGGAGATATACGAAAAGTGATAAGGAACTTTCGGATAGAAAATTAAATGTTAAAGCTCGTGTATACCATCAAAAGTTTGCTATTTCTTAGCGTTCTCTTTTTATTTGAAAAGGAAATATGAAATTTTGAAACCAAAGGGTGTAGTGACGTCACAAATGTCGGTTTTACTCGCTAACTGTTGGAGGTACACGAAAAGTGATAAGGACCTTTCGGATAGGAAATTAAATTTCAAAGCTCATATGTGCCTTCAAAAGTTTGCTATTTCCTACCATTCTCTTTTTATTTGATATGGAAATATGAAAATTTTAAACCAAAGGGTGTAGTGACGTCACTAAAATGGTCGCCATTTTTTAATCGTGCAAAATTTCGAAATCAAAAGTATCCTATATGTAAACCTTGTAAATCAGCTACATCCATGCAAAATTTCATTTAAATCGGACCAGTGGTTCTTGCGTTATTGAGTAACAGACAGACAGATAGACACACACCATCTCGTTTTTAGGCTACTTTTCACATTTTGCAAAAATGAGGAAAAAGTAGACTTATGAGATCGATCCGGGAAAATGTGTGTCTGTCTGTCTGTCTGTCCTTCTGTCTGTCTATCTGGCTGTGTGTGTGTCCCCCCCCTATCAACTCCTAAACGGCTGCAGCAATCAAAACCAAATTTAGTATGAGTAAAGATGTGCACCGGAATATCTCACGTCCATATTTGAAAATGATGTCAGTGCTACCAACTGCTGAAAAAACGCACTAGAAATTTGAGCTCCATGTTGGATATCTTGCAAGGTATGCATGGGAGCCATTCCAAAATTGGTACACATGCAGATAATACTATTTCAGTTTAATTTCCAGGAGGCCAACAATGACAGTTTTGCCAAAATAATTTTAAGCCTTCTGATAGGTCCAATGTTTAAATGCATATAACGTCTACACTATCAATTGGATTTCAACCAAATTTTGAATGTAATATCTGTACATAAACAGATATGATTGAGCGTATTCTTAAGAGCCACCAGGGCTGCCAACTGTTAATAATTGCTCTCTCTATTTTTATCCAAGCACCAATATATCAGAAAGTATGCAAGCCAACAGCTTTAAACTATGCACACGTATATTCTGACATTTTAGATTAATTTGGAGTAACTTATATACGTCAGTTCTACCAACATGATTATAAGCCTGCTGATAGTACCAATTTTTAAATACATGTAACTTCTATACTATCAGTTGGATTTCAACCAAATTTCGTATGTGCTATGTGTACCATAACAGATATGACTATGCTTATTCTTAAGAGCAATCAGGGCTGCCAACTGTTGATAAATGCTGTCCATATTTTTTACCCTAATATCAATATATCAGAAAATATGCAAGCCAACAGCTCTATACTTTGCACACGTATAGCACCTGACATTGTAGATTAATTTGGAGTAATTAATACAAGGCAGTGCTGCCAACATGATTCTATGCCTGCTGATATGTCCAATTTTAAAATATATGTAACTTCTATACTAACAAATGGATTTCATCCAATATTGGCTCAACAAGATATCATAATATTTCAGATTATTTCTGACCAGCACACGCATGGTATTGTTGGCAACATGCTTTTACGCGTGCTGATAGATCCAGTGTCTAACTGCGTGTAACGTCCATTGGACTTCAACCTAATTTTGTATTCTGTACCTTAAGAGATGGAACTAAGAATATATTCAGTCACCAGGGCTGCCAACTGTAGTTCTCTATTAGGCTACATTATACCAGGTATATTTTGAACTAATTTGATATTTCGATATTACCAACTTAATTTTGTCATTATTCTAGATAGGTTCATATACTGTAGAATAATTATTGGCATGAAAAGTAGGCTGCATAGTTCTTCACGGAACTTCTTGTTATATATTAGTATGATATATGATATATGATATGATTGAAAGAATGCAAGCCAGTAACCATGGAAACACAATATCAGAAGTCCATCTATTTCTGTAAGAAGCAATGCCATTCCATTTATTACAATACTGTGAACGTTCGCAAACGGCTGTAAGGTTATCACGGAACCAACTTGAGCTGTAAAATTCAACAATACGTATATAATGCGCTTAAGGGGGTCAAGAGGTACTCTTGGATTTCTTCACGAGATTTACACGTGCGGGTGTGGTACTAAAGGACTATTATATCTCTATCCCTATGTTATTAAATTATTATTATGATTATTATTTTATTATGGCGTACAAGGACGAGTCAAAAATCATTTTCAGCCCCTCGGTGGCTCGGAGGCTACTACGTTTTAAGGCTCTAAAACCACATTTCTGAGATATTCCCAGAAAACCAAATTCAGTTAATAAACTAATAAAAATAGATGACGAATACAGAAGAAGACCAAATCAGGAGCTATATAGATATACCGAGAAATCACAGATGTGGCCAGGAAGAAACGTCTGGCTTTCTACGGACATGTCTCAAGGATGAACCCAACAAGACTAACCAACCGGCTTCTCAACTACTGGGAGAATAGAAAGAGCGTGACACCGTGGTTAACAGAAGTTAACAAGGACATCCAAGAACTGAAGATAATGAAAAGTGATATTAGAAGCCGATCACATCTCAGAAAGATACTTACACAGAAGAGTTTTCAGGACAGTCCAACCTGGAAGAAAACCGGCATCATCTGGACAAAAGAGGGTAAGGAGAAACATAGCCAGAAAATGCGTGAATATTGGGCAAACATCAAGTCCCTCGACAAGGTGAAAAGTTGAACTTCGTGGTCCTTAGCTGGCCCATCCGAAAGAAGAAGAAGAAAAACAAGAAAAAACTAATGAAGGAATGCAAGCCGGTAACCATGACAACAGTATCTCAAGAGGTGACCTCCAACTTTCCATTTATTTCTGTAAGAAGCAATGCCACTCAATTTATTCAATTTCTGTAAATTTTTTGCAAATGGCTATAAGGTTATCATGGAAACAAACATAGACTGTAAAATTCATCAATGTGCTTAAGGGGATCATGGGGTACCCTAGCATTTTTACACGCGACTTACACGTGCGATATGTTGTACAGAAGGTCTATTATATCTCCAAACAGCAAAATTATTTTCAAAAATCCTGAATTGAAATAGTGTATTTTTGCAGCTTTTGGGAATTTGGGCAATTGGAGGCTAAAAATCCTGAATTTTCCTGCACCACAAACCTTTATAATTTATTCAAGGAGTCTTCCTGGGGATGGGGACTTTCCACAACGGCGAGGATCAGTTTTTAATTGACATATATTGCGTTTCGTCAACAAAGTTTTGAATATTATTTTCACGTCCGGAAGTACACATTAGGTGAATTTAGTTTGAGAGCACCTTTTAACTAATCATATTTATGTCGACAAACGGGTTCATCGTAAAGATAATTTTGTTTGACACTGTGTGGTTGATATATCTTTATGTTTATGTACGCCTATAATTATTCTTGTTCGTATGCTTGGAGCATCGTAAAATTAGGTATTGTAACCATGAATCAATACACCAATCATTTATAAAACTCTTCACCGTACTTCTTATAGATGGGTTGGTGTAGGGAAAAACTTTTCAAAATAGATGCTAAAATAGTGCGAAAAATAAAAATTATCCTAGAAAGACGACCAAAGCATATGTTGCGCTTCTCAATGTGTGACACAAAACTAGGGAGTCTATAATGGGTCTCCGAAAACCACATTTTAAGGCCCTTAAATTAACAGTGTCTGTGATGTACCCAGAAAACTAACTTCGTTCTGATAAACTTATGAAGGAATGACAAGCCTCTAACCATTGCAACAGTAGCTCAATTGATAGCGACTGGTCATTTATACCGAAGACCGTTCGAAGAGCGGGTACTTCTGCTAGTTCAGACATAATTTTGATAAAATTGTTACACGATATTGTTTCAAATGACGCATAACTGGAAGAGTCTTCAGAATAATGTTATGGCCAATTACCTGAGCAGAGCATTTATTTGTGTTCCAGGGCACGAGAACACACCCATATGTGCAGGAGCGAAGAGAAGGTGCTATGAACGTGCTGAAGGTGAGACATTGCTATTAGGGCACCCACGCCCCTAAACTCAACAATAACACGCCTATTTATGAGCAAATTCCATTAGAAAATATGTAACGTGACATCGGACTCCCCTTCAACTGAAATTCTGGACATGATATAGAATCCAGGATGTGCCTAAAAGGCACACTATTGTCGACCAAAATATTATGTGCACTCGAGTTTGAAAGTTGTTTCTGAAGTAACCAATACACCTACATAAAATCCAATAACATCATCTTTTTCGTCGTTCAATTTTACGTTAGTTAATGTAGGTTTGGAATTTTTAATTTATATTTTATTATTTTTATCGCAGTTGAAACACAAAAAGTGCCCGTTTTTAAGCGTGTTTCAACCATGCGTCACATTTAAGAATTATTATCTCACAAACCCGTCATCAGATCGAATCCATATTTTAACACAATATACATGGGAATGTTATATAACTGGTTTATTAATTTCAATATTTTATGTGTTCAAGAACGAAAGATCTTATCATTTTTGTAAGGTAACCTTTTCTCGGCTCGGGGTCGTTGGAAAATATAGTTCTTGGTTGCGTTGTAATCCTTATACATCAAAAAGTTATGCTGCATGACTGTGAAATACGTAAATTAATTCACTTATATTATACAGCTTGCACCGGAGCGGCTAACTGGTGAACCATGTCTTAATTCGCCTTATATACCAATATAAGATAAGTGAATTAATTTACGTATTTCACAATCATACAGCATACCATAATAATTCTTAAATGTGACGCATGGTTGAAACACGCTTAAAAACGGGCACTTTTTGTGTTCCAACTGCGATAAAAATATTAAAATATGAATTAAAAATTCCAAACCTACATGAACTAACGTAATATAGAACGACGAAAATGATAATCCTATTGGATTTTATGTAGGTCTATTGGTTACTTCACAAACAACCTTCAAACTCGAGTACACATAATAATTTGGTCGACAGTAAGTGTTGGTTTCTCAGTTTGGGGGCTGCGACAACGCGGTCATGTAGCCCCGTGTACTTTGCGCGTATGTAGAATCTGCCTGATAACCGGTGTTAATGGTGATGGCTGTATTAGTGTGTGTTATCTGTTTTTGATTCAAGTAAGGACTGCAGACGATAAGTTCAAGTTGTTCCAAATTTCGCTACCAAAAGGTAACGTCCACGACACCTGGCTATGAACTTGGCTACTACTAGATGCTATCGAAACCAGCGCCTGGTGACGAACGTTGGAAATTAAGAGCATTAATAAAACCTAACCTACAATTTTGCTTCACACAAGTTAAGTTAGCGGAAGCTTCTTCTTCATGCCATAAATCTATCTCATGGGACCGCCGGCCTTACTTCCCCTCCGAGGGAAGGCATATTGAGGGATTTTAAACGTTCTTAAAAATCCTGCGAACTTGGGCATAGAATCTCAGCATGCTACAAACTACGCCACCGAAGCCGTCCACACACACTGAGTGTATTTTGGAGTTTTCAGTATTTTGACTGGTTTGATGCAGTCTCCATGCCTCCCTGTCCTGAGCAAATAGTTTCATGTCCACATAGCTAGCACACATTATATCCGAGATAATCTGTTTAACATATTAAAACCTTCGCGTTCCCCTACAGTTCAAATCCTCGACTCTTCCTTCCCTAACTAAGATGGTATTCCTGGGTGTGTTGGAAAGTGTCCTACCAACCTATCACTTCTCCCCATTGGCAGTCGCCAAAAACATTTTCCCTCTCCCACTCGTCTTAATAACTCGTCATTTATTACTCCATCTACCAATCTCATCTTCATCGGTATGTAACACCACATTTCAAATGCTTCCAATCTCTTCTTTTCTGCTGCACTAACAGTCCAAGTTTCACTTCCTTGTCCCACCCAATAGCTCATGTAGAGTCCATGTCCCTCCCAATAGCTCATGTAGTGTCCATGTCCCTCCCAATATGTGTCTATCTCATTGCAGCATCTTACAACTTGGATATGGATAACCAGAATGATTGTGACTGTCTTGCCAGCTGCATTCATGTCGATTATGATGCCGAGATATCGCAGGCTGCAATCAAGTGGAAGAGAGATAAAGTCGAATACGAGGAGTGAGTAGTATTGTCCATTTATTATGACAAGCATTCAGTTCATTTCACAACCTTTAATCGATCAAGACGTGTTTTATTAGCTGGGAGATATAGGACTCTAACAAATAACATGACACGAGACTTATATTTGAATATAACAACTAGTTCCGTGAAGAATTAAACAGCCTATTTTCATAAATCCTACTTGTGTTAATTATCTCTATCAACATACAAAATTTCAGTTTGATTGCTGTATTAGATTCGTAGATATTGAGAACCGTACAAAGTTTTCGGATGGTTGCCATGTTGGATTTTTTTATATATTTAGGACATCGAGTTATGTACTATTAAATGAGGATTATTGCGTAGGTTCATTATTAAAACTTTGACTTCACATGATTGGGACACAAGAAATGAAATTTTAAATTTAACCCAGGTGGTAAACCCGCTTGCTCAATTCTTGTATTTGGTATTAAAGCCATGTGTTCTAATGAAACATTAACGTTGCACAAGAGCTCGGAGTACTTTAAACATAATGTATGCTTGTTCACAGTCTGTTCACTACGTTAGTGGCGGTTTACCGCACATAAGACAAAACAAAATAACCAATCAATCAACGAATCAATGAATAAATACTTGTAAATAACACTTTAACGTTAATTAGCATTAACAGACCAAAACACCATTAATAAATTTACTTTAAAAATAAGCTGTATGTCGCCACTAACAGTAACCAATCTACTTAAATTTTTAATAAAGCAGCCGTCATTCACATCCCCATTTAATAAATATAAAAAATGGATGTAGTGTCGTTCTTTCTTAGCATAAACAGGACTCATAATTTCATCACCGTTAAGGCCATAAACCATAAAGGGATAGTCAGGATTATCCTGTTCAAACCTGTACATATTAGTTAAGTCGATAGTCAATGACACTTTTTTCGCTAACATCCATTATGGTCTTGTGCCGGTAGCAAATACACAGCCATCAACCAAGAAAGCAGTCATCGCTCCCAGTAATGTGCAGGTAATGAATTTTGTCTTAGGCCACTGGGTCCCTCTTAGAGTTTATCGAATTTATCGAATAACAACGTGTTATTTATACCACTGTTCCAAATTCTGGCCTGTAAAGAACTTCCTGCATTTTGGTTTAAATATAAAATGTTTTTTATGTTCCAGTTTAAACTATTAGCAGTGGTAGAATGAGACATCATTGTAAGTTAGTCTTGCCTGAGTTTTCAGCAGTCGACTGCCTGGCAATGGTTTTAATCTAGATCGTCTCAGGTCTTCAGCTGCTGCTTTCCCCCAATATCTAAAATTAAATAAAATAAATCACCATAAATACATAAAAAGAGGTTAATACATTCATTTCATAAAACAATTATGGTATCAAAGAAAATCAAACAGGTTATTAGAAAGAAATCTCACCTTGGCTTGTAGTGTCTTGCTTTGTCCTTCCCGTGGGCTCAAGGGTGTAATTGTCTCTCTCCCTCTCAGACGTAGCAGGTATACAGGTTACCTGCAAACAAATAAATAAAGCAAAACAATCCATCAATAAATATCGAATAACTAAAAAACTTAAAGGTTAATTAGCATTATATCATTACAATAATCATTAATAAATACTTACCGGAAACGAATGGATTTTATTCCAAAGTTCAGTTCACAACACAGTATACTTCTGTCCGCAAAAACGGTAAGTGTGTTACTATTTAACACAGTCTTTATACGTCACCACTGTTCTCATGCAGCTTAGCATATTCTTTATATTAGACTTATCAGGTCGTGCTGTAGAGGTTGGATGAGCTTACTGTTCTGTTGTGTTCTGTCTTCCAGCTACAGAGGGTTGCTACCAGCTAAGCCAATCAATATAACTATTTCATTATTTTGAGAATTTATTAAAAGACTATTCTCTACAAAAAAAAACTGATCTGTAAGTAGTAAAAACCTCCACCTATCGCTTAGCTGTCCAGAGTCTACCAAAAATACAATTACACTTCATAATAATCCGTTATTCGTGTCCTTTAACAAATTCTAACAATAAATACTCTGCAGTAAAGACAATCACTCACAGTTTAAAATGAGCTAGAGCACACCTTTCCAATATTACAGGTTCGCGAAACATCAGGGAAACCAAAGTCAATGACCTTGCAGTTTTGGGATATGTCAGTAAATTCATGCGCCATAGGAAAGGGGGTTTCGCACCGCGCAAAAAGACACTTCACGATTATTGGGTTATATTACGGTATATCAAGGGGAACAAAAGTCGATGACCTTGTCGTTTCGGGATATTTGAATATATAAGTGTGCCATGGGAAAGATCGGAAGAAATACCCTTAAAACGAGTTGTCGCATCACCCTCTCCGATCAATGGTTCGCGAAATATGGATTGAATCCTTGGCCGTGGCCAATGTGGCCGGCGACATGCTCGTTTAGACATAACCGGTACTGTTTCTCTCTACTACAACTAATAAATAAAATTTTAAAAAACATTTTTTTTTCTTTCAAAATGTGTCGTCAGGCTCTTTGTCAAGAATTTCGAAAAATCAATAGTGAATTCAAAAGGCGGCCATCACCCCGAGTCCTACGGCACCTCATATATCAAATTCCGGGGCCGATAACCTAGATGTTAGGCCCCTTAAAACAACAATTATCATCATCATCATATATCAAATTCCGACCATTAGTTTGCGAGCTATTGGCTTGGAATGGGAGTGGTGATGATGGTTTTAGACCCGTCTCATCTCTCTACTCCTACTTTGTGTCCTAGAGACCTAGGTCTTGTTTTAGGGGTAAAGGGAGGGTAAAGAACTTAAATTTAAGTCAAACACACGACTTTGTAAAATTCCTGATTTCCATAATATAGCCTACTTCAAAAATTGAACTTTTTTGGAAAAAAATAAAAAATATATGTTTTGTTCTAACGATAAAGGGCATAGAGACCTATCGTTTGAGCCCTTGCACAACGTTCTATGATTATTAGTTTTCAAAATATAGCTCACTTTCGAAAACCAAACAAATCTAGAAAATATATAACCGAGTCATCCATATGAAAGGGGCCAAAACCCCAAGTAATTTTATACCCCTCATCTCCAAATCCATCCATGGGTTTGCGAGTTATCGGCTAGAGTCGGGCCGCGTGCGCGTGCAGACACTATAAGAACACAGTAAGTGTATATTAGAAACCTCACTGCTCATCTACTCACTGAAAATTGCTGATGATATCGTCATCTTAGCCGACACACCAGAGGCTTTGGGTATGGGCTCCGTCTTGAGGTCAAACATTCATTTCAACAATCCTAAAGCACTTCTTTCCATATTATGACATTTGCTGTTCGCATTTCTTCATGCACGTGACCCGAACAGACAGTTATGGTACCGTTGCTTTTGGAAAACTGAAGAAGTACACTTATGAGATCAATAATGTCGATCAACCAAGTGTATTTATTAATCTCATGCAATAATTTGTTTTCAAAATTAGGGAACCACGAATGTACAATTGGGTACATTCGTGTTGACCTACTGAAAAACATTACATTATCAACGCAACACTGAAAAATGGCTTCAAATACCACAATATTGTACGCTTATTTACGTAGTAAACTGGGAAAGTAGTCCATAATTTCAACGTACTGTATATTATTGTCGTATAACAGGCAACGCTAAATCTGTTGAAGTTCATGAAACAACATTTTGGGCATTCCTTGTATGTTTCATAAGTATCGAATGAATTGTGGAAAACAAAAGAGTGCCGTACCGCATGACGCGATTTCAAAAACATCCAGAAGAAAGCCGCTCAGGCGGGTGGATTCACTGCATAATATTCTTCGAAACGTGTTCGGATTCATACTACAGAATTTCCCGGCTCTACCAAGAAATTTAATTCTGATCTGAAGGCTGGAACGGGGTACACTCGGCCACGTGGGGCAAAACTGAGAAGGGGTGGGTTCGATTCCTGCCTCTGCCCTCCTGGAAGTGGCTTTCCGTGGTTTACCACTTCTACTCTAGTCAAATACCACGATGGTTTCCAACTGAAGGCCATGGCCGTCTCATTCCCAATCCAATTCCCAAGTTACACATGCTAGTGCAACAATCACAATTACACAGGTTATAATAAAAATTCTATACACACACACACATTTACACGGGAAACATGACCTCGATCTCTAAGCCCCTCAATTGAAATAACAACTGTCTTCACAGGAAAACTGCAAAATGGTGATAGTATAATGTAGGAATGATTGGCACTATTTTTCTCCATCAGGAGAGCATTGCATTACATTTTGCTAATATGCTGATTAACTGTGCATACGATAGCATAGAGAATACTACAGTCCAATACAATCCTTGATTCACAATCGGCCAGTTTTCCCAAGTGTAGCAATACACCAGAACGTATGTAGCAATAAAGACAAAAATGGAGGCTACACAGTGAAACCAGCCATCTGAACAAAATACATTATTCATGAACATACATTCTGTATACTATAGGGGCTGGGTAGATTATAGGCTAGGGAATAACCCACCCACCAAGGGAAGATGATTAAGAGAAGGAAGTAGATTTGGGATTGGAAAAGAAGGATAGAAGAATAGGAGGAGAGTCCCACAAAAGTTATTAATTTGACTTTTAATCCATTTAGAAGCGGTTGCCACCGCAAATATGTGCTCGGATACCTAAAGTGGCTACGAGCTTGGTCGAGGCTAACGGGAACCGCAGCTAAGGCTTGGGCAGTTTGCCAGAGGGAGGCTTTAGTGTGTTTCCTCCCAAGCACGAATGAAAGTACTATAGGGAAGGGTGATGGTCTGGCCAGACAGATAGTAAAAGCTTTATTGTATATGAACGAGGGCATAAACCTAGGAAGAGCTAGGAAAGCCAGGATCCTGCCTAACTGTAGTATCAGAGAAATGATGAATCCAAAACCAAATATTTAATTTATTTAACAATGCAGGAAGTTTGAGGAAATTAACAATTATGCAATATAAATTTAATAAACATAGTTCATTTGAACTTTTTAACAAATAGGGTCGCAGACCTCTCCACATTAAACAGTTGCTCCAGGCAATTGACAATTTACAAGGTTTCAAACCTTACATGTTTCTAAAATCTTTATAAGATTTAAACAAATGAGAAATGAAATAATTAAAGCTTGAACGTGAATTGGAGTACAAAAAGTGCACCTGAAGAAATTCAAGAGAGAATGTTCTAGAGAAAGTGACAACTTTGAAAATAACAATAATAACAACGTGAAAAATAAGATAGAAGTTCCTACAACTTCTTATATTTATACAGAATTAATATATGAGAATTATACAAAGAGGGCAGGTCACTTGCTGTGAAACCTGAAGAAAGTGAAAAGGAAGTTTCTAGACTTCCTATGTTTAATTAGGAATCACGAGAAAAATGGGGCAGTTTCCATTTCGTGAAACCTGAACATGACTCGCTCAAGAGTTTAGAGAATTGTTTTCCCCGATTTTGAAGGGAGGAACAATGTAAGTTTGAAACGTGTGCTAGACACGTATCACAAAGATTATACAGAGATACTTAATGATAAACCAACAAAAATGGAAGGGCACTTCTTGGAATGACACCTTATTGGAACAGACCTAGATTAAAAGTTTATTGCAGATTGTTAGTGAGAGGTTTAGGAAAGAGAAATGGGAATTAAGGAAAATGTTCATGACCTTATTTGAATATAAGCGGACGATCGCGACGCGGTAGAAAAGTTGAGCAAGCACTGGTTTTCACTATAGTTCATTGAAACATATGAAATGTTCGCTGTGGAGACACAAAGTTTATGGAAAAGAAAGTTATTGCAATTATAGGAAGAACTGATTGCACTATATAGGTGAGAGTCTATTTCTTGAAACAGTTGTGATTTACAATTAAATGCGCCATAGAATGTTCCAGCGATGGACGAAAATTCACTATTGTAGTAATTTAGAAGTGAGATTCTTCAATTTTAAATAGCATTCTCACAAGTAAGTGAGAAATACATGACGGCAGGACTTGCAGATAAAGTACAAGATCTGGAAGGTTCCAGAACGATCTTAGTAGAAAAATGGGGCCAAAGTAAATCCAACGGAGGAACTTGCTTTGTAAATTATAGACAGTGGGTATTAGATAATATCCCACGTAGTGAGAAGATTTCTCATTTGGCAAGCATAAGAAATGCTGCTTTTCACTAAGATTAGCTTGATTAAACAAAAGCTCAACATGGAAAGTCCCGCGGAGGATGATTTTGCCCCAAAATAAGTAATTTCACACTGCCTATAAAAGATAGTTAAAAGCATGTGGTAGGTAAAATCATGAAGATGAGGTTAAAACTTGAAGCAGGTACTTATCTTTGTTGCATGGCGAAGGTGAAGTTCCCTTAACCGATACTTAATGCGCCAACATGGCGTAGAACGTAGAGAGTGTCTCTTGGATTGAGTAGACCGGCTCTAGTTGAGCCCTGACTGATCAAGTCAACTGCCGACTGAGAAGTGAGTGCTGCTCAACGGAGCACGGAGGGTCCAAGAAAAAGGGGAAAGAGAGGGGGGTAGGAGACAAAAGGAGAACATATAAGCATTGCCAACTTAAATACAACAAATTGATTTCTTGCTGAGCTGGTCTTCAAGGAGTTAACAGATGATACTAGCGCAGAATGGTGAGTAAAGAAGTAGACGTAGTCCTCTTGCTCAAGGAGAAAATAGCTGACGATAGTAACGAGATCTGGTGGCCAGATGGATATGTAAGTCCTCTTGCAAGATGAGGCATTGAGTAGCTTCAGAGGTTCGCTACTAGATGACGCTAGGTGGGTCACAGAAGTTATATATCTGAAACATACTTACGAAGACATAAGAGATATGCCCAACAAGGAGAAAACAGATGATCACTGTTGGTGTTTGACAAAGAGGAAGGAAGAAATGAACATGCAAAGAGCAGTAAAAGTTATATCTCAGGTACCGTGTATTCAAAGAATGCACCATACTGGGAGGGCAGACACCAACAGCGAGCAAGAAAAACAAGTACAGTAATAAACATTTAAGAGTAATACAGTAATTGAAGAGCAGTGATCTTGTGATCTGACCATTATTGGTCAAGACTCTGAATACCCTGACTCTCCTATCTCTTCCAGGGTAACACTTAGTCACTTTTCCAAAAGGCCAGACTAGGGGGGGTGAAACATCCCTAACCAAGACCAAGTCTCCCACTTGAATGTCGGGACTGGAAAGAAACCACTTCTGTCTCCCCTGCAAGGAAGTTAAATATTCCAAGTTCCACCTCTTCCAAAAGGAATTACGGAGGGCTTCAAGTTTACACCAAACAATAGGTAAATCAGAATC
The DNA here is from genome assembly GCA_946902985.2 of Meconema thalassinum. NCBI lineage: Eukaryota > Metazoa > Arthropoda > Insecta > Orthoptera > Tettigoniidae > Meconema > Meconema thalassinum. Next base: position 810,829,385 of record OX336388.2, read on the forward strand.
CCTGAAAGAATTAGGAAGGGGAGGATGGGCAGAGAGAGAAGTGCGTGTAAAGAAGCGACCAGGTGTAAGTGGAAGGAGGTTATCAGGGTCATTGGAAAGCGGAGTTGAAAGGCGAGAATTATCAACACATTCAATCACAAAATAGCTGGAAGCTGAGGGAAATAAAGCACTAGTAAAGATTACGATACAATGCAAAAGGAGAATTAACAAGTTTAAACAAAGCGTATAGAAACAAGTACATCTATTCAGGACAAGAATATACCAAATAAACAAAGGAACTATGCGAGTAGAAAGCAAGAACGCCATAGGTAACAAACGAGTAGCCATAAACAATAACCTCAAGTTATAATGAGTATCAAAGGGGTTACTCAGAAAAATACTTAAGTCAGCGAAAAACGGGACATGACAAGTATGAATACAAAAACACATCGAATGTGACGACGAGAAAAAACCAATTTGTTCATCAATGAACATTAAGATCGCAAAATATGTAAGCAAATTGCAATACATAAGCGCGTGAGAAATACGTAACGAAGTTTTGAAACAGGGATCGAAGCAATTGTAAGATACGAGCATGAGTAAGCGGAAGACGTAAACAAGCACGGCCTTGACACACATAGTACAACGAGATAAGACATATAAATAGCTGAGAGAGTCCTTAACTAGAACAAGTTTATTTTGGGAGGTAGGTGAGCGACTTCTGTACTTGTAGTAGCAACTCGCCAGACAATGCTTGGCAATCAGCCAGAGTTGAGATAAGAGAAACTTGCTTTGACCTTTGTCAATCGTACAGGAAATAAACAACAACTTGGCGTTATTCAGGCTTGTAAACAAACAGGTTTGAAAAACAAGCAGTTCGGAATAAACAAACAACACTTGTTGAATCAGCTGTAACTTAAAGCGGAACGAGTAACACGACATGCAGTCAATCGTAACTTGGACGTGAAAAGGCAATTTAAAGCTATACGAAATAAAGTAGGAAATCAATTTCGCATAATTGAGAGGATCACGAAATCGGACAATTTTCAACAAAAAGAAGCTTAATTCTTCCGAGCAAAGAAGACAAGCTGGGACATTGAGAAGAAGGTTATGCATAAGAATAGTTATTCTAGATGCTATAGAATTCAGAGTTTCAAGCGGTTTCAAAAGCGACTTCCAATTGTGAGGAAGGAGGGAGGAGCCGGCCGTGGCCATCCTTCTACATAACGAAAGAAGTGAAACATAGCGTACAGCAAAGTGATGGTGACTGATAGCCATGGTTTTACACAAGGGGAAGATAGTTTTCGAGGAATAGTTTAAGCAATTAACTGCTATAAAAAATGACATAAGAAGATAGACGAAATAACACAAAGCAAGGCGAACTTGAATTGCCATTTTGTGCGGGAAGAAAGAAAAACCATTTAAACAACTTACAGGGGTAGCGCAGTTGTTCACGATAAGACATCGTTTCGACAAGTGGTTTTCAAAAATATTGAGATTTGAAACATGAGCGTTCTCTTTTTCAGAAATGGGATTTATGTCAGCTGTGACGAAATGACATTGCGTTTTGGTTTGAACACTGGGATGTTGGATTTCACCAGTAATAACCCAACCAAAATCGGTGTCTCTAGCGACCACGGTTGAAGATAACTTGCGTGTTTGTTTGCGAATGCAATTCCAAAAAACATTGGCACTGAAAAGCACATCAATGGGACCTTGAACATTAAACTGAGGATCAGCTAACCTTAATTGCGAGGGAATGTTTAAACCGGAAGTATTAATGGAGTGACTTGGAGTGTCTTTACCAATACTGGTAAGAATGAGACAGTTTAAATTAAGATTGGTGTTTCTTTGGCAAACGTCTCTGATTTTCAATTTTGAAGACTGCAAAACTTGAGTTTTCAAATTGTCAATGCCGGTCACATTGATAGAAGTAGGCGATGACGAAAGACCTAGTTTTTTAATCAACGATTGCGAAACAAAGTTGTGCGTTGAAGCGGAATCGAGAAGACCACGGGTTCGCAACCAATTTCCAAATTTATCTTGGATTTCGAATTGTACAGTGGTCAACAAGGTTTGCGTACTATGAGAAGTGTCGGCGTTGGAAATGCAGGAAGAAGCATTAGTTTGTTCGGAGCTGCTCTGCATGGAGCTTAAAGAGGCGGGTGCTGATGACCTCGATTTATCGTGAACGTGCAATAAAGAATGATGCGGTTTTTTACAATGGAAACAGAGATTTGATGACGTACAGTTCGAAGAAGAATGCTTAGGTGATAAGCAATTGAAACAATGCTTGCTATTCAAGACAAACTTTCTTCGATCTTCGACAGACAATTCTTTAAAGGATTTGCACGAATACAAGGTGTGAAGCTTTTTACAGAGCGTGCATTTTAAAGATTTATTAAGCGGCCTGGTATCTACTCTTGCATGATTGAAAGAAGAACGGGTTTGCTTGTTTTCGACAAATGGGGGCTGATGTCCCTTTGAAGAAGCAAGTTTTTTTTCAAAAATTTGACACTGAAGATTCGTTTCGACTTTTTCGCACTGAAATGCGAGTGCTGTAAGGAATTGACATCGACTGTTGAGAAACGAGACAAGGTGTTCGAAGGAAAATTCTTCCTTGCGAGCGAGTTCGATCTCCCAGGCCTTCAGTGTCGAAAAATCGAATCTTGATGTAGCTAGGTGAATAAGTATGGTGTCCCATGTTTGGACAGGCTGTTTTAGCTGGTATAACGCTCTGACATTTAACTGCATAGATTCTAAGAGGTCTCTTAAAGATGTGACGTCATTAGGTTTGACGGCAGGTAAGTTGAAGAGATAACGGATATGACGAGCTACACTCAAACGTAAATTGCCATATCTCTCTTTAAGGAGATTAAAGGCGATGTGGTAGTTGTCTGCGCTTAAAGGCAGTTACTCCACCAAGGTCAAGGCCTCAGATTCCAAAGAAGTGCGGAGGTAGTAAAATTTATGTATGTCTGGGATCTCGATATTTTCATGAATTAAAGAGCAGTAAAGTTCGTAAAAAGAATACCATTCACCTTCCTTGCCTGAGAAGTGCGGTAGGCTTATCTTGGGAAGTAACGGTTTCGGTTTGTTCTTGTGAACTGAAGCGGGTGCTAACTGGGCCGGATTGATGACCCTAGTGTCCGGTTCTGAGATATTGCGGATCAGTTGGTGGGCCTTTGCAATTCCTTCAAAGTACAAGGGTTCGACCTCGTCCCGATCCGATTGCAGGTCTGGACAAGCGGATTCAATCTCGGTTTGAATTTGGTCATAATAATCATAAGACCGTTCGTACAACTTAAGGCGATGTGTTAAGATATCTAAATCACACTCGGCGGGATTTAATTTGCTGATGAAATTTCGGAATCTAGTGAGTTGCCCTTTATAGGAAGAACGTCTGGCAATGAGAGTTTCATCTTTTTCAGTAGGGGCCATGATAAAGAGAATAAATTGAAATACAACTCACGAAACTGTAGAACCTTGGAGATGCTGTCAAGCTGGCAGCAGCAAATGGGTAAAAGAACGGGACACACCAAAGGAGACAGGAGCGGCCTCTTTCCCGTTCACAGGCTTTGCATGATGTAGATATAGCTGAAAAATCCAAAGCAGATATTAATAATTTGCCAAGTATTGTCAAATGACACTTGACAAACAATGGACATAAAAAATGGACTCTCCCGGGTTTCTGGTACCAAATTTTGGGTAGATTATAGGCTAGGGAATAACCCACCCACCAAGGGAAGATGATTAAGAGAAGGAAGTAGATTTGGGATTGGAAAAGAAGGATAGAAGAATAGGAGGAGAGTCCCACAAAAGTTATTAATTTGACTTTTAATACATTTAGAAGCGGTTGCCACCGCAAATATGTGCTCGGATACCTAAAGTGGCTACGAGCTTGGTCGAGGCTAACGGGAACCGCAGCTAAGGCTTGGGCAGTTTGCCAGAGAGAGGCTTTAGTGTGTTTCCTCCCAAACACGAATGAAAGTACTATAGGGAAGGGTGATGGTCTGGCCAGACAGATAGTAAAAGCTTTATTGTATATGAACGAGGGCATAAACCTAGGAAGAGCTAGGAAAGCCAGGATCCTGCCTAACTGTAGTATCAGAGAAATGATGAATCCAAAACCAAATATTTAATTTATTTAACAATGCAGGAAGTTTGAGGAAATTAACAATTATGCAATATAAATTTAATAAACATAGTTCATTTGAACTTTTTAACAAATAGGGTCGCAGACCTCTCCACATTAAACAGTTGCTCCAGGCAATTGACAATTTACAAGGTTTCAAACCTTACATGTTTCTAAAATCTTTATAAGATTTAAACAAATGAGAAATGAAATAATTAAAGCTTGAACGTGAATTGGAGTACAAAAAGTGCACCTGAAGAAATTCAAGAGAAAATGTTCTAGAGAAAGTGACAACTTTGAAAATAACAATAATAACAACGTGAAAAATAAGATAGAAGTTCCTACAACTTCTTATATTTATACAGAATTAATATATGAGAATTATACAAAGAGGGCAGGTCACTTGCTGTGAAACCTGAAGAAAGTGAAAAGGAAGTTTCTAGACTTCCTATGTTTAATTAGGAATCACGAGAAAAATGGGGCAGTTTCCATTTCGTGAAACCTGAACATGACTCGCTCAAGAGTTTAGAGAATTGTTTTCCCCGATTTTGAAGGGAGGAACAATGTAAGTTTGAAACGTGTGCTAGACACGTATCACAAAGATTATACAGAGATACTTAATGATAAACCAACAAAAATGGAAGGGCACTTCTTGGAATGACACCTTATTGGAACAGACCTAGATTAAAAGTTTATTGCAGATTGTTAGTGAGAGGTTTAGGAAATAGAAATGGGAATTAAGGAAAATGTTCATGGCCTTATTTGAATATAAGCGGACGATCGCGACGCGGTAGAAAAGTTGAGCAAGCACTGGTTTTCACTATAGTTCATTGAAACATATGAAATGTTCGCTGTGGAGACACAAAGTTTATGGAAAAGAAAGTTATTGCAATTATAGGAAGAATTGATTGCACTATATAGGTGAGAGTCTATTTCTTGAAACAGTTGTGATTTACAATTAAATGCGCCATAGAATGTTCCAGCGATGGACGAAAATTCACTATTGCAGTAATTTAGAAGTGAGATTCTTCAATTTTAAATAGCATTCTCACAAGTAAGTGAGAAATACATGACGGCAGGACTTGCAGATAAAGTACAAGATCTGGAAGGTTCCAGAACGATCTTAGTAGAAAAATGGGGCCAAAGTAAATCCAACGGAGGAACTTGCTTTGTAAATTATAGACAGTGGGTATTAGATAATATCCCACGTAGTGAGAAGATTTCTCATTTGGCAAGCATAAGAAATGCTGCTTTTCACTAAGATTAGCTTGATTAAACAAAAGCTCAACATGGAAAGTCCCGCGGAGGATGATTTTCCCCCAAAATAAGTAATTTCACACTGCCTATAAAAGATAGTTAAAAGCATGTGGTAGGTAAAATCATGAAGATGAGGTTAAAACTTGAAGCAGGTACTTATCTTTGTTGCATGGCGAAGGTGAAGTTCCCTTAACCGATACTTAATGCGCCAACATGGCGTAGAACGTAGAGAGTGTCTCTTGGATTGAGGAGACCGGCTCTAGTTGAGCCCTGACTGATAAAGTCAACTGCCGACTGAGAAGTGAGTGCTGCTCAACGGAGCACGGAGGGTCCAAGAAAAAGGGGAAAGAGAGGGGGGTAGGAGACAAAAGGAGAACATATAAGCATTGCCAACTTAAATACAACAAATTGATTTCTTGCTGAGCTGGTCTTCAAGGAGTTAACAGATGATACTAGCGCAGAATGGTGAGTAAAGAAGTAGACGTAGTCCTCTTGCTCAAGGAGAAAATAGCTGACGATAGTAACGAGATCTGGTGGCCAGATGGATATGTAAGTCCTCTTGCAAGATGAGGCATTGAGTAGCTTCAGAGGTTCGCTACTAGATGACGCTAGGTGGGTCACAGAAGTTATATATCTGAAACATACTTACGAAGACATAAGAGATATGCCCAACAAGGAGAAAACAGATGATCACTGTTGGTGTTTGACAAAGAGGAAGGAAGAAATGAACATGCAAAGAGCAGTAAAAGTTATATCTCAGGTACCGTGTATTCAAAGAATGCACCAGGGGCCGATTTAACTTGATAATTATGCCAACCATCAATAAAAAACGATATTTGCACAACTTAAAATTAACACCGGGAGCATACTAGTATTTCGTCTTGCTGGCAAATAAAAGGTCGTACTACGGTTAATATGTATTTATTGCAACAAATAAGGTACAAAGATAGTAGTGTATTTGTAACAGTTCTAAATCCACCGCGACCGCTCCACCACACAAGATGGCAGTGGTGTGATATCTCGCGAACCCATGGTCGGATTTTAACAAATGAGGTGTCGTTGAACTCGGGCTGACACCCGCATTCCAATGGACAACATATTTCCACCCCAAAATAAAACCTACCCCTACTAGGGGGTGAAATTTAATTTGTTAGAAAATCTCGCTTTCCAAGTGCGACATGTGGGAGTTTGAATGCAAATATGAAATTAAACGTTGTTCCACACAGGAGACATGTGTACGGTGGAATGCCAATATGAATTAAAATGCTTGTTTGTTTGTTTTTTACGCATGCCCCCTCATTGCTTTTGTAATAGGGCGGGCTTTTTGAACATGGCGGCTGTAGTGTAACCTAACCCAACCCACGAGGAGTGATCAAAAAGGTTTTCAAGCGACGCTTGTCGATTGGCAAACCAATAATTAAAGAGGGGTACGTCAGACCTTGAGAAGATAACCCCTTTTGATTGATCCCTGTTGATTTGCCCCTTTGGACTGCTCCCTGTTGACTATCCCCCCCCCCTTTGGATGGGTCCTTTTTGAAAGGAGTCCTTGTTGCCGGGTCCTTGTTGACGGGTCATTGTTGTCGGGTCCTTGTTGACGAGGCCCTGTGGACGGGTCATTGTTGACGAGCCCCTGTGGACGGGTCCTTGTTGACAGGCCATTGTTGACAGGTCATTGTTGACAAGTCCCTGTTGATGGGTTCGTGTTGACAGGTCCTTTTTGACTAATCCCTTTATAACGGTCCCTTTGAACTGGTCCCTATGGACTGGCCCATGGTCCCTAATGCTATGATGAAATTAAACGTTGTTCCACATGAAACGCATGTGAAGAGCCGATTGCTACTATGAATTAAAATGTTTGTTTTTTTGATTTCACGCATGCGCACTTGGGGTTTATGTAAGCGGGCGGGCTTTTTGAATAATGATTTATAGATGAGTTATTTTTTTTAAATTACCAAAAGATCCAAAAATAATAGGACATTAGCTTTTTAATATCTCATGATCCAATAAGGCTAGGGACTTGTATGAGAAGTCGTTGGACTTGAGGTGACATTCTGTTTTTGAATGTATTATTTATTTTTGTCAAAAGGGCCTAACTGCACTTTTGTTAATATCTCGCTAACTAATAATAAGAGAGGGTCAAGTGAGGTGTCATGGGACTCAGGATGGTCAACTCTTTTCCATGACCAACGAATTTACCCAAAAGATCTAACACAGCAAGGTCATTGACCTATGATTTTATAAACTAATAATCGGAGAGGGTCAAGTGAGGTGTCATAGGACTTAGAATGGTTAACCCTTTCCCATGACCAATGAATTTACCCCAAAAATCCAAAACAGCAAGGTCATTGACTTCAGATTTTATAAACTAATAATTGAATATCAACATGTGAGGTGTCATAGGACTTGGAATGGTCAACCCTTTCCCATGGCCAATTAATTTACTCGAAATACCCAATACAATAAGGTCATTGACCTGAGATTTTATAAACTAATAATCGGATACGAACATGTAAGATGTTTACCATGCGTGATGAAACATAGCTAGGTAGAGAAAGAATTATTGTAGGCTACATGTATAGTGACTGACAAGTCTTTTACTATTGAAACTTTTTTCAGATTAAACTGCAGTATAGAGAGAGTATAGGTCGCAGGTATGGGTTAATAAATGACAAACGGTGTACACAAACTCTGATTTATCGATTCAAGAATTAAGAATAGACTATATTTAATTGATTGGTTAAGGAGAATAGCTAAAACACAAAAATGCTCAGTGGTTACCGGGACAAGATGGTCGCTACATATAACAAGCTTTAACCCTCTTGCTTTCAAGCTCTCAGCTGATGGATGTGTCAAAACTGACAGCCATATTTACCACACTGTGCACACACTTGTTTTAAAATTACATGGAAGGCACACCAATGAAGATATCAACATGAAAGATGGTAAACGTATAGAGTATATGTAACTTATTATTACTGTAAGTAAGTCATGTCTCTAAACCAAAAGTGTTTAATGTTAAAACAATAAGAAATGTGAAATCAAAATTACAAGTTTCAGATTTTGAAAGTTTGGAAGTAATTCTAGAAAATGGTATCTACAGCCCAAGTTTGTTAGTCATGTCAGTAGGAAGGCTATAATATTGCTTACTAGCATAGTAAATATCAAGATTCTATGTGCATTAGATCCAAGTATAAATTAAAATGTTAAAATGATGTAACACTGAAATATTTCAGCCATTTTTGTATAAAACACAGATTTCTTATAAATAATACGTGGCACTCACCTATGAAGATATTACTGGATCATCATTATCCGCTACACTTTCCGATTCGGACAGAGTAACATCATCATCACTTGAATAATTATCAAGATATTCAGTGATATCATCTTCAGCTAAATGAAGTCTTCCCGCAATGTCACACACGTCAAATAACTAGGCCTAATCTAACTGAACTATATCTAACACTTCACTATCACTATGCACCTAATTACCTAAGAAAACTGTTTAAATAATGAACTAACACGTTAAATAAATATATTGCCTACGATATAACTTAATTTTACTATATAATCACGTACGAAAACACAAGAGAAATGAACGGAAATTTGCCGGTGATCACGATGTAAACAATATTCGGAACTCCAGTTTGCACATGTTTCAGACTCTAAGATTATCGATAAATACGGATATCTGGAAGTTCTCGTGGAGTATAACGTGAGATACAAATATACTCTTCTTATTCCGTGCAAAAATGCTGCTATCTGGCGCGTAAATAATGAACTAATAATAAAAAGGCGGGTAACGACGGATCGTTACCCTGTCAGTTTTCGCAGGACCCGTGGGTACCGACGGATCGTTACCTTGAAAGCCAAAGGGTTAAATACTTGGGGCCAATAATCTATACACACACTCACTCGCTTGTTCTATACTAAACTGTGTTGCTGTCAATGCTCAGACAGTAGGCTGATGACAAAATGCATTGCTAACAGAAATATAATCATTTCCGGTTGTCTAATGTTACCAGCTATCCATTTTTTGTTGCAGTGGTCAGCACTTTTAGCTCTTGTACTGGTGGTCTTAACTCGATTTCCAGTCCTGAGGCCTAGAACGAGTCAAACTAAGAAACAAGGGCATGGTGGTGCAGTGGTTAAGCTGTTAGCCTTTTCACCAGGGTTCGATTTCAGATTAATATGCATGTCATAAACATATTAAACAAAACAGAGATAACAGTAGAATACTTTTCTATGCTTTGGATATTGCTTAATCGCGAGGACATATTGCATCATCATGACATCATCTTATAACCATGCGGATGTGAGCACGTGCAGCGTGCACGTGCACATGTTAGCGTGGGAAGAGGTCGACCTTTAACCGCTTGAAGCAGATAACCTTTGGGTAACCGCTTGAAGCAGATAACCTTTGACTTATTTATGCGATGGAGATAAAAGTTAATGGGTGTTGACGTCATCTGATACCCATGCAAGTTTGCAGCTGTGCGAGCGATCACGTGATATGTCTGCAGTGTTCGCGTGAGACGTGGTTGACCTTTAACGTCATCGGGTAAGAATGTATTCTTTTACTTCTTTAAGTAATAGTGATAAAAATATAATGAGATGATTGCGTCAGATGCTTGTTTTGTAGCATTTGGTTTCTTGAGTGTAGGTGGGGGTGAAGGATATATAAATGCATGTGTGCGTGGATGAGTTTAACTTCTACGTTTGCGCGAAGAGAGTGTGTGTGTGTGAAAGAAATAAAGAAAGTCAACGACGAGGAACAAATTGTGTGTGTGATGGATGTTCTAACGAAGTTCAATAACTTAGCCACTTGCGTTGAGTATTCCAATAAGAAACTATCAGAACTAATAATTGATTTACCGTATGTGGTCCAAATTATTCGGGCTGTGGAGACGAGATTTGGAAGAAAAATAGTGGTGGACATTATCATTGAAGGTGAAATAACAAGTGTATTTCTACCAGCAGTATTTGCAAAACTAAGCGCATCAGAGATCGATGAACTAAACTCACTTAGAGGCAAACTGATGTTCGTGTATTTGGGGTTGAAGAACCGCTCGCATCAACTTGTTTTAAAACTGTAAATTTTTGGTGAGTATATATATGCAGATTATATATGTATTGATTGATATAACGAATGATATATATATTTAGTAGCTTATTATTTCTTAATTTGTTTAATTTTTTTCAGATTATCTAAAAACTAATAAAAGGAACAGCAAAATGAAGTGGAAAACTGTTAATTTTCTGAGTGGAACTGAACAACGATCGCACCCGGTAATAGAGTATCATCGTGTATGCTTTCATCAGTCTTAAGAAGAAGAAGAAGAAGAAGAAGAAGGAGAAGATGATAATGAGGTGAGTCATAATGAGAAAGAAGCTTGTTTTAACAAATGGACATCTTCGAGTGGAATTTCAACATTTTCAGTCTACGTTACTAATGTTAGCAAATCAGATGATAGTCAGCGAGAGGTGACAGAAACAGTTCTAAGATATTTGTTACAAGAATTATGTGAAGATGAACATTTTATTTGTTTCTTCGGATACAATACATTTGATGAGGTTTACAAAATTGAATTTTCCATCACTTGTCTTGAAGTAACAAAATTGAATGAGTATAGAAACAAATTGCTTGGTAAACTTCAGGACGAATTTCCCTTTGAAGCCATTCATTGTTCGCTGGAGATTACAGGCAGCAACTTATCTCAATGGCTTGAATACACTTTAAAAGATTATAGGTTTATGGTGAGCCGATGTTACAGCAACTGCTGGTGGTGTATTAACAACAGTGCAAATTGGACAATTGCTTAGACAACAATGGCAACACCTCCTAGCAAACGTAGAAAGGTTAATATTGTAATACAAAAACATAACAGTGAAAATATAAGAAACCAATTGGACAATACATTTGAAAGTGTTTCTAATTTTAGAAGTGAACTAAACGGTGCTATTTCAATATCATACCAAATCGGGGAATACACTCAAACGGACTTGATTGAGAACAGTGATGAGTTGATTGAATGTTGGAGAGTTATTAGCAACCACATGTTGCAACAAGCTGTGAATTGTGAAGAAATTACACTTCAAATAAAGGATGAATCTTTCTTAAGCTGTGAGTTAATTGAAACGGCATTCAATTCTAGAGTGTACACACTTGCAGTTTCAAATGTTAAGAATGAGTTTTTGGATCCCCGCGAATGTTTAGCAAATGCTAATATTTGGTTTACAAAGTATGTTAAGAAAGCGTTAACTGTGCAAGCTTTAAAGGTGAATTCAGTTTTGTGTGCACAGTATGTGTTTCGCGACATATCAGAAACAAAATATTTTGCTGTCAAAAATAAAGTAGTTTTCGAGTATACGGATGTAAATGAATTTTATAATAATCATATCATTGAAGGTACATTGACAAAAATGAGCGAATTTGAAGCAAATGGTTCTGGGTGGGCTTTAGAAAAAATTCATAGTTTGAGAATTAATATAAATAAATATGTTGGATTTCAAGTAGGAATGTCCAATACTAGTAGATTGCCTGATGTAATAGTCAATAAACATGCAGTGCTAAATTTGTATGATACAAAGGAAGCTTGTTTTGCGTGGAGTGTGGTTGCTGGTTTGTATTCAAAAACGCGAAACGTGAATCATCTTTCTTCCTATCCTAATTACAGAGATGTTTTAAATTTAGATGATATTCCAATTCCAATGCAAATGAAATATTTAAACAAGTTTGAAAATCAAAACAATATTTCTGTGAATGTGTATGGAGCACAATATGATGAAAACAAATGGGTGTGTATGGGAACAAACGAAGTAAAAGGAAAAAACATTTACTATTGTACCTTTGTATGTATCAGATAAAGTATATGAAAGGAGTGTGGACTTATTGATGTTGCAGATTGGAAACAGTGAAAGTTATCACTTTTGTTTAATTAGAAATCTCGCTCGCCTTGTGCTTTCAAGCGTCACTAGCAATTGTAGACGGATTTATATATGTAGACTTTGTTTGTCATATTATTTTCTTGAGGATGAGTAAAATGTTCACTTTGCAGACTGTAAACAGTTTCCTGTTGCAAAAAGCATATTGCCAACTGACGAACAAGGATTTTTTTAATTTTACAGAATTTAAATTTAAAGATACAGTTCCATTTATAATTTATGCAGACACTGAATGCGTTTTGTCTCCTATTTCCTCTTGTTTTCCAAATAGTGACATTCCTAACTCTACATTAACCCATAAACATATTCCTTACAGCATTTCTTTATACCTTCATTGTAATTTTGATAGTGATTTGTGCAGTTTTAAACTCTTTAGGGGAAATGATTGCATAGAATTGTTTGTAAAGGAACTTTATAGTATTGTAGATAAACTTCAAACATATTATTTATCAGCTAAACCGATGTTAAAGATGACGGAAAATGAAGAAAGATTATTTTTGTTAAGTAAAATTTGTCATATTTGCGAGAAACCGATTGCAGATAATGAACTCAAAGTACGCGATCATTGTCACTGGAAAATATAGAGGAAGCGCACACAATACTTGTAATTTAAATTACAAAGTAACAAAGGTTCTGCATTTCATAATCTAACGGCGTATGATGGACATTTTATAATTAAAGAAATTTGTGAGAAACAAAATGGTAAGGTGTTACATAATCCTGGTCATATAAGTTTGTTAGCAATGAATATGGAACGTTATAAAGGGTTTACAAAGCATGTACGGGTTAAGAATGGATTCATTCAGTTAAGATTTATCGATACATATAATTTCTTATCCTGTTCACTAGATCAATGTTCATCTTCGTTAAGTGAAGATTCAAAGCAAATAACTAGACGTTATTTTAATGATGACGCACAGTTTCGACTTCCTGCGAGAAAAGGCGTGTTTCCATATGAATACGTCACAAGTATGGATGTACTTAACAAAACTAAATTACCTGAAATATCCAAGTTCTATAGCAGTCTTTATAATCAAACAATATCGAACGAGGAGTATGAGTTTGCTCATTCGGTGTGGGAAACGTTTTCCTGTCAAACATTAGGAGAATACGCCGATTTGCATTTAAAAGTAGACACACTTCTTTTGTCAGATGTCTTTGAAAATTTTAGATCGAATGGCATGGAGACGTATGGCATTGATGCAGCTCATTTTTACACTGCTCCATCTATGTCTTGGTGTGCAATGAAAAATATAACCAATGTTCAACTTGAATTGCTTCAAGATATTGATATTTTACACTTTTTTGAACGATCTATTCGAGGAGGTAATGCGACATGCGATTGCTAATAATAAGTATATGAAAACTTATGATGAGAAAAAACAAGAGTCCTACATAATGTACTTTGATGTAAATAATTAATATGGATATGCTACGATGGAATATCTTCCAACAGATGGCTTTAAATGGGTTGCAAATGTTGAAGGGTTAAATGTTTTAAATATTTATGATACTTCAGAAATCGGATATATCTTGGAAGTAGATTTGAGTTATCCTCAAGAGTTACATGACAAACATTCAGATTACCCTCTATGTCCAGAAAAGTTGACAAAGCTAATGGCTACCCTAGAAATTAAAGAACGTTATGTTTTGCATTATAGAATGTTAAAGCAATGTATTCAACTAGGAATGAAATTAGAACGTATTCACAGAATAATCGAATTCAATCAGAGTCAATGGCTAAAACCATATATTGATGTGAACACAGAGAAACGAAAACAGGCAAAATAGGATTTTCTTTTTTTTATATAAATTGATGAATAATGCAATTTTTGGTCGTTCACTGATGAATGTGAGGAAGTTAAGGGACATCAAATGGGTTACCAAATGGCATGGAGCCTATGGTGCTAAGTCTTTAATAGCTAAGGCAAATTTTAAACAAAGAATTATATTCGATGAACAATGTATGGTCATTGAGATGAGCAGACTAAAGATTTTTCACAATCATCCAGTATATGTTGGTGCATCTATATTAGATTTGTCTAAATGTAAAATGAATGACTTTCATTACATTGTTATTTTAGCAAATCCTGAATCAAATGCGAGGTTGTTATACACAGACACAGATAGTTTTATATATATATTCTATTATGATATTTATGAGTTCATAAAACAGCATTCAAATTTGTTTGATACTGGAAACTATGAAACAAACAATCCTTTTGGCATTGTCAGACAAAATAAAGGTGAAATTGGTTTAATGAAAGATGAACATGCTGGAAGGATTGTTGAAGAATTTGTGGGGTTAAGACCCAAAATGTATGCAATAAAATTGTGTGATGAAATGAATAGCTTTTGTAAGACTAAAGGCATTAAGAAGAGCGTGAGTAAAACTATGAATATTGATGAGTATCGAAGGTGTCTTTATAACAGAGATCAAGCCAGAAAAGTTCAAGTTTGTATAATTTCAAAATCTCATTCTGTATTTACTGTTCGGCAAAATAAGTTGGCAATTTCATCAAACGATGATAAAAGACACATAACTGAAAACGGAATTGTTACTTTACCGTTTGGTCATTTTTCTCTGAAAAATGATTAGAAACAAATTTGAGATTAAAGCACTTCATCTCTCTTACATACTTTAATTCTTTCACACACACACACACTTTTATTCTGTTAATAATACTAATTTTTGTGTGTTCCTTTGCTTATGAAAAAGAGAATAAATAATAACCCAAATTTTGTGTGTATTATTTACAACTCCTCCCCCACCATTCCCATTTTCCTGAAATATATTGAACCCTTATTGATCTTCGATAAATAAGTATTCATATTTATTATTATTACTACTACGGCCCAGGCAGCACTTAAGGAAGTCGACTTGGATATAAGGGAGGCCAGCATTTCGTAATGATTGCAACAGGAGGTGAGCTGGTAGCTATTCTTGGGGAACGGCCAGAATTAGTCGAGTTCAAGGCCAAATTGAGCAACTACTGTACCAAAATTGGAGGCATTAAGGAAATATCACGAGGTACTCGCAACGAACATACGATTGAATCAGCCAATCGCAAGAGACCAAGCCATGACCACGAGGTGGACAGCGTCAGTAGTAAAAAGCCCGCGGAAGTGTGTATCTAAAGAACCGCCGAACGGATTAATCTCCGCTCGAGTGATTTGAGACGTTTGATTTATTTGGAGAAGAATGACACTAGTCCCATCTTTGTGAGACAAAAAATCTGGAAGTTTTTTATCCGACTCCACCCCACTCCTCCGCCCCTGTCAGTTTCTAATAAATAGTGTGGCCTGACGCCACTCGAAGTCTTTCGTTTTGGAGCCTTCAGAGGCTGACTTCACGCCAGTTTGTATTGTGATTTTTACGCTCTGAATTTTAGTGAAGTTAATTTATTTTGTGAGCTCCGAGGAGCTAACGTCGCAGCGATTGCAGTATCGAATTTTTGAAAGCTATAATACATTTTATTCTGAAAATCAACTTTATTTTGTGAGCTAAACATTTCACGCCAGTGCGTGATAACTTGTAACATTCATTTAAAGACGACGAGTTCAGCTCTAAGGGGGAAGTATTGTAACACCCTAATTAGCGCTCACCGGAGCCGAGGTCCATAGTACAGGACGGAAATACCGAGCGCGATAGCGACTGCTAGTGCAGCCAGGATCTTGAACTTGTTAACGAGCCAGTGGCGCGGACTCGAGATGTATATTTTATGTACAAATTGCAGTGTATTTTATATGTGTTTTTATGGTGCGTGTGTGCGAGATATTTAGGGCCAGTCTTCGCTATTAATCGCATTAGGACAATTGTGGGTGAATTGAGTAGCCTGCAAGCGATTATAGATAGGTAAAATAATTAACATTGAACTTTTCTGCCAAGGAGTCGATACCAAAATGATCAGCACGTGGTTTGAAGTTGGGATGAGCTTCAACAAATCAACGCAGACGACTTCTATGGAGTGCTAATTTGTCCATAGGGCGATGGGTTGAGGAGGATGTCCTTAGTTCTACAAGCAGAAGCGGTGATGTACTAAAATTGGATTATTTCAATTATGTAGTTAGATTTGGCCGGAGAACTTTGTAAATAGTCATTTTTTCTTTTCTTGTTGTTTTAGAGTTTTTCTTGCACCGACACTATATGTTTTAAATGTCCGTTGGCGCGTGGCCAAAGTTTGTTTGATATTTGTTTTTCCTTGAGTCATATGTAATGTGCGCGGCGTGCGTGCGTGATTTTTATCCTTGCAAATGCGGAACCCGTTACATTCGATAAATGGTGCTTTGTTAACGTTAATATTTGAAATAGGAATGGGAGGAAATTATTGTAAGATATTTGCTGAACAGGTTATTATTCATATTAGGGTTGCCAAGCGCACCAACTTAAAAGTAATTTGTAGAACACCTTCGTTCTAATTTTGATAGATTTTTCTTGAGTCCTTTTCAGGTGACTAGTCACGGCATAGAACGGTGGCGCCAGCATGTGGATATTATTTGTGTCTTTTTATTTCAGGGTCTGTCAAAACCCATACGTGTGATTCTGTGTGTGTTAATGTGTCTAGTGTGTGTTGATTCTACGTGAGGAGGGGGTAGATGTCCTACCGCTCTCATATTTTTGCTGCTGTTGTATTTTGATGGAAAGACAGGGTGCTCTTGGGAGACTGCTGATTCTTGTCCATATATTTTTCTGACACACACATGTATTATTGTGCTTTGGGGCACACTTCTTCGAGATTCGACCCCATGTTCTGGGAGGTCGAGGTATTTGACACGTGGGTTGACAGACATGAAGAGTTCCACAAACCGCCCGTTGTGCCTGTGACTTATTTTGATAGGCAGTCCTGTTTGTCCGGCTGACCCCTGTAAGCTTTCATGTAGCAAACCTGTTCATTGTGATGGTGATTTTTAAGCCATAATTAATTGGGGAGTTCGCCATGTGTGTAACGGCTTGTTGTACGTTGTATGGGTAAAATATTGTATAATTAACGTAAATGTTGGCTGTGTGCCTATTGCTTTGTTTATGACTCGATTCATGTAATTTTGTGTGTCACACCTGTGTGGTGTAGTGGTAGAGTATTTGTAAATTTTGACAGCGGTCATTTGTGTATTTTTCTATTGGTCACGTGTTAATGTACTTGTGTTGATTTGTGTGAGAAGTCCTAAGTTTTTAGGCAGTAAATGTTGCTACGGCAATTTGGTTCCAATTTCACACGGAAATTTTGTGTTTGTTTATAGTAGATTTAGGAAGTGTCGGTTTAATTTTAAGTATTGTAGTTGTGTTCCCCCGTGTCGGTCTAGCTCTAAGAAATGTGGATTCGTTGTCTGAAGGGTTATTCTGGATGATAACGAATCACGCATTCAAAGTACTCATCGTGATGCATGTAGAACGGCATACGCATATATATGGTCACTTTTGTATTTTATCTTAGGGACACTTGGTCCAGGTAATTAATCTCTCCAGAGATATCGCCTAAGTTTTTGGCATTTTTATTAAATGGGAGTCAGTTGGGAGTTTTCGTTGTTAATTGTTTAGGTGTAAATATGGTGATTTGTTATTAAATTCAGTTGTTTTAACCCTGGCTTCACTCTTTCCTGCATGTTATTTTGTTATATGTTACCCTGCAAGTTAATGAAGCGCCCTGACAGCAACTTACGAATATGAACCGTTACACCCCCCCCCCCCGAAACTGAGTCTCATATGCTTCTTTGCAAGGGTTCAATATATATATATATAATTACATTATATTACTTATCATTTAGTAATGGTGCGTTGTAAGAGGAGCAACTCTTCCACTCAATATAAACGATCAGGAAGTGGATCATTCATTAGTCGTGTACTTAATAAAACTATTGATAATTTACCTGTGGAATTACACATGAATATTGTGGACCAGGAACAAAATTAGAAAAGCGATTGAGCCGTGGTGATCCAGGAATAAATATATTAGATAAAGCGTGCAAAGTGCACAACATTGCTTACGCAAATCTTAAAGATTCAAACAAAAGAAGAGAGGCTGATGAAATTTTAGCTTCAAAAGCTTGGTCTCGTGTAAAATCTCGTGACGCATCATTAGGAGAGAGAGCGGCTGCACTAACAGTCAGTGGCATAATGAAAGCTAAGTCTAAGCTTGGTGGAGGTAAACGAAAATTAAATATAAAAAAACAAGAAAAGATTAAACAAGAGAGAGCATCGAAAAAGCAAGGTGGTATTTTACCCCTACTTCCGATATTTGCAGCCTTGTCGGGCTTGGGGGGTCTAACAGGCGGAGCAGCCGGGGTAGCGTCTGCTATAAACAAAGCGAAAGCTGCACAAGAAGAATTAAAAGAAATGAAAAGACACAATCGAATGATAGAAGCAATGCGAGGAAAAGCAGGTCAAGGCATTTATTTAAATCCTCCTGCGTACAAAAGATAATTAACCAAATACCAAATAAAGCATTAAGTAATTTCGATTTAGCTAAATACGCACATCAATTAATGATTCCAAATTTTAGAGGAGTCTTTATGCGAGATACGTTACCAAGACATCCTCGAAAAAATGAAAACTGTATTGTAAACCTTGAACCTAAAGTTAAATTTGGTTCACATAGGGTGGCTGTCAGTAAACGAGGTAAATACGTGCATTATTTTGATAGTATCGGTAATTTAAGACCGCCATTAGAAATTTTAACATATCTTAAAAATTGTTATCTACAATATAATTTTCATTCATATCAATCAATTACTTCTTCGATTTGTGGACATTTATGTTTAGTCTTCTTGTATTGTATAAATAAGGGAAACACAGACTGTCTTTAAACATTTCAAAGATGGCTTTCGAAAGACGGATAACTCTTGAAGGCAAAGGCTCAAAGATTGATGTTACATTGGAGAACCCGCTTCATCTTGTAGGAGCAGAGTTTTTTGAAATAGGACTTGCAGGATTGTATACATCTAATTCTATTCGAAATGTTACCAACCGAAATAATAAATTTCGCATTCATTTTACTAAATTTTTGTTATCAATTGATTTAGTGGTACCACCAGGTATTTATGAATTTGAAGATCTAGCCTCAACATTTGATGATTTACTTAGTTATCACTCATTGTCGAAACTTATAACAAATCATATACGAAAAACAAATCTTTATTTGGAAGAGGATATAAATGGAAAAGGACGCAACCGTCTTGTTTTGTCTTCTCCGTTTAATATTGATTTCAGTGTACCCAACAGTGTAGAAGAGGCTTTAGGTATTGAAAAGAAAGTTTACCCTAAAGAGAATAAAAAGAAATTGAGATTGATCAAAATAGAATCGAAAGTGAAGTAAAAATTCACGAAAATAATAACGTTTTAGCCATAAAGATGAACGATGTGGATACAACAATTTTAATAATACCTGATGCTAGCTATACGTTTCAACAATTAAGTGCAAAGATTAATGAATTATTACTAGCACATTTATTATCAGTTTTATTAGGTGAAAAAGACAAATTTCCTTCATATACTTATATTAATTATGATAAAGTGTTCTCTAATTGTAAACTATATTCGAAAAACTTTGCTATAGATTTTGGTGTTGCAGATTCTATTGCAGATTTGTTAGGATTTTCTCATAAAATGTTCGAGGCAAACACAACTCATCATTCTGAATATATGATTAAAATTAACACTGTTAATAGTATTCGAGTATGTTGCAACCTTGTGCTTGGTACGAGTTCTTATCTGAACCATAAACCAACACACTCTTTATATAATTTTAAAGCTCATGTTCCTGCTGGTTATCCGATTGTTGTACAACCAACAACAATTAATTTTTTGCCTATGAACAGCAAGGTTATTCAACACGTATCTGTGCAACTTGAAGATCATCTTCAACAGCTCATTGATTTGCAAGATGAAGATTTAACTGTAGAATTAATTATTCGTCGAGCACGTTATCTTGCTATATAAAGTAATGAAATTCTTTTATATTTTCATTCTAGTTGAGTAAGCTTACTAGAAAACATTCACAAATATGGTTATACTATATAATTCTCAAAGTTTGAAAAAAAAAGAAGTCGACTCTTCTTCGAAAAAGAAATATAAATCAATCAGTTAAAAAAACAAAAAAAAAACAACGCCATCACACCTTAAAATCTAAGAAACAGTTATCGAGTAACAACAAACAATTCTTACAGTCTTTAGGCCATCACGTACTTTAATTTCAATATAAATATATATGCAATTGTTAATCTTATTTAGTTTCTATCTATATTTGAAGCTGTTAACATATTTAACATGTTTAACATAACTGATAAAAGAGAGGTTGACAACAGAGTTGTGCGACGAGAAGAAAGAGTTTACCAACCTTATTCAGATAATAAATTCGAAAATATTGATGAAATTCGAATACCAATTCAAAATGAAGAAAACATAGTTATATTATCAGAAGGTGTTCTTCACTTAGAAGGACAAATTATTACTTCTAACGTAAATCCGGCTGCTTCTACTACAGCACATCCTGACCAAAATTCTGGGGCTAATCTTTTTAGCGAAATTCGCGTTACGTTAAATGGTAAAGAAATTGATCATACACGCCATCTAGGTATAACAAGTTCTATGAAAACCTTTGCATCATATTCAAAAAACGAATACACAGCTTTACAAAAAGCTGGTTATTTTCCCTCTTTAACAACACCAGCAAGTGAAGCAAATATTGTTGATAGTATCACAAAACGTTTCCATGTAATACTTCCTTTAAGCAACCTGTTAGGTTTAGCAGAGGATTATAGAAAGCCGATTTTGAACTGCAAGCATGAGCTAATACTTCTCAGATCGTCGAGTGACGCACGTGCGTTGCAATCTGCAACCGAAAATGATCTTTCTAAGGTCAAGTTATTTAAAGATTATCTAAAAATTCCCGTTTTAATATTATCGGACGAAGAACAAATTAAAAGATTAAAACTAATGCAGAAAAATATTCCCATTCAGGTTGGTTTTCGATCATGGGATGTTCATGTCTTGCCATCTCTTCCTAGAATAACTAAATATAGTTGGACTGTAATGACAACTTCTGAAACTCAAAAACCACGTCAATTTTTATTAGGTTTTCAAACTAAAAGAAATGTACTAAATACGTGCTCTTCCTATTTTGACCATTGTAACATTAAATCTATAAGAGTTTTTTTAAATTCAATTTTTTATCCCTATGAAATGCCAACTTCTGAAATTGCTATAAATGACTACAGCGAATTGTATGACATGTTTGTTAAATTTCGTAATGTATATTATCAGATCGATGATTTTCGTTCAGAGACTCTAGTTTCACGAGATGAATTTAAGTCTCATTGTCCGATTATTGTAATTAATTGCCTTGAGCAAGGGGATGCAGTGAAGATATCTTCAGTTGATGTGCGAATTGAAATCGAGACAAGTGAGAATATACCTGAAGATACAACTCTGTATTGTGTTCTTATTCATGATCGTCAAATATCTTACAGACCATTAACTAATGAAGTAATTATCTAAACCAATATTTGCTAAGTTATAAGCAAGCAACTAAAGAAGTATTCTCACTTTAGTTGCAATCATGGAATTGACAACAACAAACTCTCCTTCTACTGATGCTGACACGTGGAATAAGAAGCAGCCAATAGTTGAAGACATTCGCAAGCTACCAAACTGCAGTTTGGAACTTGCTTACTGTATGTTAAATAACAGCAATATACCTTCATTCAGTCCCGTGTGAACATGGGTCGCAGCGTATTGTGAAAAAACTCTTTCTTCTTTTTTTGACTCTATTAAAAATAAATATGAATATTTAGTTGTGTATAATTTGCCAGAAGAATTGTCTTTGTTTGCACTAAAAACACTTTCCCCTGGGTCATTAATCGATCTTAATACGATTGATGGAATGTCAGATCTAATGTTGAAGCATAGCCAACGTTTACCTACAGATTGTCCAAAACATTTACCATCTCTTGCAATGGGAAGCAATAGTTGTGCTAAATTTAATGTCAATGCTGTTCAACATTGGTTAAATTCTTCTGATGGCATCATGAAAATCGTGTGTTCGATAATAATCAAGTTTCGAAACAATGGACTTCAAGGTTTTAATAAGTTTGATTGGAACTACTTTCCTATAAACATACTGACTATATATGAGCCAAAACGAATTCGTTTGGAGTGGGAACATCTACCAGATCATCTAAAAAGAAAATTTCAACTGTTTCATCTTCGCTGCAAATGTGATAACTGTAATCGCTATCTATAAAAGGTAATTCATTAAATCTACTAGTGTTGGTGACACCTATACATATTTTGTTTTTGTTTGCTTTTTTAACACAGTGTATATTTTTTGTCTACAGAAAATAAACATCTGGACAACTAAAAGAACAAGATCATCTCAACACACACTCATCAGGACAACTAAAAGAATGAGATTATTTCAACACTCATACAAGAGAAAAGAAATTGTATTAATTGTAATTCTAAATGAATAAAGAAGAAAAGGTCTTTGTACCACTTCATATTAAAGTTTCTTTAATGATCAAACACCTCCTCACTCCACATGTATATAAAATAATATTGTAAGGTGAGGAATTCGAACCCTCGCTTTCATTTTCTGAAAATTAGATCTTAAGTCTAACGCCTTAGACCGCTCGGCCAACCCAACACACGCAAATCTTGCATATTAGCCAGCGTGTTTTATTGATTCATATCAGTTCACATTTCGCTTCGTGTGGGGAACATCTTTTTTTTGTGAAGTAAAGCATCATCATGAAGTATTTTAATTGTGTAAAGTATTCCAATAAACAGTTAATGCAAATGATATTGAGTCAAAAAGGAATTATATTTAAAATCTGAAAGAGATCGGCTAAAAACATTTAAGAACTGGTCTTCAGACAGTTTTACGAACACTGCATGGTTAGCAGCTGCAGGATTTTACTATTATGGATATAAGGATATGGTCAGGTGTGCTTTCTGTAATCTGCAACTTAGTTATTGGGAAGAAGATGATGATCCGTTTGAAGACCATAAGAAATGGGCTTTTTCTTGCCCTTACGTAAACAATATTTCTCCTAGCATAGAATTAAAATCTGAATATGAAAGACTTAAAACTTTTCAAAATTGGCCTCTTCCCTGTCCAAACGAATTTTGTTTAGCATCAGCAAGATTTTATTATACCGGTCATGGTGATAAGGTGAAATGTATATTCTGTAAGATTGAAATTGAAATTTGGAGAGAAAATGATATTCCTTTAAATGATCATAAAAAATGGGCACCATATTGTCCATATTTAAGAGGGTTTTACGTTGGCAACGTTGATTTTAATCCTGAAAATTCTACTTTTATTCCATATAATACAAGTTATGATACGTGTGGAAACAATATATGTTGATGTGATGTGATTTTTGTGCAGTGTGCATTCTCAGACGTAAACGTTGACATGCTGAAGTTTGTTAAGCTGTCAAACACTCTACCAGTAATTTCATTTACTAATGGTGACAACCAGAGTAAACGTGAAAAAAGAAAGCATAGTGTTTTACTACCAAACACTATTCGATGTATCATTTGCGGTCCATCGAACTGTGGCAAAACAAAAGTAATGATAAATTTATTATGTCACAAAAATGGAGTTCGTTTTGAAAACATTTATATTTATTCTAAATCACTTGCTCAAAGTAAGTATGTTGAATTAAAAAAGTTTTTAGACTCTATAAAATAAATAAAAAGTGATTTTTTTCTGATAATGATGAAGTTATGCCTCCAGAAATGGCTAGAAAAAACTCTATATTTGTTTTTGATGATGTAGCCAGCAATAAACAACAACACATGAAAGATTATTTCAGTAGAGGTCGTCATCACGAAGTTGACGTATTTTATCTTAGCCAAACATATTCTTGTATACCTAAACATCTAATTAGAGATAACGCTAATTTTTTAATTCTTTTTAAACAAGACGGAACAAACTTGCGTCATGTATATAACGATCATGTAAATACAGATATGAGCTATGATCAGTTCTTCGATATTTGTTCTTATTGTTGGCAAAACTCTAAGTTTGGCTTTTTGGTTATCGATAAAGATAGCGATTTACAAAATGGTCGATATCGCAATGGATTTGATGTTTATTTTCAGTTATAAATAATAGTTCAAAAGAGCTAAATGCTCATTCGCGTTATACACTTTGTGTGGTTAACAACCTAACTATGACATCGTTTAACAAAATCAATAACGTGTCTATCAGACCACCAACTTCACGCCATGATATTGCAACTAAATCGTATGTTGATGATAAGCTACTGCAATATGGAAATCAAGTAACAACAACAACAACAAGCGATGGGCATCTAAGTATTAACGGCAAACGGTTAAAAGATGTTGGAACGCCCATACATGTTGAAGATGCTTGCAACAAAGGTTATGTACTGAAGTTATTGAATGAGCTAAATAAAATTGAGTCCAAAGAAGACATACAACGAAACATTAACGACCTTAAATGTTTAATTTTTCAATTTGTAAAATAGAGAAACAACAACTTGACTTTGAAAACAAACGTCTCGCAGGCTTAGCTTTACCAACATCTGCAAATGATGCAGTAAACCTTATTGCAATGAAGCAACATACATCGAATATAAAAAATATCTGGAAAACCGAATAACCGAGGTGTTACAACGAGTATAATTCATTCATGGTTTAGTGACTGAATTTTCAGAAGGTCACTTTCCGTTTGATGATGATAGTCTCGACTTGGGTAACAAAAGAATAAGAAATGTTAAAGATCCAATTCAAAATCAAGATGCGATATCGTATTCTTTTCTTAAAACTCATGTAACAAAAGAACTCGATGAAATTTAAAAATCTCTTTTGAATATAAACAAAGATGATGAAATTGTAGATATGTTAAATAGAAGAATAACAAACATATCTCAACCAATCGATTCGTTAGAAGCAATAAACAAATATTATTTAGAAAACTTTGCTGCTTCTCGAAAAGATCTAGAAAACTTAATCACTAAATTTTATAAACAAAACTTCTTAAACGTAGACGATGGTGGGACTTTAAATATGATGAGTAGACGAATTACTCACGTAAACAATCCCATATACGATAACGATGTTGCAAATAAGACGTTTGTTGAACAATATGCCGCTTCACGAGATGAATTTGAAAAAATGAAACAGACTGTAAACAATCTACAACACCAAAAACAAACAAATGTTGAGTTTCCTGTTAACGACCAAGATGTGACAAATAAACGGTTTGTAGAACACTATGCTGCTTCACGAACTGAAGTTAATTAACTAAAAGAAATTTTAAGCAATTTACAAACTCGTATTGAGGGTGTTGCTAACAATCTAAATATTGTTAAAAAAGAAGAACTTGAAAGTTACGCTGCTGCATCCAAAGAGGAATATAACAAGTTAAAAACTGAACTAGAAAAAATTGAGCAATTGGTCAACAAAGAACCACTCGAAAGTTTTACCGCATCCAAAGAAGAATATGGTATATTACAAGATGAAGTAAAGAAAAAGAACTTATCGAAATTTATTCTGAAATTCTCCAACACACCATCAAACCATTCACCGGTATACACGCTTCATAATCATAATATACAATACCAACTTCCCTATAAAGGTATATTAAAACCAATTTTTGTTTCACGAAGATCTCCAATTGTGTATGCAATTTTAAATATACGTCAAGAGATTGAACTGGATGGCAGTGACATTGTAGTTGAAGAACAAGATAAAATACAGTTTCGACTTAGAGAACCTGAGAAACATAAAATCAATGATCTTCCTCTTCAAATTGATTTTGAATATACTATAAATAAGTAAAACAACTACAATTTTAGTTTAGTCATGGAGAAGAGCTTGAAGATTAAAGCTGAAAGTCGAGTAAAGGATAAACTTTCTCGCTTAAAAAAAGACGTTAAGGACAAGTATCTTTCACTTCAAAATGATGTTATACGTCAAGAATTAGATATAGGGACTAAGTTTAAACCAGTAACAAATTCAATAAATCAGCTTGTAGCTATTGCTAATACAACGTCAACTAAAAAAAAGAAAATCAAAAAAGAAAAAAAATATGATGATTCTGAATCAACTGCTACTTCAGACGAAGAAGATGGAGATAGCATCAAAATAATTACACTACTTAACCTCTACTTTGATCCGTTCATTAAACAAAACGTGGATAGAACATTTGGTATAACGATAAGAAATGATAAACAATACTTGAGACGTGAACGAGTTTTCTTTGATAAAAAGTGGATAAAAGTTGGTGGTGAAAAATTTCCTATAACAGAAGGTCTACTTGAATTGATTCAAAGGAAAGTACCAGATCACTCTCTAATCGATAGGACTGATTTAAGTTCTTATTTGAAATTATTAAATGTTTCAAACGTGCACAAAAGAAATTATGCAAGCAATGCAGCTCCGAGAGGAACACGATCTCATAAGTATAAAAATATAATCGAACCCCTTCTTACTGAAGACATAGATAGAATTATAAAAACAACAGATGAGAATGAAGAAGTAAATACTACGATGCATACTGGATATGGCCAAAAGAAACACATCACACCACAAGCCATTTGGAAATTCGAAGGAGGAAACAATATTGAATTTGTCCATAGGAATGAACCAAACAAATTAGTATCAAGACTTAAAAATTTAATTGCATCGAAAGCTGTAGGTCACACAGGACTTGACAGCGAAATCTTTGCAATTGAAGAAGAACTAAGAAATGCAGGATATATTGAATAAAAATTCAAACATTTGTAAAACAATGCACAGTATGTTATAAATCTTTGTTTAGAAATTAACTATGAACAAAATCAAACGAGAAATTGCAAAAGAACTTCATGCACCTCTTAGAAAAAAGTTTAAAAGACGACATGTTATTAGCAAAGGAATCGATGACCTCCATGAAGCTGATCTTGTGGACATGTCAAAACTTGCAAAATGGAATAATGGATTTAAATATTTATTAACCATTATTGACGTTTACTCAAAATATGCATGAGCAATTCCTCTTAAAACCAAAAAAGGAAGTGAGATTGTAAAAAGTTTAAAATTTGTTTATTCTCAAAGTAAAAGATTGCCCAATTATTTTCACACTGATCGAGGAACGGAATTTTATAACAGTGAATTCAAAACAAGGTCTCAGAAACAAAATCTAAAGCATTATTCCACTGGGAGCTCTATAAAAGCGAGTCTACTAGAGAGATTTAATCGAACTCTTAAGGAATCGATGTGGAAAGAGTTCACAACACGTGGTTCATACCGATGGGTAAATATTTTGCCTGAGTTATTAGTAAAGTATAATCACAAAATACATCGCAGCATTGGCATGAAACCTATTGATGTAAAAAGAAACAATCAACCCCGCTTGCCAATACAATATAATGAAACTTTAGGAAAACCAAAATATAAAATTGGCGACATTGTAAGAATATCAAAAATCAAGAAACATTTCACCAAAGGGTACGAAGCTAATTGGACTACGGAATTATTTACAATTTATAAAGTTCAAAATACTAATCCACGAACATATCTTTTAAAAGATAATAAAATTTTGCCGATATTTGGGGCATTTTATGAAGCAGAGTTACAACGAACCAAACATCATAATATTTACTTAATTGACAAAGTACTACGTAGAAAAGGAACCCAAGCCTTCGTATCTTGGCTAGGATTCGATTCAACTCACAACTCTTGGATTTCGAACAAAAACATATTCTAATTAAAACAATGTAAGTTTTTTTAATTCATCGCAAAAAATATTATTATTATTATTATTATTATTAATATTATTATTATTAATGTGTCTCTATATATTTTCAGCTAACGAAAACCAACACACTCAAGAAAGAAAAGAATGATTGTACTTACCTTCCACACAAGATCACCAGCATATTCAACTCTGCAGACAGCATCTTCAATTCTCAGCATCTTGACGGAAAAAAAGAATTACTTACCACTTTAAGAACGGAGATCATACCATTTTGTTTTCACTATTTCGTATTATATAATTAATGTAAACCACAATGATTAAAATAAATATATTTAAAAAATATATACATCTGTCATTTTAAATAAAAAACACTGACCCCTGTCCATTTAATTAATGATTTGACAATCATCATCATCATCATCAACTTCTTCTTCTTCTTCTGCTCCTTCTTCTTCTTCTCCAACTCACTCCTCATCCTCTTCTTCACGTTCTTCTACTAGAGGAGGCGGAGGAGTCATTAAATCCCCCAACCTCAGTCCATGAAGAGGACTCATACTAATGGTTTCCTCACCCCTTACTCTGAATGCTCGAAGTCTATTAATCAAAACATTAATAATCTCAATATTTAGTCCATTTAATATTAAATCAGCACTATATCGTCGGTCTGACACTATTTCCTTCACTTCAAACACGAAAATTTCTCTTTCTTGATCACTTAAATTGTTTATGATTATTCCTTCTTCTACTTTTACAGCCGAAATAAGATAATTTAAGTTCAGCGCCCTCGCTCGCTCTGCTATTAATTTCACCTCTCCTATGCGGCACAACTTCTCGATAACACATTCAATTACATTCATGAGAGCAACTATGGCTTCCAAACCATTTCTGCTCATATATACTATGAAGTTAAATAAACAAAAAGCTCATTAAACATATCACATGAATGAGGCTCTGTGAACGGGCATCCAAACTTGTTCTCTCATTAAAATAATTTCAGAGTTCAATAATTATGGTTAAGAATTTAAAGCAAACAAGCCAATATTCATTTCATGCAGTCAAAGAACGGTCTATACAGAATGAGACCACAGAGCATGCAAGCACACAAAAAATGTTAACTAACAGCTGCACATCCTATATGGAGTAGCAAGCCGGACCCCCCACGTTCAGCATGCTCTCGCTAGCCCAAGAACGATAACAGCCGCGCGCGGGGCAAAGGTTATCCGATTCAAGCGGTCAAGGGTCAATCTCTTCTTGCTACTAACACAAGCAGAGCACTAAGCAAACGCGTGTGGATAACCAAATGGGTGTCCATGAACGCCGCACCCGTACAGTCTCATTCAAATGTTAGTACACCTAAAACATTTCCGCTAACAAAGACCCCATTTGAACAATTTCTTTTTCATTTTTGTCCTATACACCTGAGAGTTGTTTTACTGGTAGATGAGATAGAGAGCTTTCATTTATGTCAAACAAACTTTTTTTTATAGATTTCCTAATTTTGGAAATATAGCCTATTTTCAAAATTCAATTTATTTTGTCCTAGAGAGTTGAAATTTGGTGTGGCGGTAGAGCAGGTCAAGGCCATTCATTTATGTCAAACAAACTTTTTGTTGCGAACACTGCAGACATATCACGTGATCGCTCGCATGATGATGCAATATGTCCTCGGGATTACGCAATATCCAAAGCATAGAAAAGTATTCTACTGATAACGTTTAAAACTGATTACATTTGTGTCTTTTCAAATTATTACTTGGATTACAAATACAAAGGTGAACTGGGTTTGATATACAGTTAATGCTGTCTATCACACACTGGACTGTAAGAAAGCCAAAAGAGCAAAAGGTCTAGGTAGAGCAGTGGTAAAATTGTTATATGTAGAGAACTACCTAGCGGTTTTATGAACTGGCAAAGCTATATCGCATAAGGAGTTCAGGATGCTATTCAGCAATCAAATTTGTAACTTGCGGAACAAAGAAAATGCACTTTTACCTCGATGGATAGCAAATGAGTGCAGATGAATGACCTATGCATTAGCCTACCATAGGGTTATAACCACGAGGTGGAGGTGTGATTTCTATATTTTAGTGTTTAGAGACATGGCTTTTTTGTAACCAGTAGATTTAGTAGATTTGGTATTTTGTAAATATTCATTTTTGTAATTGTAAATAGTGGAAACTTTTTTTGTAATAGTAAATGTTAAATGTATAACTAAAAGTTCTTTGGGATAAGTGTGCATGGCAAGGATAAATAGCGTGGTTGTATTTGTTTTTCAAGGAGAGGTATGGTTGTGTGAATGTATGACTATAGATAGAATGATAGAGAGAGAGAAAAAGCTTGTGTATGTGTGTGTCTGGGTAACATTGATTGTTCAATCAAAGCAAACACGGCAAGGTAGGATGGTGGGGTAATTAATGTATATAGCAAATGGTAAATAGTTTTTATACTTGTGTTTTTTTAAAGCAGCGGTAGATAGGTGTTATTTTGTAAAACAGTCTTACCTACAGTAGTAGTAGTAGGCCTATACGTTTTTGGAAACAAACAGAAAGAGAATGCACTATTGCCAAGGCCAAGCACTTCCATTAAGACGATTTCAAGAAAATTTAAATCAGCAAATGTGTTTTTTACAAAACTAAACATTCAACATGGACTAAATCATAAACGTGTCGTCAGTGATATGAAAAAAATAGGAAATCTATGTTTCCATGTCAACACAATTTAAAAACTTAAAACTGACATTTAAAAAGAATGTAAATGTGTAAACAACAAAATGAAAATTCTTGTTTCCATATCATGAAATCCAAAAACTTTAATCTGACATTTTCAAATCGTGTGCATGGAAAATTGACAAATGGCAATGTGTGAAATGTGAAAATGAAAAAATAAATGAACAAATGGCTATCATTATTAAAAATAAATTAAAAACCGTCGTGTTCTATCGTTAAAGTGTGAATCAAACCACATGTACTTATTTGGATCACCCGAGACTGAGTAGACCTGTTTTAGTCCTAATGTACTTTTAAAATTTTATGTTATAGCTGGAATTGAACTCAAGAGCTTTATAGTGCCAGCTAACTATGCTAACCGTTACGTCACAAAGGGAACTTTACACTACTCTTAATGAACAATAATAAGAAAAAGAATAATAAATGTTGAATTTTTTAAAGGATGAACATGGTGACACTGTTTCTGTTGCACAGTCTGCTAGCCACTAGCCAGCAGCTGGGGTCTTAGAAAACGATACAGTTGACATTTTGTAATGAGATGTGGCATGTTTCAAAGTACAGTATTATGGGTTGCTGTTGAGTAAAACCAATCCTGTAAGCAAGGATTCGAACTCCTTACCTAACATTACTATTGCCTAAACATGGCTTGACGACACTGTATTAGTATGACACTCGGTACACAAACCATAGATAGAGTGTATTGCTTAAGATCACTTTCTTTCTGAACATAGGTGGAGACTGTTGATGGTTAACAATGACATTAATATAGTAGGACGTGGGGATAGCAATTAAGAAAAAACAGACAATACCCGTACAATATTTTTATTTATTTAATGTAAGTAACTGTACAATAGTTACTTTCAAAATACATTTCTTTTTTCTCTATTACTATTTAGTCCTTTTTGATTCTCTAGCATATGAAGGGTAGATAACCTTGTAATTCAGCCCCTTAAAACAACAACAACAACAACAACAACAACAACACAACCTTTTGCATAGTCTGTGATGTTGATGACACTTGAGATGTGGAAGATGGATTAAACATAACTTTTACAGCAGGGGTTAAATGTTGCTCAATAAACACTGCACTATTTTGAGTAGCAACATTTTTTTCTTTTACTAGCTTTTTAGCATTGTCATGATTATTTGTCGACACCAACAGTGTTTCATCTGGTACACCACATTGATGATCACTCACACTTAAAACCTTACCATTTCTACTTTTTAGATTGCCTCGACATCTTTTTGACCTCTCTTTTGAGCATCGCCAAAATATTATTCCTTTTACATTTTGACTATTATAGTTATAAGACTAGCCTTTATAGAGTACACGTTGTTTACCTTTGTTAGTTGTAGTAAGTTCCATAGTAGCAACTAACCTGTTAGTATGAATTGCTCACTACAATTGTTACAACTGTTCTGATAATAAAATCATTTAGCGTTGGCTTTTATATTTATTATGTACAGTTTGAAGTGATAGCAAAAGTGAGAGCAAAATGGTAGCAGAGTGGTCGAAAATGTTACATGTATTTTTTAAGCGGTTATGTGGATCCATTACATAATAAATTTGGCACGACGAAGCTCATTTTCTATATCCAATAGTTCTTCCTCATATTCAGTATAACCAGCCTGTTTATAGACATGCAGTTGCTGAAGCCACCGGATTAGCTTACTTGGATTGTTCCAGTAGACAAATTTAACAAATGATTTTTTGGTGTAAACAAAGCATTACCTTTATCATTATTATTATCATCATCATCATAACCATCATTATTAACATCATCATCATCATTATAATCCTCATCACTATTACTATATAGTCCTTTTTGATCCTTTTGCAATACCACATTTTGCACAGCCTGTGTTGTCTTTAATAATGTTGGGAGTTTTTCAGACATTGGCAACTGTCCTAACACGACTTTCTGAGGAGATGATAAATTCTTTTTTAAAAACAATGCACTATCTTGAGCTGCAATATCTTTTTCTGGGACTAGTGTTTTAGCATTTTGAAGAGTTTCTTAAACAGCAACGATGTTTTATCCGGTACACTACATTGATGATCACTCACATTTAAGACATCACTATTTTTACTTTTCAGCTCACCTCGACACTGTTTTGAACGATGTTTTGAACAACGCCAAATAACAGTTCCATTTTATTGGTTCGTTTTAAAATATATGTATATCCTTTATAGAATGCATATGGCTTACCATAGCTATTTGTTGATACATCCATGTCAATTGTCAAGCATGAACTAATCTCTAGCAAAGTTCACTCGATAATATAAATAATAGTTTAAAGTGAGAGGAAAAGTGGGTGCAAAAGTGGGTGCAAGAGTGGGTGCAAAGTGGGTGCAAAAGTGTGTGCAAAAGTGGGTGCAAAAGTGAGTGCAAAAGTGGGTGCAAAAGGGGTTGCAAAAGTGGGTGCAAAAGTGGGTTCAAAAGTGAGTGCAAAAGTCAGTGTAAAAGTGAGTGCAAAAGTGAGTGCAAAGGTGGGTGCAAGAATGGCTGCAAAAGTGGTTGCAAATGTGGGTGCAAAAGTGAGTGCAAAAGTGGGAGCAAAAGTGGTTGCAAAGGTGGGTTGCAAAAGAGGGTGCAAAAGTGAGTGCAAAAGTCAGTGTAAAAGTGAGTGCAAAAGTGGGTGCAAAAGTGGGTACAAATGTGGGTGCAAAAGTGGGTGCAAAAGTGAGTGCAAATGTGGGTGCAAAAGTGTTTGCAAAAGTGGGTGCACAAGTGAAAGCAAAAGTCAGTGTAAAAGTGAGTGCAAAATTGGGTGCAAAAGTGAGTGCAAAGGTGGGTGAAAAAGTGGGTGAAAAATTAGGTGCAAAAGTGGGTGCAAACATGAGTGCAAAAGTGGGTGCAAAAGTGGTAGCAAAAGTGCGTGCAAAAGTGGGTGAAAAAGTGAGTGCAAAAGTCAGTGTAAAAGTAAGTGCAAAAGTGGGTGCAAATGTGAGTGCAAAAATGGGTGCAAAAGTGGGTGCAAAAGAGGGTGCAAAAGTGAGTGCAAAAGTGAGTGCAAAAGTGGGTGCAAAATTGGTTGCAAAATTGGGTGTAAAAGTGGGTGCAAAAGAGAGTTCAAAAGTCAGTGTAAAAGTGAGTGCAAAATTGGGTGCAAAAGTGAGTGCAAAGGTGGGTGCAAAAGTGGGTGCAAAAGTGGGTGTAAAAGTCAGTGCAAAAGTGGGCGCAAAAGTGGGTGCAAAAGTGAGTGCAAACGTGGGTGCAAAAGAGGTTGAAAAAGTTGGTGCAAAAGTGAGTGCAAACGTCAGTGTAAAAGTGAGTGCAAAAGTGGGTGCAAAAGTGAGTGCAAAGGTGGGTGCAAACGTGGGTGCAAAAGAGGGTGCAAAAGTCAGTGCAAAAGTGGGTGTAAAAGTGGGTGCAAAAGTGGGTGTAAAAGTGGTTGCAAAAGTGGGTGCAAATGTGGGTGCAAAAATGGGTGCAATAGTGAGAGCAAAAGTGGATGTAATTGTGGGTGCAAAAGTGGGTGCCGTTTATAGTAGGCATGAATTTTACTAGAATGTTATTTGAGTAAATGTAATTTCTAAACCCTAGTAGTGAATAGTCAGTTGGTTTTGATCTATGCAAGCGTAAACATGTCACATACACTGGTGATGGATACTCAATGCTTTAAGGTCAACGAAAACAAGTATATTATTAACGAGGTGGCTATTATTGATTGCACAACACGCGGGTTACCAAATTTTTTTCGGACTAGGGTTTTAACATTTGAAAAGTTTTTTGAAACAGCAACGATGTTTTATTTGTTACACTACATTGATGATCACTCACACTTAAAACATCACTATTATTACTTTTCAGCTCACCTCGACACTGTTTTGAACGATGTTTTGAACAACGCCAAATAACAGTTCCATTTTTATTGGTTTGTTTTAAAATATGTGAATATCCTTTATAGAATGCATATGGCTTACCATAGCTATTTGTTGATACTTCCATGTCAATTGTCAAGCATGAACTGTTACGACATGTGGACTTGTATGTAGACCTGAGCGCGGTACAAAGGGGAATAAGTTTATTAAAGCATGATTGAATAAATAATAGACACATAGGTTTACACGAAATGTAATTTATTATTCCAAGAATTGAAGGTTGATCTAAATCCCAGCCATTTTACATACATTTTGTTTCCTTTTTGTTTCAACACCTTTTGCACAAGGCAATGTTTTGGAAACACAGCCTTGTGGAGTTCTTGGAGATATAACCTGCCTTGTATGGGTTGATAGTTGAGGTCCTCGAGTAAAGAGGTGACTGGGCTGTCCAGGTTGACTTGACTAATACGAAATAGTTTGGTCCCCCAATTCGGCGTGTATCCCTTGTCGAAGACAGACTTAAATTTACTCACACGAATATGGTCACCGATGTTAAGATGGTGACGTTTAGGGTCAGCCGTTTTTATAGAGTTAACCAGTTTATCCAGTCGCGGAATATTTTAGGTCACCAGTCGCGGCTTGGGTCCAATCGTTCTGTGTTCGGTATCATTGTAACTTGAGGCTAGCTCAGGTAATAAGGCTATCCAGTGGTAAGAGCCCCAAGCTGTGAACGGTTTCCACATATGCGATTTCAATGACTGATTAAATCTTTCAACCACACTAGCTTCTTGATTTCTGTACGTGGTATAATGGTAAATATTCAAAGATTTGAGAAAACTGGAGAAATCCTTGTTGAAAAATTCTTTGGCCTGGTCGGTTTGCAACAACTGGGGTTTACGTTTGGATTGTAGAATAATATGTTTAAAGGCCTTGGTGACTAGAAGTCCAGACTTGCGACTCACAGGTTCAATAAAGGCCATTTTGGAATACACATCAATGACAGTCAACACATAGCGTACACCATCGTTAACGCTAGCATAGGGAATCATTTCTACCAAATCGGCCTGCCAAAGTTCATCCACACCCCGTGAAATAACCTTGAGTCGCTGATAGTTACGCCTAGATGAGCGATGCAACTCGCGAGGTATTTCCACTTTGATGGGTGAGGGCTTAAACAATAACTTTGGCATTTCGAAGTTCTTGTTCAATTTCTTGAATTTCCCAATCGTGACCGGTGTGTCCAGCTTGACGTGAAGCATTCAAGAGCTGTAGCCGCTGGACGAGCTTACAGGGATTATGCTAGTGGGTAACATCCACAGGGGGTTTTAATGGTTTATATATCACTCCTGAAGCTGACACTCTACGACGAAAACTGTGTGGTTTGAAACATTTTCGCAATGATGGTTTTATAGTTTTGAGATATATTGGCATTCACTTGTTGAGAGGGTTTATACTGTCTTTTATGAGCATTAGTTTCCAATAAAATGGATTATATTTGTCATGGTCCTCTAGCGTATAGTCCTCTGAAGATGATGTTCGGGAAAGTAACAGCTTTAACAGGCCCGGCGTTAATTGAAAGTTTATGTTTTTAATGATCACACTAGAATCATTAAATTTAATAGATGAATTTTAAAACCATCCTCTTCATACCAGACGCCATACGTCGTATCAGTCTTGCCAGTAAAGAGCATTGTAAGGTAAGGTTCCAGCTGCGATCCATTATATTAAAAAAAATGTGTTTTAATTTAGCTCTATGTTGAGGAGTGGCCAAGAGTTGTGACATCGTAGGCTGTTTGGAAGTGGAAGGTGTTTCGGCAATGGCCAATGTTTTTTTGAAAGAACTCTGCAAGGGGTGATGATTTCTTTTCAGAAGGTAACGCTTGATCATCCTCAGCCTCAACATCGCTAAAACTAATAAATTCTTCTTCTTCTTCCTCTTCCACAGGCATCGCCAGTAGAGTCTGCGTGGCTTGTGAAACAGTGGGTAGCGTTTCAGATGGCTTGAGAGAGGGTTTAAACATGCCTTTTAGAGGAGGTGCTAAATGTTGTTGAATAAAGAAAGCATCATCCGCACGTGATCGGTTTAATTGACGATACTTTTGGCGTATAGTATTTTTGGCTCTAATAATATGCTTTATCAATTAACTCTCTGCTAACGCCATGCTGTCACGACAAATGACTTAAGAGAAAATGAGACAACCCCTTAAATAGTAATAAGATGATCAAACCCTAAGCGATTACGTCCTTGGCCAAGTTCACTTTGTTTGTCAATCACCAAACAGGCATGGCGTTGTGTGTTCCAGCATTTGGCACACAATTCAGTAAACGTTAGAAAAGTCATATCGGGATTGACATGTTCATTATAAATGTGGCGACTATTCCGCTCATCCTGGAGAAATAAAGCAATGACATTAGCATTGTCACGAATAAGTTGTTTGCACATTTTAGAATATGTTTGTCCAAGTTAGAAGCAATCGATATGTTTGAGACGACCCATGCTGAAATAGTTCTGAATGATGGCTTGTCGTTCAGTGTATACATCAAAAATCATCAGTGAATCAGGTCTCACAGCATCTGGGGCAATAACATTTTCTTCCATAGAAAACGTAAAATAACCCATATTCTCGGTTTGTAATTCAGACATGACTTGATCCGGAAACACGTAGAGGGGTTTGTAGAGGGATTTTGCAAAAATATGAATATTTTGAAAAAGCAGACCATTTGGCGCTGTGATGAGCGTGAACGAAAGTTTGGTCTTTCCACATCCCGAAGGCCCCACAATGATGAAGCGAATGGAAGACGGAAAGTGTGAAACATGGTGTTGTTCACTTGATGTGAGTTAGAGATGGGAAACTATGTCTCCCACGGGGAATGACTCTTGCTGCTTAATAATCTTCATATCAACTAACGCTTAGAGAGGCTAGCAGGCAGTCCATAAGCATAGAACCAAGTCTTGTGATAGAAAGAGTATGCTAGTACTACGGGTTGACGATGGATGCCTTTGGACGTGCGTTAATGGCTAAAGCTAGGTCTGTCGCATTACATGATCCTCAAGAGACAGACCCTGCTAATAAGCACTATGTGGATAGGTCTGTGGTGGCACGCACTAAACAGGGAGATTATGACTTTAAGGGAAAGCCGTTAACCTATGTGAAGCATCCTCAAGTGTCTACAGATGCCACCACAAAAAATATCTGGATAACAAGGTGAGACGGTTATAAGGATGGCTATACGGCTAATCATAACCGTATTATTCATGTGGAAGATCCACATGAAGATGATGATGTTTGCACCAAACGCTACTTCTCCTACCAAATGAAATGGCTTTATAAATTGGTGCCATCCATATTTTTAGTGTACCTTACCAATCTAAGACTTGTGAATGACAAGAACCATTCCCGACCAGTGAATGATTACCTTATGTAGGTTTAAGACAATATCGTTTACACTATGATGGCGTTATTCACATTAAACAATCGATGCCTGATGAAAAACATTTACATATAGAGATAAACCGTCATAGTATATTGATACATAACCATCAAACAGTAAAAGCAGGTGATGAATTATCATTTCATCTCATTCTTACATGGGATGATAAGCAGGCAGAAAAAAACGTGAATGATGTCCCGCTTTATGTGGAACTTGAATATACAGCCATACGAGTTGTCACTCGAACTGTGTTGTGAAAGGTGTTCATCATCATCATCATGGTATACAAAGATACGTGGTAAAAAGACTAAGAGGAAGACCCTGTCATCGCCAAAGAATGGGGTTAAGGCACTTGATGGCAAGCCCTTGCGAATAAAAAATAATGTGTTGACGATGATGAAAGCCCTTCAAAAAGAACAGAGACGTGTTATTCCAAAACGTAAACAACAGGCTTCAAAACAAGGCCGAGTGATTCCTGTCCGCAAACGAGCTGGATTTTTACCAGCCATTTTCACTGGTCTGGCCGCCCTGGGTACACTTTTGGGCAGTGCTAGCGCGGTGGCTAAAACCATAAAAGCTCTACAACAAGGTAAGCAACAATTGAAAGAACGTCAGCGACACAATGAAACATTGGAAGCGATTTCTATGGGAGCTAGAAACGCAAATTTAAAGCCAACCTTTTATTAACAAGGACTTGGTATTTACCTATCGCCAAATATAATTTTTTAAACCACAGTCATACCAAGACATACCCTGACTCATGAAGAAGTTAAAAACTATGCTAAAGAACTAAAGCTTTCTCATTTTTTAGGTGTGTTGATGCGGAATCAATTATCGCCACAACAATGGAAACAGGAATGTGTCGTAGTAGGTTCGTGGCTAAGTTGTTATTATTATTATTATTATTTCTAAGCCTCAATAGTGGCTAGTCAGTATTCAGTCGACCTAACCTAACTTAACACTCTCTAACCTAACCTGACTCTACATAACCTAACCTAAGTTAGCACAATTATAGAGGGCTCAATGTTTTTAATAGAATGGGATTTAAGTAAATGCAATTGGTACACCCTAGTAGTAGCTAGTGAGTCGTCAGTTGAACTTGGTCCAAGCAAGCGTCAACATGTGGCGTACGCTGATTGTCGATTTCCAAGGGTTTAAAATAGGAGATAACAAATTTATATTTAAGGAGGTGGCCATCATTGACTGTTCAACGTTTTGGATTTCACAACCCACCCATCTCGTGTTTAAACCGCCCTATGCTTTTGAGTTGTTGTGTGAGAAAGACCGTAATCAAACCCAATGGATTGAAAATCATTTGCAACTACAATGGAATCAATGAAACATTTCATATAAATACCTCAACATGGTAATGAAAGCGCATTTGTCATCAGCCAATGTGGTATTTGTGAAAGGTAATGAAAAGCGGCAATGGATACAAGAGTTTTTGGCTCCTTACTGTCAATGTATCCATTTAATAGAATTAGGGTGCCCCTCTCTGCAAACAATCATGGATACCTGCCCCTGTGGTAACATTAGCCATAAATCCCTGGCGTATGCGCGGTATTTGTTTCATTGGTTAACCACTAACGCCTGCTGAGAGTTGTTAAATAAAATTAAAACTCAAGGTTTACCAGTGGATGATAGCAGTGAGATTTCTACAAGCGACGTGTGAACATCTACAGTTTGACCTATAATGGAGGGGAATGCTACTGATATGGCCATTGGCAAATTCTTTGTTTGCAAATAGAAACTAGACAGTTTTACCAAAGAAGAACTATTGCCACTTCCAAAATAATTCATGTATTATGTGGCAGCGAATGCAGTGAAAGAAATCTGGCAACATGTGCCAAAATCATGGACTCAAAACCTTGGGTTAAGTGAATTGCAACCATGTACAGATTACGATCATCATAAGCAAGTAGCCTTGGCAAAAATACCATCTATGCGACAGTGTGCTACTGGCCTGCTGGTCAAACTCTATCACGGTCATAAAAGTCAGTGTAAAGACTTTGATTCCTCATTCCACGGGTATGATTGCGAGAAAAAAGCAACAACTACATCAACATCGTCAACAGAGGAGGAGGATGATCAAACCTTTGCACCGTCGATGGAAAAGGATATGTCAAACTAGTACTGGTCGTGGCGTCTTTGACTAATCATTAATCGTTTACCTTTTGAAATCCACTTACCTGGGTATCGCTAATATGGTCCTGGAACAAAGCTGAATCAACGTTTGCTGCGTGGCGATGTACCTATTAATTCTTTGGATCAAGCATGTAAAGAACATGGCCATTCATATAGCCATAGTCATGCTGCATTAAGACGTGTGGCGGATAAAGTGTTGTTGAAAACAGCTAAACAACGTTTGACATCCTGTGATGCCTCAGAGGGAGAGAGGTTGTGATTAGTGCTATGAAAGGAAAGTTAATGATGAATGGACATGAACATCCAAAAAAGGATTGAGGAATTGATATTTCTTTGTATTCTATTTTTGTAAAGCCTTATTTGTTGTGAAATTTAAAAAAAAGGTTTCCAAGAGCTCGATGTATTTTAATTTAAAAAAAGGTGATAGGCATATTTTTTAGATTTTCATATTTCTCACATTTAAAATTTACCATTTCTACTTTGCATTTTTACAATTTTCATTTTTGATTGTTTTTATTTTGCTGATATGGAAAAGTTCGTTTTTAATTTTGCTGTTTACAGCTTTTCTGATTTAGCCCATGTCGAAAGTTGATATTTTCAAAACACACGTATGCTGATTTAAAGATCTTTTTTAAATGGTCTTGATGCAATGAATAATTCCACAGCCAGTACACATCGAACATTTGTTTTGTCACATACTGTAACCAATAAAGGTAAACAATGTCCACTCTATAATGGTTACTCTTATAACTATAAGCAGCAGCATGTAAATAGAATACTATTCTGATAATCTTCAAACCGAGGATCTAAGGTCCAGGGTGTTAATTCCAACTATGGTTGTCAGCCCATCAGTTACACCAAATAAATAAAAAACTGCCATCAAAATAAACCACTAAAATAAGCCACCAAAAATAAGGCATTAACTAAACCCACCAAAAATAAGCCACCAACATAAGCCACCAACATAGGCTAACCCTACATTAAACATCAACACAATTATTCTTTCACCAAAACTGTTCTAACCTTTGTAATAAGCAAATCAACCTTACATGATGATGATGATAATTGTTGTTTTAAGGGGCCTAACATCTAGGCTATCGGCCCAATCAACCTTACAAGTCTGTGGCTACTATGGAATATACTTTAACCAATAAAGGTAAACCTTACATTACTCCTCATCATACCTAGTATGCCTCAATATAGCACTGCCTTGAGTTCTTGTGGATATCTATCTACATAACCTAACAGCAGTACTTTTTGAAGATCCAACCTGCCTTTAAGCTGACTATCTAACAGAGAGACACACACTCATAGTAAACCAGCCTGTGTTTGCAGGAAGTGCAATGTAATGCTCATTGTATTGTACCCTCATGAACTAGGCTCAAAGGATACGTTACAACAGGATTAGAGGATATTCTTTCTAAAATAAGAAGTCAAAAGAACTCAGGACCATTTGGAAGGCAGATGAAGATAGAACCAAGAGATGAGGTCCCCAGTAAACGAATCGAACCCGTGACTGTAATAAGGAATATAAGAGTATTTTATATAATATTCGTACAGACTGGATCTGTAAGTTAGAAGGAGATTTCACATGTCTTCATATTAAACTCAACACGCAATCATTGTTGATGCAGCTGCAAATGAGTCAGAGGGTAACGGCATTACCTCGTGAGCATTTTGATATCAATCCAACGATTCATTTTCACGCAAGATGGCGAGGGACTACTTACGTTAACATAGGCTCACATGCAAGAAGGGAAATCCCCGTTTAAATGTATACGCCGTAATATTTTCGTCAGATTAGCAGTGGGAGTGGCTATAACAGTGGAGCAATTACTACGTTATTGAGAAAGAGGCAAAATTATAAAATTTGGAATACGCCAAAATGAATGGTAATTAGAATGAGAATTTTACTGAATATAAAATCATCTAATTACTGCAGAGGAAAGAAGTGCAAGATCAGCCTGACGTCATTTGACCTCCGCGAATGGATCTGGCGAGAGAATGTTAGTAATGAGACCCGCCTACACATAACCAGATTATTATGGAAATTATTATAGAAGAACAGTACGATCGAATTCCGAGTTTCAAGATATTTTTCGAACCTGGAGACTCCAAGGAGCATAGGGATATTTTTATAATCATACACAAGGATTATTTTGGAAGTTAGTTTCAAAAGGGGCGGAAACCGATTAATTTTGGTACAAATCAGATAAATAACCAGCGTGTCGAGGCAGAAGCATTCAGTCTAATGAACCTCAGTGGAGAGTCATACTGTCTCATTAAGTTTTATACAGTCTTGGTGACCCCGAAGGAGGGTGTCACGCTGTTTCAACAAGTGGGTCCATAAGAGATCACGTCACGCTGATAGTTGCGAGTTCTAAGCCCGAAGATACGCCGAGTTGGACTCGACCAAGGGCCAAAGAAGAAGTTAGAGTTCTTCAATTTCAAGTACGGTAACCGTAGGAACGGGTTGCGCTGAGTTAAGGTAACCGTGTAGTGTGAAACTGGCAAATAACCTACAACGTTACAAATATCTCATTATTTCACAACAATTTCAAGTTAGAATTTTGAAATTTGTGTCATTTTTATAAGATAGACATATGAGCATACACAGTAATTTACATTGAGCACAGTTGTACGGTATTGTCATAAGGGCACTAATAACGCACTGAAAAATGTAAATAAAATTGCAAAAAATGCCTGCATTGATGTACCTTTTTCTCAGAAACTAATAGTTATGTGGGGATATATGTTCTATTATGATGATTAGAATCTTAACACTATGTTAAACAAGTTCTTAATTATTAATTTTTGACATGTGTAAAAAAAAACATACATTTTTCATGAAAATTTGGTGGTATTAATTACTGTTTCTCCGAAACTACTGGATCAATTTGATTAATCCTAGACATCAATACTCAAAGGCATGGGTATGTTGTGTATACAAAATATTAGCTTGATAGTCCTACCCAGTTCTGAGAAAAAGGTACATATGTTTCAAAAAATATAGTTTTTCAGAAAATCTCTAAAAACATTATGACAGAGTCTGGAGTCTAATCTCAGTACATCCTAGGAAAATAATCATCCTGGGATTCATCCCCTCCCTTTGTATACTTCCTTTTGAACCTCAGCTTGGTTCTTAATTCCTTTTGCAAGGCCTCAGCAGCTCTATCAGCTTAATATAAACGCTTCTGGTCGATGAACATCAATGACTCTAGACATTTTTTCCCAACTCTCACACACATTTCCTTTAATACAGGATTCCTTGAAATCACACCATCATTAAATGTAAGTACTGCCTCTATTACCCCTATTTTGAAGGTCTCAAAATTAACTTGGAGGACACACCTTTCCGTACACAAACATCCTTCACATCTGAGTACACGGGGCTACATGGCCACGTTGTCGCAGCCCCTAAACTAAGGAACCAAACAACCAACCTTCACAACTGATAAATTATCACTCATTTTACAAACTTTACACAATGTGTTTGTATAAAATCTGACAGAACTTTTAAGCCTTTAATTACATTGCCAGCATTAGCAAAAGGAAGATTGTAGTTTTACGTGACCGTGAATCTTGTGATTATAAGCCACGGGACCTCCTTTTTACGTGGAATCCGAACCACAGGACATGGCATTTCACTTCGAAAATCTCACATGCATTGACCGGGAATCGAACCCGGACCGCCTTGGTGAGAGGCATACAGCTAGACCGCTGAGCCACCACGCCCCCTGCCAGCATTAGCATGTGATATAAACTCAATACTATCCGTAACATGAAATTGATCTTTAGAAAGTTTTTTTTTGGATGCACGTGATGGCTATGAACTATTTTCAGGAATACCTCATGGAGAAGTTGGGTTAGAATCAACACTAACAAGTCACTCCAACAAAGAATCACTGTTCACTGTCTATATTATATTTACAGCATGTCTATTGCCAAAGAATTTACATTTCATATACCCTTTCTGAC
This sequence comes from Meconema thalassinum, assembly GCA_946902985.2. Classification (NCBI taxonomy): domain Eukaryota; kingdom Metazoa; phylum Arthropoda; class Insecta; order Orthoptera; family Tettigoniidae; genus Meconema; species Meconema thalassinum. The sequence continues at coordinate 810,873,515 of OX336388.2, forward strand.
TTCTACCCATGTAAAAAAAACACACACACACTGCCGGGAAAGTAAATAAACAAACAACAATATCAAAAAACTAAACATACAACGTACTGTATGAAGCTAAACTTTACCGGGCATAAATTAAATTCACCTAAGTGAAAAAATGAGAATATAATGAGTAAGAAAGTATTGAAGTGAAAGTGGATGTGGCACTTTCAGAGCAATAGCTGTGCAGTACTTAGTCGAAAATTAATTTTCAAAGCTTAAATGTAAACGATTTACAATAAATTATACATCAAATTATTCATAAAAGAACGAAGAATATTATTACGTTGAAAACTAGAAATGCATTTTTTCATGAAATTACACTACACGGTTACCTGGCCAAAGAAGAAGTTAGAGTTCTTCAGTTTCAAGTAACCGTAGGAACGGGTTGCGCTGTGTTAACGAATATCGAGTCTTCGAAACATTATACTGTTTCTCAAGTAGACAGTCTTTGCGAACACTAAGGGTGTACTCAAGGAAGTATCATTGCAAGATCAAGTGGGCCAAATGTTTATATTCTAAACTTGCCTATGCTTAGGAAGTTAAAATTTAAAGGGACGGCCCTAGGGACAGTAAATCAGAAACAATTTAAAGTTAACTGTTCAAGTAACAGTGTGAAGGGAGTTAAGCTTTCAGAACAGCTAAAGTATAAGAAACCGTATTAATCGAGTGAAATTCCGAACACGTGAAATAGAGTGGAAAGCCACCTATCACAGAAAGCAAGTTCGCATCTAGACTGTGATTCTAGGAGAACATTGTTTAAGGGACAAACGGTAAACTACATATTGTATATGCCGAAGAAGATATAGCGCCAGTACTGTAATATCAGGGCCGATAGGAACCGATTCAAACATCGATATAATCTGTTGGAGTTCGGAGAATTTAAATGGTGATATGGGAGGTCTAGGATAGACCATAGAAGAGTAGAGACTTCATTCCATTCAGGTAGATGCTTAGGATCAGAGCTGAGAATGCACCAACATCTGTGTGAAACAGGGAAAGAGAATCACATGTGTGCAAGGCATTAACGGATGCCTAAGTGTAAAATTTGTATGTACATAACTTTCAAGGGTTTCTATATCATTTTATATTAGTGTTTATAAGTGTATGTTTACCAATTAATATGTTAAAATGTCCTATAAAAGGGAATTTAAGTGAATTTAATATGTGGGAAATGTGTGGAAAGAAATAATATGTGTCGAAGAGCCACGATGTTGATTATGAGGGGTTAATCCCATATGGTGGACGAGCAGATCCATTACCGTTGGCTGAAATCACCTATAATAATGTGAGTACAAATCTTTCATTATAAAGTGCTTTTTTGGGTCGCGATTTTTGTAGAATCGATATGTCACACATGGCGGAAATAAATAACTATGAGTAAAATGTGAATATGAAGTAAAACGGATTTGAATCGATAGTTAGCAAGGGGGATAAAGATGGTGATTGTTGTTGAATTGTAATTTCAAAGAAAATTATGCTAAGAGTAGAAATCTGTCAAGTTATAGTTTGTGAAGTTGGTGAAGGTTCAAAATAAATAATGTCGAGATAATTATTATGGCAAATGAATTGGTCATTGCATGGAAATAGTCAGCGATGGGAGAGATGTAAGAACGGCTTAGAAAACAATAATTCTTGACGAAAAGCTTTACAGGAAAATATATTGATTAGGCTGAAAGAAGCGGAAATAACTAGAAGAATCTAGTGATTGCTATTAATAATGTCAAGAATGATTAGTTATGGGTGGAGCTGTATTTGGACTGAGTGAGACAGGATTAAAGGGTATCGCCGAAAAGGGAGCATTGTTGATGTTAATTAGCGTGCAGAGGTCTGCTCAGGATACCGCTCTGTCGTCGCAGGAAATGCGGAGGACTGTGGTTCGATTCCCGCTCCCAAATGTATTCTTGAATCTTCCGAAAATGGGTTAAGCCCTAGGAAATGATTGCATATTGAGCCGTGGAAGCGTCAAATGCTGTGTAGCCCCTTAATATAATGGTCGTCTCTCAGTCAGGGCAGCGTGGATACTCATCAATTAATTGCATTATCCTTATGATATAAACATCGGCATTGATCGCTGAAGTCACATATCCGTAGGGTTTTTAAATATTAAAGCTTTCCTATTGGATAATGGTAGTGTGAACTATAGCCAGCCGTGTTTTGAGAATGAAACCCCAGTCTGACAGACAGGCGCGTTGTCTGCGGTCATGCATTTTATGAAGGGCTCGATACCCTAAGAAGGGAGGTTGATGTCCTGTTAATTACTTGAGCGAGCCAGACGTTAGTTGTAAACATAGAAGTGTTGAGGAAATTGTATGAATCTTGCAGCGGAGGCACGGAGGTTCATTTCCCGTGGCCGTATCATTCAGGAAATAGCTTGCTAAAATTATCGTTTCCAAATGCCGTTAATTAGGATATGTTATCCTAAAGTAATTATAAATTCCCAGGCGTGACTATCGAAATAAAGGTTTTCTTTTGAAATACTAGTATGAAAGAGTCGGGGTGACCCATGGATTCAATTCAATAATCAAATGTGTAAATTGAAAATTAGCGCGACCACCCAAATGAAAGTACTCAGCATGTAAATTGTAAGAGAGAGAATATGGGATTAAGTGAAAATAAAATTTGCAACAATTATGATTGTTATTACACAAGTTAAAGAACCCAAGGATAATGAAAGAAAGATTAGTCATTTGCAATGAAGATTATGATTGCATATAATGGTAATCACTAAAGATCATAGAATCAGTTAAAGGAAGAAGCCATATGGAAGTGAATCTAGAAAGTTATAGGTTCGGTGGAACCGTAATAACACATGATCATATGTTTTATTATTGAAGATTCCTATTGTAATGGAATAAGTATTGGTGTAGTAAGTTATATATTTTTAGTGATTTTTATTGATTTTTGTAATTTATTTGATTTGTTTAACTTGTTTGTAGTGCCATTTTAGTTTCAATTAAATATGTTTTTATGTGAGATTTTAAGTTTATTTTTGAAGTGTGGCCTATTGCTTATGATCCTAAATATATGTGTCATATTCTGGGAACGGATGTACCACCCCCTAATTAACTGAGCTAGGTGAATTATGACCAAGTATTAATCCTTTAAAAAGGTGCAGTATACTCGGCACTTTTGTGTTAACGCAAGGTTAGTTCAGTTAGCCTTCTGTGGCTGGCAGCCGAGACTGAATATCGTCCTGTGGTTAAAAGAAAGCCCAGCACTCTTAAACGATCCATGCCATAAGCCTCTCCCATCAACGGTTCGCGAAATATCGTGGTCAGCCACATGCGTGTTGTTTAAACATACACCTCCGCTATCGTCCCTCTATACTACCACTCTTAAATAATTATAATAATATTAAAAAGGTAAAAAATAAAAAATCTTGTTTTCTTTAAACATGGCTTGTTAGGTCCTTTGAAAAAAAAATACAATTCAAAAAGGGCCCTCGCTCCGACTCGTAGAATACCTCGCTAGTCAAAATCCCATCATGGGTCCAGGAAATATCAATTAAAGTGTAGTTAGGCCCTTTGCCAAAATTTCAAACCTAAATTCAAACAGGGGGCGTCGCCCCAAGTCCTACCATACCTCATAGGTCAAAATCCCATCATGGATTCAAAAAATATCAACAAAAGTGTATTTAGGCCCTTTGTCAAAATTTCAAAAAAAAAAACGAGCCTTACAGTAGTCACATATGATGTGCGACATCTAACATTGAAAAACCCCACGTGAAATTGTTGATACACCGGTATGTTATACTATTATTGGCACAAATATTAATCTATTGTAAAAGGGAGTGTTTTACTGATATTGTGGTTTATAATACGGAACTCATTTTATTAGATTTTTTGTAGCTTCCACCAGCACTAGCCTAATATTGAATACGATATGGATCAACTAGATTAATAGACGTGAAACCGCTCATAAGCTTAAATTCCTTATAAATAGTCCAGCTTGCGAGTAAATGCAATGTGCAAAGCAGTAGATCATGAAAGGCTTGCCCAGTTCCCGGACCTCTTGATTCACAGACCAACACGTAATTTCATATGGTTTCTGTTAAAATGAGTCATATTGATATGATAAATATCGGTTAAATTAATAATTGGGTAGCAAAAATATATATCCCGTCCGGGATTCGAAACCGAGATCTTTAGATTCACAGTCAGTTTCGCTAACACCACGGCTATTTCGAGCAAGCAAATATAAAACACAAAATGGTGACTTATTTCCACGTTCCAATAATACTGAATTGCGGAATTAAGTTTAATTTTTATTTTGCTTGTTTCGATAATGTTCCTGCTTGAAATTGAGTTTAAAATGCCTTATGAATAGACCTTCTTGTGAGTAAAGGGGCTGTATTCAGCAATAGTTCACGGAGGCTTGCCTAGTTCCCGTAAAACATGTGCTTCAATCAGTTAACACCAGAGATTGCATGAGCGTTTACCGTCAGAAATGGTATCAATTTCCGACACCGCGCGCTCATTGTTTCCTGGATCTTACCACTGCCAGCTGGATCGTTCCGATCCACTTCCGTCCCATTTTTCAAAATCACTCCCACGCAAATATCCAGCAACCGAATGGAAAGATGTTACACATCAATAAACGGTTAATAAAAATCTATAAATAATGCATTAACTATTAATTAAAAAATAAAAAAGCAACATTTTTTCAAAATGTGTCATTAGGCCCTTTGTCAAAATTTAAAAAATAAATAATAAATTCAAAAATGGGGCGTCACCCCGAGGCAATAACAAGTCACACATCAAAATCCGACCAAGCGTTCGCGAGATATCGGCAAAGTCCGCGAGAAATTAGGCTATGAATTAGCTTTGCCACAGTATTACTAATGCTATTCAACAGATCACATACTAAACTGCTCGTGGATGACGAAGGACAATACATTGTGCATATTGAACCCTTGCGTACAATAAATACGCAATCATAGTCCGCTAGCTGATAGTTTTCGGGGCATGGTGCATTCACCCACTCTATGATTCACGTATTTTGGATCAAAGCATAGGGTAACACTCAAATGAATATCAAATTCAAAATATAAAAAATATTTAATGTTAATCAAAATTAGGCGCTACAACACATAAATTTTCAATGAAATGTTCACACTTGCCCTTAAATGGACAACGGATCTTAAACTGAACCACAAAAATCAATAATTAAGGTTCCAAATGAACCTAACAAAAATCAACATAATTCTCAATTCCATAAAGCAGGTTCCTGAAACTGCACATATGAGCTTCTCATGGCTCTAAGTTTATATTTATACAGTTATTCATCTTCAAAATAAAGCACTCTTAACTCCCAATTTGGAGCTTTTACTTCAATTGGGCTAATTTGTTTATAACAATTACATTTCATTGGGTCCACTTGAGTTTTAAAATCATCATCCCACTCCTTACAATTCTACTAACTTGGTGTCGCCGGAAGGAACTCGTGCATCACTTGAGTTTAGGAAAATACTGAATAATTCATTTAAGAAAGACTCCCCAGACTATCTTAATATTTCCATTTACTCGGGAGCAATATTTATGTTGTTATCAACAATAAGGGATTTTTACAGTAATCTTATAACCATTATTTTACCTTATGCGGTTTCTGAACGATTCTCAGCAAGGAATAGTAATAATTAGATCTCGGTGCTGATGACCGGATTATCGCAAATATTTATAACTTCCACGCCGCATAAAAGCGTGTTGTCCTGGGGCTACCACAAAGCAATTAGTGGCGACCTTCAGTGCTTGTCAAAGTGCTTCACGCTTATTTACGAGCGAGGGTCGTATGGCCTCCCAGCTTTCAGACGGGATGTCCTTCACTCCAAACAACTGGCTACTACAAGCTTCATTTCTTTAAACTCGAAAAAATACACTCACTAATTCTATTCGTCATTAAATTACGCGGCCATATTTATCCGCTTGCACTGGCTCAGGTGAAATCATTGATCGGAAGTATCCTCGTTGGTGGGTATAACATTCGTATATCAATAATAAAAGGGGCTTTCAACGTAGATGAACTTGAGTTCATAAAATAAGTCCGCCTCCTAGGCTATATTCCATTTTGGGAGGTCTTACCGACTTTGATACAGGAGTGGGATTATTTAACACCAATCCTCCTTAATTAGCGACTTCTGGGCGGCCACAATGCACTGTCCCCTGCGCTTTACACAGCACTCGTTTCCAAATTTGCCTCAATGCAAACACATTCACTTCAACATAACCGCGCCCAACTACACCTGGCAATCAATTAAAACCTGACACGAAATCACAGTAATCATTGGCGTGAAAAATCAAATAAGCTATCCTATCGCTTGTTACAATAGTATTTGTGTGATATTTTCGAGCAAGATAGTTACTATTTTAACTTCATTTGATCTCAGTCTTATTACATTATTTGCACTTATAATTGCCTGGCATTAATTATTAATTCATCTTTGACATTACTTTCATTAGAACATTTATTGTTCTACCATCATTAATTATTATTTATTCATGGAACCTTAACGGCTTCCAACTTTCATTATCATTATTGTTAATTCACCAATTACTTCATTACTGAAGGTTTTATGTTTTATTTCTTGCTTTAAAAGTATGTTACTTTACATTACATCACCTTAGAACGGGATTTCAAAAGAATACAACTCCACTGAGTATTTATACATTTAACACTCATTAATTACTTAATTGATGATTAAGTTATCGTTCAGAAAACCGTCGGCTTCATTTTATACACTTCATTTCATTATCCCTGTTTATATGAGAATACTTTCTCATATATTTACTTGCACGAACTCTTCCCTCCAAAACAACACATATTTAAATTGTTCTACTTACATGATTTCCCGAGCTGCTGGCTCCAGGCTCCCAATGAATTAGCCTTATAGCCCACATCTTTAGGTTTTAAGCCATCATTTCATCATTCACAAACCTCGTGGTATACACTCATACTTTCATAATATTTAACATTTTTAATACACTGACACCCTCTACTTGAGGTATAAAAATCATATTTATATTTAACACTTTATAACACTAAACATTTATAAAACACTTGGAAAATTATTGTTAACTCTTGACAAATATTTATATAAAAAAATCACTTTAGGCATGCAACAATGCCTTTTTCACACAATGTGGCTACACTTCCTACTTCACACGCTTTTACACTTTCCTTCTTTTCTCCTCCTAAGGTGAAGATACTAGCTTTTTCCTCCCCTAGATCTGACTCCCAGCTGGGTTGATTGAAAGTCTCGCTCGCGGCCTTCCCTTGACTGGTACGGATAATTTTATCCTACTCCTATTTCCTTTAGTAATCTGCACTTTTCAGTCTATTCACGATACTACAATTTGTAACTTAATGTCTTGCAGAAAGTCTCTGCTTGCTTCGGTCCTAGCGTCGCTGATTATACTGTTACTATGCGCTCTAACAATGTCTTTGCTTTCGTCCAAGTTTGGACCTTATTTGTGAATACTATCGTATTCTAATCGTGGGAAGTTTTATGAAGTTTTCACTCTTTCCCTAAGCAGTTATTGCACTGCTTTAGATTTATCTGGCCTAGCGTAACTTGAGCACTAATCTCCTAAGAACAGGAAGATTAGGCTGTTATCCTACGTTTTGACCCTGGTACGGTTCTTTAACGCACTGGATAAATTTAGAGTTTCACTACTCTTTAAAGTCTCGTTCACTGTCGAGTTGTTTTGGTATTGTCTTCGATAACTGATTTTCTAACTGACGCTTTACAATGCCTACGTCGGCTGATGATATTTCTTGGCCAAAGTACAACACTTTGTCCAAGTTCAAAGACTGACTATAACTGTTCGCAGCAGGACGATAGATTCCTTCAAACGAGGATTACGAAGAATCGATGTACGGTGACACAGCGTGACCACTCATGGTCTAATGAAGCCTTGCGTACTTGTTAATCCAGCGTGTAGCGCCTCTGCGCTCACTGTAGACTGAATAATTGCGAAACAGTACGACACCCTCCACTAGGGTTCGTAAGACTGAATAATTGTTAATCCAGCGTGTCCCGTCACAACCGACACTGAAGACTGAATGATTAATAACGTTGCGACGCAGCGCGTCCCGCTGAATGATACTTGATGCAGTAACTCCTCTCAGGGAGTAACTGTAGACTGCATGAATTGCCTTGCGCTCGTTGGGTATTTATTTAAATCCTCTAAAAATAAATTAGTTTAGCTTCTTCTCAAAATTACTTTCTAAAATAAACGTCGTACATTTTTGAAAAAATTACCTCCTTATTCCTCACGATCTAAACGTCTCAATGATACTAAAATTTCCGAAAATCGATCGTGGGAAAATTCATTAAAAATTTAAATGCGCTCCTGTATTATGTGGGCGCACATACATTTCCCTCTCTCTCGACTTCTGGCTAGGTGAATCCCCCATTACGTAGCGCTGACACTGCGTTTCTATACTCTTCAATTATTATATAGTTTTATCACTCTCAAAATTCTAATTTCCAAGATGATTAACATTACCAGTGAGATATTTTAAGATTTTTGCATATTTGTTGCCAATTTCAGTATTACCACAGATTCTGGTTCCGCCCCTCGATCAGTGTTGCCGTTTTGTTGCTACGTCAGGACTTTTAAGAGAATATTCTCTCTCTGTCTATTCAATGGCAAGTTTCTTCCTGCGATTGCATCTCCCAACGCAAGCGGTTTTACTCACGTAGGCCGGGGTGATCTCATATGCGGCTTGCAAGTTTTAACTCAGATATTGCCTCATCGATCATGCGTCATGCATAGGTGATCTCAACTAGCCCTCTTGCTGGCTTTAAAACTGTACTGAAGTCTTTTAATATTTCCTTCCTTTCTTTACTTAAAAGATCCTGGATTCGAACCTTGTGCACCCCACATGGGCACAATATCTCTAACTGTAATCAATGCACAGGCCACCTCTAAGGTAACCTATACAGGGCCCATCCTTACACCACACATTTTTTAATGACTCATTCTACCTTGTTTCTTGCATCAAGGATTTACAATTGGTTGTAATTTTGAAATCCGGTATCAACAGCCTGCATACACCAGATGCTAACAATCCCATTAACGTAAATACAGCAGCCTACACGCATGCATAAGCTTCTGATAAGATACCTAATGTCGCCAAGCATCAGCCTTTAATAGCTTGGCTGCTACTAAGTTTACCCATTCGTAGGTTTATTTAAAATTATTTGACTGGATTCAGAAAATAGTCAGCCATTAAATCACTGGGCGCTGTGTACTACCTGGCGGTTGCAACTGGAACTTCGCGACCTTTATTATGTTAGCAGGCCCAAAAGAATGACCTTGAAGAAATGAATATTCGCAATTCAACGGACGACAGAATAGAGTACGTTGGGGCTCAATCGATAATGCGTATGTTCTGTTGTCGAGGTACAATTACTTGTAAAGATAATTCAGTTTAAGTAAACTTATTTCCAATTATTTTAATTTTATTTTAATTATAAGGTAATTATTACAGTATTATTATTAATATTGCGTAGTTTGGGCCACCTAAGGGCCAGGGTGCTTGTGGTTGTTGCCTGGCACTTGCGGTATTCTTGGGCGCCTGTTTTCCTGCTGACACCTTGACTTTTCTGTAGGCCCTATTCTTACATTTTCCAGCTGAATTCTATCTTGCGGTCCTGGCGCCATTTACTAGACGCTTCTTTATCGGTGTGAGGAAAGAACCGGTTCCAATAGTCAAACGATTATTATTATCTTTATTCGACTTGGGACTCATGTCTGTGTGATTAGAATGTAGATATGTCGTTCTTTGATTTCAGCTACGGTCTCGGGCGATTCAACATCTTTTTAAAGGAGAACCAAGTGGTGACGAGGAAGCGCAGTGAATTGTACGGAGTTTCTGACTTCATGGGTAAGAAGGTAGCAGCGCACTGACAGTGGCAGCTTTTTCCTTATTTACACAGGATATCTGTCACGAGACTGATTAATAAACTTCCAGCTTGTTAGTGACCATGTATTATTTTGTGAATTCTATCCTCGAACTTAGTCTGCCATTTGTTCCATTTGTTTCCATCATTCTTAATTACTGTTCGACTTTCATGGGTCAACTCTTGTTCTCTTCTGGCAACGACGGTAGTCCAACTCTCAAAGCAGGGATCACCAAATTCATTTCGGACCCAGAGCATAATTCATTTTACAGGATTAGATGTATAGGTAAGCTTTTGATATGTAACTTCTTTCCAATCGGTTGCTGGATATTTGTTGGAGTGATTTTGAAAAATGGGACGGAAGTGGATCGGACGATCCAACTGGCATTGGTGGATCGAACGGAAGTGTGTAAGACCCACTGCCAGCTGGATCGCATTGCTCAACATTTTCATTCTGACGGTAAACGCTCATGCGAACTCTGGTGTCAAGTAATTGAAACAAAGCACATGACACATGTTAGAAGTCTTCGTATCAGTATTAAAATGATAAAATGCTCTAACATCAAACATTGTAAGTAGTCGGCATTGCCGGTATTATGTTTCTGCACAATGGCTATTCAAATATTAACCCACATAACGGTAATGCATTCATCAATATAGTATAATCGTTGTGTTTATACGAGAATTGAGCAAGCCTCCATGAACTATTGCTGAATACATTCTCTTTACTCACAAGAGGGCCTATTCATAAGGCATTTTAAACTCAATTTCTCTCAGGAACATTATCGAAACAAGCAAAATATAAATGAAACTTAAATCCGTGATGCGGTATTATTGGTACGTGAAAATAAGTCACCATCTTGTACCTAATATTCGTGTGGTCGAAATAGCCGGGGGGATCGTCATTGACTGTGAATCTAGAGATCTCGGTTTCGAATCCCGGACGGGTTAGATATTTTTGCTACCAGATTGTCGTTTTAATCGATATTGATCACATCAATATGACTCATTTTAAAAGAATCCATATGAAATTACGTGTTGGTCTGTAAATCAAGAGGTCCGGGAACTGGGCAAGCCTTTCATGATCTACTGCTGTGCACATTGCATTTACTCGCAAGTTGGCCTATTTATAGGGAATTTAAAGTTATGAGCGGTGTCGCGTCTATTAATCTAGTTGATCCATATCGTATTCTTTATTTAGGCTAGTACTGGTGGAAGCTACAAAACCTCTAATAGAATGAGTTCCGTATTATAATCTACAATATCTGTAAAACACTCCCTTTTAAAATAGATTAATATTTGTGCCAAAAATATTATAAAATACCGGTGTATCAACAATTTGCCGTCCTTGAAATGGTTTTCCGTGGTTTCCCATTTTCAACTCCAGGCAAATGCTGGGACGGTACCTTCTGACAGGCCACGGCTGCTTCCTTCCACATCCCTACCCAGTTTCATTCATTTCATCTCATTAACTCCTCTCGTGAGGTTGGCGTCAGGAAGGGCATTCGACCATAAAAATACTTCCATCGCATCTCATCCCCGACCCAGTAGGAAAACGGGAATAATAAGGGGTAGACATAAAATACCGGTGTATCAACAATTTCATGTGAGGTTTCTTCTATGTCAGATGTTACACATCATATGCGAGTACAGTAAGGCTCGTCAAGTTTTTTTCTCCCTCAGTCCAACATATACATCAAATCCTGTAAAATGAATGCTGGGATTTACACTGGCTTTACTCCCGGGATATTCCACACTCAATACAGCTAGTGTTAGTTATTAGAATACACAGGGATGTTGGCCGAGGTGTCTACTTTTAAATGAAGTGAGAAGTGAAACCTTATGGGTAATTGTAGTTGCTATATAACTGTTCTGCTATACATCTTTCTCTTAATCAATATCGGTCTCTGCAGGGGGATACACTCTTTCCACATTACGTGAATTTATACAACAACTGTTTGTTTCCAAAAATCTTTCTTTGTAATAACAGTGATATTTTAATAAACATTTGATAATCGTTGCCACACGGAGATAATGGAGTGAGGTTGTCAGAAGCTCTATGAATGTTCTGCTTCTGATTCCATCCACTCTCTGATCTAGCACGTACTAGTGCACATTGCCATATTTCTCAGTTTTCTTGTTTCGAACATGATTTTCTTGGAGAAAGCAGAATTAACAGCGCTCTCACGTCGGGTGGTGGATTATACCGTCAATAAGGATGGGGAAAGAGGAATATTCCAAACTCTGTAAGAATGAGGGTCTGACGGAAAGAAAGTAAACGACAATAAATTATGAGAACATTAAATACTTCCGTTGACCATTGGAGTCAGGAGAAAACAAGAGTTCACCAAGAGAAGTAGGACACGCTTTAGAGCCTTCTGGAAGACTAACGACTGATCATTTTATAAAACTTCCATAATTTGAAGACACAGTAGTTCCGATACTTGGTAGTGGAGATGAATACATCAGTGATCTAAACTTTCTCTTTCATTGGAGCGAACTGTGGAGGTATTCTTGGGCTGTTCCTCGGCTTCAGCATCTTGAGTGTTGTCGAAATCTTTTACTTCATCACCCTACGGCTCTTCTACAACCTGTGGAGATATCGCCAAAAGCCTGGAGATGGAATACAGTAGTGTAACGAAGGAAACAGCACTACGGCTCATCTACAACCTGTGGGGATATCACCAAAAGCCTGGAGATGGAATACAGTACAGTAACTAAGGAAACAGCACTACGGCTCTTCTACAACCTGTGGAGATATCACCAAAAGCCTGGAGATGGAATACAGTACAGTAACTAAGGAAACAGCACTACAGCTCTTCTACAACCTGTGGGGATATCGCTAAAAGCCTGGAGATGGAATACAGTACTGTAACTAAGGAAACAGCGCTAAGGCTCTTCTACAACCTGTGGGGATATCGCCAAAAGCCTGGAGATGGAATACAGTACTGTAACTAAGAAAACAGCACTACGGCTCTTCTACAACCTGTGGGGATATCGCCAAAAGCCTGGAGATGGAATACGGTACTGTAACTAAGGAAACAGCACTACGGCTCTTCTAAAACCTGTGGAGATATCGCCAAAAGCCTGGAGATGTAATACAGTATTGTAACTAAGGAAACAGGACTATGGCTCTTCTACAACGTGTAGGGATATCTCCAAAAGCCTGGAGATGGAATACAGTACTGTAACTAAGGAAACAGCACTATGGCTCTTCTACAACGTGTAGGGATATCGCCAAAAGCCTGGAGATGGAATATAGTACTGTATCTAAGGAAACAGCACTACAGCTCTTCTACAACCTGTGGAGATATCGCCAAAAGCCTGGAGATGGAATACAGTACTGTAACTAAGGAAACAGCACTACGGCTCTTCTACAACCTGTGGGGATATTGCCAAAAGCCTGGAGATGGAATACAGTACTGTAACTAAGGAAACAGCACTACGGCTCTTCTACAACCTGTGGGGATATCGCCAAAAGTCTGGAGATGGAATACAGTACTGTAACTAAGGAAACAGCACTACGGCTCTTCTACAACCTGTGGAGTAATCACCAAAAGCCTGGAGATTGAATACGGTACTTTAACTAAGGACACAGCACTACGGCTCTTCTAAAACCTGTGGAGATATCACCAAAAGCCTGAAGATGGAATACAGTACTGTAACTAAGGAAAGAGCACTACGGCTCTTCTACAACGTGTAGGGATATCGCCAAAAGCCTGGAGATGGAATACAGTACTGTAACTAAGGAAACAGCACTACAGCTCTTCTACAACCTGTGGAGATATCGCCAAAAGCCTGGAGATGGAATACAGTACTGTAACTAAGGAAACCGCACTACGGCTCTTCTACAACCTGTGGGGATATCGCGTAAAGCCTGGAGATGGAATACAGTACTGTAACAAAGAAACAGCACTACAGCTCTTCTACAACATGTGGAGATATCGCCAAAAGCCTGGAGATGGAATACAGTACTGTAACTAAGGAAACAGCACTACGCCTCTTCTACAACCTGTGGAGATATCACCAAAAGCCTGGAGATGGAATACAGTATTGTAACCAAGGAAACAGCACTACGGCTCTTCTACAACCTGTGGAGATATCGCCAAAAGCCTGGAGATGGAATACAGTACTGTAACTAAGGAAACAGCACTACAGCTCTTCTAGAACCTGTGGGGATATCGCCAAAAGCCTGGAGATGGAATCCAGTACTGTAACTAAGGAAACAGCACTACGGCTCTTCTACAACCTGTGGGGATATCGCGTAAAGCCTGGAGATGGAATACAGTACTGTAACAAAGAAACAGCACTACAGCTCTTCTACAACCTGTGGAGATATCGCCAAAAGCCTGGAGATGGAATACAGTACTGTAACTAAGGAAACAGCACTACGGCTCTTCTACAACCTGTGGAGATATCACCAAAAGCCTGGAGATGGAATACAGTATTGTAACTAAGGAAACAGCACTACGGCTCTTCTACAACCTGTGGAGATATCGCCAAAAGCCTGGAGATGGAATACAGTACTGTAACTAAGGAAACAGCACTACGGCTCTTCTACAACCTGTGGGGATATCGCGTAAAGCCTGGAGATGGAATACAGTACTGTAACAAAGAAACAGTACTACAGCTCTTCTAAAACCTGTGGAGATATCGCCAAAAGCCTGGAGATGCAATACAGTACTGTAACTAAGGAAACAGCACTACAGATTTTCTACAACCTGTGGAGATATCACCAAAAGCCTGGAGAGATGGAATACAGTATTGTAACTAAGGAAACAGCACTACGGCTCTTCTACAACGTGTAGGGATATCGCCAAAAGCCTGGAGATGGAATAGAGTACTGTAACTAAGGAAACAGCACTATGGCCCTTCTACAACGTGTAGGGATATCGCCAAAAGCCTGGAGATGGAATATAGTACTGTATCTAAGGAAACAGCACTACAGCTCTTCTACAACCTGTGGAGATATCGCCAAAAGCCTGGAGATGGAATACAGTACTGTAACTAAGGAAACAGCACTACAGCTCTTCTACAACCTGTGGAGATATCGCCAAAAGCCTGGAGATGGAATACAGTACTGTAACTAAGGAAACAGCACTACGGCTCTTCTACAACCTGTGGGGATATCGCGTAAAGCCTGGAGATGGAATACAGTACTGTAACAAAGAAACAGCACTACAGCTCTTCTACAACCTGTGGAGATATCGCCAAAAGCCTGGAGATGGAATACAGTACTTTAACTAAGGAAACAGCACTACGGCTCTTCTACAACCTGTGGGGATATCGCCAAAAGCCTGGAGATGGAATACAGTACTGTAACAAAGGAAACAGCACTACAGCTCTTCTACAACCTGTGGAGATATCACCAAAAGCCAGGAGATGGAATACAGTACTGTAACTAAGGAAACAGCACTACGGCTCTTCTACAACCTGTGGGGATATCACCAAAAGCCTGGAGATGGAATACAGTACTGTAACTAAGGAAACAGCACTACGGCTCTTCTACAACCTGTGGAGATATCGCCAAAAGCCTGGAGATGGAATACAGTACTGTAACTAAGAAAACAGCACTACGGCTCTTCTACAACCTGTGGGGATATCGCCAAAAGCCTGGAGATGGAATACAGTACTGTAACTAAGGAAACAGCACTACAGCTCTTCTACAACCTGTGAAGATATCGCCAAAAGCCTGGAGATGGAATACAGTACTGTAACTAAGGAAACAGCACTACGGCTCTTCTACAACCTGTGGGGATACCACCAAAAGCCTGGTGATGGAATACAGTACTGTAACTAAGGTAAGAGAACTACGGCTCTTCTACAACCTGTGGAGATATCGCCAAAACCCTGGAGATGGAATACAGTACCCTAACTAAGGAAACAGCACTACGGTTCTTCTACAACCTGTGGGGATATCGCCAAAAGCCTGGAGATGGAATACAGTACTGTAACTAAGGGAACAGCACTACAGCTCTTCTACAACCTGTGGAGATATCGCCAAAAGCCTTGAGATGGAATACAGTACTGTAACTAAGGAAACAGGACTATGGCTCTTCTACAACGTGTAGGGATATCGCCAAAAGCCTGGAGATGGAATACAGTACTGTAACTAAGGAAAGAGCACTATGGCTCTTCTACAACGTGTAGGGATATCGCCAAAAGCCTGGAGATGGAATATAGTACTGTATCTAAGGAAACAGCACTACGGCTCTTCTACAACCTGTGGGGATATCGCCAAAAGCCTGGAGATGGAATACAGTACAGTAACTAAGGGAACAGCACTACAGATCTTCTACAACCTGTGGAGATATCGCCAAAAGCCTGGAGATGGAATACAGTACTGTAACTAAGGAAACAGCACTACGGTCTTCTACAACCTGTGGGGAAATCGCCAAAAGTCTGGAGATGGAATACAGTACTGTAACTAAGGTAACAGCACTACGGCTCTTCTACAACCTGTGGAGTAATCACCAAAAGCCTGGAGATTGAAAACGGTACTTTAACTAAGGAAACAGCACTACGGCACTTCTACAACCTGTGGAGATATCACCAAAAGCCTGAAGATGGAATACAGTACTGTAACTAAGGAAAGAGCACTACGGCTCTTCTACAACGTGTAGGGATATCGCCAAAAGCCTGGAGATGGAATACAGTACTGTAACTAAGGAAACAGCACTATGGCTCTTCTACAACGTGTAGGGATATCGCCAAATGCCTGGAGATGGATTATAGTACTGTATCTAAGGAAACAGCACTACAGCTCTTCTACAACCTGTGGAGATATCGCCAAAAGCCTGGAGATGGAATACAGTACTGTAACTAAGGAAACAGCACTACGGCTCTTCTACAACCTGTGGGGATATTGCCAAAAGCCTGGAGATGGAATACAGTACTGTAACTAAGGAAACAGAACTACGGCTCTTCTACAACCTGTGGGGATATCGCCAAAAGTCTGGAGATGGAATACAGTACTGTAACTAAGGAAACAGCACTACGGCTCTTCTACAACCTGTGGAGTAATCACCAAAAGCCTGGAGATTGAATACGGTACTTTAACTAAGGAAACAGCACTACGGCTCTTCTACAACCTGTGGAAATATCACCAAAAGCCTGAAGATGGAATACAGTACTGTAACTAAGGAAACAGCACTACGGCTCTTCTACAACCCGTGGAGATATCACCAAAAGCCTGGAGACGGAATACAATACTGTAACTAAGGAAACAGCCCTACAGCTCTTCTACAACCTGTGGAGATATCACCAAAAGCCTGGAGATAGAATTCAGTACAGTAACTAAGGAAACAGCACTACAGCTCTTCTACCACCTGTGGGGATATCGCCAAAAGCCTGGAGATGGAATACAGTATTGTAATTAAGGAAACAGCACTACAGCTCTTCTCCTACGTATGGGGATATCAATAAAAGCCTGGATATGGAATACAGTACAGTAATTAAGGAATCAGCACTACGGCTCTTCTACAACATATGGAGATATCTCCATAAGCCTGGAGATGGAATACAGTACTGTAACTAAGGAAACAGCACTACAGCTCTTCTACCACCTATGGAGATATCGCCAAAAGCCTGGAGATGGAATACTGTACTGTAACTATGGAAACAGCACTACGGCTCTACAACCTGTGGAGATATCTCCATAAGCCTGGAGATGGAATACAGTACTGTTACTAAGGAATCAGCACTGCAGCTCTTCTACAACCTGTGGAGATATCACCATAAGCCTGGAGATGGAATACAGTACTGTAACTAAGGAAACAGCACTACAGCTCTTCTACAACCTGTGTAGATATCGCCAAAAGCCTGGAGATGGAATACAGTACTGTAACTAAGGAAACAGCACTACCTCTCTTCTACAACCTGTGGGGATATCACCAAAAGCCTGGAGATGGAATACAGTACTGTAACTAAGGAAACAGCACTACGGCTCTTCTACAACCCGTGGAGATATCACCAAAAGCCTGGAGACGGAATACAATACTGTAACTAAGGAAACAGCCCTACAGCTCTTCTACAACCTGTGGAGATATCACTAAAAGCCTGGAGATAGAATACAGTACAGTAACTAAGGAAACAGCACTACAGCTCTTCTACCACCTGTGGGGATATCGCCAAAAGCCTGGAGATGGAATACAGTATTGTAATTAAGGAAACAGCACTACAGCTCTTCTACTACGTATGGGGATATCAATAAAAGCCTGGAGATGGAATACAGTACAGTAATTAAGGAATCAGCACTACGGCTCTTCTACAACCTATGGAGATATCTCCATAAGCCTGGAGATGGAATACAGTACTGTAACTAAGGAAACAGCACTACAGCTCTTCTACCACCTATGGAGATATCGCCAAAAGCCTGGATATGGAATACAGTACTGTAACTATGGAAACAGCACTACGGCTCTTCTACAACCTGTGGAGATATCTCCATAAGCCTGGAGATGGAATACAGTACTGTTACTAAGGAAACAGCACAGCAGCTCTTCTACAACCTGTGGAGATATCACCATAAGCCTGGAGATGGAATACAGTACTTCAACTAAGGAAACAGCACTACGGCTCTTCTACAACCTGTGGAGATATCTCCATAAGCCTGGAGATGGAATACAGTACTGTAACTAAGGAAACAGCACTACGGCTCTTCTCCAACCTGTGGAGATATCACCAAAAGCCTGGAGATGGAATACAGTACTGTAACTAAGGAAACAGCACTACGCCTCTTCTACAACCTGTGGGGATATCACCAAAAGCCTGGAGAAGGAATACAGTACTGTAACTAGGGAAACAGCACTTTGACACACACGCATGATCTCACTATTATAAACTATTAAAAACATTATACACAATATTATAATAGTTAACCATAGTGAATTATAATGCTCTTCAATTATATCAATACACTGCTCTTGCAAATATGTCAGTGGCTGGGCTTTTTACTATCATATACATATAATGTTTGTCTGTGTGTTATGTATAAAAAGTACACCGTTTCTCTGAAATGAACCTGATTTTACGTACTTTCAATTCGGAAACCAGCGGGTTTCACTGTCTACTTGAAATTCAAACGGCCCTCTTCGTTTCCAAGATACAGGCCCTTTGGCACTTGGGCGAAATCTAATATATAAAAGTGAAAGTCTGTATGTATGTATGTATGTATGTGGGTTGGTTCCGTATACAAATCTACACCGTTCCACCAATCTCAACCATATTTTGCATACACATAGTTTAGGACCCGGAAGGAACCGTTGGCTACATGAATTTTCGATAGTCTTTCTCATTCTTCTGATTTCGGCCCTTTTGCACTCAAGCACAGGCTAATCAAATCATAAAATATACTCATGAAGGAATGACAAGCCAGATAGTTTCCATGGCATCATAGTTCAAGTCGAGACACGGCCGACTAGATGCCAATTGCGCTCTGCACTACCGGTATAGAAAATGAGGATCTTTACTTGAAATCCCGTTAGTTACTCAACTGCTTACCCAGCACTGTCAACCGAGTTTAGCATAACAAAGACTTGACACTATCTTCTTTCTACTATATATTTGTCAAATACCACTCACTCACTCACTCATTCATTTATTCATCACGAAATCTCAGAAACCTCCGAACGGATTGGAATGAAATCTGGTATGCAGCTTCCTCAAGGGCCGCAACTGCCCACTAAGAGAGGATTTTTGGATATTCAGGTTCAAAGGGGTATAAGGGGGTAGACCTGCATTTCATTGAATAGCAATATCTCCCGATTGGTTTCATTGGGGGATGTGATAATCGGCATATAAACTCATCATTAAAAATAAGAAGACACGTGTCTGAGGGTTTTTCGATGTGGTGTATATTATGAGGTGACAGGGGTGAAAAGTGGGGATTGAAAGATTCCTAACGGAGCGTGTATCTCTTAAACGACATAGGCGAGGAGTTTGAAACTCAGCGAAAAAAATCAATATAAAATGGAAGTATATATGTGTTTGACCGTTTTTTCATAAATCCAATTTAAGGGGCCCATGGGGAGAGATGAAATTCTGGGGGGGGGGGAAGAGGAAAGAAAGTGTCCTAACTGATTGACTGACTCACTCACTCATCAAACTCAGGGGGAAAACTGCTATAAAGTAAGTAAATAGCTGTTCGACAGTTTTTTTTTCATAAATCAAATTTAAGGGGTTCATGGGGAGGGGTGAAAATCTGAAAAAAGAAAATTGAAAGAAAATGTCCTGACTCACTCAATCACTCACTCACTCATCATCGCCCAACCAAAATTATTGAAGTTAGAAACATGACAGTTTGGGAATATGTTCATTGTATGTCAAAACCGTCTACTAAGGGAGGATTTTCGGATATTGTGGTTCTAAAGGGGTCTTAAGGGGGTTAAACCTGCATTTCAATGAATAACAATATCTCCCGATTGGTTTCATTGGGAGATGTGATACACGGCATATAAACTCATCATTAAAAAGTAACAAGACACGTGTCTGAGGGTTTTTCGATGTGGTAATGAGGTGAAAGGGGTGAAAAGTGGGGATTGAAAGATTCCTAACGGAGCGTGTATCTCTTAAACGACATAGGCGAGGAGTTTCAAACTCAGCGGAAAAAATCAGCATAAAAATAAGTAAATATGTGTTTGACCGTTTTTTCATAAATCCAATTTAAGGGGCCCATGGGGAGGGGTGAAATTCTGGGGGAAACAGGAAAGAAAGTGTCCTAACTGATTGACTGACTCACTCACTCATCAAACTCAGGGGGAGAAAACTGCTTTAAAGTAGGTAAATAGCTTTTTTTTCCAATCAAATTGAAGGCGTTCATCGGGAGGGGTAAAATTCTGAAGAAAAAAATTGAAAGAAAATGTCCTGACTCATTCACTCACTCATCATCGCCCAGCCAAAAATATTGAAGTTGGAAACATGGCATTTCGGGGATATGTTCGTTGTATGTCAAAACCGTACACTAAGGGAGGTTTTTTGGATATTCAGGTTCTAAAGGGGTCTAAAGGGGGTTAAACCTGCATTTAATTGAATAACAATATCTCACGAGTGGTTTCATTTGTGGATGTGATACTCGGCATATAAACTAATCATTAAAAAAAAATAAGCAGACATGTGTCTAAGGGTTTTTCGATGTGGTGTATTATTATGAGGTGAAAGGGGTGAATAGTGGGGGTTGAAGTATTCCTAACGGAGCGTGTAGGCTTATCTCTTAAACGACATAGGCGAGAAATTTGAAACTCAGCGAAAAAAATCAGTTTAAAAAGTATCGGTGTTCGACTGTTTTTTCATAAATTAAATTAAGGGGCCAATGGGGTGGGGTAAAATTCTGGGGGGAAAAAGGAGAGAAAGTGTCCTAACTGACTGACTAACTCACTCACTCATCAAACTCAGGGGAAGAAGACAGCTTAAAAAATAAGTTAATATCTGTTCAAGCGTTTTTTCATCAATCCGATTTAAGGGGCCCATGGGGAGGGGTGAAATTCTGGTAAAAATAATTGAAAGAAAATGTCTTGTCTGACTCACTCACTCATCACGCCCAGCGAAAACTATTAAAGTTGTAAACATGAAATTTTGGGAATATGTTCGCTGTATGTCGAAGACGTCAACTAAGGAATGATTTTTGTTTATTCGGGTTTTAAAGAGGTGTTAAGGGGGTAAACGTGCATTTCTTTGAATAACGATGTCTCATGAGTTGTTTCTTTGGGGTTGTGATATTCGGTATATAAACTAATCATTAAAAATAATCAGACATATGTCTAAGGGTATATCGATGTGGTGTATATTATGAGGTGAAAGGGGTGAATATTGGGAGGTGAGGGATTCTTAACGGAGCGTGTATCTCTGAAACGACATAGGCGAGAAGTTTTAAATTCGGCGGCAAAAAACAGTTTAAAATACAAGTAAATAGGTGTTCGACTGTTTTTTTTTTCATAAATCCAATTTAAGGGGCCCTTGGAGAGGGGTAAAATTCTGGTGGAAAAAACCAGGAAAGAAAGTGTCCTAACTGATTGACTCACTTACTCATTCATCAAACTCAGGGGGAAAACAGCTTTAAATAATTAAATAGGTGTTGGACCGTTTGTTTCATAAATCCAATTTTAGGGGTTAATGGGGAGGGGTGAAATTGTCAAAAATAAATGAAAGAAAATGACTCACTCACTCATAATCGCCCAGCCAAAATTATTGAAGTTAGAAACATGAAATTTTGGGGATATGTTCGCTGTATGTCGAAAACGTCCACTAAGGAAAGAGTTTCGGATATTCAGGTTCTAAAGAGGTGTTAAGGGGGTAAACGTGCATTTCATTGAATAACAATACCTCGCGTGTGGTTTCATTTGGGGATGTGATACTTGGCACATATACTAATCATTAAAAATAAGCTGACACATGTCTAATGGTTTTTCGATGTAGTGTATATTATGAGGTGAAAGGGATGAAAAGTGGGGGTTGAAAGATTCCTAACGGAGCGTGTATCTCTTAAGCGACATAGGCGAGGAGTTTGAAACTCGGAGGAAATCAATCAGCTTAAGAATAATTAAATAAATAAATAAATAAATAAAATAAATAGGTGTTCGACCGTTTTTTCATAAATGCAATTTAAGGGGCCTATGGGGAGGGGTGAAATTCTGGAAGAAAAACGTCCACTAAGGAAGGATTTTTGGATGTTCACTTTCATCGACCAACCAAAACTATTAAAGTTAGAAGAATGATATTTTGGGGATATGTTTGTTGTGTGTCGAAAACGTCTACTAAGGAGGGATTTTTGGGTATTCAGGTTCTAAAGGGGGTGTTAACGGGGTTAAACCTGCATTTCATTGAATAACAATATGACACGATTATGACGCGAGCGAAGCGAGCCTAAAAATGAGATGGTGTGTGTCTGTGTATTACTCAATCACGCAAGTACCACTGGTCCGATTTACATGAATTTTACATGAAAGTAGCTGATTTACCTGATTAGCATATAGGTCACTTTAGATTTCAATACTTTGCACTATTTAAAGATGGCGACCATTTTAGTGACGTCACTACACCCTTTGGTTTCAAACTTTCATATTTCCATTTCAAATAAAAAGAGAACGCTAAGAAATGGCAAAATTTTGATGGCATATACGAGGTTTAAAATTACATTTTCTATCCGAAAGGTATCTCCAACGGTTAGCGAGTAAAACCTTAATTTGTGCTATAAAACACGGTCAACGCCAAGCGGTGTAGTTGGACAAAATGTTCCATCCTTAATCTCCCTCTGCGCAGCACTTCACCTATCCCCTATCTTAACTGTCACCTTCACATTTTAATTTATTTATGACGCGTAGCGAAGCACGGGTACTTCAGCTAGTATACTATAAAAACCAAACCAGACACATGTTAGTCCGCATAATGAAAGAAACAAAACTCCATTCGAAAACTACATTTTAAAGGCCTAGAACCAACCGCTTTCGAGATATTTTTAAAATAGCATTCCAGTTTGGGAAACATTAACATTGATGGCTGGCAATGCGGAATGCATCACGCCAGTTCAGTGAATGGATGGCTATCAAAGCGGGCTGCTTTACACCGCCCTTAACGTGCATTGTTAAGTCGGATCGCACCTCTATTCTATGAGTGGATGTAAACTTTTAATTACTGCACGTTTGAGACATTGTGGCATTATTATATTATTAGGAGGTTTGTTACATGTGCTCCATTTACTTTATCATTGCGGCCAGATATTACGTTCAGTATGATATTGCATTCAACTTTCTTAAGGAATTTGTAAGAAGGGCGTTTCTAAAATAGAAGTGAGTTCCATTATTTCTAGATACAATCCACTGAACAACATAAATATTAAACTAGCTGCACCTCAAGTAACTGAGCCCTGTTTGGTAAAAGATTTTTTTTCCTTTTCATAACAAAATTATATAAAATAACATGCTTCGATTAGATACATTTGAACAGGGTGAAGGAAAGAAGATTACATCATGTACACCAGATACAGACATGAAAAATATAGACATAAATAAAATGTTCTCACATTTCTCTTATTCTTATGACGCAGTTTAATTAAAAGTTCTTTGAACGTCATATCTTCCATAAAAGGCTTGACGAAACGCAAGTCTCTTTTCTCAAACAAACATATATTTTCATACACACGTACGGAAGAAAAAAACACTTTAAAATGACATTAAAACAACAAAAATTCAAATTATATAAAGGATCAGTACAGGCGTGAAATAAAGGCGGATCCTACCTCTACTGCACGTCAATACGTCAAACATATTAAAAATGGATGTACCAAAAAGAAAATAATAATGATAAAACGGTCATTCTTGAGCTAGACTCTGTCAGATGACGTGGAGAAAGCGAAGGCTTCTTAATGGCGACTTTCTGGAAATCAGCCAATTTTCTAATAATAAAAGAAAAAGGTTAAATCATGATCACAAAAAAAACAAGTAGTTCCGTGAAGAACTATACAGCCTATTTTCATATATCCTGCTCATGTTAATTGCCTCTATCAACATACAAAATTTCAGTTTAATTGCTGTAACAGATTCGTGGATATTGAGAACCGTCTAAATATTTCAGATGGTCGCCAGGTTGGATTTTTATTTTTGTACTATTACATCAAGATTATTGTGTACGTGTGGTATTCAAACTTCAATCGCATGATTAGAACACAAGAAGTAAAAACGAGATTTCAAAATTACGCACAGCAGCCTTCTTGTGATTATGCAAACAATTGAAATAAATTAGATGCCAGTGTATCAACATTTGTATAAGCATTTAACGTGCTACGTTTCACGGCACTCGGGTAGTTAATTCGCGAGAAACGTCCATTTAAATATTTATACTTCGCGTCACCGCCATGTTGGATTTGTGCTCACCGGGTTACTGAAAGTCCTACAGGTGAAGATATGTTCATAGTCTCTATGAACATAAAAAAATCAGTTTGGTTGCTGTAAAAGATTCATAGATATTGAGAACCGTCTAAATATTTCGGAAGCTCGCCATTTAGGATTGTTATATGTATAGGCCATAGAGTTATGTACCATTCAAGGACAATTATTGCCTAGGTTCAGTATTCAAACTTTCACTTCGATCGCATGATTACGACACAAGAAATAAAAACTTAATTTTAAAATTTCGCACAGCCGCCATTTTGAGGTTATGTAAACAATTTAATTAAATTAGATGGCAGTGCATTACAATCTGCAAAATCATTTACTGTACCACATTTCACTGCGCTCAGAGAGTCAAATCACGAGAAAAGTATATTAAAATATTTCAAATTCGCTTGGTCGCCATGTTCGTTTTGTACTTTTCAGGTTTATGAAATATAAATAGGTAAACTTGTATCAGTACCCTTTATCACCGCACAAAATTGCAGGGTGATATCTGTAATAGTTTCGGAGATATAGAATGTCAGTGAAATATTTCGTACAGCCGCCATTTTGAGGTTATGTAAACAATTCAACTAAATTGGACTCCAGTGCATTAAAATGTGTATAAACATTTGCTGTACCAAGTTTCATTACGTTTGGATAGTTAAATGGCGAGAAAAGTCTATTTAAATGTCTCAATTTCGCTTGGCCGCCATGTTGGTTTTGTAGTCACCAGGTTTTTGAAAGTCTCATAGGTGAACTTCTAGTAGTGCCCATTATCACCGTACACAATTTCAGGGCGATATCGGTAAAAGTTTCGTAGATATTGAATTCTAGTGAAATATTTCGCACAGCCGCCATGTTGGATTGGTGAGATGTAACAAAATTTGAAGGGCACGGTGGAGGTCGCCGGGAATAGTGCTATGAACTTGCCGAGTTTCATTGAAATCGCTCGAGCCATTTAGATTTTATTAGGGGGACACACACACACACCTCACACACACACACACACACACACACGGACAAAAGGTGATCTCATAAGCCTATTTTTTCAAAGTTGAAAATAGGCTAAAAAAATATAAAGGGGAGCAACCTGTATACAAAATAGGGCTTGCGTTGGGAAAATATTTGGGGTTACGTAGGCTGCGTTTGAGTGAAAGTGGATTCATTCTGCCAGCTGGTAAGTAAAGGTATGAATAGACAGGGTCGTCAGACCATATGACAAAAGATTAAAGAGCCGTGAACAGGGTCTAAAGGATACACCGGCCACTTCTCAGGTACTTGGAGACTAGCTATCGCCACCGGAAACACTCTCCAAATACATGACAGTTACAGGAAAATAATACACATTATCTTAGAGAAAACATATTAGATTGTAATCAAATATATAAAAGTGAAAGTCTGTATGTGGGTATGTATGTGGGTGGGTCTGTTCCGTATACAAATCTACACCGTTCCACCAATCTCAACCAAATTTTGCATACACATAGTTTAGGACCCGGAAGGAACCGCTGGCTACATGAATTTTCGATAGTCTTTCTCATTCTTTTGATTTAGGCCCTTTTGGACTCAAGCACAGGCTAATCAAATCATAAAATATACTCATGAAGGAATGGCAAGGCAGATAGTTTCCATGGCAACATAGCTCAAGTCGAGACACGGCCGTCTGGATGACAGTTGCGCTCTGCACTACTGGTATAGAAAATGAGCATCTTTACTTGAAATCCCGTTAGTTACTCACCTACTCACACAGCTCTGTCAACCGAGTTTAGCATAACAAAGACTTGACACTATCTTCTACTATATATTTGTCAAATACCACTCACTCACTCATTCATTCATCACGAAATCTCAGAAACCACCGAACGGATTGGAATGAAATTTGGTATGCAGCTTCCCCAAGGACCGCAAATGCCCACTAAGAAAGGATTTTTGTATATTCAGGTTCTAAAGGGGTGTTAAGGGGGTAGACCTGCATTTCATTGACTAGCAATATCTCCCGATTGGTTTCATTGGGGGATGTGATACTCGGCACATAAACTCATCATTAAAAATAAGAAGACCCGAGTCTCAGGGTTTTTCGATGTGGTGTATATTATGAGGTGAAAGGGGTGAAAAGTGGGGATTGAAATATTCCTAATTGAGCGTGTATCTCTTAAACGACAAAGGCGAGGAGTTTGAAACTCAGCGAAAAAAAATCAGCATAAAAAATAAATAAATATTTGTTTGGCCGTTTTTTTATAAATCCAATTTAAGGGGCCCATGGGGAAGGGTGAAATTCTGGTGGGGGGGACAGGAAAGAAAGTGTCCTAACTGATTGACTGACTGACTCACTCATCAAACTCAGGGGGAAAAACTGCTTTAAAGTAAGTAAATAGCTGTTCGACAGGTTTTTTTCATAAATCAAATTTAAGGGGTTCATGGGGAGGGGTGAAATTCCGAAAAAAGAGAATTGAAAGAAAATGTCCTGACTCACTCACTCACTCACTCACTCATCATCATCGCCCTGCCAAAATTATTGAAGTTAGAAACATGACAGTTTGGGGATATGTTCATTGTATGTCAAAACAGTCTACTAAGGGAGGATTTTCGGATATTCAGGTTCTAAAGGGGTCTTAAGGGGGTTAAACCTGCATTTCATTGAATAACAATATCTCTCGAATGGTTTCATTGGGGGATGTGATTCACGGCATATAAACTCATCATTAAAAAGTAAGAAGACACGTGCCTGTTGGTTTTTCGATGTGGTGTATATTATGAGGTGAAAGGGGTGAAAAGTAGGGATTGAAAGATTCCTAACGGAGCGTGTATCTCTTAAACGACATAGGCGAGGAGTTTGTAACTCAGCGGAAATAAATCAGCATACAAAATAAGTAAATATTTGTTTGACCGTTTTTTCATAAATCCAATTTAAGGAGCCCATGGGGAGGGGTGAAATTCAGGGGGGAAAAAAACTGGAAAGAAAGTGTCCTAACCGATTGACTGACTGACTCACTCATCAAACTCAGGGGGAAAAACTGCTTTAAAGTAAGTAAATAGCTGTTCGACAGTTTTTTTTTTGGATCAATCAAATTGAAGGGGTTCATCGGGAGGGGTGAAATTCTGAAGAAAAACAAATGAAAGAAAATGTCCTGACTCATTCACTCACTCATCATCGCCCAGCCAAAAATTTTGAAGTTGGAAACGTGGCATTTTGGAGATATGTTCGTTGTATGTCAAAACCGTAAACTAAGGGAGGATTTTTGGATATTCAGGCTCTAAAGGGGTCTTAAGGGGGTTAAACCTGCATTTCATTGAATAACAATATCTCAAGAGTGGTTTCATTTGTGGATGTGATACTCGGCATATAAACTAATCATTAAAAATAAGCAGACAGGTGTCTAAGGGTTTTTCGATATGGTGTATTATTATGAGGTGCAAGGGGTGAAAAATGGGGGTTGAAGGATTCCTAATGGAGCGTGAAGGTCTATCTCTTAAACGACATAGGTGAGAAATTTGAAACTCAGAGAAAGAAAATCAGCTAAATAAATAAGTAAATCGGTGCTCGACCGTTTTTTTTTCATAAATTAATTTAAGGGGCCAATGGGGTGGGGTGAAATTCTGGGGGAAAAAAGGAGAGAAATTGTCCTAACTGACTGACTGACTCACTCACTCATCATACTCAGGGGAAAAAGACAGCTTAAAAATAAGTTAATAGGTGTTCAAGAGTTTTTTCATCAATCCAATTTAAGGGGCCCATGGGGAAGGGTGAAATTCTGGTAAAAATAATTGAAAGAAAATGTCCTCTCTGACTCACTCACTCATCACGCCCAGCGAAAACTATTAATGTTGGAAACATGAAATTTTGGGAATATGTTCGTTGTATGTCGAAAACGTCAACTAAGGAATGATTTTTGTTTATTCGGGATTTAAAGAGGTGTTAAGGGGGTAAAGGTGCATTTCATTGAATAACGATATCACATGATTTGTTTCTTTGGGGATGTGATATTCGGTATAGAAACTAATCATTAAAAATAATCAGACATATGTCTAAGGGTTTGTCGATGTGATGTATAAAATGAGGTGAAAGGGGTGAAAATTGGGGGTTGAGGGATTCTTAACGGAGCGTGTATCTCTGAACGACATAGGCGAAAAAATTTAAATTCGGCGGGAAAAACAGCTTAAAATACAAGTAAATAGGTGTTCGACCGTTTTTTTCATAAATCCAATTTCAGGAGCCCTTGGAGAGGGGAGAAATTCTGGGGGGGAAAATAGGAAAGAAAGTGTCCTAAATGATTGACTCACTTAGTCACTCATCAAACTCAGGGGGAAAACAGCTTTAAATAAGTAAATAGGCGTTCGACCGTTTGTTTCATAAATCCAATTTAAGGGGTTCATGGGGAGGGGTGAAATTATCAAAAATAAATGAAAAAATGTCCTGACTGACTCACTCACTCATCATCGCCCAGCCAAAATTATTAAAATTAGAAACATGAAATGTTGGGGATATGTTCATTGTATGTCGAAAACGTCCACTAAGGAAAGAGTTTTGGATATTCAGGTTCTAAAGAGGAGTTAAGGGGGTAAACGTGCATTTCATTGAATAACAATATCTGACGAGTGGTTTCATTTGGGGATGTGATACTTGGCATATATACTAATCATTAAAAATAAGCTGACACATGTCTAATGGTTTTTCCATGTAGTGTATGTTATGAGGTTAAAGGAATGAAAAGTGGGGGTTGAAAGATTCCTACCGGAGCGTGTATCTCTTAAAAGACATAGGCGAGGAGTTTGAAACTCGGAGGAAATCAATCAGCTTAAAAATAAATAAATAAATAAATAAAATAAATAGGTGTTCGACCGTTTTTTCATAAATGCAATTTAAGGGGCCTATGGGGAGGGGTGAAATTTTGGAAGAAAAACGTTCACTAAGGAATGATTTTTGGATGTTCACTCTCATCGACCAACCAAATCTATTAAAGTTAGAAGAATTACATTTTGGGGATATGTTCGTTGTGTGTCGAAAACGTCTACTAAGGAGGGATTTTTGGATATTCAGGTTCTAAAGGGGTGTTAACGGGGTTAAAACTGCATTTCATTATATAACAATATGACACTCATTCGTTCATTCATTCATTTATTTGCAATGGAGGGTGTGGCCCCCGGAGGCAAATTGGATATACATAACAAATAAATAATTACACATAACAATTCAATATTAATTATACAACAATTAAACTGGAGTATTTACACAAATAGTCAGTCTTTTCTTAAACACACCTATATGTTTGGGAAAAGGCTCTAAGACTGCGGCAGGTAGAGATTTCCAGTTATCAATGGCACGGTTTACAAAAGAATATTTACCATAATTTGTTCGCTGTGGTCGGCCCTTATCTTTGAAAGGATGATCGCTCCTACCCATGTAAGTAATGTAAGTAATGACGCGAGCGAAGCAAGGCTAAAAATGAGATGGTGTGTGTCTGTGTATTACTCAATCACGCAAGTACCACTGGTCCGATATACGTGAATTTTACATGGAAGTAGCTGATTTACCTGGTTAACATATAGGTTACTTTTGATTACAATACTTTGCACTATTTAAAGATGGCGACCATTTTAGTGACGTCACTACACCCTTTGGTTTCAAACTCGTATTTCCATTTGAAATAAAAAGAGAACGCTAAGAAATAGCAAACTTTTGATGGCATATACGAGGTTTAAAATTGCATTTTCTATCCGAAAGGTATCTCCAACGGTTAGCGAGTAAAATCTAAATTTGTGCTATAAAACACGGTCAACGCCGAGCGTTGTAGTTGGACAAAATGTCTCATCCTTAATCTCCCTCTGCGCAGCACCTCGCCTATCGCCTATTTTAACTGTCACCTTCACATTTTAATTTATTTATGACGCGTAGCGAAGCACGGGTACTTCAGCTAGTTATTTATAAAAACATGATTTCACAAAACCGAAAAACAGAAGTTTGGATGAAAAGTAAACAACTATATCAATGAACTGAAAACAAATCACTGTCACTACAAGAAAAGAATTTAGTCGACAGACCATCCCAGACGCTGCCGAACAATAGCGAGTCGTGTCTGTAGCTAGGACAATGGGTTGACCCGGCTCCTTTCAACAAAAGCAGGCAGGTACTGGAAATCGCCTTAGGCAGAAGTATAGTTCAACACATTTTTCGAAATCCTCCGTGTAACTCTGGCGGCCACGGGTGTCTCCTGCCTAACTAGATACATAGAAGGAGTAAAGGGGCAAAATATACTAATAAGCTTCATCAAAAGACATTAGATACTAACAAATAAAAAGGAATAATAACTCAAAGTAGATGTCGAAACAAGAAATACCATCCCGGACAGAGAACGAAAAACCAAATAATTACGTTACAAAATACCTTCCAAAAAAGAACTGACTGAAACCTCGCATAAAAACAATCAAGACCAGACATACACTCAATCAAACACGAAACCCAATAATAAATATTACCAACCCTCAAAAATAAAATGGTTACTGCGTCAATATACGGGCCGTAGACCTCAGAAGTACCGCATAAAAAAATTAAAGACACAGAGGGTATGGCCTATCCCATACTAATATAAGAAAATTGGATAATGCACGCCAGAGTAGTTCACACGAACATCAATGTCCCATACCACGGATGCCGTAGACCTAAAATGGTTGGTATCTCTGAGTAATACTTATCGTATATTTGGTTTGCCAATAAAAACGAATAAATAGTTCGTACGTGATATATATGAAAAATGAAAATCCACAGCCTGCTTCCAGTCTCCGACCGGGTCAGGAATGGAATGAATGAAGCCCCCATCTAGCGGCGAGGATATGAACTGTGCCGGCTGCCGAGGCCTGACGCACTCCTCTGGGGCAATGATTAAATGAATGACAGATGAAATGAAATGATAGTGGAGAGTGTTGCTGGAATGAAATGTTGTCAGGGAAAACCGGAGTACCCGGAGAAAAACCTGTCTGCCTCCGTTTTGTCCAGCACAGATCTCACATGGAGTGACCGGGATTTGAACCACGGACCCAGCGGTGAGAGGCCGGCGTGCTGCCGCCTAAGCTCTACGTAATATATATATATAGTTTAAATTGAATAGGGTATAAAATCAAAATTGAACTAAATTTGAAACCACCCACAAATAACTATTGATACAAATTCATTAAACTCATTGACACACACATTCATCTCAAAATGCAACCAACAACAACAACACTACATACATACTCCTTCCCATAAACAAATCAAAATTTCCCCATTACACCAGAATGCGAATGTGGGTCGTTGGAACACCATGGAAACGCAAATAATGGACTACAAGTCATCGTGACAAACTTCATCCCATACTAAAAATTGACGAATCGTGCAGAATCTATGTACATCCTAAGTGGGCGTCGAAGCCGTGGGACAGGTCCCATTCCCTATTCCCGACGTAGACCTCACCTAGCAGGTTTCCCAACGAAATACACACTACCATACTGAACATATAGTAACATCAAGCTTATATAAACAATTTTAAATGAAAACCAAAATTGAAAATCCCCTGACAAAAATAAAACAATCACCCTCCCTAATTATGAAACAAACTTAACTCCCAATCATAACACACATAATAGCTCAACAGACCATTCATAACTGAAACATAAAACACTTTATTAACACCAAACGTTGGTACAATTACGCGAGGCTCAAGGTGGGTCGGGGCGACCGTAGGATTTAAGAGACGGCTCTCATAAGAGGGCCTACCTCCATTGGGAAAACTACGGAAAAAAGGGGCGGGGTTTTTAAGCCGCACGGTAATGACAAGAAGCCTGTCAGCAGCTGTTCCAGACTGAGACATATGAAGGGGTAAGGCGAGTTCAGAGAAATAAGATAGTTAACTAAACAACTGTTTACAACAAAAAGTAAAGGCACAAACCCTTGAAGGAATGCATTTCCTGCTTAAATAAAGTAAAATAAAAACGTCCACGACATTGACGAAATGAAAAGGAAGAGAAAGCAAAAAAAATATGTGTCGTCTTAAAATCACCCTTAACTAAACAAATGTCTACTAGAGAAAGCAAATACATAAAAGTAGGTTACAATACCGTGACGTGTCGTGTTCCAGCGATGCGATGTACTCACTGACATGTTGCCACTGTTCACCTCGAAGCTGGGTCTTTTGGATGTCTTGTTTACTTGAGAGACAAAACCACCTTTCCTTGGAGATGGGTTTCCTGGATGCTCGTGGTTCACACAGAAAGTAACTTCACCCTTTCTTCAGGGGTGGGGGGAAACAATTCACTGAATTCCTTAAACTCAAAGAAAAACAAATTTTAATACAATGTAAATGAAGAGAAAAGTAGTAAAAGGTTATAACTTGAGAGAGGGGAGGAGGGAACGATTTCGCACGCAACCACGCGATGTGCTATCATTGCGCCACTTAAGGTCTAGGTAATAATAATAATAATGCGCGTCAGAGTAGCAGTGGAAGATAAAATCAACGAGGTCGCAAATGGACGGGGGAAAAGACGTCTTGCTCGACCCGGTGCTGGGCCCAAGGTTTTCGGAGCGAGCAAAAGATGATTTCCAAAAAACCAAATGGTAACAAATAATTGCTTAATCCAATAATCAAAAGTGAAAAAAAAAAAAGAATCTCATGAAATTAATTAAAGAAAACCCAGAGGCATGTTAATCGTGCCTTTGTTACATCACAAAGACAAGATTGACGAAATCGAGATGAAGATAAGGAAGGGGAACTTAAATATAAGAAATGAAAAGACAAGGGAGCTATATTACTTAAAATATAAAAATGTATTAAAGATTAAAGAAAGAGCGTGTACACGAAATAAACAAATTATTTAAAACAAAGAAAATGGCAAGCTAAGACAAGATCAATAATACAAAAGAAACCCAATAACAAGAATAAAGACTTAAAAACTAAAAAGCACGACAGAACCTGAGTGCAGCTCAACAACATGAATCTAAAGAAAAGATACGAACATGGAATGAAATAAAATGAAACTTACGAAAGCCAGAGAGAAACGCCAAACTTGCAAAAATTCAAAAATCAAACGTTAACGAGACTCGAAGCTTTTCATGATGTTATGTAAACATACCGGAGGGATAGGGGGAGGGGGAGGAGTGAGAGGGAGTTAAACAAAGGGGAGAGAGATCTCATGGAGATAGGAGGAAGGAGAAGACAAGGGGAATTATTATTAAGTTATGTAATACGGCGAAAATCAAAAGAGGAAAACAAAACAACAGGAAAATGAAATATACAGAGATACATTACATTACAATTGATTTGGGACGAAAGAGACCGGTAAAAATCGAAAGCACGCTATTAAAAAATAGGCTTATACTCCAACATAATGCCGCACCAACGCGACATACAAAAAAAGAATAATTTGACATCGGAGCTGGAGAAATCCCAGTTAACCACCGTCACATATATTCCATAAACAAAAGGGGCATGTATTAGTGGGACGTTGGACATAAGTCCCGTTACCTCACCCATACTGTCCGCAAACAAAGGTCCAATTGCTACCAATCAAACGAAACATTTGTGGTACAAAAGAGACACCGACGCAAAAGACGAGCACCAAGGCCCGACAGGAAATATACATAAGCCAAGACGCAAAAACGCAATACTTTCGAATCTTACAGGTATTAAACAAAATAATAAAACTGTGAGGAGGGTACATAACAAAAGCAACAAAAAGAACTCCGCCGTATGACATTACGCAAGGTCCCGGGGATCTGGTTCAAGGATTAAAATACTAACAGTAACATCTTGAAAAGGAAACAGAATTAAGCAAAAGAAGAAACATTGAACAAAAACAATTACATTGCGTTAGATAGAAATACATTGAGCCGCACTCACATTCCGTTGCGCCATGAGGGCGGGCCTCTGCCCGAATACACACGTTCGCCCTACATCTCGGCACGTCCAAGACTGAATAAGCTTCTGTCCCCCCAGAGAGGAGAGAAGCCTCTCAGAAATATAAAATGCGTAGTTTGGGAGTGTCACCAAACTCGCGTCAAATATTGGCAGAGCCAATAGCAGAACAAATTGCACAACAAAATGCAAGGTAAGCAACAACACTAGCCAATACGAGAGAACTAGGTAGTATGTAGCTAGGGGTTGCACAACGTTAGACAGAGATACATACAGACAATCTGCGCACTTTTAAACACTCGAGGCGTAATATAGAGATGTCACAACACATGACAATAATAATAATAATAATAATCATGATGATAATAATAATTACAATACATTCTGAAAAGTGGTTTATTGGAAGAGGACTTTGGAACCCTGGCTAATCGAGAAACATCTTTGACTTCGAGCAAAATACATAAACCGTGACATCCCGTTACCAGCTTGTAATTTAAATTATGTTTATGGAGTCAGGTCACGATTTTTGGGTCCACTAATTGCAAGTCTCGGATGTGATGGAAGGAAAATATCATGAAAATGGTGATTATTTTACAGGGCCTACTGGTTGGTTTGCCTCAGATTTATAAAATGATATGTGATTCAAAATATATCGGGAAACCCAGACAAACACACTCTTCTGTGATCTCTAATCACATTGTAGCAATTGTATTGGTAGAGTTCCTAAGTGATTCTCTGTGTTGTTAATTTCTTATTGTCACCTTCACTTTGTTGTGGGTCATTTTACTATGAACTTTGTCACTGTATTTGATAATGAATAAATAAAGCTAAAATTGAAGTTCCATTATTTCCTGATATCTCACATGTTATGAGTTAGTTAAGTGTGTGTGCTTCAAATTCGCTGAAGAACAACTAGCTGCACATCCATTAGCACCAACATGAAGTGCTCGAAACTGACAACTGCTTGGAAGAGGACTTAGTAAAACAAGGCTAACAAAAGTAAGCGCGAAGCATCTTTCAAATCGAATAAACGATACTATGTTAACACTTTGGATAAGCAGGGACATCCACCACAACCGTTACCAGTTTTTAATTTGAACTTTGTACACGTAGTCAGGTGACTATATGAGAGGCCATGATATCTGGGCCCACTAACGACAAGTATTGACTGCGACAGAGGATAATTATCCCTTGTGCTAGGAGTGTGTTGTGTTTTACGAACGAACAGTTACAACTACAGCCAACTACTTCACGTCAGGTTGCTATCTGAGGGTAGCGCAATTGACGAACAGACAGTTACTACAGCTGTACATTTATTCTCCATAGGTCAGAACATTCATAGAGCTTCTCGAAACAGCCAGATAAGGCCTAACAGAGCTGAACTGGTGCGGGAGCGTATATGAGAGTTCTGAGTTCGCCGAATGTACGATTGCAAAGATTTTAAGTGGTAAGTGTTTCACGCTGACAACTTATAGGTCTGACGAGCACGTGCAACGAGAAAAATTATACAAAATGTATTAACAAGTGTAGACGGGCTTAAGGAAGTCGTGTGTCAACCAGCACAGGAGTCAACGCAAGAGCGTTTAAAATAATTATTTCCAGAATTTATTACCTGTATAAAATGCACTTACAATCTGTGAAGTACTACGAATGTTAAACGTCATGTTATTCATCAACGAGGAAATACATCGAGTTATTATAGTATCATTAGATGACGTCATGTCAGCTTAAACACCATCATTTGGGGATGGAGACGTACCGAATTTGATAATTTATACGATTTACGGAATCACTAGGAATATCACTGGTATTAAAATTCAGCAATATTTCTAGGTTTGTGCCGTATCTTGTGTGGGGTTTCGCCTCGGACACCAAGCTGGCTCATCAGCGGGCTTCTTGGTGTCCCCGCGCGGTCCCCCACAGGAGTAGTGAACTCCACACAAGACACGGCAGAGATCTAGAAAATTCGCTGAGTTTTAATTCACCGGCCGTGAAAGCCAATATACAGCCTTTTTGAAAGCCTTCATATGGAGGTTATGGTTGCTTGAGCTTTTAGTTCTCGCAGCAAAGAGGCGAAATTGCGCTACATAAAAAGGAAGGTAGCGGGAAGTTCACTACTCCTGTGGGGTTCCAGTCAAGGACACCAAAAGCCCGCTGATGAGCCAGCTAAGCCCACACAAGACACGGCAAAACCCTAGAAAAACTCTTGAGTTATAATTCATTATTCATGTTCGATTTGATGGAGTCGATCCATCTCAATGCTGGCCGCCCCCGTCTCCGAGACCCTTCCACCTTTCCAAGCATAATTGTCTTTTCCAACGAATCAGAACACCTCATAATGTGTCCAAAATATGACAGCTGTGATCGTGTTATTAATGCTTCAAGAGACAGCTCTTGTTTGATTTTTTGAATCACCCATGTATTTGTCTTCTTGGCTGTCCAAGGAATACGCAGTATTCTTCTCCAACACCAGAGCTCAAAAGCATCAATATTCTTCCTATCTCGTTTCCTTATGGTCCAGCTTTCGCAACCATATGTAGCTATGGGAAAGACTAGTGCCTTAACGATTCCAATTTTAGTAGGCAAAGAAACATCGGAACACTTGAAGATCTTATCCAGGCCTTTAAAAGCTGCTCTTCCTATGGCAAGTCTTCGGCGAATCTCTTGACTTCATGAGCCACTACTACTAAGGGATTATCCCAACAAACAGAAAATCTGTGATTAACTTATTATCTATCATAATGTTTGATGGTAAACCTGTTGTCATTAGTTTTGTATTGTTGATATTCAAGTACAAGCCCATGGTTTCACTCTGTTCTTTAGCTTGCATAATGATATCTTCGAGCTCTTCCTTGCTTTCAGCAACCAAATTGGAGTCATCTGCATACCTCAAGTTGTTTATATTCAAACCACCAATCGTAAAACCATGAAGTGACTCATCCAATCCAGATTTCCTCATGATGTACTCAGCATACAGATTGAATAAGTAAGGCAAAAGTATACAGCATTGTCGCACACCTTTACTAATAGGGAACCATTCTGTTTCACCAGGCTCAGTTTTAACATTGGCTTCTTGACTCAAATATAGGTTACGCATCAGGACAATGAGATGTTCAGGTATGCCATCTGTCTAAGTACATTCCACATCTTCGCATGATTCACCATATCAAAATCGGGTGAGTTAGCCGTGGTTGTTACGGCGTGACTACAGGCAGTCGCTCATATCTGGAAAGCGAGAAGGTTCGAATCCCCTCGCCGGCATCCTTTAGGATGGTTTTCTGTGGTTTCCCATCTTCCTTCCAGGCAAATGCCGGGGTTGTTCCCTAACTATAGGCCACAGCCGCTACCTTCCAACTCCTAGACCTTACAATAACACTTTCCTCCCCAGTCAACACTCCACACGTAACGGTACTTGTAGCTCACCCCATGGGTGTCCGCATAGAAGCAGATACAAACTCTGTCCTCGGACACTCCCGGCAATAAAAGCCACACGCAAAAAATAATATTTCAAAACCATATGAAAGGCTTTCCTGAAATCTATAAAGCACATGTACAGCTCCTTCTGGTATTCCTTTGCTGTTTCCATCATCCAACGTACATCACTAATAATGTCTCTAGTTCCTCTACCATTCCTAAAACCAGCTTGAGTAGCGGACATTTCACGTTCCATGTAAGGATCTAATCTTCGTTGTATGATTTTCAACATC
Source organism: Meconema thalassinum (assembly GCA_946902985.2). NCBI lineage: Eukaryota > Metazoa > Arthropoda > Insecta > Orthoptera > Tettigoniidae > Meconema > Meconema thalassinum. Next base: position 810,911,898 of record OX336388.2, read on the forward strand.
ACCTTGCTAGAATGTGGTATCAGAGCAATTGTGCAATAGTTGGAGCAGTCCAACAGGTCTCCCTTTTGGGGTATGGGAATAAAGATGGATCGTTTCCAATCTGTGGGTCAAGTGCATGTTTTGAAAATCTGTTGACATATTACAGTTAAAACTTAAAAAGATGAATCTTCTGTTGCTTTCCATATTTCAGCTGGAATTCCGTCAGTTCCTGAGCCTTGTTTTGTGCCAATGACTTTAAAGCTATTCTGACTTCATCTTCTAACACAGGAGGTTCTAGATCAAAATTTGTCTCTTGTAATGAGTCGTCACTTCTTACCTCGAGACCATACAATTCCTCTGTATAATTTGTCCATGTCTGTTTAATCCCTTCACCATCATTAATCGTATTACCATAACATCCTTGACCATTCCAATTCTTGGTTGAAACTTCTTTTTTAAGGTGGAAATATGTTGTAAGACATTTTTCATGTTACCTTTTTTATTTTCTTCTTCCAACTGAGTGCAGATCTTGTTATAGTACTGCTGCTTATCTTTGCAAACATTTCTCTGAAAATCTCTATTCAAAAGAGTCATGAGTTCCCTATCCTTCTGAATTTTGGCTTCCTTCCGTCGCTTCGCTATTTTAATAGTTTCTGATGTCATCCAATGTGAAGTTCTCTTTTTCTCAACCCTCAACAATTTTCTCTTACATTCATCCTTAACAATATCTTTAACTTCACACCAAATTTCCTCAGGTTCTCGATCAAGGAGATTTAGGATCTCAAAACGATTCTTAACTGATGTTTTAAATAGTGTGGGAATGTTTGCAAAGTCATATCTCGGGTGTTGGACTACCTTAATATTCCTTCTAAGTTTTATTTGTAAATTACATGTCAGAATTTCATGATCTGATCCACAGTCTTCACCAGGCCAAGTTTTTGATGTTATAATGGAACTTCGCCACCTTCTAGACCCAATTATGTAATCGATCGGATTCCTGTATTTCCCATCAGGTGGTGTACAGGTTTACAGCCGACGTCTTGGTTGCTTGAAACATGTGTTGGTAATGAAAAAAATATTAGATTCACAAAAACTGATAAGCCGCTCTCCAGCCTCGTTTCAATCACCTAATCCTTAAAGACCCACAACATTTCCCTCTTTGCCTTTTCCAACTTTAGCATTCCAATCGCCAATCAGAAGTAACATATCTTGTCTGAAGGTCTTATCCATAGGTGCTTGAACCTAAGCATAGAATACATCAACATCACCATCATCAGCATCAGTTGTTGAGGCATATACCAGTATTATGGTCATATTAAAAGGTTGCCCTTTTAACCTTATGGACATCACTCGCTCACTAATGACGTCGTAGCCCAAAACAGTTCTAGCAGTTCTCTGGTTTATTACAAAAGCCGCACCTTGCTCTCTCCTTTCTCCATGTCCTGAGTAATATATTACGTGTTCTCCTGTTTTGAATTCGCCAAAACCACTCCATCGTAGTTCGGTAATTCCTAAGATATCATTATTCAAGTGGGACATCTCATTTTTTTTACAATTTCTAATTTACCTTGATACATACTCCGCACATTCCATATGCCCAGCAATAATCTGTCCTTGCAGCTGTTGATTCTCATTTCTTGAGTGGAAGTATCAGCAGCATTTGCCGCATCATTAGCATCACCAGTATTCAGAAAGATCCGAAGTTCTTCCCCAGTAGCATATTGAATGTCTTCCAAGCTGAGGGTCTCATCTTCCAGCACTATACCATCATAATTTCTTTCAGTCATATTCCAAGCAGTTTTCTTGGTAAAATTGTGCTTTACGAAAGTGGTTTACCATTACCTTCTCTCGCACGCAGTGGAGTGCCATTGTCATAAGAAGATCATCTGCCGCAGACTGCTGCTGCCCACTATAGGAGGCTCAGCCGCCCCTAACCTGTGGTACAGACGCTGCTTTATGGATTATGGGGGCATTTCCTCCACCCATGGGACCATCACCCCACCTAAATGGACTCATCCACCCGAAGCTGTTGGTCCTCTTAGGGAGCTGAGTTATGCCACTCAGCATTAAATGAGGTTTTTGCCTGTGTTAACATGTGAGTCCAGACATTAAATGGTTCTGTTGTTTTGAAACTCCCCCTCCCTCAAGTCCTTTTATATATAACCTTTTAATTTGAGCTTACATTTCCTACACTAAGTTAATTAAACTTCAACAAACAGAGACATTTAACTTTCTTTTCATCTTTCTAAGTTTTTTGTCATCCTGCTAGATACATGCCACTACTTCTACCCTGTACACTCTGTTGAAGGATTTTCACTCAAATATATACTATTTTTAAACACAGGTGGCAGTGGGAAAGGGAAATTATTCCATTCTCCTTGTAGATGGATAGTTCTTAAGTAAACGTGCTGATGCAGGAAATTAGACCTGTTCAGAACCTACATATTATTTTGCATAATTGTTATTAAGAGGGTAGGATATTGGAGTAGTTCATTTTAAAATCTTAGAAGTTAATTTTTGAAATAGAAAATGACATCATTCTATTGCCCATTAGATGACAGTGTTGGACTTCCTTGTTTTTTATGTGACACATCTTATTATTGAGTGAACAAGAATTTTGCTTTTGAACACTTATTCACTGCAAATAGCAACAAGTAGTTCCGTGAAGAAATATACAGCCTATTTTCATATATTCCACTCATGTTAATTACCACTATCAACATACAAAATTTCAGTTTGATTGCTGTAATAGATTCGTAGATATTGAGAACCGACTAAATATTTCGGACGGTCGCCATGTTGGATTTTATGTATGTAGGTCCTAGAGTAATGTACTGTTACATTAAGATTATTGTGTACGTGTAGCATTCAAACTTCAATCGCATGATTAGAACACGAGAAGTAACAAGGAGATTTTAAAATTTCGCACAACTGCCATCTTGTGGTTATGGAAAAAAATTAAATGCCAGGGGATTAACATTCGTATAAGGATTTACTGTACCAAGTTTCACTGCACTCGGTAGGTTAAATTGCGAGGAACGTCCGTATGAATATTTATACTTCGCGTCGCCGCCATGTTGGATTTGTGATCACCAGGTTATTTCAAGTCCTATAGGTGAACTTAAGTTCATAGCCCTATAAACGTTAAAAAATACAGTTTGATTGCTATAATAGATTCGTAGATCTTCAGAGCCATCTAAATATTTCGGATGGTCGCCATGTTGGATTGCTAAATGTATAGGCCATAGAGTCATGTACCATTAAAGGAAAATTATTGCGTAGGTTCATTATTCAAACTTTCACTTTGATCGCATGATTACGACACAAGAAATAAAAACTTAATTTAAAAATTCGCTCAGCCGCCATCTTGAGATTATGCAAACAATTGAACTATATTAGATACCAGTGCATTACAATGTGTATAAACATTTCCTGTACCAGATTTCATTGCGTTTGGAACATTAAATCGCGAGAAAGGCCTATTTATAATGATCAAATTCGCTTAAACGCCATGTTCGTTTTGTAGTTAACCGGTTTTTGAAAGTCTTAGAGATAAACTTCCAGTAGTGCCCTGTATCTCCGTACAAAATTTCAGGATGATACCTTTAATAGTTTCAGAGATATAGAATGCCGGTGAAATATTTCGCACATCCGCCATCTTGTGGTTATGTAAACAATTGATCGAAGTTAGATGTCGATGTATTACAATGCGTATAAACATATACTGTACCAAGTTATATTGCGTTTGGTTGGTTAAATCGCGAGAAACGTCTATTTAAAAGTCGCAAATCCGCGTGGCCGCCATGTTGGTTTTGTAGTTACCAGTTTTTCAAAAGTCACATAGGGGAATTTCTAGTAGTTCCCTTTATCACAGTAATAAATTCCAAGGTGATATCGGGAATAGTTTCGGAGATATTCTAAGTACTGGTTTTTGAAGGGTTCTACAGCCACCTACGGCTTTCCACCTACAAGATGGCGGCGGCGCGCTATCTCTTGGACTTATGGTCGGATATTGACGAGGTGTCATTGAACTCGGGCTGACACCCCCTTTCCAATGGACAACTTATTTCCACCCCAAAAATAAAACCTACCCCTACTAGGGGGTGAAATTGTAAATTTTTTAAGAAATTCTCGTTTTTAAAGTGCAAAATGTTAGAGTTTGAATGCCAATATGGAATTAAACGTTGTTCTACACAAGCGACATGTGTACGGTGGAAAGCCAATATGAATTAACATGCTTTTTTTGTTTTTACGCATGCCCATTCATAGCTTTTGTAAGAGGACGGGCTTTTTAAAGATGGTGGCTGTAGTGTAGCCTAACCTAACCCATTCCACGAGGGGTGATCATAAAGTATTTCAAGCGGTGCTTGTCGATTGGCAAACCAATAATCAAAGAGAGGTATGTCAGACCATGAGGCGATAACCCCTTTTGATTGATCCCAGTTGACTGGTCCCTGTTGACTAGCCCCTTTGGACGGGTCCTTTTAAAGGGGGTCCTTTATGACGAGTCCCTGTGGACGGGTCATTATTGACGGGTCATTGTTGATGAGTCATTGTTGACGGGTCCTTGTTGACGGGTCATTGTTGATGAGTCATTGTTGAGGGGTCCTCGTTGTCGAGTCCCTGCGGACCGGTCATTGTTGACAGGTCATTGATGACAAGTCATTGTTGACGGGTCCTTGCTGACGAGTCCCTTGCGGACGGGTCATTGTTGACAGGTCATTGTTGACGAGTCATTGATGACGGGTCCTTGTTGATGAGTCCCTGTGGACGAGTCCTTGTTGACGGGTCCCTGTTGACGGGTCATTGTTGACGAGTCCTTTTTGGCAGGTCCTTGTGGGCGAGTCCCTTTTGACTGATCGCTTTGAACCGGTCCCTTTGGCCTGGTCCCTATGGACTGGCCCATGAATGTATCCAAATTATGTCAAAGGGCCTAACTACATTTATGTGTAAAGCAGTGTGTTGAACTGACGTTGTTCGCCAGTCCCCACTACTACAATTTGATAACGATATGAAAGGAATTGATTAACAAGACATGAGTTAACTACCAACGAAACACTTTGGCGATTCTGCTTGTTATTGACCAGTGAGTAGGGTTTTAGAAAAACGGTTTGCTATTTTGGGTTATATACAAAAAATGCTTAGACCCACTGAGCGACTATGTTTGCTAAACAAGACATTATACCAGAGACGATTAGGATTCTTATGTAGCTCAGACAAGGAAAGCATTTCTACAGAATCTGTTGATATTGAATATAGATTTAGGTATTAGGAAGTCACTTTGAAGGTCTTTGTCTGGAGCGTGGCACCCTATGAAAGTAAAACTTAGACAATTGGAGTAGCAGAAAAGTGGAGAATTGAAGTGTTTGAAATGTGGTTTTACCGGAGAATGATGAAGATTAAATGGGTAAATAAGGATACAAACAAAGAGATATTAATACGAGTGGGGGAGAAGAGATGTTTCTGGCAATTGCTAATGAAGCAAAGAGATAGGTTGGTAGGACACATACTAAGACATCCAAGAATAGCAAACTTAGGTATGGAAGAAAGATTCAAGGACAAGAACTGTAGGGGTAGACCAAGTTTAGAATATGTTAAACAGATAGCCTTGAATGTAGGGTGTGGTAGATATATAGAGATGAAACGATTAGCGGGGGACAGATAGGCGTTGAGATCTGCATCAAACCAGTCAAAAGACTAAAGACTTAAACAACAACATGTAAGTTCACCAAAATAATGTTGTGTAACGGTAAATGTTAGTCAACGAACAGTAATGCATTATTAAAACCCATGACAAGATACCTAAGAGCTTTTCTAAAATTATTTGAAAATGCCTTAACCCTATATTAAACACCCAGTTCACAAGACTCATAAGTGCAATGTTATGGTAAAACAAAAGAAAATCTATATTTCAAAACAAGCAAGTGGTTTAATCAATGTATACTGGAAAAAGTTTTGTAAACACTAAAGTCCACAAGACTAATTAAATTTGTAACTGTCAGGTTGGCCGAGTGGTTAAGGTGTTTGACTTAAGATCAAATTTCTTGTACAAGGAAGCAAGAGTTTGAATCCCTTACCTGACAATAACTATTGCCTTAACATGGCTTGGCCACACTGTATTATTATGATAGTCGGTACACAAACCATAGATATAGTGTATTGTTTAAGGCCACTCTCTTTCTGAACATCGTCAGAGACTGTTAATGGTTAACAATTGCATTAATAGTGGGACATGGGGATAGCAATTAAGAAAAACAGACAATACCCATACAATAATTTTATTAATTTCATTTTATAATAGTTACACACTGAATTCAACTCTCTATCCCTTTACCATTGTTCGATATAGATTTTTAAACACAACGCTTGTTGTAGATCCTTTTATAACTTTCTCCATGTACTCTTGTTCTTAAAAATTGGGGAAGCCGCAATGGTTTTATAGACATAAAAACCTCATCCTCATCTTTTTCATAATTATCATCATCATCATCATTATGAATATTATCATCAACATTATTATAGTCATTGTCACCATCATTATTATCATCATCATCATCATTCTCAACATCACTAGAACTACCCAATTCCTCTTGTTTGTTTTCCACAGGGACCTCTTGTAGAGTCTGCGTTGCTTTTGATAGTGTTAAGGTTTTTTTGAACGTTGACATCAGTCCTAACATGACTTTTTGAGGTGATGATAAATGCTTTTTAACAAACAATGCACTATCTTGAGCAGCAATATATTTTTCTTGGACATGCTTTTTTACCTTGGTTAGAGTATTTTGTGTATTTAAATGTGTATTAATTTGAGATTCACAATGATGTTCGTTTGAAGTAAGTACGTTGGAGTCTTTTGTTTTAATCATACCTCGACACTTTTTGGATCGTTGTTTTGAACATCACCAAATAACAGTTCCATCTTTATTGGTTGTTTTTACAATATATGTATATCCTTTATAGTAGACACATGGTTTGCCATGACTGGTTGTTGAGACTTCCATATCAACTAATACATATGAATTAAATTTTAGTAAAGTCACATGAACAATCTTTAGATTACAAGCGATTTACACACACACACACACACACACATACACACTTTCCGAAATGTCAGGATTTATGGATGTTGTTTTCCGCCAACAGCTGCTTACTGCGTATGACAAGGCTGGAGACTGGTAGGTGAGACGGTCTTTCACGAATGTGAACACTGTAACAGGCAGTAGTCAACTGACAATATTCTTATACCCTAGTCAAGGTTAACAGGTACTTACTGCGTATGACAAGGCCGTACACTCGTAGGTTAGACAGTTTGTTTTTTTGTTTGTTGCTAAGGATCTCATATATACCCTAGACATGTTAGTTCTGAACACTTAGTGGTTAATTGTATATATTGAATTTAAATACACAGCTTATACAATCACGCCTACTATCAATTGCACCTACTATCAATTGCGCCTACTACCGATTGCATCTACTATAAATTGCGCCTACTATGAATCCCGTTTACTATCAAATGCGCCTACTATCAAATGCGCCTACTATAAGTCACGCTACTATCAATCACGTCTACTATCAATTTTGCGCCTAATATCAATTACGCCTACTATCAATCACGCCTACTATCAATTGCGCCTACCATAAATCGCGCCCATGTCTAATTACGCCTACTATCAATCGCGCCTACTATCATTTGCGTCTATTATAATTCGCGCCCATGTCAAATTGCGCCTACTATCAATCACGCCTACTATCAATTGCGTCTACTATGAATTGCGTCTACTACCAATCGCGCCTACTAGGACATGACTTTTCATTAAACCAAAACATTTCCTTTTTTGTCAGCCTCCCACCTCTCCCATTTATCTCTGACGTCATAATCAGTCATAAAGCAAGTCTAAGCTTGTAGAACATGTCACGTGACAAAGTTAGGTTAGGTTAAGTTATGTTAGGTGATCTGAGGTTAAGTCTTAAAATATCCCCTCTCTGCCTTGTGCTTGGTGTAAACATTGACACTCTAACTTTGTGAAATCAAAGATGATCTGAGTCGCGCCCATGTAAAATTGCACCTACTATCAATCACGCCTACTATCAATTGCGCCTAATCTGAATTGCGCTTACTATAAATCACGCCTACTATCAATTGCGCCTACTATCAATCACGCCTAGTATAAATTGCGTCTACTTTTAATCACGTCTACTATCAATTACGCCTAATATCAATTACGCATACTATCAATTGCGCCTACTATAAATCACGTCTACTAGGACATGACGTTTCATTAAACTAAAACATTTCCTTTTTTGCCAGCCTCTCACCCCTCCCATCTGCAAAACGTGCTTGTATGAGCTGTGTATTTAAATTCAATATATACAATTAACCTCTAAGCGTTCAGAACATGTCTAGGGTATGTATGAGATCCTTAGCAACAAACAAAAAACAAACTGTCTAACCTACGAGTGTACGGCCTTGTCATACGCAGTAAGTACCTGTTAACCTTGACTAGGGTATAAGAATATTGTCAGTTGACTACTGCCTGTTACAGTGTTCACATCGTGAAAGACCGTCTCACCTACCAGTCTCCAGCCTTGTCACACGCAGTAAGCAGCTGTTGACGGAAAACAACATCCATAAATCTTGACATTTCGGAAAGTGTGTATGTGTGTGTGTGTGTGTAAATCGCTTGTAATCTAAAGATTGTTCATGTGACTTCACTAAAATTTAATTCATATGTATTAGTTGATATGGAAGTCTCAACAACCAGTCATGGCAAGCCATGTGTCTACTATAAAGGATATGCATATATTGTAAAAACAACCAATAAAGATGGAACTGTTATTTGGCGATGTTCAAAACAACGATCCAAAAAGTGTCGAGGAATGATTAAAACAAAAGACTCCAACGTACTTACTTCAAACGAACATCATTGTGAATCTCAAATTAATACACATTTAAATACACAAAATACTCTAACCAAGGTAAAAAAGCAAGTCCAAGAAAAATATATTGCTGCTCAAGATAGTGCATTGTTTGTTAAAAAGCATTTATCATCACCTCAAAAAGTCATGTTAGGACAGATGTCAACGTTCAAAAAACCCTTAACACTATCAAAAGCAACGCAGACTCTACAAGAGTTCCCTGTGGAAAACAAACAAGAGGAATTGGATAGTTCTAGTGATGTTGAGAATGATGTTGATGATGATAATGATGGTGACAATGATTATAATAATTTTGATGATAATATTCATAATGATGATGATGATAATTATGAAAAAGATGAGGATGAGGGTTTTATGTCTATAAAACCATTGCGGCTTCTCCAGTTCTTAAGAACAAGAGTACATGGAGAAAGTTATAAAAGGATCTACAACAAGCGTTGTGTTTAAAAATCTATATCGAACAATGGTAAAGAAATAGAGAGTTGAATTCAGTGTGTAACTATTATAAAATGAAATTAATAAAAATATTGTATGGGTATTGTCTGTTTTTCTTAATTACTATACCCATGTCCCACTATTAATGCAATTGTTAACCATCAACAGTCTCTGACTATGTTCAGAAAGAGAGTGGCCTTAAACAATACACTATATCTATGGTTTGTGTACCGACTATCATAATAATACAGTGTGGCCAAGCCATGTTAAGGCAATAGTTATGTCAGGTAAGGGATTCAAACCCTTGCTTCCTTGTACAAGAAATTTGATCTTAAGTCAAACACCTTAACCACTCGGTCAACCTGACAGTTACAAATTTAATTAGTCTTGTGGACTTGTGTGTTTACAAAACTATTTCCAGTATACATTGATTAAACCACTTGCTTGTTTTGAAATATACTAGATTTTGTTTTGTTTTACCATAACATTGCAGTTATGAGTCTTGTGAACTGGGTGTTTAATATAGGGTTAAAGGCGTTTTCAAATAATTTCAGAAAAGCTCTTAGGAATCATGTCATGGGTTTTAATAATGCATTGCTGTTCGTTGACTAACATTTACCGTTACACAACATTATTTTAGTGAACTTACATGTTGTTGTTTTTGACTGGTTTGATGCAGATCTCAACGCCTATCTGTCCCGAGCTAATCGGTTCATCTCTATATAGCTACCACACCCTACATTCAAGGCTATCTGTTTAACTTATTCTAAACTTGGTCTACCCCTACAATTCTTGTCCTTGAACCTTTCTTCCATAACTAAGTTTGCTATTCTTGGATGTCTTAGGAAGTATCCTACCAACCTATCTCTCTGCTTCATTAGCAGTTGCCAGAAACATCTCTTCTCCCCACTCGTCTTAATATCTCTTTGTTTGTAACCCTATTTACCCATTTAATCTTCATCATTCTCCGGTAACACCACATTTCAAACACTTAAATTCTCCACTTTTCTGCTACACCAATTGTCTAAGTTTTACTTTCATAGGGTGCCACGCTCCAGACAAAGACCTTCAAAATGACTTCCTAATACCTAAATCTATATTCAATATCAACAGATTCTGTAGAAATTCTTTCCTTGTCTGAGCTACATAAGAATCCTAATCATCTCTGGTATAATGTCTTGTTTAGCAAACATAGTCACTCAGTTGGTCTAAGCATTTTTTGTATATAACCCAAAATAGCGAACAGTTTTTCTAAAACCCTACTCACTGGTCAATAACAAGCAGAATCGCCAGTGTTTCGTTGGTAGTTAACTCATGTCTGGTTAATCAATTCCTTTCATACCGTTATCAAATTGTAGTAGTGGGGACTGGCGAACAACGTCAGTTCAACACACTGCTTTACACATAAATGTAGTTAGGCCCTTTGACATAATTTGGATAAATTCATGGGCCAGTCCATAGGGACCAGGCCAAAGGGACCGGTCCAAAGCGATTAGTCAAAAGGGACTCGTCCACAAGGACCTGCCAACAAGAACTCGTCAACAATGACTCGTCAACAATGACCTGACAACAATGACCCGTCCGCAAGGGACTCGTCAACAAGGACCCGTCAGCAATGACTTGTCAACAATGACCTGTCAACAATGACCCGTCCGCAGGGACTCGTCAACAAGGACCCGTCATCAATGACTCATCAACAAAGACCCGTCAATAATGACCCGTCCACAGGGACTCGTCATATAGGACCCCCTTCAAAAGGACCCGTCCAAAGGGGCTAGTCAACAGGGACCAGTCCAAAGAAACAAATCAACAGAGATCAATCAAAAGGGACCAGTCAACTGGGATCAATCAAAAGGGGTTATCGCCTCATGGTCTGACATACCTCTCTTTGATTATTGGTTTGCCTACCGACAAACACCGCTTGAAATACTTTATCATCACCCCTCGTGGAATGGGTTAGGTTAGGCTACACTACAACCACCATCTTTAAAAAGCCCGTCCTCTTACAAAAGCTATTAATGGGCATGCGTAAAAACAAAAAACAAGCATGTTAATTCATATTGGCTTTCCACCGTACACATGTCTCTTGTGTAGAACAACGTTTAATTCCATATTGGCATTCAAAGTCTCATATGTTGCACTTGAAAACAAGATTTTCTTAAAAAAAATCACCCCCTAGTAGGGGTAGGGTTTACTTTAGGGGTGGAAATAAGTTATCCATTAGAAAGGGGGTGTCAGCCCGAGTTCAATGACACCTCATTCTTCAAAATCCGACCATAAGTTCAAGAGATATCGCGCCGCCGCCATCTTGTAGGTGGAAAGCCGTAGGTGGCTGTAGAACCACTCAAAAACCACTACTATTGTATGCTGGTGAAATATTTCGCACAGCCGCCATGTTGGATTGGTGAGCCGTAACAAAATTTAAAGGGCACGGTCGGGGTCGCCCGGAATAGTGCTATGAAATTGCCGAGTATCATTGAAATAGCTCCAGCCTTTTAGATTTTATTAGGGGACACATACACACACACTCCTCATACACACACACACACACGCACACGCACACACGCACGCACGCACGCACGCACACACACACGGACAAAAGGTGATCTCATAAGCCTATTTTCCAAAATTGAAAATAGGCTAAAAATGCCTTTAGTATCATATGCTGTGTATATGTCAGTAGAACAGATTCTCCTAGAATGTTTATCATCTCACTGCCCAGTATATACAACGAATATGCCTCATTTCCCAGAATGCATTCTATGTTTAATGTGATGTTGCACAATTCTTGTGTCTGCCATATTTATTTTATGCAATTAGTGTTGAACACAATTATTTTCTTCTTCCCTTTGTACACGAGTGAATTAATAAATGTTCAATTGATGCAAAACCTGGTGTTTCTTTTGAAGCTAACAGTCTTTGTAGGTTGGTTGGTTCCCTAGTTTAGGGGCTGCGACAATGCGGTCATATAGCCCCGTGTACTTTGGGTTTGTATAGAATCTATCTGATAACCAGTGTTAATTGTGATAACTGTGTTAGTGTGTGTCATCAGTTTATAATTCAAGTAAGGACTGCAGACGATAATTTCAAGTAGTTCCTAATTTCGCTACCAAATGCTACCGTCCACGACACCTAGCTGCGAACGTCGCTACTACTAGATCCCAATGCAACCAACGCTCAGTTACGAACGTTGGAACTTAAGTGCATTAAATCAATCCTAACATTCAAATTTTGGCTTCACACAAGTGTCGTTAGTGGAAGGTTCTTTTCATGCCATAAATCTATGACTTAGGACCGCCGGTTTACTTCCCCTCGGGAGGAAGGCATACTGAGGGATTTTTAACGCTCTTTAAAATTCCGACGACTTCGGCCGGGTTTGAACCCGCGATCTTGGGCATAGAAGCTCAGCATGCTACCGACTACGCCACCGAAGCCACCCTAACAGTCTTTCTCAGATGATTAACATCAGATAAAAATCACTGCTGGAAGCGATTACTAATGGGGCATCCGAAGGAGCACACTGTTCATCTCTTGATCAGAAATTACATTATTAAGTTACTGTTGTTTTAAGGGGCCAAACAGCGAGGTCATCTGCCCCAGAAAAGTCATACTTGTGCTTTCCCATACCAGGTGGATGTCAGCTGAGAGGTCGAATGTGTGTAGACTGGTTATACAATTCAGGGGAATATTTTTATTTATACAGTATACTGTAAAAAATTCATAATAGTATTTTTTTCTCTCACTGCTAATTTTATGCAGACTCTTGCATTCTGGGGTTTCCAAATAACCCTGATTTTTTTGTAGCTGTTGCTTGTTCATTTTAAGTATGGCAATCACAAGCTTCTTGCTATGGGTTTGAGAACATATCTGAATATGGAATAAAGTTTAAAATCATGGTAGATAACCTCACTGTTCTTCCCCTTAAAACAATCATCGTCATCAAAGAATAAAATATAAGTGGCTCAGTTGCTCGCAAATTTCTGGTTTACCTTTGACTGTGCTGCATTTGGTGAGAGGAAGATGTCACTAATTGGGGGAATGAACAGTTGGTCTGGTCCAGATGACATTGGAGTAGTTGCAATGATATTCTTCAACTATAATTCTACAGGTTTAACAGTTCTTCTAGACAAATGAAAATAAAAACCGCTGTTTGGTGTAGGGAATCTTCATTAACACATTCCTCATAAATAACTTTTGTATGCTTTTTAGGCAGTAATTTTTAAGTCCCGATTCCCATCGTGTTAAATTTATATTTAGAAAAACCTCATTCGTCAGAATTTTACTATTTCTGAATAGTAGTGTACCCGTTTAAACCAATAAAGCTGCTTGTCGTATACGAAGATCAGCTGGATTGCAGAATCTTGAGGATCCCGGCTAAATAAACCTGAAAATCCTACCAACAAGAGCTAAATGGGGGATGCACAAGTCCTACGTTTATGTTTTGATAAAATTAAAAGTGGGTGGATATACTAAATCAAAGGAGAGTACGAGAAACTTACGATTCTCGGCCAAATGGGCGTAACTAGTGGTTCAACTAACCTTAAATGCACCAAAACATAACCTCTTTTCATAACTTAAATAAATGATTCAAGACATGCTTATAAAACAAACAATTTAAATTTATAAAAGAAAACTTTAAAAGGAAAACAAAAATCAATCAACAAATAATTATAAAAATTACATATATGACCCGTAAAACGATTGTTAAAATAATAATAGAAGACAAAAAAAATAATTAACGTCCATCCGACGTTAGAAATACACAACTTCTCAAGTATGAACACACATCAGCTGTGTCTACAATCACACTTAAATCACTGTTAATTTGAAATTTTAAATTCTGAACAGACACTACTGTCAACTCAATAAATGCCTTCCTTAAACATTCCGTCTTTCAATTAACATGTGTTTCCAACAATACTGCAAATAATTAAACGTTGATCTATCACAAGATCACTTCTCAATATCGTTTAACATCCTCGATGTTAACAAAGAACAACGTCATGTGCCTTGAACATCTCTCTCTCTCTCTCTTTAAGTTGCTCAAATATTTCAAAAAATTTTAATAAAATGTTTAAATGTTAAATAAAAAATAATCCCTATAATAATATTAAATAATAATGGAAATTATTATTAAAATTAAATAATAATGAGTATTAATATCGTTCATACATTAATTAAATTCACGAATTATTTATTATCTAAATAATTATTAATTATTAAAATTGTTAAATGCACATATTATTTCGAAAAATAAATAATATTATTATTATTCATTATAATCAGCTGTTTATTTGGTTAACTCCGTTAAGTTATTGAGTTATGTTAAGTTTCATATTTAAATATTATTTACATATTATTTAAAACGTTTAGAGCAATTATCAGACATATTTCTTCCTTAATTTCACGTCTTTACAATTCTTATTCTCATTACATAGTGTCAACTTATATCTTGTTATCACATAACTCTTACTATAATATAATTATAATTTTTCATGTCAAAATATGGCTAATATGCCCGAACGAAAAAGTTGAGCTCATAAGCTTGTGTCATAATCTTATATAATAATATAATAATCATTAACAATCTTACTATTTTCAATCTTTTCCCAATTATTTTCCGCCAAGTAACTTTCAATTCAACTGTAAGTTGATTTACATTAAATGTACACCAATGATCTCTCATAGACCATACTGTAATATTGATACATTTCTGTTGTGCGTTCACAATGCATATAATAGCTTTCTGTTAACATTAATGCCTTAAAAACATCCACTTCGTTATCTTCAAACTAATATTCCTTCAATAATACGTGTAAATAGCGTATTATGACTTCATAAACTTGCTATTAAATAATTATAGCTTCAATACTCCTTTCCTTCATAAAAGTGAACAACATTCTTCGTTACCATATAATTGAAATCCGTTACATAACTTGCCTTATTTAAATTAAAACTTGTTCGATGTCTACAGTGTATTTACTTCATTTGTTGTTAAGTAATTCGTAACAAACGACTTCCTTAAACAGTGATGATGTCTTGGTTTCCTATGTCTCGTTACTTTAATTTACAATAATAGTTCTTAATATTTAATAATAATACAGATTTATCACTTCACTCTGGTCGTTATTCAATTATTGCTAATGTTGCAATCTTAAGTCAACAACAATATTATGAAATTATAACAAGTTGCAAAGGGTTTTATAGAATTCTCAATAATTCTGATAGGTCGTAATAATGGATAAAATCCTTCTAAATTCAATAATTTATCCATCCATAAAATATTTAAATAAATTTAGTCAATGATTGAATGTCTCAAGTCATTTATCATTCATGAAAAAAGCTAAAAATTTCAATAGGATAATGTTTTTAGTTGCCACAAGCTTAACTTGAGTTATTGTAAATATAACTGTACTCTATTATAATCGTGGTTGTTCTTGTAAGATCAATGAAACGTCAAGTAAATGTTCATTCACTATGAAAATATCTTCCCCTGATCTAAATTCTTCTTACGATAAAATTCCCAAAATAATTAACAATCGAAATAATTCTAAAAATATTTCATTAATGATGATGATGATAATTGTTGTTTTAAGGGGCCTAACATCGAGGTTATCGGCCCCTAAATATTTAATTAAAAATCTTACATTCCAGAATACTGAAAATCGTCGTTCTAGATGGAAAATATCTAACTCTAGGATTTGAAATCCTCAAAACAAATTTTAAATGAATAAATTAATCCATAATGGAAAATATTCTAAAGTTTCAACAAAATTAATCCACTGAAATATCAATTACTGTAAAATGTTGAAATGGTGCCATTGCTCTACGATAATCTAACTACAGCTAACTACAAAACCAACATTACGAACGAAGATCACTCTCTACCTGTTGTTGAAATCTTGTAGAATAAGTGTGGTGGTACTGTCGACACCAGTAATTCCGCTTCCAGAGTACCTCTTCTTCTTTCTCCGGAAAACTGCATCGCTGTGATTCGAACCTGGTCCTCAAAATATCCAAAATAACATTCTCACCATCCTGAGCACCTTAAAATTCGAGTTCAGTACGATCACATTTTTCTCAGCCCTGAAAACCTTTGTGCATCCTTTGTGAGACAAGAGCCGTCTTGTTCTCAACCAAGAGGCAGGTGGAAATTTCAAGGTAACCGGTAGTACGACCTTGAATATTAAACTTCACCAGGTCATCTGCACTCTCGTAACGAGTGCTGTGATCTTCATTACGGTTCAGTTTTGCCTCTTGTCAAGCTTGTGATTGACCAATTGTGCTTAATTTTGGGTTTCTGTATTCAGCATTCTGATAAATAAATGTATTGTATACTCCTGGGAGGCCTGGTGCAGATCTTTCTAGTTAATGACAGTGGGCAATCTGCATGTTGTGACAATGAAATGATAGCGGTAATGAAGATGTCACAAACTCCCAGTCCCCGAGTACGGGGAATTAAGCCCAGAAGATAGAAATCCCCTTGGCCTGTCTGGGAATCTTCGGGCCAAAGCCTAGCGTGCAAACCACTTAGCCAAGGGTTTGGACGACATTCTGGTAAGAGGTTGAGATGTTGACTGTAGTGATAATCGTGTGAGAGCATATATACACATCACAGGAGAATCTGTTAGGAATTTGTAGTGGCATCTCTACTAATAAAGTAGCTTGCCACGGTGGTAGAGTGGTTAACGTGTCGGACTACTAACCCCAAGCATGTATGTTCGCTCCTGGCCGTAAAAAGTGATTTTTGAAAGGCGACAAAAATCACGGCATGCATGTCATACGTTGTTGGCATCTTAAAGAAAAAAAATGAATTCAGAAGACCATGTTCATAGTGGCAAAATTAATCTTGGGATTTTCCGGAAACACAAAGTTCCTCCATTCTCCACTTGGTAGGTTAAGCCTGAGCTCAGACACTACCTGCGGGAAGATGATTTGAAAAGAAAAGGAAAATGGTTTAGGAGTGGAAACGATCTAAGGCAGAAAGGAACAGAATCCAAGACAACATATTTAATTAGATAGTGAGAAAATAAAGTAATTTTGCTTAAAGCTTGTCGATGAAAGGTGAACAAGCGGGTGCCTAAGTGAGAATAACGGAGAGTGCAGCGTGAGGTGAGGTTACCGGCAGGCTGTCGCTAAGTGGTTTTTCCCTCCCGAGAACTAATTTGGGTACTATGTAGGAACGTAGTACACTGGCGAACAAAGGTATGCCAGATAAAAATGACTTATGTACTTTTCCTTCAAAAGGGTGAGATTTTAGAAAGCATTCTGAAATGCTAGTAAGATTTAAATTAGCCTGGATATTTTTATTACCCGCCACTGTCGGATCCCCAACAGAAAGACCAAATGCCCCCAGAGTGGGCAAAGATAAAGCGCCTTTAGGGCTTTTTTTATTATTATTTTATTATTTTATTTTATTATTATTAGCAGAAATTATTAGAGAAAAAACATATGTTGCGTTAAAATATGGCTAAACGCCTACCCAGCAGGGTGCCGAGTAAAAGTTTAGAAAGGGTAATAAAAACAAAACTAACTTGAACGAAACCAAAATTCTAAACAGTAAATCACAGGACTAAGCGAAATAATCGCTTCAAGTAGGAAGCTGGCAGAGCGAGCTATACTTGCCTTTGATGATTCTCTAGAAATATCTAAAGTTAGTCTTTTTAAAGATGTTAGCAGAAGTTTTGCTCTAAACGCAACAAATGATTGAGTTTGTAGCCATCTTAGCATTCTGTGATTTTGTTTATTTCTTTGAATATGAAGTAATTCGAAAGAAAAGGTAGAAAAGGAAAGGTCGTACCTAACAGCTCTTCGAGCAAGATAATATAACTCAGAAAACTTGTGGCAATTTTAATTGCTTCAGCAATAATAGATTTTGTGATAGTTTTAACAATTTAGAAGTAATTTTGAACAAATTTGGAGATCTCAGACCTATGACAAACAAAATGAAACTTTATAGGGGTTTTCGAACTATGTATACAATTAAAAGGTCTAGGACCTATAATAACAATACTAAATGACTTATAATTTGGTTTAATATTTCTCTAGATTGGTTAAGTAGAATACCAATGCTTTAAGAATACCATTGCAGTGCGAAAATAGCCTATACATAATCAATCTCAAATTCCTGGACACAGGAGAAGGCAAAGTGGATTATGAAGTGGATTTATAACCACTAGTATATTTATACAGAAATTGAAAGATGCTAAATACATATGGGGCAGGTCGCATTAACGATGCCTGGATTAAACAAAATTAGATATAAACGTTTAATAATTGAGAAATTATAACTTCCTGGACGCAGCAGGAAAAAATGCGTATTAATATGTGGGTTTATAACCACATAGATGCTTATACAGGAATTACGAGATTAGATATCACAAAAGATGGGAGAAAGTCTAATTTTAGACAAAGCCACGTTGAATTACAAAAAACTAGTTTAAATATACCCTAAATTGTTAGTAAAGAAAATTGGGAGTATAGGAAATGGCGAATCAGAGTCCTGGCTGATTTTTTAAGTTGGAAAAACTCGCGACGCGGAAGGTAGCCACACATTCACTTTGAAGCAATGAAAGTTTGTAGAACATGAGAAAATGTTACTATTGCGGTTTATGAAGATGCACTGAGCTGAATTTTAATTGGTTTCTGACGATATAGAGTTTTAAATTGTAGTTAATAGTTCAATTTAACTTAAAGTTGGCAGTAATTTTGACGTTGTTGAGGATAGATCTTCACATTTTAGAGTCTATTGCAAATGGAAAATTCCAGAACTGTAGTTACAGTTTAAAGGAGTAAGCAGCGATCCCTCGTAGGCAGCAAAGTTTAGTTTCAGGCAGCTATGAGTTTGGCATAAATCCCTCGTTACAGGGAAGGTATCCCTTTATTTAGCACAGGAAATACTAGTTTTCATGACTTTAGTAGCAAGCTCAGTTAGCTTGAACATGACAGAAAATCTCACGAGGATCAGTTATAGAAAGATTGCACAATATTGCTAAATTCAAATAATGCCTATAAAATTCATTAAAGCTTTCTTGATTAGATTAAAACCCTTTAAAACATGGTTAAAATCACTCGAAGGTAGTTACTTAGCTTTTCATTGTAGATATGATGGTTCCTGCAGCCGTTAGACACAACTTTAAAACATGGCGTCGATTTGAAATCACCTCATGGAAAAAGGAGATGTGCCTCCTTCAGAGGACTGAACTTTTCACTTAAGCGTCCAGACGAGTAGTGAGCGAGGGTTACAAGGACTCCGATAGCCAGCATGAGGGGGATAAGGGAGGGGTAAACAAAGAAGCTATGCATTGTAGAGAACATAGAAAACCAAAAAATTCGACACAGTACAAATTCTATACATAGGATAAGTCTTCATGGAGATTGCAGATAACGACAAGGATGACATCTGATTGCGTGGGTTGAAACGATTCTTGAAGTTTTTGAATTCTCAAGCTTCGACAGGTTACCGATTCGAGCACCGATCATAATTTGCAGGGAATACACAACAGAAACAGACTTAAATACAAAATCAACACATATGCAAACGAACGGGAATACAGAGAGGTCGCTGTTGGTGTCCGCGGAAAGTGAAATAAAAGAACTAATGAAAAAGAGAAAATGCAAAGAGCCGGCGACTGCTAACTCTAACTAAACGTGTATTCCATGGAATACACCACTACTAGATTGCGCTATTGTGTCAAGGAGCTTAGATATCTAATCTCCTTGACTTTCATAGCGTACCAAGGAACGACGAAATTGGACATGCAAGCTGCCCTCTGGATGTCAAATAGCAAAGCTTGCACCACAGATTACCTACTACTACAGATAGCCGACAGCCATGCTAATACTTGGCACCTAAGACTTCAGCGCTGTCTGGTGTTTGACCGCGGTACTAGTTGACGTGTAGCACGGCCGTGCGGGTAGCCTACCCCACCCCTTCCCCTCGTTTCGCTAAATATTCTCGTCCTAAATGCTCTGCCCACTTCAATGTTCCGAAAATCACAATCTTCCCAATACTTATAGCACGTTTTTAAGTGTGGAGATAAACATATGATCAACAAGAAATAAATCACAATCAAAATACCAATAACATTCTTTTTAAATAATACCTAAGTGGGAAATTGTGAATTCCTGAGCTCTGAAATGAACAATCACAGCATTTAGGACATGTTAGTTAGTTATTGTTGTTTTAAGGGGCGGAACTACGTCGTCATCTGCCCCTATTTTAGGACATGACCTCATCAATAATTTACATGTTTACATTTCTTTCAGTTGCAATTGGAGCATATTGCATTGGTGACAAAAATTAGGCTACTAAAAGGTCTGCAGCATATTACTACTCACCTTAAAAATATGGTCCCGTCCAATTAACCACATTAGGCCTAATTAGGCCTATAACCAATCAGTTATTAGAATAAACTGCAAAGGAAAAGTACTGGGAAGGGAGAATATTCATATCTTAAAATGCTTGATGCTGTTAACAATAACAGTAAAATGTTAAGAGAGAATGCTAAGTAAACAGGTGGTGTAACCAGATCACACTAAAATTGTTAGTGTACTTAGTGCCAAATTCATTGGGAGACTGAAATTTCAGAATAATAATTGGATATTACAAAATGTCTATACAGTAGTTCATTTCATATTCCCTTTTAAAATATATCCAGTTCACCAATTTTTACAGGGTGAAATACAGTAAGTACATCAAAAGAATCATCGCACACTAATACAGTAAATTCTATTGCATCCTGTGAAGGGGAAAGGAGAAATAGGACTTTCAACGAAAAACAAGAAAAACACTCAATACTGCTAGAAATCATCATGTTTTATTTAAAAAGTTGTCAACGAAGAAAAATAACAGCGAGAGCCAAGATCACACTTAGCAAAAATACATAAATCAAATCTGGTCCTCCTAAAAGTACGTGTTGAGGCATGTTCCTTTCTTCTTTCTTGCCAAGGCATAACAGTAGGCTATAGCACAGGATAATGAACCTCGTCCCTCCTTTATGGCATGGCTAACACTGATGAACAGCAAATTCCTACAACACATGCAAGTTTGTATGTTAAAGCAGTAAACTTAATAAAATATGTAATGCTTCAAATGGAGAACTTGAATTTGCTGATATGTGTATGGTTGCACCTACTATAACTACATTTTAAAAGAATCTATTATTGTAGAATCATTGTGTTGTTGATATTAATTCATTTAGCCCCATGTATTTGGAAGTATGTAGGATTTGTATGATAATCTGTGTTATTGTAGTATCTGTAGTAGTGTGTACTGCTCGGGTCTAAGCTGCGTGAACCTGAGAGAAATGTGCATCACAGAAGTGTTGACGAGTGATGAGGTTCCTTGGTCCGTGCATAGTACAGGACCAAATACATTGGTCGGTGACTCACTCACTCATTCGTAACACCACAGTGGTTTGAGCAACAGCTCTAAGTTAGCATTATTGGAATAGAAAGGAATACCAGATATCACGGCGGGCAGTTGACAGGCCCTTCTCTTCTCGCCAGACCCTCCCCTGCTCTTTCTCCTCACCCCGCAAGTTCACAGAAGATGGAAAATGGACCCTAGCAGTATAGCCTACTTTTTGTAATTCAGGTGACGAGTGGAAAGGAGGCAGCCATTGCCTTAAGTTAGGATCAATCCCAGCGTTAGCCTGGAGTGGAAGTGGGGAAACCACGGAAAACCACTTCTTGGATGGCCGAGGTGAGAATCGAACCTACCTCTTCTCAGTTCTGGCTCACGAAGCTGATTGTGAGTCGTTCCAACCCTCAGACCAGAATTAAATTACTTGGAAACTAGCCCAAGACCTTAGGAGTGGCACCTACCACACCACAATGTGGTATTATGGTAGCACTGAATGAAAGTAGAACGAGTGATAACATTCTCCATAATGGGCAGATGGCCACGTAGTTCCGCCCCTTGAAAGAACAATAACTCACTACCTATAGGTATATTTTCCAGAGTTGGAATCTGACAATTCAGCACCACTGGGCAAAAACAGCTGACGACTAGATCGCTCGCATGGCTTGTTGCCATGGAAACTAAACAGCGCTGCCAATTTGAATGTTGCTATTTCACCACGTGCTTGTCGCCGATCAGTCACTTGTTTGGTTGCCTCCAGTGCACACTCACCTTGCTGCGTTTCATAATCTGTTGTTTTAATGAGTTATAATTGTTTGATTTAATTCGTTAATTACTTATTCATGTAGGATTTATACTTATTTATACTTTATACTTATATTTATACTTATAATTCATTAGACACCGTTATTTATGTATGCAGCAGTGTTAGTGTCAGTTCTGAGCATCAGGCGAAACATTAATTCCATTCAGTCGCGCGCAGGAGCGTAGGCTACCGCCTCTGCTCTTGTAATTAGTAAGACTACTGTGATTAGCTTCTGTCTTCTAAAGGGTGACTTAATAGTCTACACAATGAGCCTATATTTTGTAATACAATTGTGTGTTACTTGTGACTTGAAACTTATTCTACAGGAAATATGAATAACTAAAAATCATGGAAACAATCACGTGTTGTCGTTTCGCTTTGATCATTTTTGCATTATGATAGTATTTGTAATATTGTTATTGCTATTCATTACAATAATTTAGGCCTCTCCTCAATTTGACGGGCTAATATTTTGTTTTACAGTTTGCACCGAACAGATTTAAGCATTGGTTTGTTTAAGATTTATGAAAACCATCTGAATAAAAATGTAATAAATGTAATAACGGTGCTAATGATATTATGAGCATGAGGAAAAGAGCGGGAGGATGGAAGTATGCGCGTGGTGGCCAGCAGCATTCGTGGCATCGCTGCCTTTAGTTCAACAGTTCTCTGCCGTACTGTCAGATCCCTACTCTGGATAATACACCTATAACATTCTCTATAGTACATAAATTAGCCAAAATGCCTTATGAAACGACGAGAAATAAATCAGGGAATGAAGTTTAAATAGATGCTTCCTCCTCCGCTCTCTGTGACCCACCCAGCCATCCCAAAAAGAATCACGACTTATATAGGCAAAATTACAACTGTGGCTGCCATTGTTCACATCAACTATCATCAAAACAGTACTACCAACCTCGCCAACACCTGACCATTCTAACCTTCGTTTCGTCCATTCCAATGGTTTTTGACAATGGTTACAGCCTAACGCGTCCAGATCAATGATTATTTTATCAACAGTGATTTTGTATCCCACATGTTGGCAACAATTTGTGCGCCTCAGTGTGTGCCGCTAGAGTGGACCTTGTTGACAGTTGAATGAGATGCAAGCGCTGACGGAACATGGCAGCCGTTTTTAAAAGAGCAAAATATAGAAACACATATTTACATACTGGGTGCCAGGGTATGATGTCCGCAGTGCCTACAAGCTGCTGCGAGAGATTAATTCACCAGTTACGTTGGCAGCACGGCTGTCGCTTGTATCATAACAAACAGTAAACTTTATACTCACCCAGCCATTCATAACATACTGTTGCACTCTTCCAATAATCTAACTATACGCACTGACGATTTCGATAGCTCACAGCCCACACATGTGGCCTTCGCCCTATCAGGGACACCGTGCTGCGAACTAAACTGATGACGCAACCTCTCGCATCTGCAGAGAACATTTCCTGGCACCCTGCACTTTAGCACATATATATGATTTGCAGTAGTGACCAGGGTTCCTAATTTCAATAGGCCTACGTAATATCGCCCAGAAGATGAAACAAGGAGACAAGGTATGTAAAAGTCACATTCATGTCTGATGCAAGTGTATAAGCTGCATTCTACTTTCATTCAGAATTAATACCTAGGTAAAGTAACATGTGGGAATAAATATACTAGCTAGCCTATATCAACCATTACTTTGGCATACAATAAACCAATTATATTTGTCTTGTATCCATCTCGCTGTTACAGAAAAACATTGACACTAATTACCAAGAATATAATCGGCCCCTTATAGAGAATGTTATCGCTCGTTATACTTTCATTCAGTGCTACCTTAATTTTGAATGTAAGTGGAACGCGGATTATACACTTGAAGCAGACATGAATGTAACTTTTACATACCTTGTGTCCTTGTTTCATCTTCTGGGCAATATTACATATTGAAATTAGGAACCCTGTTCACTACCGAACCTCATGATGTGCTAAAGTACGTAAATATGTTTTTCTATTTATTGATATTTTAAAAACGGCTGCCATGTTTCGACAGCGCTTGCATCTCGTTCAACTGTCATCATCGCTCACTCTAGCGGCACGCACCAAGGTGCACACATTGCTGCCAACATGCGAGATACAAAATCACTGTTGATAAAGAGAACTGGGATCAAAAAAAGTAGTTCATCGGGATGCGTTAGGCTGTAACCATTATCAAAACCAATGTTGTACGAAAAAATTATACTTATTTATTACAGCGGAGCGATATACTGCATAATAATTACAGAGCATATAACAAAAATAACTAATTTCAGCCGTGGGAAAAAAATCATTACAGAGAAGTGAAAATCTTGCACACACTAGCCTAATTAAGAGCAGTGAACCCAGTGCTGCACACTTGAGACTAAACTGGGCACTTCTTTGTTTGGCAGTACTGTTATGGTACTGTTTTGAAGATGATTGATTTGAACAATGGCACCCACAGCTGTAATTTTCGCTAGCCTATAGCCTATATGCTGTGATCCTATTTGGGATGGCTGGGTGGGTCACAGACGGCAGAGGAGGAAACATCTATTAAAACATCGCTCCCTGATTTATTTCTCATCTTTTCATAAGGTATTTTGGCTAATTCATCTATTATAGAGAATGTTATCGCTCGTTCTATGTTCATTTAGCGCTACCTTTATTTTAGTAAAACACAGAAGCTATTTATTAATGTAATGGGCATCTATGATTGATCCAACCCATAGGACTGCCTTCCTCACCTTTCAATAAATAACTAAAATTTTAAGCCTGTGATTAATGTAACTAATCCACATGTGTGTCCACATGGGTCACTAATACCCAAAATTCCTCCAGCTTGATATTTGGGGAGTGGGTGTAGGTGGAAGGTATACCTCACCCCACACAAAAAAACAAATTGAACCACATATTAGGCCTACGCACATCATCCAATAAAAATAACTAGCTTCATTAAGTCAAGGTTTTGGATCAAGAGATCTTACTAAAAAAATACTTAAAACATGGCAGTTGTCAGATTGGCCGAGTGAGTAGACCTAATTAGACAGTAATTACAAGTTTCGAACACTTCAAGTCGCTTACAAATTGATTAGGTTATGTTAGTCGCATCGTACTCATTGTAGGCCTACATGTTACAGCCCACATGCTGTACGATTAATTCAAGTGTACACAATTAATGAATGAATTAATAAAACAGTGCATTCTACTCCGGGCGGTGAAGGTCACACTTCACCCATCTAGGGCTGAGATGTAGAACTACAGTAGTTACAAGTACTGCCAGTGACAGCGAGACAGAGGTTATCGAGAGGGTGCGCAAGGTAGTCCCAAAGTCTATTTTACAAAACAATTAATTTTCTTTTTAAACAGTTACAGCTGAGAGCTGACTGTAGGATGATAACAGCATTGCTGACTGTTTCTGAACACGCAATAGCGGTATAGTGCTCAGAGCGAGGGGCAGAACAAGATGCGTCACATTTTCAAGCTTTAGCACGCTTCTTTTTCAAGATCGAATTGTTTGAGGAGTTTTCATGTGGACACTGCCGTGAGTATAGAAATGTGGGAACTCTAAACCAAGATATAAACTGGGAGCATAGCGCCCCCAATGGGGGGCTGCAGCAACTCTGGAGGTTGGAGATTTGATTCCCCGCACTGACAGAAGCTGTCCTGAGCGTTGTTTTTCCATACTCCCTCCCAGTGGCGATTACTCCACGTAGGAAGTGCGGATCATCACTTTAAATTTAATTTAAAAAGTGCCATCAAAGGAATCTGACTAAATAATTACAGAATAGCCTAATTATTGATACATACCTTGAGTCATCAACTGAGAAGCGATGAAAGGAGCGTATCTCCAACCTCTACTTTTGCAGCCAAGAACACAAGATTCTGAGTGATGTTTTCCCATAACCTACATACAAAATATACAGAATGAGGTACAGAAACCATGAAATACAAAATCTAACAAAAAAATAATTAAATTAAAGTCATTAAATCTAGCTTTCTACGACTACGGAAGTCCACAAATAATAATGCATGGCTCTCATGAGAATCCTATCGATAATATCAGCACTCTCTTAAGAAATCAATTGAATAATACATAATGTATTATCGGTACTTACAACAGAAATGGAAATACCGGTACTGGTTTACAGGTTACATCCAATTGAAAACGCCAAGATTACGGCACTTCTTTTTCACAGAACATTAAGAAACACATGTATTTAAGGCGATTGATATTGATAATTGTTGCTGTAAGGGGCCTAACATCTAGGTTATCGGCCCCTATTTAAGGCGAAATCAATCGAAAACTCTGGGGAAGAAATATTGCTGTAATGTACAGAAAATGTAAATACACCGCCATGTTTGAACAGAACAGAAATAGTGTGCAGGAAGGCAATGCCGCCAACCGACAAAAATAATGTTTATTTAATGATAAGTGCCGTAATTATCGTCTGTGAGCAAAATAATTGCAAGGAAATGTCAATTAGGAATTATGTGTATATTTATTGACTAAATATAGGGATATGTTTGCAATTTCATTACAACGTGTATCATGCATATGTTGGCAAGACGATATAC
This sequence comes from Meconema thalassinum, assembly GCA_946902985.2. Taxonomy (NCBI): domain Eukaryota; kingdom Metazoa; phylum Arthropoda; class Insecta; order Orthoptera; family Tettigoniidae; genus Meconema; species Meconema thalassinum. The sequence goes on from OX336388.2 coordinate 810,938,999, forward strand.
AGCGCTCCAGACGACTGGCCTCGCTACTACACCGATGGTGCCAAATAATCCCTATCTGGTTGACACCCCCTGGCTTGCACCCAGCACACGAGGACATACAATATTATTATTATTATTACTAATAAAGTAAGCTTTCTGTCTGAAATGTAAAGTTTCGAAAACATTGTTTCAGTGTTGCCAATACAAACAGTGAGTTGTAACTCTTCAGTCGGTGTACACGAGTTTGCCCAATGACTGGGCGGGTGCAATGTATAGAATAGGTAAATAGCACTCCTGTATTAGTTATGGTCACTGTTATAGTGGGACAATTTTAGGATTACGTCTTTCGACCTTCAATATTCTAAGAACATTTAAAATTAATGTCAATAGCATAACAGTAGCTTGGACAAAATTGGTCCATGCCAATGACAAGAAATGTTTCCATGCTAATGACAAAATGGCCATGTTTTTTATTCGGTTACATTTCAACAGATCTTTGGTTTACACCCTTGAATTCATAAACAATTTGTTGATTTATTTAGCTAAGTTTTGTAAACTTATTTATTTCTGCATTGTCCATTCTAATGACTAAGGCCCGGATAGTTATGTGTTTAAATATTTTTTATTTAACTAAATATTTTCTATTTATTTACATATTTTTGCCGCTTTTATAAATAAATAGATTTTCTGGCGTATTTATTCATATGTACGTATTTCCTATATTTGGTGGTTTGTTGTACTCCTTAGATGATTGCTTCCCACATTTTCGACCCTTGGTAACTCCAGTAATTGGCTTATCTATTTCTAGAATGCACCCTTGTCTCTGTAATGTATTTCAAGACAGGAATTCCCAGGTCATTAATTATAGCAGGGGGGCTGGAGTCAACAGTCTCATTAAGCCTCCAATAGTACTTACCTTGAAAGGAAATTTTACTTGAAATTACAGTGGTCTACAAAACTTGTGAATATTGACAGATTGCTATGAAAGTTTCTGAAGTGACTTTTTTCTGCTCTTTAGAATGAAATTCGAAAACAGCACATACATGATTTCGTATCGTGCATCTGCAGTACAGTAAGACGGACTCGGAAACTGAGCGAGCCCTGGCCTGTTAAGCGGGAACAAATTTTTTGTACAGTAGACAGGATTATAGATTATTCAAGCAGCTGGACGTTTCAACTATATTTCGAGGAACTGGGGTACACAAATTTAAGAACATTTTTTGGAAACTTAATCACATATTTTTCACTTTTAAGCACATAAATAAATACATATTTCTGAAACTATCCGGGCCCTAATAATGACTATGAAATTCACAACAGACCACTTCAGCAAGACATAGTCCACCATTACAACCTGGATCACATTATCACAGTCCAGAATAAAAATTCCCTCCCAATCTGGAGCCTCTTTATTTTAGTCCACGCTAATGACAGTATACTTCAGGTAAAGAATTTAAAACATTGTACCAACTTACAGTATTTGGTTCAAAGACTGATTCTATTAAACTATAAGTTAAGGTTTATATGCTAGTCAAATTTATGCATTCTTAGGGATAAAAACCCTCATATTTCAATAAATAAAATACCAAACACTTAGGAAGTGATGATCCATGCTAATTACAAATTGCATGTTATTATTTTTTGTATTGTTCAATTCTCACACTTTTTTTCAAAACTAGTGTATTTGTAAGACATTCATGTATACAATGATTCATTTTTCATAGAGCTGTGTTGTTACAGCCATGGGACCGTAAAGTGTCCCCTATGTGTAGAATCATCCATAAGGTTATTTATCTCAGTGGAGCCGTTGGTTGTAACAGTGGCTACGTTCTCGCACTCTGTACCCAAGGTTGCTGGATTGAATACTGGCACTGTCACTTGACGAGGGCGCAAATGAAAGGGAGCCGTGACAGTAGAGTTACAGGCACGTTAAAGATTCATTTTGGGGCAAAAGTCCAGCACCCCGTCGTCTGCAAAAGCCTCGGTAGTGAAAGAAACATAAAACAAAAAACATTATCATGATAACAAGACACACGATACAAAAAGGAAATTAAATTGAAGCTGGCTGCTTGGCTAAAAAGGAAATATTTATAATAAATATTTTTTTTAGGAATGTTCGTGCTGGTGATCAGCTGTTTATTGTTTAATTTGGCAACCCAAGTGTTCTTCCTTTAAGTACCTAATTCCAAGCAAAACATTGTACTGGGTGCAAATTGCGAAATTGCATGAGTTCCGCCATGACCATGCTAACCCAGTCTCCTGAATGCTATTTTCTGTTGCCCTTACAACGCAAACCCATCAATGACGGGTAGTAAGAAGAGCTAGTATTCAAATAAAGTGAAGAACATTGTTAAATCATTAATTAACGAAGACAAAATTAAAATACTTCAAGAAGTAGACAGAACTCTGAACTTTGAGGTCATGAAGCTGATGTTAAAACTCGAACCTTCGCCTCTTTCTCCTTGCATGGGCCAGTAGTGAAATGAACCCATAATTAGGAATTTAAGAGTAATGGTATTTTTTATTTATTTTAATGTTTCAACTAGGGATAGTTGTTTCTATAATTATGCTGGAGCAGTGCCGGAGATAGAACTATGGAGATTATCACGAGTAGCAGATTGCTGTTGAGCGCCTTAATGCCTTAGTAATCCAACGAAGTATTCTTAAGATCCTAGGATTCCACGGATAGCCTAACCTAATCATAATACTTTTTCGTTATCATTTGCTAGTGAAATTATGGCTTTTCAAAAGAAAAACTAATATCTGAAATACCGTAACTTCAAATGGAAATTCAAAGCATATAAAAGAGTGTCGAGTGATTAGAAGTACCGTAATCAACTATGATCAAGTAACGAATCAAACTAAAGTTTGGTGCTTTTCAGTCGGTCAACACGAATGTACCCAAAAGAGTTGGGTTATGCCCTAATCCTGAAATAAATTACATGAGATTAAGAAATACACTAGGATGACCAGTTTGGATCGTCAAGCGATCAACATCAGATCCATTACACTTAGGCTGTTAAATCTATGTTTGGAAATACGTGTGAAAATATTTACAATAATTATGTACAATGTACAAACCTCACAATAACGTATCAAAATTATTGCCTACGACTACAGGTGGAGTGCTTATTGGGGGCTGAAAGAAGCGCTGACGTGGACAGTCATAGAACTCAGCGTAGCGTCAAGTTGGTGTGCTAGTTGCTAGTGGAGTAGCACTTCAAGATATTCCTCGGTAATATCTTATTATATAATACGCTAAGGCTAAGGTGTATGTTTCACAAAACTCAAGCTCCTAAACCAGAGGGAGTTAGAAGGTGTGGTTTGTACCAAAATCTTACAAATCGTCTCAATAGTACAGGAAAAATCATGCATTTCTTGAAAAGTCAACGGAAATACATGTATTTGTTCAAAAAGTGCTTTTAAACAAATAAACAAGATGATATCCCCTGCGAGAACTCTGTCGCCTACAGCCCGCATAGCACTAGGGCCGCGCGGGTAGTCTGTACATACGGGGCGCACACAACCCATTGTGCGAGAGTTCTCGCACGGGTCCGCTAGTTGTTATAATAATCTTTGATGAAAATGTCAATCGTTGAATCTACGTAATTTGAGGAATTTGTTGAAGAAAAACACTGTTTAGAGCTCATTAGGGAGTCCGGTGCCGTGGGATCAGTATCAGACTTGTTCTCAAACGAAACTGTCGTTTCTGTGACATCACATCATAACAGCAATAGCTAGTTATCATCACGACACGCAGGGAAAGCTAAATACATTGCAATGAATATACAGTAACCACTTATATGAATTACCAGCACATCAGTGCGGTCATAGGAGCAAGGCTTCATAACTTAACATAACGAAAATGGTTGTTTGGGTAGATTATGTAACAAAATGGGTCTTGGTCACATTGTGGTCGTTACGTTTCATATCCGGAAGACATTTGTATTGCATGGTAACGTTATTGGGCCATATAACGTTATTCTGATATTGGTTATCGTAGAAACGAAATAGTATTATCCGACAGAAATAACGTTATTTGAATAAGTCTCTCGAAAAATATCCCCTAATACCGTTATTCGGACTAATAACGTTCTTCGGATATCGGTTATCGTAGAAACGAAATACTAGTGCCCACCTGAAATAACGTTATCGGAATATATATCTCGAAAAAAATCTCCTAATATCGTTATTTGGACTGATAACGTTATTCGAATATCAGTTAACCAAGGAACGAAATGGTAGTGCCCGCCTGACACAACGTTATCGGAATACATATCTCGAAAAATATTCCCCCAATACCGTTATTAGGATTAATAACGTTATTCGGATATTGGTTATCTCAGGAACGAAATGGTAGTGCTCACTAGAAATAACGTTATTTGAATAGTTCTCTCCAAAAAAATCCCCCAATACCGTTATTCGGACTAATAACGTTATTCGGATATCGGTTATCGCGGGAACGAAATGGTAGTGCTCACTATAAATAACGTTATTTGAATACATCTCTCGAACATTATTCCCCCAATACCGTTATTCGGATATCGGTTATCGCAGGAACGAAATGGTAGTGCTCACTAGAAATAACGTTATTTGAATATATCTATCGAAAAATATTCCCTCAATACCGTTATTTGGACTAATAACGTTATTCGCATATCGTTTATATATTACAAACGGCATCATCGACTGAGAATGGCACCATTTTGATACATTTTGCGTTGGAGAACTCCATAGTGTAGAAAGAGTGGAAGTGTCACTTTGCGACCCACGTCGTGTTAGGTTCTGAGTTTAGCCGCGAGGTTAATAAATACTCGGAAGTGCTTACCGTGATAGGGTATTGTATTTTTAGCCTACTTTTCACATTTTGCAAAACTGAGGAAAAAGTAGACTTATGAGATCGATCTGGGCAAATGTCTGTCTGTCTGTCTGTCTGTCTGTGCATGTCTCCCCCCCCCCCCCTTATCAACTCCTAAACGGCTGAAGCAATCAAAACCAAATTTGGTATGAGTAAAGATATATATCTGAATATCTCAAGGCCATGAAAATGAAGTCAGTGCTACCAACTGCTGAAAAACCGCAATTGAAATTTGAGCTCCATGTTGGATATCTTGGAAGGTATGCATGGGAGCTATTCCAAAATTGGCACATAATTATATAGATAATAATATTTCAGTTTAATTTCCAGGAGGCCATACATGACAGTGTTGGCAAAATGATTCTAAGCATGCTGATAGGTCAAATTTTTAAATTAATAGAACTTCTACACTATCAATTGGATTTCAACCAAATTTCGTATGTAGTCTACTATGTGTACATAACCAGATATCACTATGCGTATTCTTAAGAGCAACCAGCTGCTGACAACTGTTGATAATTGCTGTCTCTACTTTTTTACTCTTATATTAATATTTCAGAATGCATGCAAGCCAACAACTCTAAACTTTGCACACGTATAGTACCTGACATTCTAGATTAATTTGGAGTGACTAATATTATGCCAATGCCGCTAACATGATTCTAAGCCTGATGATAGGTTCAATTCTAAAATGCATGTAACTTCTATACATACAAATGTATTTCGTCCAAAATTGGCACAACAATAGATCATAATATGTCAGATTATTTCTGACCAAGACATGCATGACATTGCTGCCAACATGATTTTACGCGCACTGATAGATCCAATATCTAACTGCATGTAACGTCCACGTTATCCATTGAACTTCAATCAAATTTTGTATTCTGTACCTTAAGAGATGGAACTAAGAATATATTAAGTCACCAGGGCTTCCAACTGTAGTGCAGGTATATTTCGAATTAATTAGAAATTTTGATATTACCAACTTAATTTCGTCATTAACTTAAATAGTTCCATATAGATTAAACATTGGCATGAATCTTTAAGTTTAAGGAAAATAGGCTCCTTAGTTTGTCACGGAAATGCTTGTTGAACTTGCGAAAGTGGCGAATGTCCGGAAAAACACTCTTAAGTGCGTTTTTGAAGAAAGGAACAACAGACTGACACCACTTGAAATACATAGGCCTAGGTGGATAGCAAACGACCTGAAGCTTAATAGAGATCAAGTACTAGCGAATCAACTAGACAACGGGGAAAATTCAGTGTACATTAAATTAGTGTACACCTTACTTTAAGAAAACATATGATCTCGACATGAAGGTGTGAAATCCTTCCTCTAGCTAGCGGTAACACCACAAAGATAACTATCACTGCTTCAGACTCTTTAACAAAACGTGTGCGTGTCTGTTTAATCTCCTCCCGAAGTCAACAATGAAAGGCTTTCCCGCGTGCTTTCTACGCATGGAGTTCTCAAGGACATATGGAACGAGTGCTGGAATGAAGTATACGAATTTTCTGCTGTAAGTAATGGCATACGTATTGTAACAATTGAACTTAAATACCCCATTCCATCATATTTGACGGTCAATGATTGTAAAGTTCTGTTAACATATGAAGGACAAGCTTTTATTGTAAAGAAACCTCCCACTTACAAATAGACTGTCCGAACAGAAGGAATCGCCCGGTACTTCATGTCAGACAACAAACCTACAGTACGGTGCTGGGCGAGTCAGACGGGAGTAGTATGCTAAGCAACACTACCGACATGGAAACTGCAGTACCTTCCCCTGAATATCCAGCCATATCAGAGGCCTTTAATAACAGGCCCCATTCTACAAACACATATAGCATTGCGGAAGTAACACAACCATCAGACAACGTAGCTGAAACATCCCTGACTACTTTACATAGCAATGAAGAGGGAACTGTGACGTCACGATCGGACAGCACGGGGAAGGGACACACCAGCAGGCAACACAGCAGTCTGTGCAGCAGCCAGATACTATTAAGACTAAATGTCCTGATTTTTAGTTTGTAATTCTGACACCACGTAGCAGCACCAAAGTGAGGCAATTTCTCTTGAATGGAAGCTCGTATTTGCGATGTCAAAACCACTATGTATACTAGAGTGCAATAGAATTGATATCAATTCAATGCATTTTCCAAAATATGAAAAACAAAGACGTTACTAGCAGTTTTTTATATTTCTGCTTAAAATATGAAAAAAACTGGTAATACGAAAACGGAGATTTATTTCCTGATTCCAATGCATTTTTAGCCTACTTTTCACATTTTACAAAAATGAGGAAAAAGTTGACTTATGAGATCGATCCGGGAAAATGTGTGTCTGTCTGTCTGTCCTTCTGTCTGTCTGTCTGGCTGTGTGTGTGTCCCCCCCTATCAACTCCTAAACGGCTGCAGCAATCAAAACCAAATTTAGTATGAGTAAAGATGTGCACCGGAATATCTCACGTCCATATTTGAAAATGATGTCAGCGCTACCAACTGCTGAAAAAACGCACTAGAAATTTGAGCTCCATGTTGGATATCTTTCAAGGTATGCATGGGAGCTATTCCAAAATTGGCACACATGTAGATAAGACGATTTCAGTTTAATTTCCAGGAGGCCAACCATGGCAGTGTTGCCAAACTAATTTTAAGCCTTCTGATAGGTCCAATGTTTAAATGCATATAACTTCTACACTATCAATTGGATTTCAACCAAATTTTGTATGTAATATCTGTACATAAACAGATATGACTGAGCGTATTCTTAAGATCCACCAGGGCTGCCAACTGTTAATAATTGCTCTCTCTATTTTGTTATCCAAATACCAATATATCAGAAAGTATGCAAGCCAACAGCTTTCACACGTATATTCTGACATTTTAGATTAATTTGGAGTAACTTATATACGTCAGTTCTACCAACATGATTCTGAGCCTGCTGATAGTACCAATTTCTAAATACATGTAACTTCTATACTATCAGTTGGATTTCAACCAAATTTCGTATGTGCTATGTGTACCATAACAGATATGACTATAAGTTTAGTTAATAGCAATCAGGGCTGCCAACTGTTAATAAATGCTGTCTATATTTTTACCCTAATATCAATATATCAGAAAGTATGCAAGCCAACAGCTCTATACTTTGCACACGTATAGTACCTGACATTCTAGATTAATTTGGAGTAATTAATACAAAGCAGTACTGCCAACATGATTCTATGCCTGCTGATATGTCCAATTTTAAAATACATGTAACTTCTATACTAACAAATGGATTTCATCCAAAATTGGCACAACAAGATATCATAATATTTCAGATTATTTCTGACCAGCACACGCATGACATTGTTGGCAACATGCTTTTACGCGTGCTGATAGATCCAGTGTCTAACTGCATGTAACTTCCATTGGACTTCAACCAAATTTTGTATTCTGTACCTTAAGAGATGGAACTAAGAATATATTCAGTCACCAGGGCTGCCAACTGTAGTGCTCTATTAGGCTACATTATACCAGGTATATTTTGAACTAATTAGATATTTCGATATTACCAACTTAATTTCGTCATTTCATATTCTATTGAATAATCATTGGCATGAAAAGTAGGCTGTATAGTTCTTCACGGAACTTCTTGTTCATAAATAAAATCGGGTGAATGGAATCGTCGGCATTAGTTTGGGAATTGTTTTGAAAAGGGTGGTAGGAGTAGCGGCGCTGCTATACAAGATCTCTAACGCAAGGAAAATGATGAACACGCCGAGTTGACGAATATTGTAGTTCGGCGAGTTACATGTACAAGTGCCTAGGCGTGGAACAATATCTGAGCAATAAAAGTATAGTAAAGTCACGCTTATGTAACGTTGACACAATGTGTTTATACAGATACTCAAACATTCATGTTCTTGTTCTTGTTGATAATAATACATTGTAGGGGCTTGGGACATCTTGGTCATCAGTCCCATGTAGTTGACTATGTTGTGCCCAACTCTAGGAATGGGTATTCCAAGATTCAGTCACCTAGATATCAAGGGAAAGGCTACAGCCGCTTTTGAAAGTTGAGATATTTGAATATCGCGCTACATTGCTTCCAGAAGGAAATGGAAAGAATATGCAGCCAAGAACATGTCAAGTGACGTAGCAAGTAGTAGCAGAGGTCGAGACTATTTATTGATTAAATAGTTAGCCATGGAGTAGAGACTTGAGACTTGGATCAGATTACTGGCACGGACAAATGAAAGAGAATGCACTTAGTATCAAGTAAATCGGACCAGGGATACCAGAGATATGAGGATTTCCAGATTTCAGCTGATTCAGCGTGACCCTGACCGTTTTGAATAAAAGCCGGCCGGCACAAGCAACTTCAGCTCACTTCGAAACAAGCACTTGCCTAGCAAGGTGCCGCTACGCTGAGCCAAGGCACATGGTTGCCGGATCTACGCAGAAGTTATTTTCAAATTGTGATAGTCACAAAAGTGCTGCGCTACATGTGGAACTTAGTAAGTTTTCGACAGAGAGAATCACTAAGGTGATTGATATTTTTCTACAGACACTGGTGAAATACTTTTATTTCTACATGGACATATGCTAGACTTTGTCTAGAATAGTACTTTGTCACAGACCAGTAATAATCTAACACTTGGATATTTTAGTCCAATTTAGTCAGTTTCAATATTTGTAACCTGATAACTACTTCGATCTTTCAGTATATTGAAGGCCAGTCTATCACGGTGTTGTTCATTAGCCGACGATGGGAAACTATATGTTGCTTCGCGCATGATAGATGGTGTGAAGCCATGCCCAGGGAACGATCTTCAGAACAGCCGTTGATTGGTTTAGACTGTCAGTGTTTTCTTGTACTGAAAAGATTACCGTGAGTTATGTTACAACTGACATATTTGAGAATAGATCATTTAGATCTGACCCCATTTAAGCAAACTGTTAGGGCTTTAACAGGAGCCAATATTAAAATGGATCAACAGTTACTTCAAACGTCAAGAGATATTACCACTATGTCTTGTTAGACAGATTGTGGGTATATAATGGCGGCCGATACAAGGATTATACGTGCTTGTCCGACAGGGCATGTTTCTGGATAAATCTGGTACAGACCAGGTTCACTACGCTTCAAGACCATCAAGAAATGTAAGCCACATTTTGACTTTATACTATGCCTAGCTAATTGGAACAAACTGTTTTTCTGCAGATGACCAACACATTTATTTTTCTTCGTATTTAAATCTTGCAATGATTTACGCAAGACATATTAGAGTTATTCTGAGTATTTTCAGCACTCAGAACAGTTTAGGATCGATGACCGAGCAGAACGAACATTTATTTGAATATTTCATATTTTTGGGAAGTCACGGAAAACCGTCGATGTAACTGTAAAAGTTAATAATTATTTTTGTTGAGGAATGGATATTTTTTCCATATTCGAAGATTCGAACATGTGGATTCTCACATAATGAAATAATAATTAAATATATTTAAAATAATATAAATAATAATAATAATAATAATCCACTAATAATAATAATAATGATTTTCATAACTTTTCTAAATAATTATTGGATCTTATATTTTCTAATAATCATATGTATTGAGAGAGAGCTTATGAAGTAGTTTAATCATTTCTAGTTTGGAACAGGTGATTTTCCGAAGGAGAGTGGTTAGCGCAAGCCCGCATTCAGCCAACATTACAGTTCTGGTTGAACAGTTAATATTTGCAATGAGCAAAGTATATTTTTCAGATAACACGGAGAGGCATGAAACGGGAAGCAAATGATATTTGTATCAATTAGGATATTTTTGTATTTATATAAAATCATGGCGTAAATACACTCGAAAGTGAAATAAAGATTATCATAAGTATGGTAAATTCACGGGTTGAACTGAATGGTAAAATAAAATAAACTTGTAAGTTTATTAATCTTCCAGTGTTGATAACAAGCAGAGGCTTGATTTATTGTATAAATTTTGGGAAGAAAATTTATGTGTGTGGAGTAGTTGAAATGCCATTCCCAGGAGCGCATGTTTAAGTCGCAGGAATGAGGAGGTTTTTTCGAGCATCAATCAAATAGCAGGTTCGATGGCTCAGGTTTATAGAATGAGTATTGGAACTACACATTTCGTCGTATGAATGACCCGAAGGTTATTTCTTAAAAACCATCAGTTCTTATTTCAACCTTGTTTACGGATTCCATTAAGACTTTGATTTTGCTAGAACCCGGATTTGTCATGATAGTATTTTATTCTTCTTCAGAGGAAGACCTTTGCCGTTGTTGTTGGAATATTGTGTTCTTATAAAAATAATAGAATGGACCACTGCCAATTAAAAATAATTCTATAACCACGAATAATTTGAAGGATGTTTTCAATCCTAGTGCCATAAACTAAATGAATTTATTATGAAGCTACAATTCTTATTTCCGCATTCTTTCGAAGAATTGCAAGTTGTGAAAATTACTAAAATGACCATGAATATAACTATTTTTCATAATAATGATTCCAAGTGGAAAATTGAATAGTTGGATGGTCCAACAATTTATTGATCAAGTTGATGATTCAGAAATCATATTTTTTGTTAGGAACTTGAAGTTCATAATCGAGTCACTTCTCGAAACGTTTAATGTCAGAAGAACAATTAATTTTGTTGTGCTTCGCACAGTTCTTCGATGCTATGCTCAAAGGTCAAATACTCTTCAGATGTTATTAATATGTGTACATAAATTTGTGTTGATTCAGAAATAATAATATTTTTTGATAATATTTTTTGAAACTGGAAAGTGAAAGTTAAAAATTCTATGAACATTTATTCTACGAGTGTTAATATTATGTAAAAATTCAAACAGTGAACTACAGTATTTCCAGTAAAGACAATTAAATTTGAACTGGATTTAATCACAAATAATGAATATAATTTTGGAACACAGTCTACAGGACTAATAATCAGACTTGTGTTTCCAAAGATAATTGTCCAATGTGTTTGGAAAAATTCTGTACATTGTGTAAATAGGGTGTGGGTCGCCACACGTGAATGATGCTGCTTTGAGCATTTTTGCAGTCAATTTTAACTTCAAAATAAAATGAGATAATTTTACATGATGTGTTATGCCCAGTTGAATCTCCTTCTATCCTTATTGTTGCGTTGAGCCAAAAATCAGTAAAGCATTTTCTTCATTTGATGTCGTTTTTGCGATTAGCTTTAACCCATCTGGCGCCCCGCGATATTTTGACTCTCGTGCTGACTGATTCTTGGTAAATTGCATATGTGGTCGTGCGGACTCCGGTCTAAACGGGCACAATGTGTGTTACCGTATTAGAGCCAGGGATGGGGCAGGTGCCCTGAGTCTTCAAGTAAGGTACTATCTCGGCATTTACCTGGAGGGAGTGTGGAAAACCCTGCGAAACACAAGACACAACTGAACTTCAGGTGCAACCACAATGGTAGGTTGATTGACTGGTGAACTAGTCAATGAGAGATGTTGGACTGATGACAGTTTCCTAGGAAAAAAATCATAAAATAAGAAGGAATTTCTGAATGGCAATAAACATCTTCTGTAAGAAACATTGTTTCAGTTCCTTACCTTTTATTTAGTTCAATACGCCAATACACAAGCTCTGCTGGGACTTTTCTTCGTTTTCTGTGAGCGTACAAAGGAAGTGGATATTTATGCAGGACGCTTGCACCTAGAGAACATGCGCTTGACTGTCGTCAGTATCTATGGAGACCAATTTTCCATTTTCACAATGGCTACGTCTTACTTTTCCACACAACGTATTGTTTCCGATTGAATTCGAACTCTCTTCTCTGAAAATAGTTGTCACTGAATAGTTCGTGGTCTTGTACTCTTACACTTATATATTAGAAGTTCAAAATAAGACTAAACCCGTGGCGCGACGGCCGTTGAAGGGCCTAGTTCTACCAAGCAACCGCTGTTGAGCCATGTAGCTTGCAGATTGTGGGGTGACGTTTAGTCATCCAACTTGTACAAATAAATTTAAAGTGAAATCAAAACTGCTCAGTACTTTACACATTCTCTAATGCAAGTGTAATTTCAAATATAAACTAGGGAAAAAATCTTATGCAGGCCTATGTGTAGAGGTTTTACTTAGGGCCTGGCTACCTTTTCTTGGTACAGTACTTACTGTCGACCAAAATACGAGGCACGTCCAGAAAGTAAGCTCCGTTTGGTAATAAAATTAAATTGTGTACATATACAGAAAAAATATTTATTGCACAACATTCTACACCTCTTAAACTACTTTTCCACATAACTGCCGAACTTTTGCAGGCATTTGTCATAGCGTGGCACAAGTTTTGGATACCTTCTTCATAGAACTTTGCCGCCGACCCGTAAACGAGAGTGAAGACTCCCCTGTAAGATATCCTACTATTTGGTCACCACTGTAAGGCAAATTGCGTATGTGGTCAGGAGAACTCCTAAACATACGCAGTTCTCCTGGTAAGCACGCAATTTGCCTAACAGTTGTGGCCAAACTGTAGGATATCTTACAGGGGAGTCTTCACTCTCGTTACGGGTCGGCGGCAAAGTTCTATGAAGAAGGTATCCAAAACTTGTGCCACGCTATGACAAATGCCTGCAAAAGTTCGGCAGTTATGTGGAAAAGTAGTTTAAGAGGTGTAGAATGTTGTGCAATAAATATTTTTTCTGTATATGTACACAATTTAATTTTATTACCAAACGGAGCTTACTTTCTGGACGTGCCTCGTATTATGTGCACTCGAGTTTGAAGGTTCTTTGTGAAGTAACCAATAGACCTATATAAAATCCACTAACATAATCATTTTCGTCGTCCTATTTTACGTTAGTTCATGTAGGTTTGGATTTTTTTTTTTATCGCAGTTGAAACACAAAAGGTGACCGTTTTTAAGCGTGTTTCAACCATGCGTCACATTTAATAATTATTATCTCACAAACCCGTCATCAGATCGAATCCAAATTTTAGCACAATATACATTGGAATATTGTATAACAGGTTTATTAATTTCAAGATTTTGCGTGTTCAAGAACGAATTTTGTTATTATTTTTGTAAGGTAACTATTTGTAGGCTCGAGGTCGTTGTAAAATGTAGTTCTTGGTTGCGTTGTAATCCTTATACATCAAAAAGTTATGTTGTATGACTGTGAAATACGTAAATTAATTCACTTATTTTATATCGGTTTGTATTTATACGGGGAATTAAGACATGGTTCACCAGCTAGACGCTCCGGGATATTCTGTATAGCGTTGCTGATATGGAGCCCATTACTTCCGAGCGAAGCGTGCCTTGACGCGTGATGGAGCCCATCTTGGCAACACTGTACAGCTTTTATAGGAGCGGCCAACTGGTGAACCATGTCTTAATTCCCCATACAAATACAAACCGATATAAAATAAGTGAATTAATTTACGTATTTCACAATCATACACCATACCTTTTTGATGTATAAGGATTACAACGCGACCAAGAACTACATTTTAAAACCAACCCGAGCCGAGAAAAAGTTACCTTACCAAAATGATAACAACTTTGTTTCTTGGCCATACAAAATTTTAAAATTAATGAACCAGTTATACAACATTCCAATGTATATTGTGTTAAAATTTGGATTCGATCTGTTGACGGGTTTGTGAGATAATAATTCTTAAATGTGACGCATGGTTGAAACACACTTAAAAACGGGCACTTTTTGTGTTCCAACTGCGATAAGAAATATTAAAATATATTTAAAAAATCCAAACCAACATGAACTAACGTAAAACAGAACGACGAAAATGATGATGTTAGGATTTTATGTAGGTCTATTGGTTACTTCACAAACAACCTTCAAACTCGAGTACACGTTATATGTTGGTCAATGGTAGTCGCAATTCTCCCTGGGATTTAGTGGTATGCCCTTGAATCAGGGCTGGCATGCGAAACGAAATGTATGGCTGTGGGGGCGAATATATTTGAATTTCGCCGTGAGCGCGATACTCGAGAGCGAAATGACAATGATTGTCGGCGGGAAATTAAATCGAAGCGAAACATAATTCGAAGCGAAATGACATTGCGAAATCAACGCGAAACTTAATAGCAACGCGAAATTACATTGTACAATTGAATAAAATTTCACTCATGGCGCGAAAAAAAAATCGTTACAATCTTTTAATTTCACTCCCGGCGCGAAATACAATTCATTACAGACTTTTAATTTCACTCGCGGCGCAAAATAAAATTCGATACAGACTTTTAATTTCGCTTCCTGTGCGAAATAAAATTCGTTGCAGTCTTTTAATTTCACTCCCGGCACGAAATACAATTCATTACAGACTTTTAATTTTACTCGCGGCGCAAAATAAAATTCAATACAGACTTTTAATTTCGCTTCCGGTGTGAAATAAAATTCGTTACAGACTTTTAATTTCGCTCCCGGCGCGGAATAAAACTCGGTTACAGACTTTTAATTTCTTTCCCTGTGCGAAATAAAATTCGTTGCAGTCTTTTAATTTCACTCCCGGCACGAAATACAATTCATTACAGACTTTTAATTTTACTCGCGGCGCAAAATAAAATTCAATACAGACTTTTAATTTCGCTTCCGGTGTGAAATAAAATTCGTTACAGACTTTTAATTTCGCTCCCGGCGCGGAATAAAACTCGGTTACAGACTTTTAATTTCTTTCCCTGCGCGAAATAAAATTCGTTACAGACTTTTAATTTCGCACCCAGCGTGAAATAAAATTCCCAAACGGTATTTAGTTTCGTCCTCCGATGTGAATTTAAAATAAATGGAACATTTCATTTCGTTGTTGAAATTAAAATGTATTCGTTTCGAGAGTGAAATTATGTTCGGAGCGATGTTCAAAGTCCTGACGTTGGCAGCAGTAGCAGTGCTTAGAGACAGCCTAGCGGGGCAGTCAGCTGTTCCTCGTTGAGACAGACCAGCGCAGCGGGGCAATAAGAAAGTACCCGAAATGTAAATACTGTTACATGCCACCCCCCTAGTGGCACTTTTGTTAACTGGATTACAGTGGGTAGAAAGCACAATACCAATTACTGCTTTAAAGAGAAGTTAGCTTTATTGCTTGCAGGAAGATACACTACTCATCAGCAAATACAAGCAATTGGAACCTTACTCCAGCTTCCTCAAGTCTCTTGCTTATGGAGAGCCCTTGCCCTCTTTCACTTGTCAACAGTTAATCTTCTCGCTAATGAGTCCGGTGGCCTTGAAAGAACTACATGCAACTCTCCTCTATGTACACAAATTACAGTTACTTACGAAAACACAGGCAGTCCCCTGTATGCTTCTCACTTCCTCGCTGTCAAGAGAAACGGCTTCACTAGGGGTTTCGCAAGTCACCACGCTTCTGTCGCTCACGATAAACGCTCGCATTAGCTCGTAAAACACAACAACACTGCTTGACAGGTCGCTCTTATATAGCAGGCCGGTGACTCAATAAATGCTTCTAGACCCATCCAGGGTTCACGGCTTCTCGACGTTTCCTTCACTGGTTGAGTCACGAATATTCTGGACCTAGAAGTCCTGTTGCATAAGGCGTATGCAATACTCTGAGGCAGGACACAGCCCAGCCCTGGGGCAGTTGTGACTCATGCGGCGAGCGATGACACAAACTCACAGCCGTAACAATACATATCCTTTCCCTTTGCTTCTACATAACTAAAGATTATAAATGCCAATGAATTAGATCCTTAGCTATCATATAATTACATGTTATTGTTACATAGCGTATCTGATCATAATGACGTTTGTTTTACATATTTTAAATTTCTAATGTAAAATTACATTATTCTGTGTTTTTATTTTACATATTTGATCAAAATGACATTTTTAAACATAATTTTACTTTATATATATTTAAAATTACATATTCTGTCTCTTACTGTAAAAACGAGTAGGCCTATTTATTCGCATGTGAAATATACGGTAATTATAAACAGTCGGTAAATATTTGTTCACTAGAAACTCAGTTACATGAAGCGAATTTTCCAAGCAATTCGTAAGCTGTTGAGAAAGGACAAGGGGAGAAATATATTAGTGGAGATAAGGGCATGAAAATTCACATAGCACCCTGTCGGAAACTCAGTGGCTGGACTTTAGTTTATTTCAGTTGTCCAGTGAGTGCCTGAGACACTACTTTTCAACCTGGTAAACCCCCCACCCCGGAAACAAAAATTGCTCCATACAATACTTCATCTTGAGTTCGTACACATTTTCTCAGACACAATGAAATTTATTTATGTTTGCTATAATCTATTGAACCCTTGCAAAGAAGCATATGAGACTCAGTTTCGGGGGGTGTAACGGTTCATATCGTAAGTTGCTGTCAAGGCGCTTCATTAACTTGCAGGGTAACATATAACAAAATAACATGCAGGAAAGATTGAAGCCAGGGTTAAAACAAATGAATTTAATAACAAATCACCATATTTACACTTAACAAATAAACAACAAAAACTCCCATCTTACTCCCACTTAATAAAAATGCCAAAAACTAGACGAAAATCTCTGGAGAGATTAATTACCTGGACCAAGTGTCCCTAAGATAAAAATACAAAAGTGACCATTTATGTGTGTATGCCGTTCTACATGCATCACGATGTGTACAATGAATGCGTGATTCGTCATCATCCAGAATGATCCTTCAGATAACGAATCCACATTTCTAGAGCTAGACCGACACGGGGGAACACAACTACAATACTTAAAATTAAACCGACACTTCCTAAATCTAATATAAACAAACACAAAATTTCCGTGTGAAATTGGAATCAAATTGCCGTAGCAACATTTACTGCCTAAAAACTTAGGACTTCTCACACAAATCAACACAAGTACATTAACACGTGACCAAATAAAAATACACAAATTGACCGCTGTCAAAATTTACAAATACTCTACCACTACACCGCACAGGTGTGACACACAAAATTTACATGAATCGAGTCATAAACAAAGCAATAGGCACACAGCCAACATTTACGTTAATAATACAATATTTTACCCATACAACGTACAACAAGCCGTTACACACATGGCGAAATCCCCAATTAATTATGGCTTAAAAATAACCATCACAATGAACAGGTTTGCTACATGAAAGCTTACGGGGGTCAGTCGGACAAAACAGGTCTGCCTATCAAAAATAAGTCACAGGCAAAACGGGCGGTTTGTGGAACTCTGCATGTCTGTCAACCCACGTGTCAATAACCTCGACCTCCCAGAACATGGGGTCGAATCTCGAAGAAATGTGCCCCAAAGCACAATAGTACGTATGTTTGTGTCAGAAAAATATATGGACAAGAACAGCGGTCTCCCAAGAGCTCCCTGTCTTTCCACCAAAAATACAACAGCAGCAAAAAAATATGATGGCGGTAGGACATCTACCCCCTCCTCACGTAGAATCAACACACACATGACACAGCAACACACACAATCACACGTATGGGTTTTGACAGACCCTGAAATAAAAAGACACAAATGATATCCACATGCTGGCGCCACCGTTCTATGCCGTGACTAGTCAACCTGAAAAGGACTCAAGAAAATCTATAAAAATGTAGAACGAAGGTGTTCTAAAAATTACTTTTAAGTTGGCGCGCTTGGCAACCCTAATATGAATAATAACCTGTTCAGCAAATATCTTACAGTAATTTCCTCCCATTCCTATTTCAAATATTAACGTTAATAAAGCACCATTTATCGAATGTAACGGGTTCCACATTTGCAAGGATAAAAATCACGCACGCACGCCGCGCGCATTACATATGACTCAAGGAAAAACAAATATCTAACAAAACACTTTGGCCACGGGCCAACGGACATTTAAAACATTGAGTGCCGGTGCAAGAAAAACTCTAAACAACAAGAAAAGAAACATGACTATTTACAAAGTTCCCCGGCCAAATCTAACTATATAATTGAAATAATCCAATTTTAGTACATCACCGTTCTGCTTGTAGAACTAAGGACATCCTCCTCAGCCCATTGCCCCTATGGACAAATTAGCACTCCATAGTAGTCGTCTGCGTTGATCTGTTGAAGTTCATCCCAACTCCAAACCACGTGCTGATCATCTTGGTATCGACTCCTTGGCAGAAAAGTTCAATGTTAATTATTTTACCTATCTATAATCGCTTTGCAGGTTACTCAGTTCACCCACGATTGTCCTAATGCGATTAATAGCGAAGACTGGCCCTAAATATCTCGCACACACGCACAATAAAACACATATAAAATACACTGCAATATGTACATAAATATACACCTCGAGACCACGTCACTGGCTCGTTAGCAAGTTTAAGATCTTGGCTACACTAGCAGTCGCTATCTTGCTCGGTATTTCCGTCCTGTACTGTGGACCTTTACTCCGGTGAGCGCTAATTAGGGTGTTACAATACTTCCCCCTTAGAGCTGAACTCGTCGTCTTTAAATGAATGTTACAAGTTATCACGCACTGGCGTGAAATGTTTAGCTCACAAAATAAAGTTGATTCCAGAATTTAAAAAAATGTATTCGAGCTTTAAAATTCGATAATGCAATCGCTGTGACTTTAGCTCCTCGGAGCTCCCAAATAAAATGACTTAACCAAATTCAGAGTGTAAAAATCACGATACAAACTGGCGTGAAGTAAGCCTCTCAAGGCTCCACAAAGAATGACTTAGAGTGGCGTCAGGCCAAACTATTTATTAGAAAACTGACAGGGCGGAGGAGTGGGGTGGTATCGGATAAAAACTTCCAGAGTTTTTGTCTCACAAAGATGGGACTAGTGTAATTCTTCTTCAAATAAATCAAACGTCTCAAATTCCTCGTGCGGAAATTAATCCGTTCGGCGGTTCTCTAGATATCCATTTCCGCGGGCTTTTTACTACTGACGCTGTCCACCGCTTGGTCATGGCTTGGTCTCTTGTGATTGGCTGATTCAATCGTACGTTCGTTACAAGTGCCTCGTGATCCTCCCTTTATGCTTCCAATTTTGGTACAGTAGTTGCCCAATTTGGCCTTGAACCCGACTAATTCAAGCCGTCCCCCAAGAATAGCTACCAGCTCAGCTTCTGTTGCAATATTACGAAATGCTAGCCTCCCTTATATCCATGTCGACTTCCTCAAGTACTGCCTGGGCCGTAGTAATAATAATAATAAATATGAATACTTATTTATCGAAGATCAATAAGGGTTCATTTATCCTCAGCAAGGTTTTGAAATTCGAAACAATTTATTGGTTTGGATTTCAAAAACAAAATCCACTGTAGTAACAACACATCTCTTTAAATCTCACTCAGCTGCTCGAGTGTATGCCCCTCTGACTCAATTAGTGTGCTCCTCTTCGCTGGAATGTCATTCATACTTCCTCGCTAGGTCTCCCCCTTCTCCTCAAGTAGTTGCTACTCCTGTCGTCTCAGCTGCTCGTTGTTTACAAACAAAGTGCGTACTCTGGCGCTCCACGTATATTTGGCTGTTGGCTTTCAAAATAAAATGTTTGCAATATTGATTCTGCACACATCATCTTTCCTAGTCATCAAATGGTTCCCTTCTGTAGTAAGGTTTTAAATTGGCGCTATTAAAAACAGATTTTGCACCAGTGCTCACTTCTTCCAGCCTGTAGGCATTGTTACCCAGATTCTTAATTACCCGGAACGGGCCAATAAATTTCGGACAGAACTTGGCGAAGACTTTGTTCTTAGGGTCGGATATCGGTGGTCTACGAACCAGCACTAATTCTTGTTCTTGTAACTCTCGGTGGAACTTCTTTCCTCGGTACCGTCTCAACCTTCGGTCCGCTTGGTTCCTCATGTGCTCTCTCGTTCGCTGGATTCGCAGTTTAGTATGATGCTCATCCACGTACTTATGTAACAAGTTATTTAAGTTGTGAAATCTCGCTTGTTTAGCACTGGCTTCTCGGTACTCCGGTGAATTTGGTTGTAATTCCTTCCTGTAGAATTTTATCATCATCATCATCCATGGGTCTGCTTCTTGCTCCTTCCGAATATCCTTCAATCTTGCCAAAAACTCACGAGCCTTAGGTGTTAATGTATTATTGTGAACTTCCGCTGTTACTTCGTTTCCGTCCTCGGGATTTCTACTCAAGGCATCCGGTATGACGTTCATCCTTCCAGGGAAATGCTCTATCGTGATGTCAAACTGCTGTATGTAGATGGACCAGCGCGTAACCCTCTCACATGCCATTGTTGTCTTGAATAAAAATGTCAGTGCATGGTGGTCGGTTCTAACAATGATGGAATAACCATAGATCATCTTGCGCCACTGTTGAAGAGAATAGGGAATTGCTAGTAGCTCAAGTTCCGTAACTGTGTAGTTCCTCTCATGTTTCCTTAATTTACGACTCGTAAATGCCAAATAGGATTTCTTCTTGGGTTCTTCAGCGTCCTCTTGGTACAGCATAGCACCAATCCCAATTAATGAAGCATCTGCTTGAATAATAAATTGCTTCTCAAAATCCGGATATCCAAGTTTCACACAGTTTTCCAATAAATCCTTCGTTGCTTTAAAAGACCTGTCGCACTCCTCGTTCCACGACCATCGATTCGCTTTCTTCAACATCTGCTGCATAGGAGCTACTGTTTCTGTGTAACCAGGGCAATTTTCTTTAAAGAAGCCTGTCACTCCCAAAAACGCTCTCACGTGTTTGACTTTGGTAGGTGTGGGAAATTTCTTAATAGCATCAATCTTGGCTGGATTAGGCCGCACGCCCTCGACATCAATTATATGCCCCAAATATAAAATCTCGCTCTGGCAAAAATGTGACTTCTTTAGGTTGATTTTGAAGTTCATGGTTCTCAAGTTGTCCAACAGTTTATTTAAATTTATCAGGTGTTCCTCCATTGTCTCAGAAGCAATTAATATGTCGTCAACATATCTCGTGGTGAAGTTCTTGACCTCCTCAGTCAGATTTCTATCGAGTGCTCTAATGAGTGCACAACCCGCAGTTTTCACGCCAAAGGGCATTCGACACCAGATATAACTTTGATTATCGAATAAAAATCCCGTCAACAGTTGGGATTTTTCTTCAAGTTCAAGATGGTGGAAACTATTCGTCAAATCAACACTTGAGTATATCTTCTTCCCACGGAAGCCTTTCAAAACATCTTTGATCCTAGGTGCTTGGTCATGCTCAACTAGCAGTTTGCTGTTCAAAACTCGCGCGTCTAGGCATAGCCTAATTGATCGGTTTGGCTTGGTCACAGCCAATATTGCGTTCAGGTAAGGGGTTGCCGCTTTCCTTATCATGCCAGAATCTAATAAGTTAGTAATAATGTCCTTCACCTGAGAAAAATGTTTCTCTGGGATCGGGTACAATTTACTTTTAAATGGGGTCCAATCTGTTACCTGCATAGCATATTGAAAATTTAAAACTTTCCCAGGTACGGTGTCAAAAGCTCCTTTGTGTAATCTTAAAATTTCTTCCAGTCTTCTTTTATCCGGTTCCCCTACGATGGCCTCCTTAAGTCGCTCCTGAAGTAGAATTTCAAATTTGGTTCCGCTAATTTCTTCTTCTGCCAAATGCACCCACAGTTCCTGTGAAATATCTCGGCTGTCAATTTCTAGCACTGCTGTCTGGCTGTTTCGCTCCCCCATCAAGATCTTATCTCCGGCCTCATTAGTGCATTCCTCAACAACCCAAGTATTGGCCTCCCGCTCCAACGGACTCTCTTCCATATTTAAACCCACATGATTCAACCCCTCTACTTGTTGGAAGCTTACAGTGTTGTTATGTAAGTCAATTACAGCATGAAAATCGCAGATGAAGTTGGCTCCTAAAATTATGTTGTAATTTATCTTTGGAATAACAATGAATGTTTGTGAGAAAGTATGGTTCAATATTTCCAAATCTAGAAATGCTTGCTGTTTACAATTCATAGTTTTATCAGGAATAACACCTCTGACTTTCATTAGCGGTACCGGCATAATAGGAACAGTCTGTTTCCTTCCTATTTCCTTTATCAAAACTTCAGTGACTAAGCTCACCTGGCTACCTGTATCAATCAAACATCTCACCCTCATGCCTCCAACATGCGCGTAAATAATTGGTAGCTGTCTGATAACATTTTCACGGTTCTTCACCACTTCCTCCAAGCAGTCGTCCGGGAATGCTACCCACTCTTCTATATTGGCCACTATCATCTCTTCTCGCTCCCTGGCGACCTCCATTTTCAGTCTATCTCCTTTCAGTTCATTTGTTTTTTTTTATCCCGGGACCCATTTGTCGTGTTTCGCCGGTTGTCATTCTGTCGCTCCTGTTGTCTCAATAAACTCTCCGCCCCCTCTCCTTGATGGTTGTCTGGGCTCTGTCTATTGGCCATGGCACGCCCCCACTTCTCTTTCTCCGCTTCTTCAGTACTTAATTGATCCAAGTATTTACGTGATTCAATATATCGCTCGTCCCAGTTGTTCCGATAATCTACCCTATTTTCTTGGCGATAGTCCCTGCCGTTATTCCATCTACCATCTCCATTTCTTTGGTAAGGTCTACCTTGTCTCTGGTTTCCCCTCCAATTTGTGTACTCCCGCTGGTACGTCCACTGATTGTTATGATTTTGATTGTTCTGATTGTATCTCCCGCGGTTATTCTGATAATTCTGATTGTTATTGTGGAACTGGTTTCGGCCGTCAAACTCTTGTCTTCTTGGCGTGAATTGTGTCCCTGTGGACTATGTCTTAGTTTGGTTCCCCTGGCTGTGGTTACTTTGGAGTCCCTGAACTACCTCTGCCGTGTTGACACATTCCAGATTCCTTCTTCCTATCTGTGGGCTCACCATACTTGTTTCGTCTAAATGTCTGAGTAATTCTTCGGCTTGGACTGCG
The DNA here is from genome assembly GCA_946902985.2 of Meconema thalassinum. Classification (NCBI taxonomy): domain Eukaryota; kingdom Metazoa; phylum Arthropoda; class Insecta; order Orthoptera; family Tettigoniidae; genus Meconema; species Meconema thalassinum. The sequence goes on from OX336388.2 coordinate 810,962,681, forward strand.
GTTTGAATGTTCCCTGCGACTAATAGTTGTTGGATGTGCATTGGGAGTTGTTTCCCGATGGTTAGAACCATATTTGGCTCGCTAGGCGGGTCGTCAAAATCTCTGAATTTTACCAATTGCTGACTGAAGAATTCTGAAAAACGGGTTGGATGCGTACTATGATATTTGCGCGTGTACAGGTCCATTCTCAACCCCTGCTGTAACGAAGGGCTCCAAAACTTCTTCAAAAATGCCTCGCGGAATTGAGCCATGTCTGTGAACGTGTACTTGAAGCTTAAAAACCAGGTTAGGCTAGGTCCTTCTAAAAATTTCTCCACTAGTCTTAATTGTTTCTCAGGGCCGATGTGCTGGTCATTAAAGTAATCAGTTAATTGTCGTAGAAATGCTTTGGGAGTAGTTCCTGAATGTTCCTTAAACTTATCGGGCTTAAAATCATTACCCCGAATGACTTGGATGACTTGGGCTGGTGCCAAGTTCGGTTGCGGTGTTGAAGTCTCCCCCCTGTATTGCTGGAATGCATTACTCGTTAGTCTGGGACTTTGACCCCGGCTCGTATCCTCAGCCAACTTCAAACCTGCAGGACTTCCAATACTTGTTTGCTTCTCCGGTATATTTTCAGTCGAAAATACTGTCGCATTCTCTAAAGATCTAATCTCGTTTTTGATGATTAACTCTGAGTGTTCCTGTAATTTTGAATCATATTTTCCTCCAATTCCTGCATTCTTGAACTGTATTCCCCCAAGCGTTTTAAAATTGTCAAGCGGTCTTCTTTACTTGCGTGAGCCTGCTGGTCCCAATCTCGCCGGATCCTACTTTTCAAGCTGTTAATTTTCTCCTCGTTCCTTTCCTGATTTTTCTCTAGCTCTTCACGTATCTGTTCTTGCGTTTTGACTAGTTGTTCTCCCAGATTATCCCGAGTCTTGACGAGCTGCTCTCCCACTTCTTGTATTTGCTGTTGTGTTTTTATTAGCTGGCCTTCCATCTCTTTTCTTATGATTTCTTGTGTCTTGCCTAATTGCTCCTCTAAATTCTCCCGCAAGTGTATCCGTTCGGTTTCAGCCTTAACCTCGACTTTATCAATTTCCTTTATTAATTCCAGCACGTTGCTGTCTACCGAATTAATTTGCTGCTGTAGTTTCTCTTGGGTTTTCTTCATTCCCGCGGTGTTACTGACACATGCTGCCTCTATCTGCTTGAGTTTATCTGCCACCATCTCATCAAATTGTACTAATTTGTTATCAAATTTCGCCTCCAATTTCTTAATTTCGCCTAACTGTTTGATGTTGTTTTCCGCAACCTCGCCTGCCAGTTTCTCTACTTTTTTAACGCTCTGATTAATTTCATTAGTGATTTTTCCTAATTGTTCGCTTTGTGTTACCGCCTGTTGTGACAATTTGTGGTTTAGTTCATTGAATTGTTTGTCCGTGTCTAATTTCTGGACTTCTAACTGGACCGAAATATTACCGCTCATGTCGTGTAATTGTTTTTCACAGTCTATCTTCTGCGCTTGTAACTGGACCGACATATTATCGCTCATGTCGTGTAACTGTTTTTCGCAGTCTATCTTCTGCGCTTGTAACTGGACCGAAATGTCATTTAATTGTTCCTCTGTTTTCGCGGACATCTGTTCTAATTGTTTTTCACTATGCTCACGCTGAGCTCCTAATTGTTCTTTTAATTGTTTTTCCGTCTCCACGGTCATCTGTTCTAACAATGCCTTAATCTCATCAACACTCGCCATTTCACACACAAAAATATATTCAGAGAAAACAGGGTTATGGGCCAAGGTTTCAGCCCTATACGCACATACATGTCACACATTTAAATATTACTGGCTCTAATTTAATGAAAATTTCAGTAACAAAATTTACTGAATACAATGACACTTATTCCCAAACAACAAGATAACCCCTGGTGATCTGCTTTTAAATTCCTAACCAACAGAATTTACGAAACACCAATTAACCGAAGTCAATTAAATGTCAAATATAAGGCAACATCTTCCTGCTTTGACTGAGTTCAATAATACTGCAAATTTCTAATTTTAATGCCGGGCGCCAGAACAAGTTTATAACAAATACAATATCAAATTCTAACCTTGTTCAATATCTCTAACTTTAGGAACTCAGTGATTTTACTAATGCACATGGAGGTACAACATCGCCTCGATTTACTGAATTTACATGTCCGCTTGACCTGGCATCATTTCTCAACGAAATAAATATGAGGTCAGCGAAGCAACAACAACAACAACAACCCCACTTGGGCAGCCATTTTTGTTTTATGAACCCTTGCAAAGAAGCATATGAGACTCAGTTTCGGGGGGTGTAACGGTTCATATCGTAAGTTGCTGTCAAGGCGCTTCATTAACTTGCAGGGTAACATATAACAAAATAACATGCAGGAAAGAGTGAAGCCAGGGTTAAAACAAATGAATTTAATAACAAATCACCATATTTACACTTAACAAATAAACAACAAAAACTCCCATCTTACTCCCACTTAATAAAAATGCCAAAAACTAGACGAAAATCTCTGGAGAGATTAATTACCTGGACCAAGTGTCCCTAAGATAAAAATACAAAAGTGACCATTTATGTGTGTATGCCGTTCTACATGCATCACGATGTGTACAATGAATGCGTGATTCGTCATCATCCAGAATGATCCTTCAGATAACGAATCCACATTTCTAGAGCTAGACCGACACGGGGGAACACAACTACAATACCTAAATTAAACCGACACTTCCTAAATCTAATATAAACAAACACAAAATTTCCGTGTAAAATTGGAATCAAATTGCCGTAGCAACATTTACTGCCTAAAAACTTAGGACTTCTCACACAAATCAACACAAGTACATTAACACGTGACCAAATAAAAATACACAAAGTGACCGCTGTCAACATTTACAAATACTCTACCACTACACCGCACAGGTGTGACACACAAAATTTACATGAATCGAGTCATAAACAAAGCAATAGGCACACAGCCAACATTTACGTTAATAATACAATATTTTACCCATACAACGTACAACAAGCCGTTACACACATGGCGAACTCCCCAATTAATTATGGCTTAAAAATAACCATCACAATGAACAGGTTTGCTACATGAAAGCTTACGGGGGTCAGTCGGACAAATCAGGACTGCCTATCAAAAATAAGTCACAGGCAAAACGGGCGGTTTGTGGAACTCTGAATGTCTGTCAACCCACGTGTCAATAACCTCGACCTCCCAGAACATGGGGTCGAATCTCGAAGAAATGTGCCCCAAAGCACAATAGTACGTATGTGTGTGTCAGAAAAATATATGGACAAGAACAGCGGTCTTCCAAGAGCACCCTGTCTTTCCACCAAAAATACAACAGCAGCAAAAAAATATGATGGCGGTAGGACATCTACCCCCCTCCTCACGTAGAATCAACACACACATGACACAGGAACACACACAATCACACGTATGGGTTTTGACAGACCCTGAAATAAAAAGACACAAATGATATCCACATGCTGGCGCCACCGTTCTATGCCGTGACTAGTCAACCTGAAAAGGACTCAAGAAAATCTATCAAATTTAGAACGAAGGTGTTCTAAAAATTACTTTTAAGTTGGCGCGCTTGGCAACCCTAATATGAATAATAACCTGTTCAGCAAATATCTTACAGTAATTTCCTCCCATTCCTATTTCAAATATTAACGTTAATAAAGCACCATTTATCGAATGTAACGGGTTCCGCATTTGCAAGGATAAAAATCACGCACGCACGCCGCGCGCATTACATATGACTCAAGGAAAAACAAATATCTAACAAAACACTTTGGCCACGGGCCAACGGACATTTAAAACATTGAGTGCCGGTGCAAGAAAAACTCTAAACAACAAGAAAAGAAACATGACTATTTACAAAGTTCCCCGGCCAAATCTAACTACATAATTGAAATAATCCAATTTTAGTACATCACCGTTCTGCTTGTAGAACTAAGGACATCCTCCTCAACCCATTGCCCCTATGGACAAATTAGCACTCCATAGTAGTCGTCTGCGTTGATCTGTTGAAGTTCATCCCAACTCCAAACCACGTGCTGATCATCTTGGTATCGACTCCTTGGCAGAAAAGTTCAATGTTAATTATTTTACCTATCTATAATCGCTTTGCAGGTTACTCAGTTCACCCACAATTGTCCTAATGCGATTAATAGCGAAGACTGGCCCTAAATATCTCACACACACGCACAATAAAACACATATAAAATACACTGCAATATGTACATAAATATACACCTCGAGACCACGTCACTGGCTCGTTAGCAAGTTTAAGATCTTGGCTACACTAGCAGTCGCTATCTTGCTCGGTATTTCCGTCCTGTACTGTGGACCTTTACTCCGGTGAGCGCTAATTAGGGTGTTACAATACTTCCCCCTTAGAGCTGAACTCGTCGTCTTTAAATGAATGTTACAAGTTATCACGCACTGGCGTGAAATGTTTAGCTCACAAAATAAAGTTGATTCCAGAATTTTAAAAAAATGTATTCGAGCTTTAAAATTCGATAATGCAATCGCTGTGACTTTAGCTCCTCGGAGCTCCCAAATAAAATGACTTAACCAAATTCAGAGTGTAAAAATCACGATACAAACTGGCGTGAAGTAAGCCTCTCAAGGCTCCACAAAGAATGACTTAGAGTGGCGTCAGGCCAAACTATTTATTAGAAAACTGACAGGGCGGAGGAGTGGGGTGGTATCGGATAAAAACTTCCAGAGTTTTTGTCTCACAAAGATGGGACTAGTGTCATTCTTCTTCAAATAAATCAAACGTCTCAAATTACTCGTGCGGAAATTAATCCGTTCGGCGGTTCTCTAGATATCCATTTCCGCGGGCTTTTTATTACTGACGCTGTCCACCGCGTGGTCTTGGCTTGGTCTCTTGTGATTGGCTGATTCAATCGTACGTTCGTTACAAGTGCCTCGTGATCCTCCCTTTATGCTTCCAATTTTGGTACAGTAGTTGCTCAATTTGGCCTTGAACCCGACTAATTCAAGCCGTCCCCCAGGAATAGCTACCAGCTCAGCTTCTGTTGCAATATTACGAAATGCTAGCCTCCCTTATATCCATGTCGACTTCCTCAAGTACTGCCTGGGCCGTAGTAATAATAATAATAAATATGAATACTTATTTATCGAAGATCAATAAGGGTTCACTATATTTACATAAAAATCCTAGCCTTAATGATCGGTCTATGTTGTGAAGTTTCGGGTAACTTACGTTGTTATTGCCCAGCTGCGCTGGGCTGCCTCAACGAGGAACAGCTGACAGGGGATGGATGATCGTTAGCGGTCGTGGGTATTCGGGTCGCTTCGTCAGCCCCGCTGGGCTGTCTCTAAGCGCTAGTCTTATTACCGTTCACCGCCTGCACAATCTGCAGTGCTGCAACAGCAACGTGAGTCATTCAATGGTCATCACCCCAGTAGAGGAGAAAGTCAGTGCTATGGCACCAACATCACCATCGTCGTTGACTGCACCTCGGACTCGTGGCTGGCCCTCCCTGGCGTTCATAACGCAATGGGGCAACAAGTACCTTTACTTGTTCTATAGCGAACAAGAAGACGAATGTGCTGTGTGGACAGACATTCAAGATAAGTGACGAACTCCAATTACAATACAAATTGTCAGTTGTAACTCTTCAGTCAGTCAACACTAATTTGCCCAATAACTGGGAGGGGTACAATGTATATACAGTAATATGTAAATAACATTATATGTATTAGTTTATGGTCACGATTATAATGCAGCAATTTTAGTGATCTTAAATCTAATACATGTATTTTTCTTCAGGAGTGTTACTTACATCTTATATACGTTGTACCCCACCCAGTTATCGGGTAGATTAATGTTGACTGACTGAAGAGTTACAAATAACAGAAAATCGTCTGTGGTAGTACCGCGGCGTATATGGAGTTCTGTTTCGGAGGCGGGTTACTCGAACAACAGGGTTGAGGGGTCATTCCTCTCATTTCTACATTCTTTATTCTTACTCTTCCGGAAATTCCGGGGGGGGGGGGGCTTGGCATTCCTTACTACTTCCTTCTTACCCTCAGCGCATTTATACTGACCATGGCACGAAAGCAAACCCCTGTGCCACGTACAGTATTTCGTATTGCACTGCAATTAGTTTTGCGTCGCCTTTCACTATGTTATTGTGCTTAGAATTACATTTTGCTTCCATTTTAATTTTTGCGCTTACAATCAATATCATTTCGCACTCGAATATCACGCTCACGGCGAAATTAAAATGTTAACGCGTCTACAACCATTTTGTTTCGCATGCCAGACCAGATTTAATTTCAGACATGAAATGATATGTTCCATGCATTTTAAATTCACGCCGGGGGCGAAACTAAATGCTGTTTGGGAATTTTCTGTCATTAAAATAAACCGTGGCACTACATCCCATGAAAGGCCTAGGCCTACCAAGCGAACGCTGCCCAGGCATCTGCAGATATTGGTCAGCGCATCGGGTTCCCCCGGCCGTTAATCTTGGTTTTCGTGACTTTCAGACAGCTACTCTCGAGGCTGAGTGCACCCCGTTCCAACCCACACGTCCGTTTCTAAAATCACTAACGGAGCCAGGAATCGAACCCGGGGCCTCCAGGTGAGAAACAGGCACGCTATCCCCAACACCATGGGGCCAGCAATTTTTGTCATACCAGGAGCAAAATTAACAGTCGTTAAAAATGTTATTTCGCGCCGGGAGCAAAATTAAGAGACTGTAGCGGTTTTCATTTCATGCCAGGAGCTAAATGAAAAGTCTTGTATCGAATTTTATTTCAGGCCAGGAGCAAAATTAAAAGTCTGTAATGAATTTTCTTTCGAGCCGGGAGCGAACTTGAAAGTCTGTAACGAATTTTATTTCGTGCCCGGAGTGAAATTGAAAGTCTGGATATATTTTTTATTTCGCGCCGGAAGCGAATTTAAAAGACTAACGGTTTTTATTTTACGCCAAGAGCGAAATGAAAAGTCTTTAATGAATTTTATTTCACGCCATGAGCAAAGTTAAAAGTCTGTTAAGAATTCTGTTTGTAGCCGGGAGCGAAATTAAAAGTCTCTAACGGATTTTATTTCACGCTGGGAGCGAAATTTAAAGTCTGGTACGAATTTTATTTCACACCGGGAGCGAAATTAAAAGTCAGTAATGCATTTTATTTCGTGCCGGAAGCGAAATTAAAAGACTAATGAATTTATTTCGCCTCTGCAGCGAAATTAAAATTCTGTTACTAATTTTATTTTGCGCCAGGAGTGAAATTTTATTCCTTTGAACAATTTAATTTCGCGACGCTAATTTAAATTGATGATACATTTCGTTTTGCATGCCAGTCCTGCCTTGAATCGGTTTCGGTGGTGGCTCCATTTTTCACCTAAAATGTAAAACTAACTACACTTGATGACCGTAATGCTCTCCATCAGTCGTACCTATATGTACATCGTACATGTATATGATCTACCAGAGATACTGTCCAAAAATAAATTGCCGAAAATAGAACACCTAACGAACACTAAAAATAATGGTGTTGCAGGTAAAATAAACTAAGTAAAAGTAATTAAAGGGATCGATGAACTAAAAACAGGAAAAACAACATGGAAAATTAGAAGTCGTAAGTACAAACTGGTAAAATTTCAAAGGATCACTCAGAAATATCCAGAACTGAACAATAATTCAGAACTAGCCATCACAGTCACAGTCAATCGCAACATTGGACTAGATGCTCAGGAATCCCATACCGTCAGGTAAGGGGTAAGGTCATCACTCTCTCACTTGACTTTCGCTCCCCTTTCCTGCTGCTGTGGTGGCCTTGGTCGAGCTTGTGGCGCGCCGTGGCCGCCTTCTTTAAGCGTGTGTACAATCCTGTATGAAATATTACCTTATAAAAGATGCTGGAAGTGTCATCCTTCCTGGGTTATACAGGCATTGTATCCGGTAACAACATTTTGGCTCACGCGAGTGAGTTCTGCCACTGTAATGATTCGGATTTTGTATTTTATGTTCTTGATTGAGCACTGAGTCAGTAGGCCTAGTGGCAAACTTATTTACAATTACGTGAATCTGTGCTAGTGAAGGTGACACTTCATCAGGAAATTGCTGAACTTACCCACCGGGCCGACTCGTACTTAAAATAAGTTTTACATACAAAAATACGATGTTGCAATGATAACTGTCTGAACATGTTACCATCTGAGGTTCAGACTGGCGACTGATAACACCTGCACGCTTATTGCAAGGTCAAGTTTGTACTATGCGCGCGCTTTCAATACTACAGCAGGGGGCCATGGGGCGCCAGAAACTCGGCCAAGCCCGCTGCAGTAGCGAATAACAAAACCGCCGCTCGTCGTTCTTACTTAATATGAAAGACCCTATACGTAGACCATAGAGTTATGTACTATTAGATGACTATTATTGCGTAGGTTCATTATTCAAACGTTGACTTCTATGTCATGATTGGGACACAAGAAATAAAAAAATAATTTTAAAATTTTGCACAGCTGCCATCTTGAGTGTATGTAAACAATTTAACAAAATTAGATATCAGTTCATTACAATGTATATAAACAATTGCTGTACCAAATTTCACTGCGTTCGGATGGTTAAATCGCCAGAAAAGTCTATTTAAATGTTCAAATTCACTTGGCCGCCATGTTCGTTTTGTAGTTAGAGCTCGAGCCAGCCGGGAAGGCGGTGCGCAGAACACAACGCTACCATTACGTCATGCCTCACTTCCATCCCACCAATCACAGTCAGTCTGTCTTGAGAATCTGAGCTAGTGTGTAGTCAGGAAAGCCAAGTGTAAAGCAGCGTGAAAGAGATGGACTCGATGAGTTAAGCGACGGTGTTGCCATACCGCAGGAACTCATGGCAGCAGCCTGCGCTGTGGGGCTCGGACATGGCGGACCTGTTGCAACAGTGGACATGTATCTCTTTCTCTCTCTGCGCAAATCCCAAAGAGCCGGCCGCCTTCCGGGCTGATGCGAGCTCTAACAGGTTTATGAAACTATATAACTAGTCAATACAGTTATTTACAACAAGTTATAAACTTGCTATTATATGGTACATGTTTCGGGGCCTCTAGTACTGGTCCCTTCTTCAGCCATAAATTAAGTTGCAAAATCCAGCATAATTAAAGATATCATAATAAAAAATACATAAAATGATGAGTGAATGGATGAAATGAGGCGAAAAAGAACATATTACTCATGAGAAGTAATGTGAGTGCACATCAGTAAAAATTAACACCATTGGTATTGCTAGGTTCTTGAGAATACACTTATATAGCACTGTTCTAATGTTTGTGCATGTGGAAATCACTTCACTTGGGATTTATAGCCTGTTGTTTACAATGCTGTAGACTGAGACTTGCTGTTCAAGCTGGGGCTTCTGAGCTTATAGTCTTGCATTAGAGGGAAAACATCGAATGTCATGTAATGAAATACATCATCATGATGAGGAGACGTCCAAGTATGGAAAAAACATATTTTACTTAGACCAACTAAAACAATTTCCTTTGTTGATCAAATTCACAGAATCTCAATTTACTTCATGGCCCCATTATTGCTTCATCCAGTTGCTTAGATACCTTGGATCCAAGGCTTCTAGATTATATGCATTGCCTAGGTCATGAAGTATCTACATTTGTAACCATTGCACTCTCATTATTAATATATTATTAAATTTAAAAAATAATAATGACAATAAAAAACAACATAAAATACAATATGAGATTTAAATTAAAATAAGGTGAGGTAATATAATATTATATCTTTGTGACCTGGAATTGTTATAAATGGAATATAGAAAGGTAGGTGGGGTTATAAGGGTGAGAGGATATGGAAGAGGGGGGAATATTGGGGAGTTTGTGTTGGGGAATTCACGGTGGTTTGTTGTTGTCAACAATTTTATTCTTTATATATTCCGTTAGGGTGTTGTACAGGATATTCGTTTCAAAATTTATTTCATTAAGATTATGAAGAGGAGATAGTTTCTGTGCGGTGTTAATTTCTATCGCTTCTAGTACATTCATAGTGGTCCCCTTTCCTGTAAAATGGAGGATTTCTAGGTCTTTCTCAGAAGCCCCAGCTTGAACAGCAAGTTTCAGTCAACAGCATTGTAAACAACAGGCTATAAATCCCAAGTGAAGTGATTTCCACATGCACAAACATTAGAACAGTGCTATATAAGTGTATTCTCAAGAACCTAGCAATACCAATGGTGTTAATTTTTACTGATGTGCACTCACATTACTTCTCATGAGTAATATGTTCTTTTTCGCCTCATTTCATCCATTCACTCTCATTTTATGTATTTTTTATTATGATATCTTTAATTATGCTGGATTTTGCAACTTAATTTATGGCTGAAGAAGGGACCAGTACTAGAGGCCCCGAAACATGTACCATATAATAGCAAGTTTATAACTTGTTGTAAATAAATGTATTGACTAGGCGGAACAGTTTCCCCTTTGTTATATAGTGAATCTGTCAATACGGAAAATGAACTTCTTTCAGAGTACAATTTAGGTTTATGAAAGTCACTTAAGTGACTTTTATCACCATACAAAATTTCAGTGTGATATCGGTGACAGTTTCGGAGATATAGAATGCCAGTGAGATATTTCGCACAGCCACCATGTTGAATTGGTGAAACATAATAAGCTTTGAAGGGCACGATCGGGGTCGGTCAAAATAGTAGGCCTACTATGACCTTACCGAATTTCATTGAAATCGCTCCAGCCGCTTAGATTTTATTAGGTGGGGTGTGGGGGAAGAGGGGGGAGGGGTGGGGATGCACACCAAGGCCCGGCGTAGGTGCGTGACGTCATGTCATGTCAGTAGGTAATCTGTGTCCTTGACTCTCCCCGCCTGCCGCTAGCTACGTGTGCGAGTGAGCTGTGTATAGTATGTCGTGGTACCCTGCAAGCCAGGCAAGTGCTTTTAGGGCCATATGACCCAGGCGCACACTGTCTACGCTGGAACTCTCAGTTCAGGGGCGCGTGGCCAGCCTGTCGCGGCTGGATTTCTCGAAGTCGTTCTTCTCTTCTCTTCATATTATTATTATTATTATTATTATTATTATTAGACTATTATTATTGGCAATAAAATGTTATTGGATACCAATAGACTACGTCTCATACTTTTCCCGAGTACATTGTAGATCAATTCTCTATTATTGAATGGATTCATTTGATAGCAAAATTATGCCATTTACACTTAAGTTAGGCATACCCAAACACGATAAGTTATTTAAAAATGTTGATGTTGTTTCTTTCCCTTATTCGAAACGTACCACAAGCTTTCAATTCTCTTTGAAGCCTATCGTTAGCTCTAAACGACCTGTCTTGTTATGCCGATGGTTACTTCACATCTGATGGTGGGGTCCAGCATAAATCTTGTATCCTTCCTACGGCCAATAACAATTATTATTCTATTGTACTTTAGCTTCTAACACGAGGAAGACACGAAAACATGGATCGCGTGACATTTCTGAAATGTTACAGATGCATCTTAGATCTATGTCCGTGATTCCCTTCTTAATTTTGGTGTTTGAACGGACCTAGGTTATCAGACACTCCACAGTGGTTGCAGCATACAGTCTCACACAAGAGCAACCTTTGCCTCCACCTATTTGTGCTTGACTACTCCCTTTCATGTGTACTTCTGGATAACTTGTTCTCCATAAAATATGGTGATTAGACACTTTCGCAATCAACCAGCAAGTTCATTTTGTTTTTTCCATACATCCGCTTCAGGCTTAATTCTCAAGTATTCCTTTGGTTCCTAACTAGTAAATCACCGTCTTCATCGTTACCACCATCTTCATCATCATCACCGTAATGAAAACCTCATTCGTTGTACAAACACAAATTACGCACCATGTCACCATGCCTTCAAGCAATTCTTGCACTCTCTGTATATATGTGGCACGGTGTCGCTACATGATGATTACTATACTTTGGATGTTCATTCACTGAAAATTGCGAAATTAGCTTCGAGGTTTTCCTATGCCCAGAACATAGAATGCTATGAAAATCAAAAGTTCTTAAATACGATGTGTGGATTACATATAAATATGCAATTGGATTAACTCACGACGGCTACTTGTAGCATTGGCCTTTGAGAATATTTTACGGAAGCTATTCTAACAACTCTACGAGGTGAGTTTCTCTCCGAGTTCCCATATGAATGTTCGAATTGCAGAATAAGAATGTAGAAAAAAAAAGGAAAACTTGTGCTCACTGACCTGGTGCAAGTCCTCAAAATGAACACCCCTTTGATGACTTAGATATCATCGATACCATTTCAGTACCTCAAACCGAAATTAAATTTTTTGGCAGGCCAGAGAATATAACCCGGACCACCGAGGCGACAGCCAAGAATGTTAGCCGCTACACCACAAGGTGATCTCTTTCATTGTCAGCGCAATCTATTGCACGATGCCATGTAATTTCAGCACGAACTATAATAGTACATCTTTCTTCGTATTAGCCTACTTTCGATTTTTGCAAAAAATGAAAGTAGACTTATGAGATCACTACAGGGCGAAAAAAAGTGTGTCTGTCTGTGTGTGTATGTGTGTGAGTCTGTGTGTGTGTGTGTGAGAGAGAGTGTGTGTACTCTGAATGTCTGTCCCCCCTATCAATTCGAACACGGTTAAACCGAATTGAACGAAATTTGGTACAGAGGTAGCACTGGCAAAGGGCATCTCAGTGTCATGTTTTATATTGCCGCCATCTTTACCAAAAGGTAATGGCGGCCAATCGAATGGTCAAAACTTAATAATGCATTACGACCAAACTAATCATCGAATCTTTACCAAATTTGGTAACAACCTACCTTCATATGGGACGCGTCTTGTGCCCAAACTAAAAGGTCATCAAACGTACCATTTCAGGATGGCGGCCGTGTGAATTATGCAAAATTTATAATCCATAACATGGGACCCACCAGTTCCGATTATCGAACCAAGAATCGTTTAATCTGTTCTAAGCGACGTGGTTCGTTCGAAATTAAAAGTTTATATTGTAATATTATAATCTAGAAGTGACTTTAAAAATCTGAATCTTCTCGGCTATTTGACAAGATGGCAGCTGATCTCTCGTTCTGACCTATATTTTACTAAATTCAGTATGTTGCATGCAATATAACCTACTGATAAAAATGTTATGAACTTAATATGAAATGAACTCGGTTTGAAATATACTCCAGTGAAGAAATCTTCAGTCCAAGTGATTATTTGCTAATACAGTACGTTATATGTATTTAATCGATAACGCGTGAGTTATGAGTGTACGATTGGCTGTGTGGTTAGAGCTCCCGTCTCTCATGTGGCTGGCCGGGGTTCAAATCCTATCAGAGTAGAACTTTTTTGCTTGATTTTTTTATATTAATTGTTTCTTGAGTACTGAGACGTTATAAAATAAAGCGTTATATGGTGCTTTTTGCAATGGAAATTATATATTAAACAAGATGTTCAGAAAAGAACATATAGCCTACTTTCTCCTAAATGTATGGGTATCTTTATGACTCTTTGTCCTCATCCCTAAAACAATCACCCCAACCACAATGTATTGTTTGTTTTCTTTTATATTGATAATAAGCCAGTAAGTGTCAAGATCAATATTATATACTTTATGATGATTGAATAACAAAACTACTAACTTATTGTAATGCATTCACGTCCGTTAATCTCTATATTAAGCCAGCCTGAAAAATTAAGAATCTTCCGCCCCAATCATCTTCCGCCCCAATCACAGTAGGTGGTGCTGCGACCTATCAGTGAATTAATCTTTATCTTGTACGCCTATGCACTACCATCGTAATGTACTACGATGGCAGTGTTCTATGGGTGTTGAATGAGTAGGCAGTTTAAAGTAGCCAAGAGGGAGGCGATCCAGCTGGCAGTGTTTAAAGGTATTCGGAGCGCGATCGTGGCTAATAGTTGAACTACCAGTATTACAAAATTGCCATACTTCAGGAGGCCAGCTCAGGCATTTACACAGCGTTATGTTTGGAACAATATTACCCACATAACCCACAAGAGGACAGCACCGTACAGAGGCATTAAGAAGGCTGTGGTTAATGACAACGTGTATCTAGTTCTTCTATTCTCCTTTTTCTAATGTCTTCTGTTTATGTGCGATGCTGGGACTGTGATTTTATTAATATACGAGTGTATACTTTATCCTCTCCTTTGAGCTAAATGACATTTTATTCAGTATCTGTGGGAAAAGCTCGTGCACATCATCTGTAAAAGAATTCAAGAAAAAAAAACCTAACTGTAGCAGTACTCGATCCCCAGTCACCTGCGTGTCAGACTAACATGCTAGCCCAGAGCTAACCACATCCATGACGTCAGGTGTTCTTAACTGACATATTAGATACAAACTGTTGGCAAATAATGACTTTAAATAAACGATTTCTTCACTGCAGTACATCTTCATTAAAGATCATTTCATACAAAGTTTATATTATTGTATCAGTACGGTATATCACATACAACATACTAAAACTACTGAAATATAAGACAGGCACATGAGGACAGCTGCCATCTTGTCGTGTGACACAAACGGCTAAGCTCTTTTAAGCCACTCATACTGTATAATATTATAATATTAAATTATAATAAATAACGGATCACGACCTTCAGGATAGCTTAAACCCCCCTAGGCTCGATAATCGGAATTGGTGGGTCTTAAGCTATTTATTAAAATGGTTGCATAATTCACACGGCCGCCATCCTGAAATGGCATGGCCGATGACCTTGAATTTTAGGTCAAAGACGCGTCCTATATAAAGGTATGTTGTCACCAAATTTGGTAGAGATCGGATGATTAGTTTAGCCGTAATTTGATTTTACGTTTTGAACATTTGAGTGGCCGCCATTCTGTTTTGGTAAAGATGGCGGCGATATAAAGTATGACACTGAGGTGTCCTTTACTAGTGCTACCTCTGTACCAAATTTCGTTCAATTCGGTTTCACCGTGTTCGAATTGATAGGGGGGGACACACATTCAGAGTACACACACTCACACACACACAGACACACACACACACACACACAGACTCACACACACACATACACACACACACACACACACAGACTCACACACACACATACACACACACAGACAGACACACTTTTTTCGCCCTGTGTTGATCTCATAAGTCTACTTTCATTTTTTGCAAAAATCGAAAGTAGGCTAAAAGCGACATTCTCCACCGGAGTGACATCTACCAGCCTTCAGTTGTACTATGCAGAAACTATAGATTCGAGCAGCGCTCTATACCGGCCAGTTAGTGAACCCAGTCTTAACGACTGCTAGGAGTAATAATACAGTAACATTCGTTTATTCCTTGTGCACATCGAACCAAGAATCGTTTAATCTGTTCTAAGCGACGTGGTTCGTTCGAAATTAAAAGTTTATATTGTAATATTATAATCTAGAAGTGACTTTAAAAATCTGAATCGTCTCGGCTATTTGACAAGATGGCAGCTGATCTCTCGTTCTGACCTACATTTTACTATTTTCAGTATGTTGCATGCAATATAACCTACTGATAAAAATTATATGAACTTAATATGAAATGAACTCGGTTTGAAATACACTCCAGTGAAGAAATCTTCAGTCCAAGTGATTATTTGCTAATACAGTACGTTATATGTATTTGATCGATAACGCGTGAGTTATGAGTGTACGATTGGCTGTGTGGTTAGAGCTCCCGTCTCTCATGTGGCTGGCCGGGGTTTAAATCCTATCAGAGTAGAACTTTTTTGCTTGATTTTTTTTATATTCATTGTTTCTTGAGTACTGAGACGTAATAAAATAAAGCGTTATATGGTGCTTTTTGCAATGGAAATTATATATATTAAAAAAACGACATTCTCCACCGGAGTGACATCTACCAGCCTTCAGTTGTACTATGCAGAAACTATAGATTCGAGCAGCGCTCTATACCGGCCAGTTAGTGAACCCAGTCTTAACGACTGCTAGGAGTAATAATACAGTAACATTCGTTTATTCCTTGTGCACAGAGGCGTTGTTGATAACCTCAAAACTTGCTATATGGATGATTTGGAGATGGATTATTTTGTTATACCGTGTATTTAAGATTAGCCTATAAATTAACGGGTTGTGAAGTTACTTCACTTAGTCCTATATCATTCGTATACGACACAGAACAACAACGTGACGTCAGTTTCTGATCTGCTCTGATTGGCTATTACATTGCTGCAGTCGGGTAGTTGGCAGTCAAGGATAAAATTCGCGACTGCCAACTGCCAGCTACCAACTGCAACTTCATGTTGTGTATTGTGCCTATAGTATACACGGAGTCGATCGCGACTGCCGACCGAGGACTACCAACTACGGACTGCCGACTGTGCATTGTAGATGGGCCTTATTAGAGCAACGAAGTTTCAATTATTGTAAGTAGTCGGTGTTTGGAGTGTTTGCTGATGAAATTGCAAAATGCTGGGGTAAATTATAAATTATGGTTTGAACGCCACTGATCAAATCCTGTGTGCCAATTTGCACTTCAAATAGGAAGAAATTAGGAGATGATAAGGACAGAGAGTTATAACTATAACCATATATTTAGGAGAAAGTAGGCTATATGTTCTTTCCCGAACATCTTGTTTTTGGCATTGCATTGCCCCTGGTAAGTTAGAGAGATGGTTCGCATACCATAATACCATAACCAAAGAGCCGAATAGTTCCAAAAACCAACAAACAACCGAAAGAAATACCGACAAGCTGGTAGAAAGACAGACAACAGATTTTGTAATTTTCAGAGCAAAATTGTTTTACAATGAAGAGCACTCTTGGTCTCCATACTGTTGAAATAATGAAAATTGTCCTAAAACTTCAAAAGTTAGAAGGATTTCATGTCAACTTGTTTATTTTGCCGTATATCTTATGTGTAGGTAAATTCCATGAGATATTGTTTCAGGCGATGTTGATAATACGAATAAAAGACATAAATTACCTCAGATTGCGACGGAATATTGTTCAGTTTAAAAACCTGATAGCCTAAATTTACTAACGCACGTTTCTCGAATTCACATATCCCTGAACAGCACCAATCTAATCAGTTGGTGAATTCAGAATCTTGTTATTGAAATACTGTAGACTATAGCTTTATAGTCCTAATGTGTTTTTTTGTTCTACCCGTAATTATTTAGGTTGCTATGAGGAAGGGGATATGGTGAGACAGTTTCCTTGTGGGAATGATATTACGGATAGATGCCCTTCATGACGTCAATCTAATGAGAGGATTTAATGACAAATGAAATTAATGAGGCAAGGTATGAAATGGTTGTGTATGGTATTTCGAGTTCGGTGTAGTCTGACCATGCACGTTAGCGTGTGTAGCTACATCGGCTGGTTTGTGACATTATGTCAACAAATTTAAAAATATATATTTTAACACTCCTGATTCCATACCGGCCCTGTTACTGTCACATGCATGATTACCAATATGCTTGATTCCATTTTTAGGATTATTATATCTCGCTGCACCTGCTACATCACCCAAAAAGTAGGGGCAGATGACCTCGTAGTTCCGCCCATTAAAACAACAATAACTAATCCAACAAGTAGTTCCGTGAAGAATTAAACAGCCTATTTTCATATATCCTACTTATGTTAATTGCCTCTATCAACATACAAAAGTTCAGTTTGATTGCTGTAATAGATTCGCAGATATTGAGAACCGGCTAAATATTGCGCATGGTCGCCATGTTGGATTTTTATATCTGTAGGTCTTAGAGTTATGTACTGTTACGTGAAGTGTATTGTGTACGTGTAGTATTCAAACTTCAATCGCATGATTAGGGCACAAGAAGTAAAAACGAGATTTTAAAATTTCGCACAGCTGCCATATTGTGGTTATGGAAACAAATGAAAAAATTAGATGCCAGTGGATTAACATTTGTAGAAGGATTTACTGTACCAAGTGTCACTGCACTCGGATGGTTAAATTGCGAGGAACGACGATGTGAATATTTATACTTCGCGTCGCCGCCATGTTGGATTTGTGATCACCAGGTTATTGAAAGTCCTATAGGTGAACTTATGTTCATAGCCCCAATGAAGATTAAAAAATTTAGTTTGATTGCTGTAATAGATTCGTAGATATTGAGATCCATCTAAATATTTCGGATGGTCGCCATGTTGGATTGTTATCTGTATAGGCCATAGAGTCACGTACCATTAAAGGAAAATTATTGCAAGGGTTCATTACTCAAACTCTCACTTCGATCGCATGATTACGACACAAGAAATAAAAACTTAATTTTAAAATTCGCACATTCGCCATCTTGAGGTTATGTAAACAATTGAACTAATATAGATACCAGTGCATTACAATGTGTATAAACATTTCCTTTACCAAGTTTCATTGCGTTTGGATCATTAAATCGCGAGACAGGTCTATTTAAAATGTTCAAATTCGCTTGGCTGCCATATTCGTTTTTTAGTTAACCGATTTTTGAAAGTCTTATAGATGAAATTCCAGTAGTGCCCTTTATCTCCGTACAAAATTTCAGGGTGATATCGCTAATAGTTTCAGAGATATAGAATGCCGGTGAAATATTTCGCACAGCCGCCTTCTTGAGGTTATGTAAACAATTGAATGAAGTTAGATGTCGGTACATTACAATGTGTATAAACATATACTGTACCAAGTTGCATTGCGTTTGGTTGGTTAAATCGTGAGAAACGTCTATTTAAAATTCGCAATTTTGCTTGGCCGCCATGTTGGTTCTGTAGTTATCAGGTTTTCAAAAATCACAGTGGTGAACTTCTAGTAGTTCCCTTTATCACCGTGAAATATTCCAGGGTGATATCGGTAATAGTTTCGTAGATATCGAATGCTGGTGAAATAATTCGCACAGCCGCCATGCTGGATTGGTGGGATGTAACAAAATTTGAAGGGCACGGTCGGGGTGGTGTGGAATAGTGCTATGAACATACCGAGTTTCATTGCAATCGCTCCAGCGGTTTGGAAGTTATTAGGGGGGGGGGCACACACCATATCACACACACGCGCACACACAGAGACAGACACACCGACAAAAGGTGATCTCATAAGCTTATTTTTTCATACATGAAAATAGGCTAAAAAGTATGCAACTTCCTGTATCCTTGTTGCAGATCTGGTTCATGTACGTCCAAATATCATGTTTTATACGTCTTCGGTGTGTTTCTTTAAGGTGTGACTTTCCCACTATGGTATGTTTGTGCTCCCGAGGCACAAAAGACGTTATGAGCATGGCAGACCACAAGCATATGACAAAATGTTGGCTCCAGTGCGCCTAGTGTCCAGGCTCTGCTCTCAGTACTCAACGTACTGCAGCACCCCGTCAAATGGACAGTGATTGTGCGACAAAGCGCTGCAGTGCTAGTGTGATGTCGTGCTGCACTGCTCAGAAATAGGCAGAATAGGGCTGCGCTTCACCTGCTAGCACAGCTTCACCTTGCCCATTGCACGGCCCTGGTGCACACACACGGACAAAAGGTGATCTCATAAGCCTATTTTTCCATAAATGGAAATAGGCTAAATACGAGATTTTAAAATTTCGCACAGGCGCCATCTTGTGGTTATGAAAACAATTCAGTTTGATTGCTGTCATTGATAAGTTGACATTGAGAATCGTCTAAATATTTCTAAATATGTGTAGACCATTGAGCTATGTACTATTAGATGACGATTATTGCGTACGGTAGGTTCATTGTTCAAACGTTGGCTACGATCGCATGATTAGGACACAAGAAATTAAAACTTAATTTTTAAATTTCACACAGGCACCATCTTGCGGTTTTGTAAACAATTGAGCTGAATAAGATATCAGTGCATTACAAGGTGTATAACATTTGCTATACCATTTGACGGCGCTCGAATGGTTTAATCGCGAAAAAAAAAGAAAACTATTTTAATGTATCAACTTCGCTTGGCCCCCATGTTCGTTTGTTACTTAACAGGAATTTTGAGAGTCCCATCTAGTAGTTCTTTTTATCACCGTACAAAATGTCAGGGTGATATCTGTAATAGTTTCGGAGATATGGAATGCCAGTGAAATATTTCGCACAGTCGCCATGTTGGATTGGTGAGCTGTAATAAAATTTGAAGATCACGGTCGGGGTCGGACAAAATAGTACATGGGATCCATCGTATTGATTTTAGGAAACATGTTTCTAACGTAGGCTACAATATGACCGCGATCGAAACGAGCAAGGTGCATTACCCTGTCAGATGGGGCACGCGCTCAGATTGAAATCATTATGTTGATTATTATTTGGTAGATTTCATTAGAAAGCTAACTATTGCAATGGGTCCCATGTTTCGACTTCCGGAAAATTTCGACATATCTTCGCGTTTCACATCCCCCAGACCCCAAAACCACCGTCAGTTCAAAAGTTTATATATAATTTATGTATGTATATCAGTTTCTTGTGGACACGATAACTGCCGTAATTTTGCACCAATAACTTTGAATGTTATACATAATATGTATCCCTATAAAATCTCGGTCGAGTTCGTTAATGGGCAAAATTGGTCGAAGGGGGTGAAAATGGGGGGCTTTTTTCGAAAAAGTGAAATTTCGCTCTAACTCTCTTAATACGTGAAATATCGAATCCATTCCAAGTTCATAATATGTGTCGGATAAGTGCCAATAATTTATGTCAAATAAGTTTTTTGATAGCACCAACCATTGACCAAAGGGGTGGAAAAAAGTGGGTTTTTCGGGAAACATTAATCATATCTCTCTTAATAGGCACAATATCGAAACCGTACAAAATGGAAAATATTCCCCTAATAATTACCTAAAACTTTTGACTGAAAGAATTTTTGATATGACCCACCATTACGCCAAGGGATGAGAAAAATGATTTCGGAATTATAAGAAAATGCCAAGAGCTATCAGAGGTTGCCATGGCAACACTACTAAATTGATGAGGGATGAGCCGTTGCCATGACAACGCACATGCACGAGATCAGATTCAGTATTTCCATCTGACTAAGCCGGCCCCGTGGTGTTGGGGTAGCGCGCCTGCCTCTCACCCGGAGGCCCCGGGTTCGATCCCCGGCTCCGTCAGGGATTTTAAAACTGACGTGAGGGTTGGAACGGGGTGCACTCAGCCTCGTGAGGACAATTGAGTAGCTGCCTGACAGTGAGACAGCACCCCGATCACGAATACCAATATTAACGGCCGAGGGGACCCGACGCGCTGATCACGCGTCACCCCAATATCTGCAGGCCAAATGGCTGGGCAGCGGTCACTTGGTCGGCCTTAGCCCGTCATGGGCTGGATGGTGCCAGGGGTTGACTTTGACATCTGACTGAGTGGGAAGCGGCTTCGGTGACGTAACTGGTAGCATGCAGAATGTCTATGCCCAAGGTCGCGGTTTCAAAGCCGGCCGAAGACGACGGATTTTCTAAGAGCGCTAAAATCCCTAAGTATGCTTTCCTTTGGAGGGAAAGTTCCAACGTTCGTTACGAGTTGCTGGTTGGGGTGGCATCTTGTAGCCAAGTTCACAGCTAGGTGTCATTGACGGTAGTACCTGGTAGCAACATTAGGAACTACTGATTGAAATTGACCGTCTGCAGTCCTTACCTGAATTACAGACTAATACATCCATTACAATTCACACCGTTTATCAGACAGATTCTACATTCACCCAAAGTACACGGGGTTAGATGACCACGTTGTCGCAGCCCCTAAACTGAGGAACCAACCAGAGGTAGATTTCATTAGAAAGCTAACTATTGCAATGGGTAGGCTACCATGTCTCGACTTCCGGAAAATTTCGACATATCTTCGCGTTTCACATCCCCCAGACCCCAAAACTACCGTCAGTTCAAAAGTATATATATATCAGTTTCTTGTGGACACGATAACTGCCGTAATTTTTCACCAATCACTTTTTACCGAATATGTATACCTATAAAATCTCGGTCGAGTTCGTTACTGGGCTAAATCGGTAGAAGGGGGTGAAAATGGGGGGCTCTTTTTTCTCGAAAAAGTGAAATATTGCTATAACTCTCTTAATATATGAAATATAGAATCCGTTCTACGTTCAAACTATGTGTTGGATAAAGCCCAAAAATTTATGTTTGAAGAGTTTTTTTATATCACCAACCATTGACCAAAGGGGTGGGAAAAAGTGGGTTTTTCGGGAAACATTTATCATATCTCTCTTAATAGGCACAATATCAAAACCGTACGAAATGGACAATATTCCCCTAATAATTACCTAAAACTTTTGTCTGAAAGAATTTTTGATATGACCCACCATTATGCCAAGGGATGAGAAAAATGATTTCGGAATTATAAGAAAATGCCAAGAGCTATCAGAGGTTGCCATGGCAACACTACTAAATTGATGAGGGATGAGCCATCAGACGTTGCCATGACAACGCACTTGCACGAGATCAGATTCAGTATTTTCATCTAAGTGGGAAGCGGCTTCGGTGACGTAACTGGTAGCATGCAGAATGTCTATGCCCAAGGTCGGGGTTTCAAAGCCGGCCGAAGTCGTCGGATTTTCTAAGAGAGCTAAAATCCCTCAGTATGCTTTCCTTTGGAGGGGAAGTTCAATACGTTCGTTGCGAGTTGCTGGTTTGGGGTGGCATCTAGTAGCCAAGTTCACAGCTAGGTGTCGTTGACGGTAGTACCTGGTAGCAACATTAGGAACTACTGCTTGAAATTGACCGTCTGCAGTCCTTACCTGAATTAAGACTACTACAGCAATTACAATTCACACCGTTTATCAGACAGATTCTACACTCACCCAAAGTACACGGGGTTAGATGACCGCGTTGTCGCAGCCCCTAAACTGAGGATCCAACCAGAGGTAGATTTCATTAGAAAGCTAACTATTGCAATGGGTACCATGTTTCGACTTCCGGAAAATTTCGACATATCTTCGCGTTTCACATCCCCCAGACCCCAAAACCACCGTCAGTTCAAAAGTTTATATATAATTTATGTATGTATATGTGTATATATATATATGCATATCAGTTTCTTGTGGACACGATAACAGCCGTAATTTTGCACCAATCATTTTGAATATTTTACCGAATATGTATACTTATAAAATCTCGGTCGAGTTCGTTAATGGGCTAAATCGGTCGAAGGGGGTGAAAATGGGGGGCTTTTTTCGAAAAAGTGACATATTGCTATAACTTTCTTAATATGTGAAATATCGAAATCGTTCAACGTTCATACTATGTGTCGGATAAAGCCCAAATATTTATGTTTGAAGAGTTTTTTTTATAGCACCAACCATTGACCAAAGGGGTGGGAAAAAGTGGGTTTTTCGGGAAACATTAATCATATCTCTCTTAATAGGCACAATCTCAAAACCGTACAAAATGGACAATATTCCCCTAATAATTACCTAAAATTTTGTCTGAAAGAATTTTTGATATGACCCACCATTATGCCAAGGGATGAGAAAAATGATTTCGGAATTATAAGAAAATGCCAAGAGCTATCAGTGCTTGCCATGGCAACTCTACTAAATTGATGAGGGATGAGCCATCAGACGTTGCCAAGATAACGCACTTGCACGAGATCATATTCAGAATTCCATCTGACTAAGTGTGAAGCGGCTTCGGTGACGTAACTGGTAGCAAGCATGCTGAATGTCTATGCCCAAGGTCGCGAGTTCAAAGCCGGCCGAAGTCGTCGGATTTTCTAAGAGCGCTAAAAATCCCTCAGTATGCTTTCCTTTGGAGGGGAAGTTCCAACGTTCGTTGCGAGTTGCTGGCTGCGGTGGCATCTAGTAGCCAAGTTCTCAGGTAGGTGTCGTTGACGGTGGTACCTGGTAGCAACATTAGGAACTACTGCTTGAAATTGACCGTCTGCAGTCCTTACCTGAATTACAGACTAATACAGCCATCCCTAGGTACACGGGGTTACATGACCGCGTTGTCGCAGCCCCTAAACTGAGGAACCAACCAAAATCTCTGCGGGAGATATAATTTTGCGTGAAGAAGTAACAGACCGTTACATAGTTACACATCAGTGTCGAAACCTTGCATAAGGACAGTGTGACCACAAGTATAACAAGATGTTCAGAAAAGAACATATAGCCTACTTTCTCCTAAATGTATGGGTATCTTTATGACTCTTTGTCCTCATCCCTAAAACAATCACCCCAACCACAATGTATTGTTTGTTTTCTTTTATATTGATAATAAGCCAGTAAGTGTCAAGATCAATATTATATACTTTATGATGATTGAATAACAAAACTACTAACTTATTGTAATGCATTCACGTCCGTTAATCTCTATATTAAGCCAGCCTGCAAAATTAAGAATCTTCCGCCCCAATCATCTTCCGCCCCAATCACAGTAGGTGGTGCTGCGACCTATCAGTGAATTAATCTTTATCTTGTACGCCTATGCACTGCCATCGTAGTGTACTACGATGGCAGTGTTCTATGGGTGTTGAATGAGTAGGCAGTTTAAAGTAGCCAAGAGGGAGGCGATCCAGCTGGCAGTGTTTAAAGGTATTCGGAGCGCGATCGTGGCTAATAGTTGAACTACCAGTATTACAAAATTGCCATACTTCAGGAGGCCAGCTCAGGCATTTACACAGCGTTATGTTTGGAACAATATTACCCACATAACCCACAAGAGGACAGCACCGTACAGAGGCATTAAGAAGGCTGTGGTTAATGACAACGTGTATCTAGTTCTTCTATTCTCCTTTTTCTAATGTCTTCTGTTTATGTGCGATGCTGGGACTGTGATTTTATTAATATACGAGTGTATACTTTATCCTCTCCTTTGAGCTAAATGACATTTTATTCAGTATCTGTGGGAAAAGCTCGTGCACATCATTTGTAAAAGAATTCAAGAAAAAAAAAACTAACTGTAGCAGTACTCGATCCCCAGTCACCTGCGTGTCAGACTAACATGCTAGCCCAGAGCTAACCACATCCTTGCCGTCAGGTGTTCTTAACTGACATATTAGATACAAACTGTTGGCAAATAATGACTTTAAATAAACGATTTCTTCACTGCAGTACATCTTCATTAAAGATCATTTCATACAAAGTTTATATTATTGTATCAGTACGGTATATCACATACAACATACTAAAACTACTGAAATATAAGACAGGCACATGAGGACAGCTGCCATCTTGTCGTGTGACACAAACGGCTAAGCTCTTTTAAGCCACTCATACTGTATAATATTATAATATTAAATTATAATAAATAACGGATCACGACCTTCAGGATAGCTTAAACCCCCCTAGGCTCGATAATCGGAATTGGTGGGTCTTAAGCTATTTATTAAAATGGTTGCATAATTCACACGGCCGCCATCCTGAAATGGCATGGCCGATGACCTTGAATTTTAGGTCAAAGACGCGTCCTATATAAAGGTATGTTGTCACCAAATTTGGTAGAGATCGGATGATTAGTTTAGCCATAATTTGATTTTACGTTTTGAACATTTGAGTGGCCGCCATTCTGTTTTGGTAAAGATGGCGGCGATATAAAGTATGACACTGAGGTGTCCTTTACTAGTGCTACCTCTGTACCAAATTTCGTTCAATTCGGTTTCACCGTGTTCGAATTGATAGGGGGGGACACACATTCAGAGTACACACACTCACACACACACAGACATACACACACACACAGACTCACACACACACATACACACACACACACACACAGACTCACACACACACATACACACACACAGACAGACACACTTTTTTCGCCCTGTGTTGATCTCATAAGTCTACTTTCATTTTTTGCAAAAATCGAAAGTAGGCTAAAAATGGACCCCAAATGACAAGAAGGTTACCGTTCCCATAAGACAATAAAATGTTTAAAATAAGCATAAAATGACGAAAAACAAAGTTAATTAAGCTCCAATTATAAAATACCTTCTCGCAATAAATGAGGTCAGATCCTTCTACGAAAACCTGCATATTCTGCCTATTTTCGCCTATCCCCAAGTTTGTCCGGTGAAATCTACCTCCGCCTTCCGGCGTGCCGAGAGGACTTTTTGATATTTCAAGAAGTAATTATCCTATGTTTGAATAAATAATTGGCCTGGAATTACATATGGCCCAGCATCGTCAGTTCACGGTCACCTTCTATGCTTGTCCAGGAAGCGGGCAAATAGACACTTCCATAACCTTATTGACGAGATTCTCTTCTGAAATAACGGAATCAATTTCTCCGCTTAGAATAATGTTACTGATAGCGCATAGCTGGTAAAAATCGCATGTATACCGTTATTAGACTTATAACGTTGTTGGAGGTTCGCATTTCAAAATAACTGAATTAATTTTTCTGCCCTGAATAACGTTATTGATAGCGTATGGCTGGTAAAATTCGCTCGTATACCGTTACTAGACTTATAACGTTATTGGTGGGTTCGCATTTCTAAATAACGGAATTATTTTTCTGCCATGAATAACGTTATTGACAGCGCAAAGCTCGTAAATATCGCTCGTATACCGTTACAAAGCTTATAACGTTATTGGTGGGTTCACATTTCTAAATAACGGAATTAATTTTTCTGCCCTGAATAACGTTATTGATAGCGTATAAAAGGTTAAAATCTCTCGTATACCGTTACTAGGCTTATAACGTTATTAGTAGGTTTGCATTTTGAAATAACCGAATCGATCACTCTGCCTGAATAACGTTATTGATGGCGCGCAGCGGGTCAAAATCGCTGTCATACCGTTACTAGACTTATAACGTTAATAACGGGAGCGCATTTTAAAATAACGGAATCTTTTCCTCTGCTGGTTATAACGTTAATAGCACAAACCAGGGAAAATTATAACCCCTTATTTCGTTGCCGCACTAAAAACGTTATTCATATACCATTTGTTTTGTGTTCGGAAGCAGTAACGTAACAAAAATTAATTCGTTATTTATGACAATTCTGTTACGTCATGAAGCCTTGCATAGGAGGTGAGCTCACAGTAAACTAGTTGTCATTTCATTGACCTCTTACATTACATTTAGATAACTTCCAATCCTTTTAAATTTATTATTATGTTTTTAACAAAATTGGAGATAATTTAAATAAATGATTTGTTTGAATTTAATGGTGTTTCCTTTCGTTATTAGAGATATTAAGTGATAGTGTACCGTCCAACTCGCAAGATGTGAGAGAGCCTCTCGGATGTGCTTTATACATACAGTATATGTTTATTTATTCGTTAATTCCCCATAAGGGGAGCGTTACAACACAATCCATTTTCATGTTTTATTCTGGCCTTTTCTTCTTTCTTTCCCAAAAACCTCTCATATTGTGCCCTTAATATATTTTATTCTTCTAATTAAGGACAGAGTTGGTCACATTTCACAAGATCCAGGTGTTGAGTTGAGACAAAGTGTCGCTACCGTATTCTGAGAGACAAAAGGAAGGTCTAATTTTAACTATTCAGGCATCCCCTTTGGGACAGGTGCAACGAGTGTCAACGCGTTCCCAAGCCGCGACGCATGGTGAAATTATTTCCCTTGTTCTGAAGCTTGAAGACAAGGAGAGATGCAGAGTTTGACAGAGATGATGAGGGATTTCAACCACGCCTATGGGCGGAGATTTGCAGCTTCCGCGTCAGACGCTTTGGAGGTTTGTCCAATCTGTGAACAGGACGCCAAGGTTTGGCGCGAAAGTTATTCGCGTGGCAATCAATTTTTTCGGAACTGAACGAGTGAATTTTGTGCACGCTACGATATTCGTGGCATGCTGAATGCCACGAGCACAAAGAGGGGCCAATCATGTCTGTAGCATTATTACTTCGATTTATGGTGGAGAGACCTACCCCTTCTCCAAGTTTTAAGTGTATTTTGTATAAATAGTGCGACGAGTGAATGGAGCAGACATTCCTTATGTATATTTCATTCTATTCTATTATTTGAATCCGAGACATACTTTTTGGAGATTCCTCTGGGAATACGATTTTCGATTGACGTAAACTTTGAGTGTGACGTGAGGACACAAGTTATATTTCAAACTTAAACTTTGGCGCATCAGTGGATGCCAGATATTTGGAATTTGTAATTAATTTATAATTTTTTGCGATGCAGCTAGTGTATTTTTGTAGAATCTGTCAATGTTAGGTGGTCATCAGACCACAGTAATTAGGGAAAGTCTTAGATCTGCTGTAGGACTCTTTCGGCGAATACAGTAACTGAATTCAGCAGTAGATAGCAGAGATATCGTGTAATAATAATTATATTTTCTCAACAGCAAGATAATGGTTTTATTGAAGGAAGGAAGGAAGGAAGCCATGTAATTCCAACAGCAAAATGATGTCTACAATGGGCTAGGTTGCCTATTGGGACGATGACGGGGCGATACCCGTGGCAACGGAAACCAGACTAGTGATGAGAACAAAAATTAAGTAATAAATTTTGGACGGGCGAGTTACGCGTACAATGGGATAATTCTGTAAATAATTGTTTTGCTTATTTTAAATGTAAATTCTTTAGCTTTGTTTACTGACATACAATTTTTATGTGAGGATCGTGTGACATTTTTGTAAATATTCTTTATGTAGATTTTTGTTAATAGTGCACGTGGTTCTAAGACGCCCGGAGCGCTTGGAGTTAACGAACAAGTGGGTAATTTTCATGGTCGAGAATCTAGGATTATGGTGACAAGCGAATGTTATTTTAGAATTAACGTAATGTCAGATTTGGGGGGATTTAGTATTTGGTCTTTTGTAATTATGGTTAATCACGCTGAGTTTATGTTGTGATATTGCCCTTGTTTCAATTTTTTTTGGATACGGGAAGCTGCCCGCTTCGCCGTCATAATTTCTTTTATTCATTTGATGTCTGTCTTGTTGACAACTCGTTCTCTGATCTGTTGTACGCGCGGGTCATTAGCAGCTGACTACAATTGTGTCACATGTTCTGTCTATTTGTGAGTGCTCGCGTGGAGGGTCTTTGAGTCGCCTCCTGTCTGTCGCACTAATTTCCGGCAGTTGTAACCTACGGGGCAATCGGCCGATGTGCTTGATATCCCGTGAGGATTTTTCAAGATTTGGTTAATATTTTTTTGGATTTGATTATGTACGCGATCTCAGATGCCCAAGTGAGGCAAATCTTCGGTACTCAGAGCTCAGTTGGGGCCTGAGTCAATTTCGACATGACACACCGTGACACTTGTGAGGGGTGAGAATGAGTGACTGCCGGCCACACAGATCAGAAGAGTAGATAACCTCGTCAGCAGCTGATTGCAGTTCAGACATTCTTGCTCCGTAAATTTCCATTTAAAGCCTGACTAATTATAATTTTTGTTGCATTTAATTATTGGGAGTTATGCACGCCGTAATTATAATATTCTCATTCCATGTTAATTCACTCTTTTATTCATGTCTTTTGTACGCCAGTTTCTGGGTGTGTTATCTTTGTTGTTATTGCCTGGGCATGTTGTGTAGCCAAGTTTATTTCTAAATGTTATGTTGGCAACGGTCATCCTGTGTGTTTGTATGTCACACGACTGCTCCACTTGTTTTGCTGACTTAAGTCCGCATGCTCGGCCGCTATTCATGTTAAAATATATTCGTGTATTATTTTGTGTATATTTGTGAGGGTTGGATGTGTCAGTAGTATTTAATTTAGTGTTTGCCATTCATTGTTTGGTGTCCCATATACCGTAACGTCATGCCGCAGTACGGGAATTTACGACTTGGGTTGGGAGTGAATTCTCGTCAATTAGTACTCATTACTGGTTGGTTTGACCACGCTTGCACACAAAACATAAATATCTGTATTTTAGGTGATATTTTGTTCACCCTATATTTGATCCTCAGCTGTTCAAGCTGGTATGGTTTAGGCCTGATATTTATTAAGTTAGTTAGTTAGTTAGTTAGTTATTGTTGTTTTAAGGGGCGGAACTACGAGGTCATCTGCCCCCACATTTATTAAGTCAGTGTGACCTGATTTTGTTTACTATTTCTGGGTAAATTCAGGGTGGATTTCTATGTGTTATTTTATATTTGTTGATTCAGTAATAAAATGTTGTTATTTTAAACTGTGTTTTACGTTAATCGTAATTTTAGTGAACCCTATGAATCCTGGACTTCGTTGGAAGCACTAAATCCTCTATAACACTTTCATACAAGAACGGATCATGATCCCAAAAACTGAGTCTTGTCAAATGCTTCTTTGCAAGGGTACAATATATACACTATGCTTCCTCTTTCTCTCTTCTGTCCACTTCTTTTCTGGTTGTCTCTCTTTGGGCGTTTGCTCAAACTTCTGTTGTCTAAGTTTTTCTCTGTATGTACTCCTGTCTGCCACGTCTTCTGTAGAGGTGTTTAGTTTCTTGAGGTCTTCTACGGTTTCCGTTGCCGAATTGGTTTTAGTGCGTTATTCGTACCGTAACTATAGTAAAAATTTTCTTGGTCAGTCGGTCTGCGGTCATCCTATGTTTACGTACATAAAATTTTGCCCTTCTTTTCCTTATGTTGTTTGTAATGGTCTCTGTCCGTTTGTACAGTTCTATTGTTGATCTCTTTATCCATATTCCCTCTTTCTGGACTTTATGCCTGCAGATCTTTCTCAGAATTTTTCTTTCTCGTTTTTCGAATTCCTTGATTTTTGTTCCTCCCTTGATTGCTGTGGTTTCTGAAGTGTATAAGGCCTCTGGTAAGACTACTGTACGATAGTGTCGTAATTTGGAATTGATGGAATTACTTTTTATAGTAGTGGTTCCATGTAAGTATGCTTTCTGAAATTTACCGATCCTGACTTCATTGGATGCCAAGTTCAGTCCTGTTTTCTGTATAATCTTTACTAGGTATTTGAAACTTTCCATTTGTGTAATTTTTCCGTACTTGGTTTCCAGTGGGTGCCTGTCTGTGGATTTTGTCTCCATGAACTGAGTTTTTTCGTATGAGATTTGTAACCCTGTTTTGGCGGAGATTTCATGTAGCGTCACTAGAGTTTCTTTGACTTCTTTTCTTTATTTGTTATAATCGCTACATCATCGGCAAAGGCCAGACATTTAATGTTGATATATACATATATTGAACCCTTTATACGCTGTTCGTATAAATGATTCTAAATTTTTATTCATCATCCTATGATATTTCTACCAGCAACTGATGAGAGCCAGACAGAAGTTGGGAAACTTTGAGAAATTGTGGGCGCCGGCCAGAAGCTATATGGCGAGCAAGGACAAAAAGGCTTGAACTCTTCAGGAATTTAGAAAGGACGCCTAGGCCAGGATGACACATCGGGCAGGTGCAATTGGATACATATCAATAGAAAGGTGCTAAGTGCCATTTTTATGAACATTGAGTATTATAGTAAAAAGTGTTTAGTCAGTTTATTTGTGAGTATTTATTCTTCTAATTTGAATAACATACAGATATAGTATTCCTTACTATCCAGTGGCAGATACAGGTTCATAATATGAAAACTGTGGAATTCTGTTTGAGTGAAATGTTAGAAGTTGTGAAAGGTGCCAAGTCCACTAGTCTTTACGAATGTGCTACGTGCTAATTAAACAAAGATAACGGCTTTCTGTCACGCAAACACGTGAAATACAGTTGTCCATGCATGAAACACGGAAACTCCAAGTTGATTCCACAAATTTCCAACGACTGACCTTGTGATTTGTTGATGGTCATTGCGAAGGCCAGAAGCATGGGAAATTGCAACCGTTTAAAATCGAATGGCACGTCCGGTGGAAACATTGGGATGTGCGGAATCAAAACAACTTCTCCATCGATGACGTTGTTCATTTGCTTTTCCACAGCCAGTCGTGTTCCATTGCATAGTCGAAGTTGTTTGATGTTACGCAACATGATGATGAGCCTACTTTCAATTGCAAATTGTGAGGTGGTAATCCAGGCAATTCCAGCGAATTCAACAATTCTGTGAGATGGCTGACTACCTCATCCAGGTTGATAACTAAGTCAACCGATATGAAGGAAAACAACTGTCCCGGAATGAAATTTTGAATGGACTTGTTGGGATCTTTATTTTTCTCTGCCAATATGGCTCGTTTGCTCAGCCAATTATGGTTTTTGAAGTTCTGCGCTACGTTCGGAAAAACACGCCGAATGAGCTCCTTCTTTGATTCGGTCAACTGACGTTCCAGGTTCATAGGAGCATCGCGTCGGCGCAATCGGTCATGCCCATTGTGTCGTGCTCGCTGGCGTTGTGTTTGATATTCACGAACTCATTGCATTCTGAATCTATTCGCTGTTCGTTCATTTTCAGTCGCTCTCGAACGTAAGTCAGACATGCCCATACGACTATTTTCATTATCCGTCGCTCTTTGGTCATCAGTGTGGTTTGCACGTCAAGTAGCTCGCCGCGCATTTAACTGGCTTCGACGACCTCTGTCAGCTCTTCCTCTCCTTGGCATTGCAATGGACACTGTAAAACGACACGGAATTTGAGTAATGTAATGAACACTGTAAAACGACACGGAATTTGAGTAATGTAATGGACACTGTAAAACGACACGGAATTATTTTCATAGTAACTCAAATCTATCGAACTTACCTTGAGAACTTGACAATATTGACATCCTTTCCGTTAGTAGTACGTTCTCACATTAGATATGTTGGTCGAAACACATTAACGTGAAATGTAATTGGATTATACAGAATGATTCTGTTACGTTAAGTATTATTTTATTGCACGTATTGATCAAAGGGCATGGTATGGGATGTTATCTTTGCTCACAGAAGATTTTGAAGTGGATGCACTGTGTCATCATCTGTCCGTCAAGTTATTAGATTCAATATTGGCGTGGCTTTTTAATGTAAATTAATTTAAAAATACTGCCAATTTGATTTCGTTCAAACCACTTTCTAAACACTGTCTACCATAATGACAACAAATTGTAAAATTTTCACTGAAATCGGAGCAGTAGTTTTCGAGATTTTGCGAGACTAATGCACGGCAAAGCCACGTGTCCAACATGAAACAACTATGCTATCCGTACACAGGTTCCCACCAGTACGAACTGCTAATAATTGAGTATTCTAAGTCCTTTAAACAATTCTGTCAACGATGCACATATTGGAGGGAAATGAGAACAAATGATTGGCACATTGCACCTTTCTTCTGAAAGAGCTGCAGGACTTACCACTAGTGCCATCTTGTGATGCTCTTGGATGGTCCTTCGAAACCACTGAGGAGTTAGCCCTTTTGATAAGTAATGCTACATCGCACATAGCACCATTTTAGCAAAAAAAACGCTTTTTTCAAAAAATGGCACTTAGCACCTTTCTACTGATAGGTATCCATTCAAGAACAAGGAAATGAGCTTGATGACGCACAGGAACGGCTAGGTTCTGTGCATGTTCGCGCCAAGACGAAATAATGTGAATGGTGAACTAACTTGGTAACCACTCCTTCGGGGAGGCAGCAATGAGAAAAGCCCGCGATATTTGCGACAGTATGGACCAATAAGATGGAGACGCCTTCTTTTAGCGGCAAGGTGGCATCAAAGCTCAGACTGATGATTTTGAGCGGGAGTTAATTCTGGATTAACTACACGATCGATTTCAGATAGCCCTAGTCTAATCTTGACCAGCGTTTTACTACGAACTCAATGACACCATTGCATGTTAGTCCGATGATTATTTTGGAAAATTATTTAATAAATCCCCTTCCATGTGCACCCCTAGCCAGATTCATTTATAAGTGGCCCAAGCGGCAGTGAACAAGATTCCATTTGTGTGTGACTGAGGACAAAGCTTGAGATTCCATTTGTGTGTGCCTGAGGACACAGGTTGATATTCCGTTTGTGTGTGTCCGGGGACACAGGTTGCAGACTTATATATTTTTGTGTCTGTGGACATAGAATATTTTCAACGAGACTGTAAAATGTATAACCTCAGTGAATTTTAGGTAGTCCTGGCAATACAGAGTAGGGATAGTACTACGAATATTTTGCCATAGACTGTTGGGGAAATGAGTACCTAATACACAAAATTAGATAGAATTATATAGCGTGTGTGTTATTAACGAACATGTTCAATTCAGCATCGAGATGACATCAAGGAACCTGGACGGAACTTGGACCCAGCAGGACATCAGTCACGCCATGTGTGACTCGAGCTAAAAGCCATTGGAAGGAGGGATGGCAGGCGATGTAACTCTGACGCTGATTTGCTGGAAGGAATGAGTACTAAATGAATTTACTTATTTAACAGATTAATTATGATTTATGGTACCATTTTTATAAATATCTTCCTTGCTTGCGTGTGTAATTTAGAATCCTTTTCCTTGTTACTGACACACATTAATTGCATGGGGCAGCGTAGCGATTGTATTATTTTAGATATTTGTGATTGTATTTTGTTGTCAAGTATACGTGGCTACGCGTGCAGCCATGCGCGCATATGCTCCCGTAATGCGGCTAAGTAGCGTAATTCGCAAAGGTGTGTTATGACAGAAGTGGAACCAAGTCAATTCTAGTCAAAATAGTATTGGAGGTTAAATTTTGACTGAGTGTGGACTTTATGGTTGAACAGGATTTTTTTGATTGATAATTGCCATGTCACAATTCTTTGCGAGTAGCCATATCCTCACTTGTGTGTTCCGCTTCGATTTAAATTTTTGGAGTGTTTGCCAACACGATCTTAGGGAAGTCTGATGTAGAGCCGACCTGGATGGTATGATTATGTCAGTCCAAGTTTTATGGTGTTTCAAGTGTTTTTATGGTAAGTGCTTGCGGGAAAAGGTCACTGAGACTTTTCCGTTTGCCGCACGCCAGCCCATTTCCTGTCCTTGCGAGGCGGATCTGTGGAATATATTTTGATCTTGCCATTCAAGGGAATTGGCGAGATTTTGTTGTGATTTGCGCGTTTGCAGATGTTGATTAACGGGACCTGAGGGTCGCCAGTTATAATTAGACACCGAGCTTGGGGACTGACTAATGTTGAGTGCTATGGAGTGAGGTATACCATCGGGCGCGCTTACGATGAGATATGAACGACCGAGGGTCATTAGAGAGACAAGCCAGGTTCCTGTGGTTCAGATTAATATGTTGTTTAAATTCAGTAAAACCCTGATGGATTGTAAAAGTATTTGTTGATTAAATGGGCGTTGTCCACGTAGTGATGTCCTTTCCGAAGCGTTAACTTATCATGCTTTTTCATATCATGTAATTTTCAGCTGTTTAGGCATATGTTTGTTGTCAATGCTTGACTTTGTATGTTTACTTTCGTGTTCAATGACCCCGTGTGGCCATCTGTCACGTGATGCTGTTTCCATATGTTGTCCGAGCATTTCGGCTAGAGGTGCGCTCATTTATTTATGTGTTATAGCACAGGGATGGAATCTCGGGGAGATTCATGTAATTTTAGAGTGTTTAGTATTGCGTGTGTCAGTATTAATTTTAGTGTGTTTTTATTAAGTGCATGTCCCGTAGCCGTAATATGATTTGCAAGATGGGATTCCGTGAGCAACATGACTGTTTCAGTTGTGAGCGAACACTCATCAAGTACTCATTTTCTTCTTAAGTTATCAGTACACGCGCGCATATAAGTTCTTAACCAGATCAGTGGATTTGTATCCACATTGTTTATTGTGAGGAGCGAGTTTGTGTTACCACTCATTTTAATGTTATTCATATCTGTTGTGGAAGTAAAAGTCAGGGAGGACTTTTCTTGTTATTATTATTATTATTATTATTGCACATATTTTTCAGTTATTAAATCACGTTTATTTTACTTGTTATTCACTCATTTCTTAGAATAGCTTTCTTAGGAACCCTTTTATCCAGTAAATCAAGTCGTTTTTTGTGAACTTTGCCTTGAAAAGCACACAGAACTGAACGCGACCCCGAAGACTGAATCTTGTTAAAACACTGCTTTACAAAAGGGTGCAATATATATGTACATATATATACTAGCATGTACCCGTGGCTTCACTCGCGTCATAGTTGAGTTATGTCCCGTTATATATTTTGTTATTTGCCCTTTTCTTTTGAATGCCACCGAACCAAGCGTTAGATGTTCATCGACTTTCGTCAGAAATGTATGACGTGGACGTAAATTTTGTGTTTTCCCGTTCGACCTCTGCGGAATTGAAAAGTTTCACGTGTTATATCATAAAGCGATATTATATTTAAACCTATTATCATTCCGAGTTCGCTGTTAAATTAAATTTAGAATTCCTCGTGATATCAAAATGCAGATATAATAGGCCTACTATTTTACATTACTTCTTTTGTAACAATTTCTTTGCCTGCATTATGAATGGAATGAAATAATGAAATATTAAAGATATAAAAGAGCTTAATTTAATTGTCTTAATGTTGAAAATTAACTTTTAAATCTGAAATCAAAATAGAGAGTTAAAATTCAAATATTTGCTATCGAACTAAATTTTAATTTTAAAGATTTAAAGAAATGTTTTATTTAATTAAATCTTTAACTTAGTCAACCCCTGGCACTATCCAGCCCATGACGGGCTAAGGCCGACCAAGCGACCGCTGCCCAGCCATTTGGCCTGCAGATATTGGGGTGACGCGTGATCAGCGCGTCGGGTCCCCTCGGCCGTTAATCTTGGTATTCGTGATCGGGGCGCTGTCTCACTGTCAGACAGCTACTCAATTGTCCTCACGAGGCTGAGTGCACCCCGTTCCAACCCTCACGTCAGTTTTAAAATCCCTGACGGAGCCGGGGATCGAACCCGGGGCCTCCGGGTGAGAGGCAGGCGCGCTACCCCAACACCACGGGGCCGGCAAATCTTTAACTTAACCATAAATAACTTAAATATATTTTGAAAACATGAACTTGAATATACAGGTACATAATCAATGTATAAGTAACGTAAAATCGTACATCACATAACAACAAATAAAAGAAGAATTTTAAAT
The DNA here is from genome assembly GCA_946902985.2 of Meconema thalassinum. Classification (NCBI taxonomy): domain Eukaryota; kingdom Metazoa; phylum Arthropoda; class Insecta; order Orthoptera; family Tettigoniidae; genus Meconema; species Meconema thalassinum. The sequence goes on from OX336388.2 coordinate 810,999,596, forward strand.
ATAATATCTTAGTTTAGAACTTCTTTATATACAATATTGGACGTTCTTCCTTCTGGTGCCAAAATGACTAAGCTACTTGGAGAACATACTCACTCTGGAACAGGCAAAATAAAATTGTCAGTCGAAGAAACAGTCTTCGCGTATGTCGATTCCTGAAAATGTTAACCTTTGGCCTTGTGTTGAGGAATGCACGATACGCATTGAACGGGAAGACATCCGCAGTTCAGGCCTAACAGCCAACTCCTTGCGCGATATCAATAGCTGCATTGTCAAAGGAAAACATTCCATTTTATGAACATTCTGAACAACAGTTCCTTGAATTCAGATCTGACAATATTTTATAGTAACTTGCCATGTACAATATCTCTGTACCTCAACACACAGAAAAATGCTTTCAGAATCACGTCTTGTGTAAATGTTGGAAAAGGTAGTGAATGTGGTTTTTGGCGGAATGGATACTCGCTCGTAGAAATTATTTTCAGTAAAATAGACTGGTTCAAAATTCTGTAAGTGCATATCGAGGTATGTGACGGTGGGATGCCTTCAGTGTTACGGAAACGTCAATAGCCGCCACATAGCTCCGTTGCTACTGACATAACGACCAGACTGATCTGTTTGTACTTAACTATACGGGATTTGTGAGCCCTGTGTTTATGAAATTGAACGTAGCTTGAACGCTACCTTTATTTAGTAGTCGCTACTGTAGTGTTACAAAATTAAAGGTGGTATTGGAAGGCGCTATTTCACACTAATGTTCGTTATTGTAGTTCTAAAACATAGAAATAGATGTATTTTGAAAGAGGGATGACCTTTAGATTTCTTATGTTCTTATCATGTTTAGATATATCTTCAAAAAGGGATGACCTTTAGATTTCTTTTGTTCATATCATGTTTAGATATATCTTCAAAAAGGGATGACTGTTCAGATTTCTAATGTTCTTATCGTGTTTTAGTAATAATGTTATTGGATTTACGTTCCTTTTAACTACTATGGCTTTTAGAAACGCCGGGGTGCTAGAAATTTGCCCCGAAGGGGATCTTTAACGTGACAGTAAATCTACTGACGTGGTCCCCTTGCATTTGCGCACCCTCAAATGTCAGCTGATTGCGCCAGGATACGAACTTGCAACCTTGGGCCCAGCAAGTTTAAACGTTACTGCTGAGCCTCGCAACTAGTCTAACGGGTTTTTGATAATAAGTGGATTGGCATTGCCTCCTACAGGGATAGGTGGACAATCGGATGTCATGTCTTGAGCTACTGTTGCCATGGATACGGACTTGCGATTAATTCATCAGTTTATCAGAGCGTATTGTTGCCATGAATACGGACTTGCCATTTGTTAATCCGTTTATCAGAGCGAAGATAGTTTTTGGGAATATCATTGAAACTGTTGCTTTTGGGGCCTTGAAATATGGTTTTCGGTGTCCCGCAGGGACCCACAGAGTATTGTATCTCGTGTCGAGAGGCTTAAAATGAGCTATGCCCGGTCTTTATGCGACAACTTCGATATTCTGCCCCAGTTAAGTATAACAAAAATGTAAAATCGCATTTCACCCCTTTAAAATCGGAATGTTTAAAAATCCATTCTTAGTGCGTATCTACACTACGGTAGGAATATCTCTTCAAAGTTTCATGCAATTATCTCCAGTAGTTTTCGCTGTGCGTTGATTATCAGTCAGTCAGAACATCTTCCTTATATAAAAGTTATAGATTATATTATTATTATTTTCTAAATTTGTCCTTAAGATCCAATCTTAAGACTGCCTCCCACCCTGGTAATTAGGTCTATGAGTGAGAAACGTTAAATAATGGCACAACAACGAGGGGATCGAAATCACGATATCTCTCTAAGGCAAGTGGAGAATTATAATTGCGCACTATAGGGTCAAGAGTATTTTTTATTACATATGGAGGTGAAAGCCAACCAAATGAAGTTAAGAAGTGGTAACGAGGTAAATAAAGAAGTACCTGAGGTGCATTTAGAAAATCAGTCTGAGGATAGGATGACAAGTGGATTAGCGGAGGTAATCCCGAGTACTAGTGTTGTTGAGGAAGAAGAGCCTGCCCTCACCTTCAACGATTTAGCTATGTTGTTAATTGAAAATAATAATCAAGATAATGGTAAATTGGTCAATTTGCAAAAATCATTAAATTAATTAATATTAAACTACAAGAGAATAAGAATAAAATGAAGGAAACAGTAGCTGGAGTGGAAAAAAAACTAGAGGAAGTCAATGCGGAGATAAGGAAAGATTTTGTTAAATTGAAGAAGGAAATGAGAGATGAATTACAGCATAAGATGGATGAGACACGTCAGGAGATCAGATTAGAGGTAGATGAGAAGAAATAATGTTAATAATACAATTATTGATCAAATTAAACATTATAAAAGACACTTGTAGTGATTGAAGAAACATTTAATAGTCAAAACAATCAAGTTAAGTCAGTTGTCTGAAACCTTGCAACGTCATAATATAATCCGTACAAAGTGACCCTACAATTGGAAGTAAAGGAAGCCATTCTTCAATAGGTGCACAAAACCTTCATTAAAATATGGACCTCGTTTGGCGATCATCTGAAATATTTGGACGGTTCTCAATGTCTACTGGTCTATGACAGCAGTTGAACTGAAATCTTATATATAAAAGTGAAAGTCTGTATGTGGGTATGTATGTGGATCTGTTCCGTATACAAATCTACACCGTTCCACCAATCTCAACCGAATTTTGCATACACATAGTTTAGGACCCAGAAGAAACCGCTGGCTACATGAATTTTCGATAGTCTTTCTCATTCTTCTGATTTCAACCCTTTTGCACTCCAGCACATGCTAATCAAATCATAAAATATACTCATGAAGGAATGGCAAGGCAGATAGTTTCCATGGCAACATAGCTCAAGTCGAGACACGGCCGACTGGATGTCATTTGCGTCTGCACTACCGGTATAGAAAATGAGGATCTTTACTTGAAATCACGTTAGTTACTCAACTTCTCACACAGCACTGTCAACCGAGTTTAGCATAACAAAGACTTGACACTATCTTCTACTATATATTTGTCAAATACCACTCACTCACTCATACATTCATCACGAAATCTCAGAAACCATCAAACGGATTGGAATGAAATTTGGTATGCAGCTTCCCCAAGGGCCGCAAATGCCCACTAAGAGAGGATTTTTGGATATTCTGGTTCTAAAGGGGTGTTAGACCTGCATTTCATTGAACAGCAATATCTCCCGATTGGCTTCATTGGGGGATGTGATACTCGGCACATAAACTCATCATTAAAAATAAGAAGACACGAGTCGGAGGGTTTTTCGATGTGGTGTATATTATGAGGTGAAAGGGGTGAAAAGTGGGGATTGAAAGATTCCTAACGGAGCGTGTATCTCTTAAACGACAAGGGCGAGGAGTTTGAAACTCAGCGGGAAAAAATCAGCATAAAAATAAGTAAATATGTGTTTGACCGTTTTATCATAAATCCAATTTAAGAGGCCCATGGGGAGGGGTGAAATTCTGTAGGGGGGGGGGGAGAAACAGGAAAGAAAGTGTCCTAACTGATTGACTGACTGACTCACTCATCAAACTCAGGTGGAAAAACTGCTTTAAAGTAAGTAAATAGCTGTTCGACAGTTTTTTTCATAAATCAAATTACAGGGGTTCATGGGGAGGGGTGAAAATCTGAAAAAAAGAAAATTGAAAGAAAATGTCCTGACTCACTCACTCACTCATCATCGCCCAGCCAAAATTATTGAAGTTAGAAACATGACAGTTTGGGGATATGTTCATTGTATTTCAAAACAGTCTACTAATGGAGGATTTTCGGATATTCAGGTTCTAAAGGGGTCTTAATGGGGTTAAACCTGCATTTCATTGAATAACAATATCTCCCGATTGGTTTCATTGGGGGATGTGATACACGGCTTATGAACTCATCATTAAAAAGTAAGACAAGTGTCTGAGGGTTTTTCGATGTGGTGTATATTATGAGGTGAAAGGGGTGAAAAGTAGGGATTGAAAGATTCCTAACGGAGCGTATATGTCTTAAACGACATAGGCGAGGAGTTTGAAACTCAGCGGGAAAAAATCAGCATAAAAATAAGCACATATGTGTTTGACCGTTTTTTCATAAATACAATTTAAGAGGCCCATGGGGAGGGGTGAAATTCTGTGGGGGGGGGACAGGAAAGAAAATGTCCTAACTGATTGACTGACTGACTCACTCATCAAATTCAGGGGGAAAAACTGCTTTAAAGTAAGTAAATAGCTGATCGACAGTTTTTTATCAATCAAATTGAAGGGGTTCATCGTGTGGGGTGAAATTCTGAAGGAAAAAAATGAAAGAAAATGTCCTGACTCATTCACTCACTCATCATAGCCCAGCCAAAAATATTGAAGTTGGAAAAATGGCATTTTGGGGATATGTTCGTTGTATGTCAAAACCGTACACTAAGGGAGGATTTTTGGATATTCAGGCTCTAAAGGGGTCTTAAGGGGGTTAAACCTGAATTTCATTGAATAACAATATATCACGAGTGGTTTCATTTGTGGATGTGATACTCGGCATATAAACTAATCATTAAAACTAAGCAGACATGTGTCTAAGGGTTTTTCGATGTGGTGTATTATTATGAGGTGAAAGGGGTGAAAAGTGGGGGTTGAAGGATTCCTAACGGAGCGTGTAGGCCTATCTCTTAAACGACATAGGCGAGAAATTTGAAACGCAGCGAAAAATCATCAGCTAAAAAGATAAGTAAATCAGTGTTCGACCGTTTTTTCATAAATTAATTTAAGGGGCCAATGGAGTAGGGTGAAATTCTGGGGGAAAAAAGAGAGAAAGCTTCCTAACTGATTAACTCACTCACTCACCAAACTGAGGGGAAAAAGACAGCATTAAAAATAAGTTAAAAGGTGTTCAAGCGTTTTTTCATCAATCCAATTTAAGGGGCACATGGGGAGGGGTGAAATACTGGTAAAAATAATTGAAAGAAAATGTCCTGTCTGACTCACTCACTCATCACGCCCAGCGAAAACTATTAAAGTTGGAAAAATGAAATTTTGGGAATATGTTCGCTGTATGTCGAAAACGTCAACTAAGGAATGATTTTTGTTTATTCGGGTTTTAAAAAGATGTTAAGGGGGTAAACGTGCATGTCATTGAATAACGATATGTCATGAGTTGTTTCTTAGGGGATGTGATATTCGGTATATAAACTAATCATTAAAAATAATCAGACATATGTCTAAGGGTTTATCGATGTGGTGTATATTATGAGGTGATAGGGGTGAAAATTGGGGGTTGAGGGATTCTTGACGGAGCGTGTATCTCTTAAAGGACATAGGCGAGAAGTTTGAAATTCGGCGGAAAAGAACAGCTTAAAATACAAGTCAAGAGGTGTTCGACCGTTTTTTCATAAATCCAATTTAAGGGGCCCTTGGAGAGGGGTGAAATTCTGGGAAAAATACAGGAAAGAAAGTGTCCTAACTGATTGACTCATTTACTCACTCATCAAACTCAGGGGGAAAACAGCTTTAAATAAGTAAATAGGTGTTCGACCGTTTGATTCATAAATCCAAATTAAGGGGTTGATGGGGAGGGATGAAATTATCAAAAATAAATGAAAGAAAATGTCCTGACTGACTCACACACTCATCATCGCCCAGCCAAAATTATTGAAGATAGAAACATGAGATTTTGGGGATATGTTCGTTGTATGTCGAAAACGTCCACTAAGGAAAGAGTTTTGGATATTCAAATTCTAAAGAGGTGTTAAGGGAGTAAACGTGCATTTCATTGAATAACAATATATCACGAGTGGTTACATTTGGGGATGTGATACTTGGCATATATACTAATCATTAAAAATAAGCTGACACATGTCTAATGGTTTTTCGATGTAGTGTATATTATGAGGTGAAAGGGATGAAAAGTGGGGGTTGAAAGATTCCTAACGGAGCGTGTATCTCTTAAACGACATAGGCGAGGAGTTTGAAACTCGGAGGAAATCAATCAGCTTAAAAATAAATAAATAAATAAATAAATAAATAAATAAATAAATAAATAAATAAATAAATAAATAAATAGAAGTTCGACCGTTTTTTCATAAATGCATTTTAAGGGGCCTATGGGGAGGGGTGAAATTATGGAAGATAAACGTCCACTAAGGAAGGATTTTTGGATGTTCACTCTCATCGACCAACCAAAACTATTGAAGTTAGAAGAATGATATTTTGGGTATATGTTTGTTGTGTGCCGAAAACGTCGACTAAGGGGGGATTTTTGGATATTCAGGTTCTAAAGGGGTGTTAACGGGGTTAAACCTGCATTTCATTGAAGAACAATATGACACGACTATGACGCGAGCGAAGCGAGGCAAAAATGAAATAGTGTGTGTCTGTGTATTATTCAATCACGCAAGTGATGGAAGCTACTGAGGTATGGGTGGGGCTTAGTAATGGCATTCGAGGCACAGTCAGTGCCTGTGAATGCTGTGAAAGGTTCAACTCATAGGGTTAGGACTACTGTTCTGACTCAGTGAGGAAAGCAATGACAAACTACCTCACTCCTCTTCTTGCCTAGAACGCCTCAAAATAGTGCAGCCTTGGGTTTTTGTGGGTATCTACTCACATAACGTAACGGCGGTACTCTTTGAGGATCCAACCAGGCTTCGGGCTGACTACCTAACAGACAGACAGTACCACTGGTCCGATTTACATGAATTTTACATGGAAGTAGCTTATTTACCTGCTTAACATATAGGTTACTTTTTATTTCAATACTTTGCACTATTTAAGGTTGGCGACCATTTTAGTGACGTCACTACACCCTTTGGTTTCAAACTTTCATATTTCCATTTCAAATAAAAAGAGAACGCTAAGAAATAGCAAACTTTTGATGGCATATACGAGGTTTAAAATTACATTTTCTATCCGAAAGGTATCTCCAACGGTTAGCGAGTAAAACCTAAATTTGTGCTATAAATATGGTCAACGCCGAGCTTTGTAGTTGGACAAAATATTCCATTCTTAATCTCCCTCTGCGCAGCACCTCGCCTATCACCTGTTTTAACTGTCACCTTCACATTTTAATTTATTTATGACGCGTAGCGAAGCACGGGTACTTCAGCTAGTTGTATATATTGATAGAGGCTATGAACGGGTGTTCACCTAAGAGACTTTCAACGGCCTGGTGATGACTGGTCCAACATGGCGGTGACACGAAGTTTAATTGTTTGAATGGACGTTTCTCGCGATTTAGCCATCAGGGTGCAGTAAAGCTTGGTGAGGTGAATGCATGTACAAGATTTGGTCCACTGGCATCGAATCTGTTACAATTGTTTTCATAACCGTAGGATGGCGGCTGTGCGAAGTTTTAGAATCTCGTTTCTATTTCTTGTGTCCTAGCCATGCGATTGGAGTTTGAATGATACTCCTACAGAGAGGTCTTCATATAATAATAATAATAATAATAATAATAATAATAATAATAATCCCTGGCAATACAGCCCATGAAGGGCCTAGGCCTACCAAGCGACCACTGCCCAGCAGTTTGGCCTGCAGATATTGGGGTGACGCGTGGTCAGCGCATCGGGTCCCCTTGGCCGTTCATCTTAGTGTTCGTGACAGGGGCGCTGCCTCACTGTAAGACAGCTACTCAACTGTCCTCACGAGGCCGAGTGCACCCCGTTTCAGCCCTCGCATCACTTTCTAAAATCTCTGACGGAGCCGGGCATCGAACCCGGGGCTTCCGGGTGATGGCAGGCCCATTATCCCAACACCACGGGGCCGGCAGTGGTCTTCATGTAATGGTACATAACTCTAAAGCCTACTTGGTATGTAAAAATACAACATGGCAACCATCCGAAGTGTTTAGACGGTTCTCAATATCTACGAGACTGTTACGGCGGTCAAACGGAGGTTGATGGAGGTAATTAGCATGGGTAGGATGTGTGAAAGTAGGCTCTATGGTCCTTCACGGAACTACTTGATCTGTTTGACCTCAGGACAAACCCTCTGTTCTTTCTCTCTCCTACCTGTTCTTCTCGGTTCTTCTTTCGTCCAAGTCCTTCTGACCTCATTCATGGAGAATAGAGGGCTTTTATTTTCCCTGTCTTTATTTCTCGTATTCATCTCATTTTAAATTTCTTCTTCTAGTGTGTAAGTGAAAATGACAAATGAAATGAAAAATCTAACTAGGCTAGTAGGCCCTTATGTACACCTTTCATTAGACCTGGACCCTATACCGCCAGACCATCAAAAAACTGGAACCTGCAGAAACTCCGTTCCTTTATGCACATCAAATGGGATTACTATATAACGAAAGCAGCGGTTCTCGAGAGAGCAGAGATGAAGAGCATAGAGGCCATCATCATTAGTCACCGGCTTAGATGGATCGGTCTTGTCCAACGCATGAATGACGACAGACTCCCACGGAAAATCCTGTACAGCGAGCTCAGCACGGGCAAGAGACCTCTAGGAGCACCAGCGAGGAGTTTAGCCATTGATCCTGATAATTGGCATACTCATGCGGAAGATCGCGCACGTTGGCATGCAGACACCTCAGCTGCGGTTTCACAATTTGAAGAAGAACGCCGAAGGCAGGAAACGGAAACTTGTCAGAGGAGAAAGCTGCGCCAGATATTGCCACGTCCTCCACCTTCCATCATCTGTGCGGCCGTATGTTCTATGCCAGAATTGGTCTTTTGAGTCACCAGCGACATCACCATCGAGTGAATACAAATTAGTAATGCAGGAAAGAAACATACACTCGGATACGAGTATTGGCCGACGACAACACCTATCATTAGGGGCAGATTATTTAGATGTTATGTCCCTTTTAAACGACAATCACCCCCCACCAACAGACCGATGTCCGGCTATGAATAATATGTTTCATCTTTATTAGGATTATTCTACAATACAATAGTATTCATTCAACCAAAATATATGTGTCTAGTGACAGTTACATTGTTTATTAGATATAGTTCATAGTTTCATTAGACAGTAATGTGTGAGGGTCCATGTGAGTGTGCCAGGTGACAGACTGTTTTGGTGGTAGTATTTTGTTGGAAGGATTTAAGTTTTTTCCGTTAGTAGAATTTTAATATTTTGTTGTTGAAGGTTACTATTTCTGTTAGTAGAATTGCTCTATTACTTTAGTCTGAAGGGGAGTAGCAGCCCTTCAGAATAAATCAATTCTTTACTTGCATTATAGACGGTAAATATATTGATAACATTAGCCAAATAATGGCTACACTGCGTTCTGCTGCACGGCTCAAAGCAACGGGAAACTACAGCCGTAATACATAATTGCATGGGATGATGGCCTCATCTCTTTTAAAATTCCAATACAGAGGTAAACTAGTCCCCCGTTCGGATCTCTGGGTGGGGACTACTCGAGAGGGGGTTAACATCACAGAAGTGACAAAGAGGAAATCTGACATTCTACGGATCGGAGCGTGGAAGTCTGCTAGGAAGTGGAAGGTTAGAAAACTTAGAAAGGGAAATGGATAGGTTGAGGTTGGATTTGGTTGCGATTAGTGAAATGTGCTGCAGTAAGAACAGGACTTTTGGTCAGGAGACTATAGGGTGATTAGCACTATATCAAACAACGGCTATGCGGGGTTAGTTCACATATTAAGTAGGAAAATTGGTCAGCGGGTAGAATATTATGAGCAATATAGTGAACGGATTATTGTAGCTAAAATCAATACAAAACCTACGTGCTCCACAGTGGTACAAGTCTATATGCCTACCAGTCAAGTTGATGATGAAGATGTTGGAAAGGTCTTCGAAGAAATAGCCGAAGTTATGAGGTATGTCAAGCGTGATGAAAATGTTATAGTAATGGGAGATTTGAATGCTGTGGTAGGAAAAGGAAGAGAAGGGAAGATAGGAGGAGATTTCGGATCAGGTGAAAGGAGTGATCGAGGACGCAGGCTGATGGAATTCTGCACCGAGCATGAGTTGGTCATAGCTAACACCTTATTCAATTGCCAAAACAGAAGAATACACACTTGGATGAGACCAGGAGATAGGGGGCGTTACCAAATAGACTTCATTATGGTCAAGCAGAGCTTTCGGAACCAGAGTTTGGATTTCAAACGATATCCCTGTACTGACATAAACTCTGACCACAATCTGGGTGTTATGAAATGCAGATTAAAGTTGAAGTAATTGAAGAAAAGTAAAAAGCCAAAAAGGTGGGCAATAGACCGACAGAAAGAGAAGGATGTAAACGAAAGATTCAAGAAGAGTATAAAGGAAGTACTCATGAAAAACCCTAAACAAACTTCAATTACAGACGAATGGGCACTTTAGGAGAATGAAATAACAATATCCGCAGACGAAAACATTGGCAGGAAAGAAAGAATAGGTAGAAAACCGTGTATCACTCAGGATATACTAGAATTGATGGATGAAAGGCGGAAACACAAGAATGTAAGAGATGAAAAGGGGAAAGCAGAATACACACGCCTGAGAAATGAGATTAACAAAAAGTGCAAGGAAGCGAAAGAAGAATGGTTGAAAGAGAAATGAGCAGGTATAGAAAATTATTTGAAATTAGGAAAAGTAGACGCAGCTTATCGAAGGAACAAGAATACTTTTGGGGAAAAGGAGACTATTTGCTGTAATATTAAGTACACAGATGGAAAACCTCTAACAGACAGGGAAGAAAAGGTTGACAGATGGAAAGCTTACATAGAGTGTTTGTATAAGGGAAAGGAGATTGAGAATCATGTAATGGAAAGGGAAGAGGAAATTGATGAGGATGAAAAAGGATATTTAATATTGAGATCGGAATTTGACAGAGCATTGGAAGACTTAAGCAGGAACAAAACACCAGGCATAGATGATATACCGATTGAGTTGCTACGCTGCATAGGAGATGAAGGTCTGATCAGGTTATATCACTTGGTTTGTAGGATTTATGAGACAGGTGAGGTACCCTCTGATTTCAAGAAGAATGTTATCATCCCTATACCTAAGAAAGTGGGAGCTGAGAATAATTTACAAGAGGATGGAAAGCCAGATAGAAACGGAGTTGGGTGAAGACCAGTTTGGTTTCAGCAGAAATGTAGGAAAAAGGTTAACTGTGATAAGTCTTAGGCTGATTTTGGAAGGTAGAATAAGGAAAGGTAAGAGAACATTCATGGAGTTTGTAGACATAGAAAAGGCTTTTGATGACATTGGTTGAACTAAATTGTTTAACATTTTTAAAACGATTGGAATAATTTCAGGGATTTGAAGGTGATCTTCAATTTATATAGAGAAACCAGACAGCAGTCATTCGAGCTGAAGGACATGAGAGAGAAGCTGGTATTCAGAAAGGTGTGAGGCAAGGCTGCAAATTATTAGCTATACTTTTCAATCTTTACATTGAACAAGCAATGAAGGAAATTGGAGAAAAATTTTAAGTGGGAATGAAGATTCAAGGAGAAATAATTTCAACCCTGAGATTTTCTGATGACATAGTCATCTTGGCCGACGCGACTGAGGATTTGAATGAGTTTTTGAATGGTATGGACTCCGTCTTGAGGAAAGAATTCATGATGAATATTAAGAAATGTAAAACAAAATTATTGGAATGAAGCCGAAAGAAATCAGAATCCTCTATGGACATCAAATTGACAGGTGAGAATCTAAAGGAAGCAGGAGACTTCTGTTAATTAGGAAGCAAAATAACCAGTGATGGACGAAGCAAAGGGGGTATGAAAAGTAGGTTGGCTCAGGCAAAAAGGCATTTCTACAGAAAAGGAATCTGTTGACATCGAATATAGATTTAGGTATCAGGAAGTCATTTTTGAAAGCCTTCATCTGGAGCGTGGCACTCTATTGAAGTGAAACTAGACTATTGGTGCATCAGAAAAGAGGAGAATTGAAGCGTTTGAAATGTGGTGTTACAGGAGAATGATGAAGATCAGATGGGTAGATAGGGTGACAAAAAAAGAGGTATTAAGATGAGTGGGAGAGGAGAGATGTTTCTGGCGTCTGCTAATGAAGAGAAGAGATAGGTTGGTAGGACATGTATTAAGACACTAAGGAATAGCAAGCTTAGTAATGGAAGGAAGGGTCGAGGACAAGAACTGTCGGGGTAGACGAAGATTAGAATATGTAAAACAGATTGCCTCAGATGTAGGGTGTGGTAGCTATGTAGAGATGAAATGATTAGCTCAGGTCAGGGAGGTTGGAGGGCTGATTCAAAGTGGCCAAAAGACTGAAGAGTCAACTAACAAGTGTAAACCTGTTTACTGAATAACTCGTATGGTTGCGAGCTATTGAAGTGATTTGGTTATTGAATGAGTGGGCGAGAACTGATGATGCTCGCTTGACGAACGAAACCAGTCACCCATTTTAACCCCCATTTGTGTGAGAAGTGTATTAATAAGTGTATAAAAATGTATATAATTTATTTCATTCACTAGGAAATTAATTGTAGCTAATCGCCCAACCTACACTTGTGTTCACCTACTGAAAAGCTTCTAATAATAAATCACTTCGGCAACACTGAGAAATGGCACTCAACACAGCGACTGCACATTATAACTAAAGCCCTGTGCGGATGCGGGTATCGTTTTGTTTATCCGCGCAGAGCTTTACTAATGCAGCCAATGGTCAGGGAGAATCCTCCTGGGTCTACATCGTCATGCTGCTGTCCTATTTAGTAATACCGAAGGAAAGTTTTAAGCGTATGTTACGTGCAACTCGTAATCAATAGATTCAACTACGTGACCATTCGGAACAGTGGAATTCACGTTTATCTATTTCATCTTTGTGTTACTCCATAATACATGTGCGTGATGGAAGTTATCCCTGAGCTATCGCTACCAGAAGACAGACTGGCGCTCTTCATTGCAGCGTGAACACAACATGAGTGTGCAAGAAGTGGATGAACAGCAGGTATGTTATAACAAACAAAGGAGTGAAGTCTTTATGTGCAAGGGTGTATGAAATAGAAGAAATCCTTCTTCTATGTATTTATTTATTTTTAAATCGTATCAGAAAATATATAACAATGTGATATTTACAAATATACACCAATAATTGCTACTCTAAGTACAACATTTCTTTTGGCTAAACCTCCAAAAATGAAATGTATATGTAAGGTGAACAGTATCTTGCCAATTCACATGCTTCATTGGTGGCATCTAATAGATTCTGAGGATGCATGTTGTCGGGCATAACTAGCAGCTGAGGAGATTTGCTCTTCTCCGCATTCGCATAGTGTGGAGTCGCATGCAAAACCCCACTTTTTCGTGTTATTTTTGGCTCTGCCAACACCGGACCGCAACCTGTTCAGTCGACCAATTTATCTCATGACCTGGAGGTAAGCTTTCAGATGGTACCATCTGTTCCACCACATCCAGAGCTTGGCGCAAGTCTGTCCTTCAAGTATTGCCATCAGGAGGCAGAATGCAGCATTTATGGCGACATTCGTTCCATTAGTGTTCCAGCGTTCGCCGCCAGACAGTATCTCAAGTATTTCTGTAAAATGCAATGCCACTCCGTTTATAACATTTCTGTTAAAGTTTGCAAATGGCTATAAGGTTATCACGGAACGAACATAGGCTGAAAAATTCATGAATACTTATAATATGCTTAAGGGGATACGGAATGCCCTATGCTTACAATAATAAAATGTGCTGTATAGACTATAAGGAACATTTCCTCTGAAACCACTGAACCTAGACATTTGAAATGTTTACAGGTTATGGCTGAGTATGTTTGGTTCCTACTGAAACAAGCTTAATTTTTATGAGTACATACGTAGGGAGAAAACATCTTTTTAATGGAACATGTTTTTATGGTATTTTTAAGAAATATTTTGGCAAAAACAAAATACTTATATACATGCAAATTAAAAGATATTGTTTCAGTAGTTGTAATATGTATGTATAAAGAAGTGATGCAAATTTGAAGTTTCTACATTCAAAATTGGCTGAAAAAATGTTCCTTAAGTAATAAAAAAAAATAGATTTACGGGAAACAGGCCTCAAAGTTTCTACTCTGATGCATGCCAGGTCCGTTGCTTGGATTCAGTGGATCTTCTTCAAATTCCTCTTGTAATTTCTTCTTGGCACCTCTCTTTTCTTTTCTGGCCTTCTGAGCTAGTACTTTCATAGTGTTTTCAGCAGCTCTTAGTCAGTGGCGGCTGTTCAGTGCTGAAACCCCCTCCATAATATTAAAATATTTAGAAACATAATTTATGGAAACACTCACTCAGAAACACTCAAGAGCCTCTCCACTTTGTTTTACATACTGAACTAACTTAACGCATATTTACATTCCTCATACAACATTAATTAAACGCACAATAACAAAATATTCACGAACTCAGAAACACTTGGTGTGAGCGCGCAATAGACAGAACTCATTGTTACCAAAAGCATTAAAATGAAACCAGCAACGCCGTAATGCATAATTACATGTTATTTTACGATAGTGAAATTTACGAACTAGGCATTTTGTAATTTTAAAAAATCACAATATCATCATGCCCTAATTTTGACAATATAAAATTATAATTTTTATAGTTCATTGATTTACGGAATGCGGCTTTAGAATATGTAAGTTGGGAGTATTAAAAGACCTTCTGGCGAGAACAGTGGATGGCTTCCTCTATTTCCTCCCCCCACCCCCTCTCCTCCCCCCGATAACTTTGAGCGGTTCCCTCAATAAAATGCTCTATAAGGTGCCACCTGCCACGTTCTCATTTCGTGTGACCAGTGCTGCTGCTCTGTGGTTCAACGAAGAATCACTGTGAAGTCTTGGCCTGTGGTCTTGGCTGTTGTCCCAACAGCACTACGGAAAAGTTGGGCACGCATGCGCAAAAGGCCGAGTTCATGTTTAATGGCAATAAACGTAATCATTTTCCCTGAGCTGCGATCTGCACAGCCAATGCATAACTTGGAGTGGATACCTCGTTGTGAGGGGACTAGAAATATTTCCTATACTTTGGCTGACATATTTTTAATTCGTTGTATTTGATTGTAGATAAATATTATTAAAGTAATTAATTTTCAAAAAAAAAACACAATGTGCTGCAGCACCTCAGCACATAAGGTGCGGTCGCCCCTGCTTTTAGCCTTTGTAAGTCAATACGCAACATAGCATCAGCTGTTCGGCACCCAACTGCACGGAGGTCATACACTAACCTAATACTTACACGGTACAATTCAGTATATTTTGCTTTGGTACATTCAGTAACTGATGAAAAATTGAAGAACTTCTCACAGTGTGCACAATATTTACAAATTAATTAAAACTCTTCTGTGTATTCACTCTCAGAGACACGCCCCATTTAGCACACTTTTTACAAATGGTATTATTTTGAATTACTTCTGCTAATATCAAGGGCGGCTGGTGATATTGTTGCAGCGTTGCACAACTCCCAATAATTTTACAACTAATTCGTCATTTTTTTTCCTTTAATGTTTTAGTTTTATAGATCTAATGCACTCAAAATGTGTTTAAATCATCGATATTTTGTTATTATTTATCGTAATGCTTCACACTGTACCTATAAAAGCTGCCGCCTTCAAATCAAACTCCAGGGGGTTAGCTCTCTTGTTGCGACTCCCAAGTAGACAGCGCGGCCGGCAGGGACGAGGCCAAGCTTGTACATGCTTGCTGGCCAGCATGGGTAGTAGGGAGTTGCAGACGAGCTGCCAGCCCCCTAGCAACACTCAGTTCCAAATGGCACCGTTAGACTACACCACTGTTTGGAAATGACAACACCCTCGATTTCTCTTACCCCGCGAAGGGTAGTTTTGTTAATTAGTTACTGTTGTTTTAAGGGGCAGAACTACGAGGTCATCTGCCCCTGAAGGGTAGTTTCTTTCCTACATCACTAGGGAATGCTACACCACCCACAACAATACAAATATCGGAATTTCATAGGGAGACATTAGTTGGTTCACACCCAATTATTTTTAGATGTGATCTCATCATAACTTCATTTAATATTTTTGTCAATTGTTCTGTGAAGCGAGCCTAAGAACGCCACCATTGCTATAAGTACAGTAGATAATCGGCTGAACTATTTTGCGACGTATTGTTGGTGTACTGTAGCGGTTTATGTTTGCTTTTACCACTCTTGTTCTTGCGGGATTTGGGTTGCGATTAGTTCTGTATTTAGTTGAATGAGTATTTTGGTTCCAGGCAGATACATAACCGTCATTATTATTAGTATTATTATTGTTTGGTTGATTCACTACTATGCATTCACTACGAAATTTCAGGCTAGCAAAATGCAGTGTTTTGTTAGTTTGCCTTTCGCGCCACTTTCCGATATAGCACCCAGATGTATCATCTGTGCATCTTGTAAGTTAGTATTTTATTTAAACGGAATGTTTAGTTTGAAACATTAATTGTATTGTGGAGTGTAAGTGAAAATTAATAGAGCAAGTAATTTACTAGTTAGACAGCTTTCCCAGTTCCCTGATGACGATAAACTCACAGTAAAAACACTCGGTAGACCATTACCAGATAAGTATTGTCCAAAATATAAGTATAGGCTACGAGGGCGTTTAAAGGATATATTTAAGGCAATAATAATTGGTTATGTGAATGCGATATTAAAAACGCTTTATTCTGTTTTCCATGTTTGTTGGTGGAGAATCCGCGTGGACCAAAATAGGAGTTACGGAAATTAATCCCTAAAATAAAGAAACATGAATCTTCAGCTTTGGTGCCGTAGTTGGTAGCATGCTGAGCCTCTATGTCCAAGATCGCGGGTTCAAACCCGGCCGAAGTCGTCGGATTTTTAAGAGCGTTAAAAATCCCTCAGTATGCATTCCTTTGGAGGGGAAGTAAAGCCGGCGGTCCCATGTCATAGATTTATGGCATGTTAAAGAATCTTCCACTAATTACACCTGTGTGAAGCTAAATTATACGTTAAAATTTGAACAACGCTCTTAGGTTCCAACGTTCGTCGCCAGGAGCCGACTGCGATGGCGTGTAGTAACCAAGTTCTGAACTAGTAGTCGTTTACGGTGGCCTTTGGCGCCAAAAGTAGGAACTGCTTGAAATTCGATGTCTGCAGTCCTCACTTGAAATAAAAACAGATGACACTCACTAATACAGCCATCTCAATTAACACCGGTTATCAGGCAGATTCTCCACACACCCAAAGTACAGGATATGACCGCGTTGTCGCAGCTCCTAAACTGAGGAACCAACCAATCTTCAGTTGTTTGAAAATGACACTTTGGGAACTGTTAACGAAGCTGCACAATTGGACAGTGTCTATAGAAGGTAAATTGCGGAATATAACGAAGAAGTTAGGCACAATAGGTATGTGTTAAATATTGTAATAAACTGTATTCGTTTCTGTGGCTCTTTCGAACTGGCCTTGCGTGATCATGATGAAAGTGTAACATCAACAAATCCAGGTGTTTTGAGAGAACTAATTAATTTTAGCGTTGAGTTGGATGCTGTGTTAAAGGTCATTTTGGTAAGGGCAACTGTTTTCAAAGGAATGTCTAAAATAATTCAAAATTAAATTTTACAGATTATGTTGGTGGTTTGCCAAGAAGAAGTATCAAAGCAAATAAGGGAATCGGAAATTTTAGCCATTATAGCAGATGAAACTAGTGATATTTCAAACATATTTCAGATGGCTGTTGTGCACCGATAAGTTACGTAGTAAGAGGCAAACAAAACATGATGCACACACATTAGCAGCGTGTTTACTGGATTAATTAAAGAAGCAGAAATTGAATGAAACTCCGCAAAAATGAATTGCGCAGACGTATGACAGAGCGCACTTCATGGCTGGTTCCTCTGATGGGGTTCAAGCTATAGTAAAAAAAACAACCTATCCTTATGCAGAATATGTGCCCGTCTTTGTTAGTAATATCATTTTTTGTAACGTACAAACTTTTCGGTTGCCATGTTTTTATGTTGAGAATGTTTATTATCCTTGAGATAGAGACCCAACCTTAGACAACCTGCTGTGTTTTAAATTCTTCCAATTAACTCAGGCAAAGGGCGTAAATACATACATATGATTTTTTATGAATTCCTATAGGAAGAAGCCCAAAAGAGCCATTAAAATTTGTCTATTTGTCGAACGTACAGTTATTTTGGAAAACCCATGTATTTCAGTTTTTATAGAAATTTAGTTTATCTAACGTTAATTGATTTTTGTTACATGTGTAAACTTCCCATATAAAATTGCGACATCAGAAATGTTGGTGCAACACCCAGCTTTACATACCACCGGCCGCCACTGGCTAATATACACATATCTACAATTTCATAACTCTCATTCCGTTTTGATAGATCTTCATATTTTATTTTCCTTGACACCACCGAGTTTCTTCTGTGAAGCACTTTCACGCATGCGAAGAGTAGATAATACAGGTGTTGATTGTAGGCCTATGTTATTTGTTACAGGAACATGTGGAGGTATTGTTGATGGAGATTGTGTATCTTCTAACAAGTTCAAATGACTTGTGCGTTTCTTCTGCCAAATAGTACGTCTCTTGAATACTTTACCAGTATGCCTAGGCATATTATAAGGACTCGTGAAGACAATACCACAGAGTAATCACTGATATACAAGACTAGATGCACTGTTTACATGGAAATCATCCAGACTATAAACAAAGCAAGAAACAAATGAATCTCAAGATCCCATGATGCACACTACACAGGTGGTCAAAGTACAAACTTATCCCCTAAAGGCGGTCTATTTGAAGAATTAGCAGGAGAAGATACCTTCAGTGCTGGCCATGTTTACTTCCGGCAGAAATAAAGTGTACATCATGATCTAAATTATTAAATGAACACACTTGTAGTTATAATATCATCATTATTCATACACCATTTTAAAGAGGACATTTTAAATATTAATAAATACATAAAAATAAAAATGACCAATTTTTGAAAACTTAGGCTACCCATTCTTTATCCCCATTGATAACGCTCTATTAGTTCCAACGTTCGCCACCTGACAGTATGTCAAGTATTTCTGTAAAAGGCAAAGCCACTCTGTTTATAGCATTTCTGTTAATGTTTACAAACGGCTATAAGGTTATCACGGAACCAACTTCGGCTGTAAAATTCATCAATACGTATAATGTGCTTAAGAGGGTCAAGGGGTACCCTAGAATTTTTTCACGCGATTTACACGTGCAATATATCGTACGGAAGGTATATTATATCTCCAAACAGCAATATTATTTTCAAATTTCACAGAATTGAAACTGTACTTTTTGCAGTTATTTAGAATTGTGGCCATTGAAGGCCCAAAATCCAGAATTTCCATGTCCCACAAGTCTTTTAAATTTATTAAATGGGTCTTCATGAGGATGGGAGCTTTACGCAACGGTGAAGTCAGTTTTATATGACTATATTGAGTTTCTTCTACGAGGTTTTCAATTTTATTTTTACGTTAAGAAGTACATGTTAGGTAAATTTAGTGTGAAAATCCCATTAATTTTTGTCGTCAAACGGTTTCGTCATAAGGGATTTGTTATTTGATACTGTGTGGTTAACATATCCATATTTGACCATCTTGGTGATATGATGTAATCAATAGAGTTAAATTGCCTCGTGGCCACTAGTTGCCTTTGCTCTCGTATAAAGGCATTCTATATATACCTACCTAGAAATATTTGTATGTTTGTTTATGCAATTTTCATTTTTTTAGACGTTTCGGACTGTTTTTTGTCGGATGCAAGCAAAATGTGGTTTTGTCTTTCTGTCTTCCTGTGTATATTACTGTACACCTATAGATCGTGTTCGGCTGGTTGAGGCATCGTAAAATTAGGTATGGTATCCATTAAAGGCAATACACCAGTTATTTGTAAACTTATAACTCTTCACCGAACTTCTCATAAAAAGGGGTAGTAGCTATGGGTGAAAACTTTTCAAAATACACGCTAAAATATGCGAAATGTAAAATGTATCCTAGAAGAACGACCAAAGCTTATTTTGAGTCCCTCAATGTAAGACACAAAGTTCGGGAGCCTAAAATGGGTCTCAGACAACCTCATCTTAAGGCTCTTAAATTAGCAGTGTCAGTGATATTTCCAGAAAACTTATTTCTTCTCTTCTTATTCCACGCGATCAGGCCCAGGGGACCGCGCGCTTCTCCATCTTATCCTATCCATAGCTGCCATCCGCCAACTGTCCACACGTATCGCTGCCTATTGCAGAACTTCATGGAGTACATCACTCCACCGTTTCCTTCTTGTGGGGATGAAATCCAGTAGTTTCCGTGGCCATCTGTTGTCATCCGTCCGGGCTGCATGTCCAGCCCACTGCAGTCTTCTGGTTTTGATGGTTCCAGCTATGTTTTCATCATGGTACAGGTCTGCTACTTCGTGATTGTGTGTACATCTCTCACCGGTCGGGAAATCTTCCGAATAACTTTTCTCTCAAATACGAGTAGTTTACGAAAGTCCTGTTTTAGGATATTCCATGTCTCACGTCCATATAGCACAACGGGTTGGATCTGAGTTTTATACAGACGAATTTTGAACTGTCTGGAGAGACATCTGGATCGAAGAAGCTGTAGAGAATTCGGTGTCCTGCTTGCATCCTGGCGTTGATCTCTGCCACACACGGTGAGTTCTCCGTGAAAAGCGCACCTAGGTATTTAAATTCATGAACCCTCTTGAAGGTCCGGTCCCCCACCCGTAGCGACTGTAGTTGCCCGCGAGTTACTCCGTCTTGGTCTAATTTACGATTAGCCCAAATTTGTTGGCAGCTGCCTTGAGTGTTCTGGTCATTTGCCTCAACTCTTCCTGAGAGCTGGACAGTAAACTGATATCATCTGCGTAGGCAAGGTAAGCTAGGTTCTTCCCTACGTCTTGGATTCCGTCAAAATTCTCTCAAAAAGTCTTACGTATGATATTCTTCAGGGCAAAATTGAAAGAAAACTTACTTCATTGTGATAAACTAATGAAGGAAAGGCAAGTCCGTAACCATTGCAACACTAGCTCAATTGATAACGTCTAGCTATTAATACGGAAGACCGTTCGAAGAACAGGTACTTCTGATAGTAAATATATATTGGTTAAACATAATAAAGAAATGTGAGGTTTAAAGGTTACAAAGTTCTTTGGGCGTCTCCCGATAATATATTGGAGTTTTCTCCAACGACGAACGCACAGGTGTTTTTGAACAATCACTGTATTGTAGCCTTTACAGAACATAGAATCAACACTTTTTTGAATATTAAGTTCGTATACACACAATTTCATTCTTAAGATTCTGCTAAGTCTTCTGGAATCAATGTTATTGCTGGTAGAGTGATTCTGTGATCACAAGACCTGGCTGACAACTTCCACTCACCTCGACAGAGCTAACATTGCTTAATACAACACACGCTTCTCACCTAAAACGCTGACAGATATCCTACTTTAAAATACTGTATCAACAATATGTAAACACGGATACAATCATTTTGTAGACAAATCACTTCATCTGCTTCTGACACGAGGAACATCTGAGAGAAAGCGGATAAAATATTAAAGCACTAGCACTAGAGACCTCTTCATGCAGCTCGAACACACCATTTCCCTTTCTGAATGGTAATCTAGTTGTCAGCGTCTCAACCTGTGTGCTCCATTGCGAATACAGATGCGGGGTTTCTTGGATTTACACGGGGCAATTCAGTTGTGGAGTGGCCAGGGATTTGTGATTTTTACAATAATTCCGTACATTCCATATGAAGACTCCACGGGAACAACGGGGCAAATCACTTTCTGTAAATGTTTCAGGAGAGCGAATTTAAACTTTCAACACTAAAAAGAAATACCCCAATCGAGGGTAAGCAATACAGATTTTTCCCAAATTCAGTTCTTATAAAGGAAGTAGGCTACTTGTAAAGTGGGAGAATATGGGACGTTCCTTCCGTTTCCACTAAAAATAAAAACTTCTGTATCTCGGGGACATTCTGCTTTAGGCAGCTTTGGTGGCGTAGTTGAAAGCATGCTGAGCTTCTATGCCCAAGATTACAAGTTCAAATCCAGCCGAAGTCGTCGGATGTTTAAGAGCGTTAAAAATTCATCAGTATGCCTTCCTTCGGAGGGGAAGTAAATCGGGTAGGCCCATGTCATAGATTTATGGCATGTAAAAGAACCTTCCACAAATTACAATAGTGTGAAGCTAAATTTGTAGGATAGATTTGATTAACGTTCTATCAGTTCCAACATTCTCCGCCAGGTGCTGGTCGCCGTAGCATCTAGTAGCCTAGTTCACAGCTACGTGTCGTTGACGGTAGCATTTGGTAGCAAAAGTAGGAACTACTCACTGCAGTCCTTACCTGAATTACAGATAACACACTTTAATAGAGCCATCACAATTAACACCGGTTATCAGACTTACAACCAAAGTACACGGGGCTACATGACCGCGTTGTCGCAGCCCCTAAATTGAGGAACCAACCAACCGACATTCCGCTTTATTTGAAATACATTTCAACTGATCTGTAGGGATGATGGCTGGCCACTAGAATGCGCTATAAACTCATTTCCGAAAGAAATGGACTTACCCCGTTCTTTCCGTAGGGTTTTCAAAATATATTTCTGTCTCAGACAATTCCTGGAAAAGTTTGCGGTTAGAAAAGAAGTAAACTTGTGTAAACCTACTGGCCTGATACTGGGTGACCTCAAACCAACTTTCTCTGTTAATGTAAGCTTGTAGTTGTGCAGCTTGCGGTAAGTGATTTTTTTAAAAGGCGACAAAAATCACGACATGCATGTCATACGTTGTTGTCTTGTTAAAGAACCCATTTGAATTCAGTAGGCCGTGTTCATAGTGGCAAAGAATCTCACGACAAGGTAACAACTGATGACCTATTGAGAGCTCTGAACAAGAACAGAAGAGAAAAATGGCATAAAACAACGACAGGACTCAACTTCACAAATTCTAGTCGGAAAGCCTGGAATATTATTAGAAAAATTGGTACAGATCCCAGGTTGTCAAATACAGTTATACATGTGAATGCTACTGCTGTTGCATCCAGACTGATGAATATTTCAAAAACTAAAATAGACAAAGAACAGACACGAACTGTGAATAATGAACTGTACATAAAGAAGCCCCAACTAAAACCATACACAGACTACTCACGTGATTTCTGCATTGAGGAACTTGGCATATATCCAGAGTTTCTTAAAACCATCGGACCAAAAACAAAGTTGTGGCTTATTGAATTTTTCAATGAGATTCTGAAAACTGGAAAATTACCAAAGCTGTTCAAACAGGCTAAGATAATTGCTATCCTGAAACCGGGAAAAGACGGATCTGATGCTTCTCACTATCGACCGATATCACTACTCAGCATGACCTATAAGCTACTAGAAAGGCTTATTCTAAATCGCATTCAAGAGGCCGTTGATCAAATCATCCCCATCGAACAAGGTGGATTTAGGAAACAACGGAGTTGCTGGACCAGGTCCTAACATTGACAACTATAGTAGAAGCTGGATTTCAAAGAGGTCTAAAATCAGCTGCGGTTTTTGTGGATCTCACAGCAGCTTACGACACTGTGTGGAGGGAGGGCTTGATGTCCAAGTTTATTGAAATCATCCCATGTCAAAAGTTGGCACTTTTAATGAACAACATGCTCTCTGACGGGCGTTTTAGGGTGTTCCTGAATGGGCAAACTAGCAGGTGGAGGACATTAAACAATGGCCTACCTCAAGGATCAGTTTTGGCCCCCATTTTGTTTAATCTATATATTCATGACATGCCTCACACAGATTCCTTGAAAATCCAGTATGCAGACGACCTAGCATTAATTATCCAAAATAAAGACCTTATGAACTGTGAGAATACCCTAACTAGTGATCTGACGAAACTGAGTGATTACTTCCATAAATGGAGACTTCAACCCAACCCAAAGAAGACTGAGGTTACTGCATTCCATTTAAATAATAAAGAAGCCCAAAGGAAGCTGCATGTTACTTTTGACGGAATCGAAGTACCCCATAACTACAATCCAATATATCTTGGAATCAATCTGGATCGGTCCTTGGCATTCAAACAACAGTGCATCAAGTTATCGAAGAAACTTGGCTCGAGAGTGAATCTACTTCGCAAGATTGCCGGAAGCAGCTGGGGTGCAGACGCTAATACTCTACGTTCTGCTGCACTCGCTCTCGTGTTTTCTGCTGGTGAATACTGTGCCCCTGTATGGGAAAACAGTGCTCATACCACCAAGATTGATGTGCAACTCAATGAGGCCATGAGAGTCATCACTGGTACTGTTAGATCTACTCCCACACAATGGCTACCAGTCCAAGCTAATATCGCTCCGCAAGATCTAAGGAGGAAAGCAGCTAAGGTAAGCTTGCTCAAGAAGACCACTTCTGATAAGAACTCTCTGTTGTATGTTGCCCTGCAAGATCCACCAACAACACGTCTGAAATCACGCAAGCCACCCTGGGTTGATTTAGAAGGTATCAATTCTTTCAACATGACCTCCAAGTGGCAACAACGTTGGAACGAGCATCCACCCAACAATGCTCACCTGGTTAAAGATCCTACAAAGAAGGTTGAGGGATTCCAACTTCCACGCCAAACCTGGTCGAAGCTGAACCGCATTAGAACAGGTCAAGGAAGGTGTGGTCACACTTTGAAGAAATGGGGTTTACGTACATCTGCTGCCTGTGACTGTGGAGTGGAGGACCAAACTATAAAACACTTTGTTCAGGAGTGCCCACTCCGTGCATTTGATGGTGGTCTGGAGACTCTACACCAAGTGACACCAAGTGCTCTGGAATGGTTGTCAAATTTGGACATTCAATTTAAATAATTGTAAACTTTTGTGTACTTGTACAACCATACGATATATATAGTGGCAAAATTAATGTTCGTTTTTTCCGCCAACACAAAGATCCTCCATTCTGTACTAGAAATCGCTATAATGTCGAGGAGCTTAGATATCTAACCTCCTTGACTTTCACAGCGTTCCCAGGAACGACAAAATTTGACATGCAAGCTGCCCTCTGGGTGTCAAATAACAAAGCTTGCACCCGGCACCGAGGCCACACGATATTATTTTTATTAGCCTGTAGTTTTACTTGGCTGTTAATTTCGTGACCATAAGCCATGAGATGGGCATGCATTAGCGTGTACACTACAGGGGCTTCATGACAAGTGTCATTGTTATGTTATAACAACTCCTGTGGGAGAAGAACAGAGTAATTAGAGTATTGATTGTGTTCACTAGGTGACTACGATCTGCTCCACGTATCACCAGTCCTCTCTGAGTAACCATGGAGCACCGAAATCGCCACTTCAATAGGTGAGTGTTCTAATCATATAATTTCCTCGGGACACTATTCACTGCGTTAAGGAATGTACAGTCCTTGAAACATAATCTTACATATTCCTTGCCTCAATATAGCGCTGCCTTAGGTTTTTGTGGGTATCTACTCACATAATCTAACGGCGGTACTTTTGAGGATCCAACCAGCCTTTGGGCTGATTACCTAACAGACAGGCGGGGTGAGGAAACGTTGGTGGGTACAGTTCGCACCAGCTGAAACGCAACACTCCCCGACTTCATTTGTGAACTCTGCCTGATTTGGACGTTTAGGGACTGGGTCTAACGATGTAATTTTGACTAATCGAATCCCTGACTCGATGTCAGTCTTCTGGAAGTATGGCAATCGTGGAACGGTAATTGCAGCTAGCTGTCAACCAGGTCAACAGGTGGGCTCACGGCTGAGGTTTTCGTTTGTCAGCAGCGAAAACCTCCGTCGTCCATATTTGTCGGCTCCGGAGGCTACATTTACACCCTGAACTACATCCCAGGGATGCTGCGTTGCTGTTAGTTGACACTTATCGTTTCCTGGGGCTCCATTTTGACAGCAAATTAACGTGGCAGCACCATATACTGCAACTGAAAACGACGTGTCTTAGGAAACTGAACATGCTCAAGTTTCTTAGTGGCACTACGTGGGGGGCTAACCGTGTGGTGCTGCTGCGGTTCTACCAAGCCCTCGTCCTGTCCTGGCTAGACTATGGTTCTGCGGCATACGGTTCAGCAAGGCCGGCAACCTTGAAAATGCTGGACAGTATCCACCATAGTGGCGTTAGGCTGGCTATCGGTGCCTTCCGGACCAGCCAGATACCCAGCGTACTCGCCGAATCGGGTGTTCCACCTCTAAATTTTATAGACGCCAGCATTATGCTGTCAAATGCCGCAACATCCGAGCTATCGAGCTCCCTTCAGAACCCAATACCACCAGAAGCATGCCAACCTGCCTCGTACCACTCGGCCGGTTGGTATTAGACTCGATAGCTCGTGTACAGAAATAGGAGTGGCTGTAGGTCCCTGTATGATTCGGACACCTAGCAAGATACCTCTGTGGCAAGTCCCGCGTCCGGAAATTCGGTTAGAACCACTCCGAGGTTCTAAGGTGAACACGGGTGCCTCCGTTTACTGGAGGCAGTTCCAGAGCATAGTTCACCAATTTTCGGACGCTGGCATTCTCTCGATGGATGGTTCGAAGGTGGACGAGAAAGTGCGCTGTGCGTACGTAATTGATAGTGGGTAGTGCACTAACAGCGGTTCTGCGCCACTTTTTTTGAGCCACCCTCGTAGCGGCCCCGAACCTGATATCTCGCTAATCAATAATGGGATTTGAACATAAAGGGTGTCCTAGCACTGACAGTAATGCCCCCTACTTTCCTATAGCCTCTTTATATAATTAAAAGACAAAAACTAAAAGGTCATTCGAGAGTAGTGGGGTAGTGTATGTTTTCTTGCGAGTCGCGCGCGTGCATGAATACGAATGGCTATGTTGGGAAAGAGTTAGGTGGTGGGGTAGGAGTAGGGTCGAGTGAGGGTCGATTAGATGGTATTTTTTCCGCTCTATTTCATGGTGAGGTTATTCTTTTAAAATGGGTGGAATTTGGAAACGCAATTTGAGGTAAACGTGTGTTTTTGACATTTTGGCGATTAGTGTTTTTTTTGTAAGCATGCGCACTTGAGGGCTTTTGTAAGAGAGCGGGCTTTATAAATGTAACAACAATTAGCAATATAAATAATTCATTCACCACCTACATGAATATTTCTATAAATTATTACTCAACGATGATGCTGATATATATTTGCGACGGAGAATGAAGATTCTACAGAATATGATGGTCAAGATGCTAGGGTATCCCAGCAATAACAGAAGAATATGCCAGAAGGATGTCGTTCGATCCCAGACGGAGGTTGGTGAATACCAGAGAAGGAACGTTTTCTCATCTCTGAGGTCGCAGGTCCGAGGTTCGAATGGAGGTCCATCTCAGTATCTTGGACTGAGGAAACACCTAAAGTATTGTGTAAATATTTAACCTGATCTTCAAGATATCGTCCAAATAAGGTAGCAGTGTCATTTAATTGTAGTTTAGAGCTTGATTAGTGGCATTCTGAGCAGACGTTCTTACTCCATATTTCATATTTTATCAATTTCAGTGTTCTCATGTAATTTACACTTCAGATGTGTGTTAAAATTTTTATGCATGAAAATTATTAGAGATGATTGTCTTTCATCTATTTTTAAATTTTATTCTGCGGATCAGTTGTTGAACTGGCAATAAAAAATTTTTTTGAGGAATCAGATGTCCTTAATTCAATTTCAATTTTTATTTTGAACTAAGGATTCAGACATTGTGTCATAGTTGCAAATTAAATTCTTTTAAATTTTATTTGGGCACTTTAATGTATCGACTTCCAGAGTAGAAGAAACATCGAATGATATTGTCATATCAATATTGTCTATAAACTTTAAGGCGATCAAGCAAATACTAGTCGTTTGATAAAATTGAAGTCTTAAACCCATAGACATTCTTCGTGTAGAGTGGAAAGACATTACGAAATTGAGAAACCTTACATTATTTGTAAAGCTGAAAGCTTTATTCAATTAATTGTTAGAGGAAATATCTATTGATAGACGATTATTTAAATCTTTGACTAGGAATTCAAAGCTATTTTATCCCGGTCAAGATTGAATTCTTTTCGACACTATAAATAACAAGTGTGTTATTTTTACACTATTTGTGTAATATCACGTCATAATGTAGACCTGATATTGCTATGACGTGCAATTTAAAGCTCGACAAGTGAGACGAAACAGAATTATTATTTTTATTACATGTATTTGTGACAGTCGAGTTAACAATTAAATATCTTATTGTGTAGTAAACTCTAGGAGGTTATTCACAACAGTCTAGAGTCGTTTGTTAATGTCGGAAGTATCATTTGAATAACTAAAGGATGTATAATAGTAGATCAGTAGTCGAGTGTGACGACCATGATGGTCATGCCATTATTTGAGAGTAGTTCCCACGGAAGAAATGTTAATAACAATTGATCCCTTTTTGGTTATTGTTTAACATATTGGATGATAATTGTTTATGCCATATATAGTGTTATATGAGGAGGCGTAGAGCTGTGTTGAGCTCGTGCGAAGGTGTTTCCGCATTTTAAGGGAAGACAACGAAATATAGTTCTTTGATAAGAACAAAGACATGGATCATGATAGAGACGTTGTATATAAGAATTACAGTTCATGTGAAGTAACGTTCTAGCTGTGATGACAGGAGGGTTTGAGCGGAAAGCATTTGAGAACGATTGTCTACTCATGTCATTGATACTATTATTAAACTTTATTAAAACCGGAGTTGTATAGTAACGTACAGTCGACCTTTGCCAGTTGATTGTATTTGATCGATAATGTAAAGAAACCTATATAAGACGATGTGTGTGCAGTATATGAACGCTAAAGAGTGTTGAAAAATGTATATGTTGAGAAACTTCGTAAATAACTAATTGCAAGTTGTATAGTAACAGAGAACCAAGATTCTCGAAGGTAACGTGTTAACAACGTTAAATATTGTCTATTATAACGATCAGATTACTTGTCAATATATTTCCGTAATGATTTAATTACTTAAATAATTGTTATTAGGATTAATTAGTAGAATGTTTTTGAAATAGTGTGTGTATGTGAGCGAATGTCTTTGGTATGGATGATTACCAGCTGTTAAGAGTGAATGATCAACCTAATCGGTCTAGAACGATTATGGAGTGTGAATGGAAGATTGTATTAAAATTTCAGTATGATTGATAGAGAATTGCTTGAGTTATGAGCATTCTTATAAAGTCAGAATGTAACTTTTATACGAGGATTTTAGACGCACTCCAGACAGCGTTTATACAAGCAAATGTGAGCATTAAGATCAACCGTTATGAATTCAGGCCACTTTATTATATAAAGTGTAGACAGATGGCAAGTCACTGCCTTGTAAATGTAAACAGTTTCATAGCGCAACACTTTGTTGGCATTTATAAATGAATCAGACAATGCAGGCGTATTTCTATACGCGTGGCAGCGGAAGAAACCTGTTGTAAGGAATTGTATCAATGCAGGAGCCTCCGTTAAACGTTTTTCAACACTTACAGTAGGCCTAGGCATTTCAAAATTTTTGTGCTAGTAATTTATAACCCAGTAAATGCAGTAGGATGTGTAGTGGATGAGGAGCGAGTATGAGTGTATAGATATTTTTATTAGTATAGTATATTGTTATTTATTGTTATTTATTGTTTATATTAGATTTAGTTTACTTATGTTAAATAAATTTACACAGTTCGCTGTTCTTGGTCATTAACGAGTGATGCATCTATACTAATATAATAAAGCTGAAGAGTTTGTGTGTTTGTGTGTTTATGTGTTTAAACGCTCTAATCTCTGGAACTACCAGTCCGATTCGAAAATGTCTTTCTTATATGATAGCCAGATTCAAGAAGAATAGTTTAGGCTATGTAGCATTAGGCGACACCTCTCAGGTAACCTCAAAGATAGATTTTTATTCAGTAAGTCGATAGAAAAGCGATCCCGAACATCGCTATCTGCATGCGCTGGTGTTATGGTTAGTGATACGTACACCTATTCGAAGATCTGAACAAAAATTTCTATACTTACCTTTGAAACCCTGCGATTATCACTGTCTACGTGAAATTTATGACAGACCTGTCGATTCCCTGCATTTAGGCCCTTTGGCACAAATCTACACCTTTTCACCGATCTGAGCCAACATTTTTATACATACCCCTTGGAACCCTGCGAGTAAGACAGTTTAAATGAAATTTCGGACAGACCACTCCATTCCCTACATTTAGGCCCTTTGGCACAAATCTACACCATTTCACCGATCAGAACCAAAATATGTATACTTAAACCTTGGAACCCTGCGAGTAACACAGTCCACATGAAATTTCGGACAGACCACTCCATTCCCTGCATTTAGGCCCTTTGGTCAATTCTACACCTTTTCATCAATCTGAACCAAAATTTGTATACTTACCCTTTGGAACCCTGAGAGTGACACTGTTTGCTTGAAATTTCGGACAGACCACTCCATTCCCTGCATTTAGGCCCCTTTGGCACAAATCTACACCGTTTCACCGATCTGAACCTACATTTGTATACTTACCCTTTGGAACCCTGCATGAAATTTTGGACAGAACACTCCATTACCTGTATTTAGACTCTTCGGCACAAATATACACCGTTTCATCGATCTGAACCAAATTTTACATACGTACACTTTGGAACACCACGAGTAACACCGTCTGCTTCAAATTTCGGTCCGACCACTCCGTTCCCTGCATTTAAGTCCTTTGGCACAAATCTACATCGTTTCTCCGATCTGAACCACATTCTGTATACTTACCCTTTGGATCTCTGCGTGTGACAATGTCCACTTTGAATTTTGGACAGGCAACTCCTTTCCCTGCATTTAGGCCCTGTATAACAAATCTACACCGTTTCTCCTAATTGCACCAAATTTTACATACACTTGGAAACCCTGATTTTAACACTGTCCACTTGATATTTTGGACAACGCTCTCCATTCCCTACATTTAGAAAAGCAGACAAAATAAAATTGGAAACCACGTATTAATGCCCTAGAACCATTCATGTCCGTAGTAGTGTAACTGTAAGAGTATTTTAATAAGCCTATTCTTGACCGGCAGTTCAGGCTGCATCACATCACCCCTCTCAGTGTTCTGGTGCAGAATTGCGAAAATAGTTGCATCTTGCGCTGTTTATAAATTGCAGTCACGGGGAGTAATTAGTGCAAAAAAGATCTCTTAGGCCCCTTAAAACAGTTATCATCATGAAAATATTATGGCTCTGTATAAGTGCAATAGTGTTGGTGCAGTACATTGAGGTTACCAGCTGCAATAAGCGTTGGTGCTTTCAAATTTACCTTCATTTATTCCGAACCTTGTCGTTGAGCGCTATGTGGCGATGAATGATACTATTGCTACCTCAGTAGCTCTGGACAGCCGAAGTTTTCCGAAGTGTTCTAATTATTTTCCTATGCGACAAAAGGCGACACTATTGGTCTCTACATTTCTAACAGACAATGAGATCTAGGCCCTAAGCAGTGTATTTTCTCTCACTTACTCCTCTTCCTAATCATTTTTTAAGTTTTTTGTAAATTACATGTGTCAAAGCTGTAGTTAGAAAATACATGTATCTCTGCTCATTATTATCATTACAGTAAAATGACCGGAATGTTACGTCCATTATAAAGTACTACTTATCACCCCCACTACAACCACTACCACCACCACCACCACCACCACCACCACCACCACCACCACAAACAGTTTTATTTTTAAACTATTTTTTTCTGTCAGTTTAAGTATCATGTGCCAGTTCTGTAGTAGTAGGCTATTCATTATCATCCATAAAACAAATAGATCCACCGGGCGAAGCTGGGCACTACTGCTAGTTATAAATATATAATATATTAGGGTATTGTGGATCCTTTTCATGCGAAGCTGAGTTCCCATTCCCCGAGACACGTAAGTAAAGGTAGGTGTGCCCTGTATATTTTGTTGTTATCCACAATATTCTTGCAACTGCTGTATGTAAATCCCTAAAGACCTTGTTGGAGCGATTTCTAATGAAGTAATTTGCCGGTGTTGTTAGAAATAGGCAATCCAACTGGGGCTATGTATATTCCGACAGGCTACTTTCCGGATTTACGGGTACAGTAGGGATGGCGCCCTAGAACTTAGGGGCTACGAAATTAGCTTCGTAGAGCCTCTAGGAAAAGTTGGTTTGAATATTTCTAGTGAAAGAAATAATTACCAGTCTTATGGGATGTCTTGTCCAATTTTGGATGGATGTGAGTTTAATTATATAGGCATATTTTGAGTTGATTTTAGCAAGGTTGCACTCAGATAAAGATCAGTTCTTAGAAAACCTGAGAGAGGTGTAATAGGTAAACAGTTTGGGAAAACGACCTATGATCTTGATAATTTTATTTTACCGGTTCATGGCGGTTGCTAAGTCATGGTAAATATGAAGCTAACTTATTTAATGATTGTAAATGTAGAGTTTTTCTTTTTGGTAGTATGTTTAAAGTGAATCACAAGAGAACGAACATTTTGCGTAAGTTTGTTTAACATAGGGTGTATAATAAGATAATGTTAAGGTAATTATAAGTTACTTTTAGACATTAAGGTGCCCAAATACATGGAGGAAGGCGTTGCTCAGATGTTGTTGTCTTGCTCTGTTGTTAAATATGTCTCTACAGCAGTGTGGAAAATATTATTGTAATGGCAACTGAGGATGTCAGAAGAATGTTGGAGGAGATGAAGGAGCAGCTGCAGAGCAGTTTGAAGGATGTTGAAGGTAAGATAAGGGAGCATTAATAATAATAATAATATCGTATGGCCTCGGATGCCGGGTGCAAGCTTTGTAATTTGACACCCAGAGGGTAGCTTGCATGTCGAATTTCGTTGTTCCTTGAATCACTATGAAAGTCAAGGAGGTTAGATATCTAATCTCCTTGAACACCATAGCGCTTTCTAGTAGAGAAATGAGGAACTTTGTGTTGGCGGAAACTCCCGAGATTAATTTTGCCATTTTGAACACGGCCTACTGAATTCAAATGGGTTCTTTGACATGCCAACATCGTATGACATGCGTATCGTATTTTTGCCGCCTTTCAAAAATCACTTACCACGGCCAGGACCGAACCTGCAATCTTGGGGTTAGTAAAGGGAGCATTTAACTGTGAATATGAAAGATATGCAAGGTAAATTTCAGGAGGCGAAGCAGGACCTAGAAAAGCCGAAGCGTGAACGTAAAGAGGATCTTGACACAGTGATTGTTAAGGTTGTTGATCCTATTACAGATAAAGTTGCAGAAAGTGTCAAAGAGAGTTTTAAAGATGAAATTCAAGGATTTAAGACTTCTTTAGAGGGTCTATAGACTAGTGCCTCTAAAATGGTTGTAAATGTAACGCGATTACAGGCCAGTTCCCAGCAGATACAGGACGATGTAAGTGGTGTTCAAACAGATGACGGAGATGTTCGAACTGATGTAGCTACTGTCCAGAGCAAAATAGAGTCAGTCCAAATAGATGTGTCTAATGTACAGTCCGATATTGGTAATGTTAGGTGAGATGTATCCACAGTCCAGAGTAAGGTCGATTCAGTCCAAACTGATGTTGGTAATGTTAGGTCAGATGTATCCTCAGTCCAATCCAAAGTAGAGTCAGTCCAGATAGATGTGTCTAATGTACAGGTAGACATAAATAATATGCAGTCAGATGTCACTGATGTACAGACCGACATAGGAAAAATCCAAACAGAGGTTAATACGGTGTTTGTGGATGTAGCAAAAGTCCAAGGGGACATTAACGAAGTTAGGCAAGAGGTGGTAGTTTCTAAAACATTGTGTAGTCAAAATATAAGTGCTTTAACGACACGTTTTGTAAAACGATGCGTTGAAAACTACAGCTTCTCTGGCTTAGTTAAAAGGTAACGTAGAAACCTTACGAACACAAGTTATTGATCATAATAGAATTCTTAAAAAGGATATTGAGGTAGACATAGCTGAAATGTTAAAAGCTAATGTAGTTGTCTGGAATGATGAGTGGAACGAATCCAGTGGGGAACATGTTAAACAAATACAAGATAACAGAGAAAAAGTTAGCCAGTACTCAAATAGAAATTAATCGAGAGGTTCTTGAAGTAAGAAAAGATTTAGGTAACAGGATTGATAGGCTTACTGAAAAGCAAGTAGAAGATAGAACTCAGTCTAGTCAGGATGTGCAAGCTTTGAAAGAATCGTTAGAGAGTAAAACTAAAACGATAGAGGAACGGATAGACAAGGTTGTCACTGACGTTAATGCTATGAGTTATGGAAAACTAACGAATTAGAAGAATATGTAACGAGGAAATTACAAAGTCTTAATCTAGGAGATGTTGCCAGTATTGAGACTTACAAGGAAGAGCTAAGGGCCGAAGTAGGCCAACAGCTGAAGAAGATTATCATTGAGATAGAAGAAGATAGATATGAAGTCTTATTTGAAGAGAATTTATTGTATAAAGCAGGTATAGCGGGATTAATGATGGTGATAAGTATGGAATTTGAATTGGAGCGTTGTGATTTTGATGTTGCCGATGGAGGATTGCGTGAGGGCGGAGTCTGATGAATTGATTTTACTCTTGTGTCCGGGCTATGAGGTTGCTGAAGTATGAAATATGAAGCAAAGAGAAATGAGAGATTGCGTGTTTCTGCGTCGTTTGCGCTTGCCACTGGAGATTGCTAGGGCATTTCCCTCGTGCTGGATGGTGCTGTGTGCTTCCCGCGGTCTCCTGGGCGTCGCCGTCTTCTTTGTAATTTGATGATATTCTGGTAGATTGGATAATTCTATGATCCGTACATCGGACCCAAACACACGTGCAGTCGCGCTGGTTGGGTTTTGGAAAGGTTAGTCCTCCGATCCACGGAGCATCGGAGCGACTCCCGCGAGTAACCGTACTCGTTAAGTTCTACACAGATAGTACACGTTTCACGGCGCGTCGAACGATATATCCACACGTTGGCTCCCCCACCAGTCTCCACTTCCAGCTTACGTGGTCTCCACTGATTGGCTGAGCACCCCGCTACTTCTCCTCCTCTGGTTCATTACACGTGGCGCGCGAATCAAGAAGTCGATTTCCGTTCCGTATATTCGCCTTTTCTTGACGATGTGTGAAGTGTGAAACGAACATATATGTTGAAATTTGTGAATTTCATAGCCAGGAAAAAATAGGTAAAAACCTAAGAATCCGGGCCCTGGTCATCATTAGAGACCGGATTATTTGCATCATAAAAACTCGAATAAAAGTACAGTAAGTATGTAGTTAGTTTTAGTTGTAAGTAGGTAGTTAGTTTGTCTATTAGATATATGTCATTGTTCTATTAGACTGTGGTGTGTGAGTGTGTCTGGTAGCAGTTGCATTGTTTATTAGTTATAGTTCATTGTTTCAGTAGACTGTGATGTGTGAGGGTGCATGTGAGTGTGCCTGTTGACAGACTGTTTTAGTGGTAGTATTTGTTGTTGGTGGAACTTAAGTTTTTTGTTAGTAGAGTTTTGGTATTTAATTGTTAGTATGGTAGAAGGTTAGTATTTTTGTTAGTAGAATTGCTCTTTACTTATTCTGAAAGGGAGTAGCAGCCTTTCAGAATAAATCAATTCTTTACTAGTCTTATAGACGGTTAAGATATTGATAATATAAGCCAATAATGGCTACACTGCGTCCTGCTGCACGGCTGAAAGCAACGGGAAACTACAGCCGTATGCTATTCCCGAGGATATACACCTCTCTATGCATAATTACATGTGATGATGGCCTCCTCCCTTGTAAAATTTCAATCCGGAGGTAAACTAGTCCCCCGTTCGGATCTCCGGGTGGGGACTACTCGAGAGGGGGTTAACATCACAGAAGTGACAAAGAGGAAATCTGACATTCTACGGATCGGAGCGTGGAATGTTAGAAGTCTGCTAGGAAGTGGAAGGTTAGAAAACTTAGAAAGGGAAATGGATAGGTTGAGGTTGGATTTGGTTGGGATTAGTGAAATGCGCTGGCAGGAAGAACAGGACTTTTGGTCAGGAGACTATAGGGTCATTAGCACTAAATCAAACAATGGCCAAGCAGGGGTTGGCCTCATATTGAGTAGGAAACTTGGACAGCGGGTGGAATATTATGAGCAATATAGTGAACGGATTATTGTAGCAAAAATCAATACAAAACCTACCTGCACTACAGTGGTACAAGTCTATATGCCTACCAGTCAAGCTGATGATGAGGATGTTGAAAAGGTCTACGAAGAAATAGACGAAATTCTGAGGTATATCAAGGGTGATGAAAATGTTATAGTAATGGGAGATTGGAATGCTCTGGTAGGAAAAGGGAGAGAAGGGAAGATAGTAGGAGATTTCGGATTAGGTGAAAGGAATGATCGAGGAAGCAGGCTGGTAGAATTCTGCACCGAGCATGAGTTGGTCATAGCTAACACCTTATTCAATAACCACAATAGAAGAATATACACATGGATGAGACCAGGAGATACAGGGCGTTACCAAATCGACTTCATTATGGTCAAGCAGAGGTTTCGAAACCAGATTTTGGATTGTAAAACATATCCTGGTGCTGACATAAACTCTGATCACAATCTGGTTGTAATGAAATGCAGATTAAAGTTGAAGAAACTGAAGAAAAGTCAAAAGCCAAAAAGGTGGGCAATAGACAGACTGAAAGAGAAGGATGTAAACGAAAGATTCAAGAAGAGTATAAGGGAAGGACTAATGAAAAACCCTAAACAAACTTCAATTGCAGACGAATGGGCACTTTTGAAGAATGAAATAACAAAATCCGCAGAAGAAAACATTGGTAGGAAAGAAAGAATAGGTAGAAAACCGTGGATCACTCAGGATATACTAGAATTGATGGATGAAAGGCGGAAACACAAGAATCTAAGAGATGAAAAGGGGAAAGCAGAATACAGACGTCTGAGAAATGAGGTTAACAAGAAGTGCAAGGAAGCGAAAGAAGAATGGTTGAAAGAGAAATGTGCAGGTATAGAAAATTGTCTGAAATTAGGAAAAGTAGACACAGCTTATCGAAGGATTAAGAATACTTTTGGGGAAAAGAAGACTAAGTGCTGTAATATTAAGGACACAAATGGAAAGCCTCTAACAGATAGGGAAGAAAAGGTTGAGAGATGGAAAGCTTACATAGAGAGTTTGTATAAGGGAGATTGAGAATCATGTAATGGAAAGGGAGGAGGAAATTGATGAGGATGCGAAAGGAGATTTAATATTGAGATCAGAATTTGATAGAGCTTTGGAAGACTTAAGCAGGAACAAAGCACCAGGCATAGATGATATACCGGTTGAGTTGCTACGCTGCATAGGAGATGAAGGTCTGATCAGGTTATTTCACTTGGTGTGTAGGATTTATGAGACAGGTGAGGTACCCCCTGATTTCAAGAAGAATGTAATCATCCCTATACCAAAGAAAGTGGGAGCTGACAGATGTGAAGATTACCGTACAATCAGCTTGATTACTCATGCTTCAAAGATCCTGTCTAGAATAATTTACAAGAGGATTGAAAGCCAGATAGAAACGGAGTTGGGTGAAGACCAGTTTGGTTTCAGGAGAAATGTAGGAACAAGGGAAGCTGTACTAAGTCTTAGGCTGATTTTAGAAGGTAGAATAAGGAAAGATAAGAGAACGTTCATGGCTTTTGTAGACTTAGAAAAGGCTTTTGATAACGTTGATTGGACTAAATTGTTTGACATTTTGAAATCAATTGGAATAAAGTACAGGGATAGGAGGGTGATATACAATCTGTACAGAAACCAGACAGCAATCATTCGAGTTGAAGGACATGAGAGAGAAGCTGGTATTCAGAAAGGTGTAAGGCAAGGCTGCAACTTATCACCCATACTTTTGAATCTTTACATTGAACAAGCAATGAAGGAAATTAGAGAAAAATTTAAAGTGGGAGTGAAGATTCAAGGAGAAATAATTTCAACTCTGAGATTTGCTGATGACATAGTCATCTTCGCCGACAAGCCTGAGGATTTGAATGAGTTTTTGAATGGTATGGACTCCGTCTTACGGAAAGAATTCATGATGAAAATAAATAAATGTAAAACAAAAATACTGGAATGCAGCCGAAATAAATCAGAAACCTCTATGGAGCTCAAATTGGCAGGTGAAAAGCTGAAGGAAGTAGGAGACTTCTGTTACTTAGGAAGCAGAATAACCAGTGATGGACGAAGCAAAGATGATATTAAAAGTAGGTTGGCTCAGGCAAAGAAAGCATTTCTACAAAAAAGGAATCTGCTGACATCGAATATAGATTTAGGTATTAGGAAGTCATTTTTGAAAGCCTTCGTCTGGAGCGTGGCGCTCTATGGAAGTGAAACTTGGACTATTGGTGCAGCAGAAAAGAGGAGAATTGAAGCATTTGAAATGTGGTGTTACAGGAGAATGATGAAGATCAGTTGGGTAGATAGGGTTACAAACAAAGAGGTATTAAGACGAGTGGGAGAGGAGAGATGTTTCTGGCGACTGCTAATGAAGAGAAGAGATAGGTTGGTAGGACACATACTAAGACACCCAGGAATAGCAAGCTTAGTTATGGAAGGAAGGGTCGAGGACAAAAACTGTAGGGGTAGACCAAGGTTAGAATATGTTAAACAGATTGCCTCCGATGTAGGGTGTCGGAGCTATGTAGAGATGAAACGATTAGCTCAGGACAGGGAGGCATGGAGAGCTGCATCAAACCAGTCAAAAGACTGAAGACTCAAACAACAGAAGAAAAGGAAAGGGAGAAGATATATTTAGAAGATTCGAGGAACCACACTAGAAGAAGTAGCCTAGAAGTGGAAGAAAGAGAAATCAGGCCGGAAGAAAGATTATTCAGGTTCACGGAAGGTATATAGGAGAGGAGTAGAGAGCCCGAAAGTCACAATAGAGATTTTCGACCAAACCTTCAGGATTCATATCCGAGAAACGTGACGGTCATAAGAAACTTTGGGGACTAACCTCGTAAATTCTGCAACCTAGACAGTTTCACAACGATAGAGTACATCAGGTATCCTTAAGACTACTTTATCGAAGAACACATTCCAAGAGAGAGGGAAATGAAGATCGTAGAGCGATATCTTTCAGATGGGCCCCTTGAATGATTTTTCGCCTTTAGATACACCTTTACGAACTTCGATGAATTCGCACAAGCACTAATAAAGCGTTTCTTGAGTATCGAAGCCCAGAACTCCCTACGCGCAGAAGTATACTCACGAAAGTAATCAGGTACTCTACTCACACGATACGCAGACTTCTTCACAAGTCAACT
Organism: Meconema thalassinum; assembly: GCA_946902985.2. NCBI lineage: Eukaryota > Metazoa > Arthropoda > Insecta > Orthoptera > Tettigoniidae > Meconema > Meconema thalassinum. The sequence goes on from OX336388.2 coordinate 811,038,783, forward strand.
TTTCCGTCTCAGATATCTTCAACCCCCGTCATCGACAGCTCAGTTGATAGACGCGATAGACAGGATCCTCCCTGTTGCAGTCAGACGTCTAATTATCTCGTGAGGGATCATTGATCTAGCGAGCATGGACGAACTGCTCCGAAAACTCTATTATACGAGCCCGATGCCGAATGTTGTCGCAAAGAACCAAAGGCGAGTGTACAAAGACATAAATACAGTGTATGTTGACCAAACGCAACAAACCGAGAGTCCGAAAGAACAAGAGAAGGGAAATATAAGTCCTGAAATGCATACCTATTTCCGAGATCGAAGACCGGAACCCCGATACAGGAGATTCCGTGGAGGTCGTCCGTATCAGCAACAGCAAGGACGTAATAACGACAATAACAATGGAAACAGTAGATGTGGTTATTATCAGAATAATAATAACTACAGATTCAATAATAAAGGTTATTAAAATAGGAATCACAACAGGAATAACCAAAATTATAATCGTAACAGGAATACACAAGATGAAATAATGACGAAGGAGAAGTATGATGAACGTCATAAGGAAGCAAACGAATATCTCAAGGACTTGAGAGATAAGGATAATGGGAATGGAGATAAAAAGGATTTAAGTATCGATCCCAAACCGAGCACCAGTAAAGGAGAAGGCAATGGAAGCGGTTCTCATAGACGATATGGAGGAACCCTAAACATTGAACGAAAGAAGTAGAAGAGAGAAGAGAATATACTGCAGCACAGAACCAAGAAAAGAAGAAGACGTTTAAGAAAAGAAGAATAGAAGAAGAGGAGATGACGAAGAAGACGTTGAAAAAGACAATTGAAGAGGAACGGGTCAGATGAAGATGACTGGAATGAAAACGAGAAGAAATAAAGTTCCGCATAAACAATGCTTATGGGAATAACTGTTATGAGTTATTTGACGAAGAAAATAACGATATTCTAGGAAAATTCAACGCTAAGAATTTCAAAAAGTATCATCAGAAAGTAGGCTAAAAATAATTCAATATTCGAGTTCAAGTGACATATCAAAAGCCTTGAATTAGAATGATTAAAAACAATTTAGCAACTGTTTTTAACTTGAGATGAAGGGGGAATACCCCCGAAAATTGAATTATTTTGGGAGTGTGACACAAGAGAGTCATGTTACAAGCTCAAGGCAGTGGGAGAGCCCGATCACGTGATATGTTGCACAATAGAAGATTCAGGAAGGTTGAAATCGGCATAGCAACAGTGATTTAGCTATAAAATATAATAAATATTGTAATAAATTATGCTATTGGACACCAGCCCAGAGCCAATGAGAAGAGGTCTTATTGAAGACGGGATTTACTTCAACTACATAATTTGATGAAATTATGCATTTAGGCCCTTGGAAGGAGATTTTCTTAATTGGTAATGAAGAGAAAATTAAAAGCCGCAGAACGGTTAATCTACGCAGTAATAAGCATCATTAACCTACGCGCTAAAATTATGGTGGGAGATTGATATGACCGCCAAAATTTCGACTTGGAGAGGGAGATCCAAGGATCGAGGTTCTTATTCCAGCAGTCTTTGAAGAGAGAGGAAGTGTTTTCTTGGGTTAACAGAGATCCCAAAGCGTTAGTCCGAGTGCGGCGATTGACGACTCATGTAGACGATAAGTTAGCAGGGTGAAACAGTGGAGAATCCCGCGCTAGCATTATAGGCGAAGTTGAGAGGAGTATTGAAACTTGGATATCTCATTTATATTTGGGAATAGACTTCAGCCAAGTGAATAAATAGAAAGTACAGGTCGAATACTATATTCTATTGAAAGTCGAGCGTTCTAATTCAATCCATTTCGACGAAATAAGCCTGTAAAGACAATGATTCAAATGTGATGGAAATAGAAGATGAATAACACGTTTAGTGCAACGTGAAGTTAGCGAACATAGTTCAAAAGAACAGTAGTGGAGAACTTTAACATCGGCGCAGCAAACAACATTATTAGAATGACTATTAATATTCATCTTTTAGTTTTATTCAACATTATAAAAAGTAGGTTGGCTCAGACAAGGAAAGCCTTTCTTCAAAAAGGAATCTGTTGACATCGAATATAGATTTAGGTATTAGGAAGTCATTCTTGAAAGCCATTGTCTGGAACGTGGCGTTCTATGGAAGTGAAACCTGGATTATTGGTGCAGCAGAAAAGGGGAGAATTGAAGCATTTGAAATGTGGTGTTGCAGGTGAATGATGAAGCTCAGATGGGTAGATAGGGTGACAAACGAAGAGGTATTAAGATGAGTGGGAGAGGAGAGATGTTTCTGGCGACTGCTCTTGAAGAGAAGAGATAGGTTAGTAGGACACACACTAAGACCCAAGAATAGCAAGCTTAGTTATGGAAGGAAGGGTTGAGGACAAGAACTGTAGGGGTAGATCAAGGTTAGAATATGTTAAACAGATTGCTTCGGGTGTTGGGTGCGGTAGCTATGTAGGGATGAAACGATTAGCTCTAGACAGGGAGGAGTGGAGAGCTGCATTACACCAGTCAAAAGACAGAAGACTAAAACAACAACAACAACATTATTAACATTGTGGAGATGATGGACTAAGTAGTCATGCGCCAGATACATATTTAATGCAGAGTTAAGATACAACAATGGAGCTTCGATAGACAACGTATTGCAGAATACAGACGTAGTGTACCTTACATCTTGTACATTTTCGTCAGTCTACGAACACTAATGTAACAACAATTAGCAATAGAAATAATTCATTCACCACCTACATGAATATTTCTATAAATTATTACTCAACGATGATGCTGATATGTATTTGCGACGGAGAATGAAGAGTCTACAGAATATGATGGTCAAGATGCTAGAGTATCCCAGCAATAACACAAGAATATGCCAGAAGGATGTCGTTCGATCCCAGACGGAGGTTGGTGAATACCGAAGAGGGTACTTTTTGTCATCTCTGAAGTCGCAGGTACGAGGTTCGAATGGAGGTCCATCTCAGTATCTTGGACTGAGGAAACACCTAAAGTATTGGGTAAATGCTTACCCCGATCTTCAAGATGTCATCCAATTAAGGTAGCAGTGTCATTTAATTGCAGTTTAGAGCTTGATTAGTGACATTCTGAGCACACGTTCTAACTCCATATTTCATATTTTATCTATTTCAGTGTTCTCATGTAATTTACACTTCAGATGTGGGTTAAGATTTTTATGCATGAAGATTATTAGAGATGATTGTCTTTCACCTATTTTTAAATTTTATTCAGCGGATCAGTTGTTGAACTGACAAGAAAATTTTTGTTTGAGGAATCAGATGTCCCTAAGAAGACTAGTCATTTTGACTATCGAATTTCAATTTCAATTTTTATTTTGAACTAAGGATTCAGACATTGTGTCATAGTTGCAAATTAAATTATTTTAATTTTAATTTGGGCACTTTAATGTATCGACTTCCAGAGTAGAAGAAACATCGAATGATGTTGACATATCAGTATTGTGTATAAACTTTACGGTGATCTTGCAAATACTAGTCGTTTGATAAGACTGAAGTCTTAAACCCATATGCATTCTTCGTGTTTAGTGGAAAGATATTACGAATTTGACAAACATTACATTATTGGTAAAGGTGAAAGCTTTATTCAATTAATTGTTAGAGGAAATATCTATTGATAGAAGATTATTTAAATCTTTGGCTAGGAATTCAAAACTAGTTTATCCCGGTCAAGATTGAATTCTATTTGACACTATAAATAACATGTGTGTTATTTTTACATTATTTGTGTAATATCACGCCATAATGTAGACCTGATATTGCAACGACGTCCAATTTAAAGCTTGACAAGTGAGACGAAACAGAATTATTATTTTTATTACATGTATTTGTGACAGTCGAGTTAACAATTAATTATCTTATTGTGTAGTAAACTCTAGGAGGTTATTCACGACAGTTTAAAGTCGTTCGTTATTGTTGGAAGTATTATTTGAAGAACTGAAGGATGTATAATAGTAGATCAGTAGTCGAGTGTGACGACCGTGATGGTCATGCCATTATTTGCGAGAAGTTCCCACAGAAGAAATGTTAATAACAATTAATCCCTATTTGGTTATTGTTTAACATAGTGGATGATAATTGTTTATGTCATATATAGTGTTATATGAGGAGCCGTAGAGCTGTGTTGAGCTCGTGCGAAGGTGTTTCCGCATTTTAAGGGAAGACAACTAAATATAGTTCTTTGATAAGAACAAAGACATGGATCATGATAGAGACGTTGTATATAAGAATTACAGTTCATGTGAAGTAACGTTTTAGCTGTGATGACAGGAGGGTTTGAGCGGAAAGCATTTGAGAACGATTGTCTACTCATGTCATTGATACTATTATTAAACTTTATTAAAACCGGAGTTGTATAGTAACGTTCAGTCGACCTTTGCCAGTTGATTGTATTTGATCGATAATGTAAAGAAACCTATATAAGAAGATGTGTGTGCGGTATATGAACGCTAAAGAGTGTTGAAAAATGTATATGTTGAGAAACTTTGTAAATAACTAATTTCAAGTTGTATAGTAACAGAGAACCTGATTCTCGAAGGTAACGCGTTAACAACGTTAAATATTTTCTATTATAACGACCAGATTACTTGTCAATATTTTTTCGTAATGATTTAAATACTTAAATAATTTTTATTAGGATTAATTAGTAGAATGTTTTTGAAATAGTGTGTTTATGTGAGCGAATGTTTTTAGCTTGGATGATTACCAGCTGTTAAGAGCGATTGATCAACCTAATCGGTCTTGAACGATTACGGAATGTGAATGAAAATTGCATTAAAATTTCAGTATGATTGATAGAGAATTGCTTGAGTTATGAGCATTTTCATAAAGTCAGAATGTAACATTTATACGAGGATTTAAGACGCACGCCAGACAGCGTTTATACAAGCAAATGTGAACTGTAAGATGAACCGTTAGGAATCGAGGCCACTTTATTATATAATGTGTAGCCAGATGGCAAGTCACGGTCTCGTAAATGTAAACAGTTTCATAGCGCAACACTTTGTTGGCATTTATAAATGAATCAGACAATGCAGGCGTATTTCTATACGCGTGGCAGCGGAAGTAACCTGTTGTAAGGAATTGTATCAATGCAGGAGCCTATGTTAAACGTTTTTCAACACGTACAATAGGCCTAGGCATTTCAAAATTTTTGTGCTAGTAATTTATAACCCAGTAAATGCAGTAGGATGTGTAGTGGACGAGGAGCGAATATGAGTGTATGGATATTTTTTATTGGTATAGTATATTGTTATTTATTGTTAATATTAGATTTAGTTTACTTATGTTAAATAAATTTACACAGTTCGTTGTTCTTGGTCGTTGACGAGTGACTTATCTACACTAACATAATAAAGCTGAAGAGTTTGTGTGTTTATGTGTTTAAACGCGCTAATCTCTGGAACTACCAGTCCGATTCGAAAAATTGTTTTATTATATGATAGCCAGATTCGAGAGGAATAGTTGAGGCTATGTAGTTTTAGGCTACACCCCTCCTGCGTTGATACAATTCCTTACAACAGGTTATTTCCGCTGCCACGCGTATAGAAATACGCCTGCATTGTCTGATTCATTTATAAATGCCAACAAAGTGTTACCTGAGGTTGAGGTTGAGGCTATGTAGTTTTAGGCTACACCCCTCAGGTAACCTCGAAGATTGATTTTTATTCACTAAGTCGGTAGAATAGCGCTCCCGAACTTCACTATCTGCATGCGCTGGTGTTATGGTTAGTGATACGTACACCTATTCGCCGATCTGAACCAAAATCTCTATACTTACCCTTTGAAACCCTGCGATTAACGCTATATACGTGAAATTGATGCAGACCAGTCCATTCCCTGCATTTAGGCCCTTTGGCACAAATCTACAACTTTCGACCGATCTGAACCAAAATTTGTATAGGCCTACATACCCACTTGGAACCCTGCGAGTAAGACTGTTTAAATGAAATTTCGGATAGACCACTCCATTCCCTGCATTTAGGCCCTTTGGCACAAATCTGCACCATTTCACCGATCTGAACCAAAATATGTATATTTACCCTTTGGAACCCTGCGAGTAACACAGTCTGCATGAAATTTCGGACAGACCTCTCCATTCTCTTGACCGGCAGTTCGGGCTGCATCACATCACCCCTCACAGTGTTCTGGTGCAGAATTGCGAAAATAGTTGCATCTTGCGACGGGGGAGAAAAAAAAATAAAGTTTACGGTTTACGCTGCTACTGCTACCCTGGTACTGTCCCCGTTATCCGGATAGTAGGCTGTCAGATATCCGCCCCCTCAATCGGATTGCCAATAATCAAACGCACCGGCACAGCTACATCAATGAAAATGGCACTGACAGATACTATCGAGATTAGAGCACAATAGTTAACAAGAAATTATTGTGGAACACACCAAAATATACGGGGGTTCATACTTACCTTTACTTACCTCTTAAATTTATCTCGGGGACTGGGTTGTCAACTGGATCACTTAAAGTATGCCCACACAATAACCTCCACCAAGATATTTAAAATGAACCAGAACGAAGACGAGAAACTTTAAACTGCACAATAATTTATTTCACATAAAGAATGATTTTAACAAAAATAAAACAACAAAATCCACGTGGCAATCAGAAGCCATCGACCACATAACCATGTCCTCCTGTAGGACTTGTATACTCTACATACAATGTTTCAGCTTTCTCAAGCTCATAGTAACGTAAAAATAATAATGCACTTGGAATGGAAACGGGATTTGGGACGAGACACATATATCAATTGTTTTGCGTGTTTATATACTTCACATTTTATTTATAGCCACAAGGCTATTATGGATACGTCCTTGGCCTCTGTCATACAGTTGTCCGGGCCAGCTGCAATGCACCTGCATCGTCAAAGTGGACTCCCCGTTCGTTCAACCCTAGCATAAGCGAGTTACCTCAGAGCTTGGCTCTCCTTTTCAAAACACGTAAATGTTCACATCTCAACTGAAATATTATCACGCAAATCTTTTAAATGCTCCATTCAAACACCAGTGGAATACTCCAACAATCCCAAATCATGTTTAATAGTTCAAACCACTTGTTTAATTAGCGTTGTTTAGAGTATAAAAACAAAACTCTTAATGTTAATAACAAAAGTTCATTAATTATTTATAACAATAATAAATTGTTTATAACAATGTCAAATGACAATTGCAAATTTTATACACGCCTCTATTAATCCTTTCATTTCAAATTATTATCAAAGATATTTACATAATTATTTACAATATTAAATTGTTTATATTATTTATACAAGAAATACATTAAACCACACTTTTATCCGGTTGATAATTACTTAAATCGTGTTGATATAATCGACCAATGAAGGTTAGTTATATTTAAATGTCAAATTCAGGTTTAATAAGGTTTAATAATAATTATTATTATTTGTGACAGTAACCTCCATTCAAAATCTTCATCTCAAATTATTTAACACTCTTGTTAATTTTAACAGTATCTTCATATGAATAACCTTTCAAAGAACCAGAACAATACATTCAGCGGGAAAATACTTCGCTCAAGACGCACAAAATTGCACAAAAATTGGCCCAAAATTCATCATATAACTTCATATATATGGCATAAAAATCTTCCAAACTACATACAAAAACCTCCACTTATAAATTCATCAACTTCATTTCTTACTGTGGGAACCTCCTTCATTATTCAAGGGCATTATTCATCAGCGACTTTTATATGTCCACTGAACTAACGATTATACATCCATTGTTCCTCTTTAAAAATTCTTATATTCATCAATTGTATTAATGACTGTTATTATTTAACCTTCGTGGGTTTCATTCATGAATCGATATGAAGTAAAAATTTGCCAATCACAAATAAATTTAATAGCAAATACGATTAGACACTCCTCCCTGGTCTATCAAAATTGAGATTAATATCATCAAAGTAACGCAGTATAAAAATACTATCTTCAATCAAAGTTCATCTAAACTGCATGAATAGTCGAATTAGACTGTGGAATGCAAACATTATTGTTCCAATCTATAATTGAGAAAAACTCCTATCAAATGTTCATTACTATAGTGTATTCAATAAATCGTAATCAAAGTTCATATTTCATAAAATTGTCTATAATGCAATGATAAATGTCTATGTTGCAATCATGTTCATAAGACGACTAGTATTTCAAAGATCGTCGATATCGTAATAGATTTTAACGCTCTAAAATCATTTAATTATTCTTCTTTCTTGAGGATGACAGAAAATTGGTCAAAGTAATTTACTGAATAGAATTACTTTAATAAAATGACACGCTGTCTGAATTCAAATCTGCCATAGCAAATCGTTAACTTTACCGTCAAATCGTGACTACAAAAATATGCAAATTACTGAAAGAATCTAATTATCAGTCTCAACTGATCCAAAATTATTTAAGTATGCCACTGACATAACAATGTCTCAAAAATCGTAGAAAAAGGCATAAATCATCGAAGTGTACTGAGTACAGAAATGTTAATCAAGAAAATGGGGCACAAAAAAAATATGGGACAGAAAATATGGGAAGAATGGTTGCTCAGATATCGCTACAAGACTCAAATAATACAAGAAACGTTCACGACTACCTTATCTGTTGATTGAAGTTCTAGAGGAAAGTTTTCAAAGAAAACTGCTGTTGGTTCCATTTCACCAGCGTGAAGATGTGCTCCGTCCTCGAACCTGGAATCAGCGTCCTCGGAGAATCGAACTGCTTCCTCCTCCGGAAATTGCACTGCTCCGTGGATACGAAAAACATCCTTCTGGCAAAACTCTTCTTTGTGAGCCGGGACAACCCTGGCCTCTCTTGAAAGTTCCCTGAAGTTCTGGTTGCAATTCGCCATGACGTTTATTGCAATTATTTCCGCAGAAATATTCATAATCGTGGAGTATGATAATATTTCCATTGTCATTTGATATAATTCAGCGATGGATTCACGATGCATGAGTGTAGTTGGATGTTCACTACATGCTCGCTTTTGTAGATTGACGATTAACGAAGTTCCATGCTGTTATTTCACTCAATCGATATATGTCCCAATTGCATTAAAGCCTTAGCCTTCCATCTCAACTACTGTTATAATCATTGAAAGCACTGCAAGATTATAATGTTCCATAGTAGAATGTATCGTTGTATTACCAAACGTATTCTCCAATATCACTGTTGCACTCCACGTGTCAGCCGTAGTGTATAATGTGGAATTTTAAAAGTGTTTCTCATGTGGCGAGAAAATCACTTTTGTTGGCAGCCTTAAAGTGCCAATATCTTTCGAAGTATAACTGTGAAATTGTTCAAATCTTCTACACACCTCAATGTTGTACTGCCCAATTGAATTATAATAAAGGCTGAAGTTAACTCTTGATATCTTATCTGGTGGAAACGTTAATGTGAGCGTTTCAACTTCACCTAGTTTCGAGCAGCGTAAAATGGAACTGCTCCGTGTTCGTTCGATGCGCCGGGCTTTAACCACACGCTAAAGACAACTTGCTTCACTTATTCACTCGAAAATAACTCTATGACATCTGAAATATATATGCGGTATCAGCGGTATGAGAGATATGAGAGCTCCTCTATCCTGTGCACGACCTTTTATCAACTTCTTAAGGGGCGTATCCATCCCTTCCATAGCCTGTTCCTCCGTCATTGCTAGAAGTTTTAACTTTGGCTATACTTGACGGATTTTCAAATTTCAAAAACTCAAAATTAATTTCTTCAAAATTCCAAATCAATGCCATAACTGAAAATAGTTTTCCACATATCTGCATGCCAAAAGTAATCAAATATCGTAGTTTCAGCAATCTCCGTCTTCCTTCCAAACTATCGTTCATTGGTTCGAGTCTCTCCTCCAATAGCGTAACTTCTTCCTTAGCACAATACCTTGTTTCCTGCGACTGCGTCGTAAATCTCCGATCTTTCTCGAACAAAATCATGACGTCACCAAGAATATCAGCTCAATCAGCCTACTTGCATGAAATCTACGTCATCCGTGCCTACGTCATGAATCTCCACATCACAACTATGACATCCATAACTTTATACAAGTATGCCAATACAGCCATCGTGGTCTCAATATAATTCAATTTACGGGGGCATTCTCCCTTCACCACGTTTTAAAAACAGTTGCAAATTGTTTTTAAACCCTGTGTTATAAATATCTCAATTCACTTGAACACGAAATTGAATTATATTCTACTCTTGTATGATATTTCTTCAATGTTCCTTAATCATAAGTCTCTTCTTCTCTGGGTTGTGTGTGGCTAATGCATTCTTTCCTTTCTACTTTCTCTTCTGTCCTGTATTTCTATTTTCTAAATTCTGCTGGCTTGTAGAAGGACCTGGATCGATCACTACATCCTGTCTTTTCTTTTGGTTTTCAGCTTCCTTCTCTCGTAATTCCTTCAGATACTGCTGACTTTCTTTCTCTCTTTCTTGCTACTTGTCGGGTGTCATAACCTGACCTTGAGAATTCTGATTCTGATTCTGATACTGGTTATTTCTATTGTAATTTCTATTATAACCATTGTTATAGTATCTACCTCTTCCGTTGTTATAATTCCCTCTATTATTACTCCAGCCTCGTCTTTGCTGATATGGACGGTAACCTTGTGATCTGTTGTTGCGGAAATAATTATTCCTGTGAGGACCTACATTTTCAGTTTTTTTTTCATCAGGCTTATCAGTCTGCTGCACTTGATCCATGTAGACTGTATTAACGTCTTTGAATTCGTGCCTCTGACCTTTTTGTACCAAATTTGGCATTGGACTCGTGTAGTCAAGCCTTCTCAACAATTCGTCCATACTTGTCAAATCCCTGATATTTGACGATATGATCAGTCTTCTTACCTCCACAGGCAGCATACGTGAAATCGCATCTATCAACTGCTCTGTTGACAATGGGGGTTGCAAAAATCTCAAGCGTGATAGTTGACTCGTGAAGAAATCAGCGTACCGTGTTGGAAGAGTACCTGAATACTTCCTCGAGTATACCTCAGCTCTTAATGAATTCTGAGCTTCTATTGACCAGAATCGTTTTATCAATGCCTCTGCAAATTCGTCAAAATTGCTGAAAGTGTACCGAAATGCTCTAAACCATTCAAGGGGTCCTCCAGCTAGAAATCTTTCTACGATTCTCATCTCTCTCTCTCTAGGAATGTGGGCTTCTATGAAATAGTCTTTAAGATTCCTGATATATTCAATCGGTGTGAGACTATCAGTGTTGCTAAATTTTTGAGGTTTGTCTTCAAAATTCCGGATGACTGTCACGTTTCTCGGATATGAATCCATATAATTCCTCCCACTATCACGATACTTCCATTCGGGTTCAATATTCCGATCCTCTTCTTCTTCCCTGAATCTGGATATACGTTCCTCAGGACTAATATCTCTCTCTTCTGTAGTAAGGTTACCTCTTCTCACGTAATTTCTATCCTCTTCACCAGTCAATCCTTCGGTATCCTTGTCTGTGATTTCCGTGATGACTTTCCTAATCAACTCTTCCTTATAGGTTTCCATCATGCTAGCTTCTCCTAGTTTCAAATTCTGCAGTTTGCTCGTAGTTTCGTTAACATCAGAGACAACCTTATGAATCTGTTCCTCTAACGCAGTTTTTAATGCTTGCACGTCCTGACCTATTTGAGTTCTATCCTCAACCTGCTTTTCGGATAGCGAATCCATCCTTACATTCAAGTCTTTCCTAATCTGAACTACTTCATTATTAATGTCTACCTGTGTACTGGCAAGTTTTCTTTCAATTCGTTCCTGAATCTGATCTACATGTTCCCCACTTGACCTGTTCCATTCATCTTTCCAAACCGTTACATTTGCAGTTAACATTTCCGCGATATCTACTTCAATGTCTTCCTTAAGTAAACGATTGTGATCTAATACTTGGGTTCTCATGACCTCTACATCGTATTTTAAACCAGCTAAAGAAGCTGTTGTCCTAACAGACTCGTCAACTAATCGAGTTGTTAATGCACTAATGTTACGAGTACAAAGTTTTTTTGAAGTTTCAATTTCCTCCCTAACTTTGTTAACATCAGTTTGAACTTTAGCAATGTCTACAAAAACAGTATTGACTTCTACTTGTATTTTATTGATATCGCTTTGCATATCATTAACATCTGAATGAATATTATTGATGTCTACTTGAACATTTGACACATCAGTTCGAGCATTTCTAACCTCTTTTTGAACTTCCTCTACTTTGTCTTGTACAGTAGCAACATCATTCCTAACAACAATTACTTCAGCTCTAGCACATGAAATATCACCCCGGACATTGGCAACATCAAGATTCAACATAGTAAGATCTTTTTGTACCTTAGAAACATCAAATTTAACCTCAGAAACATCTTTATGCACATTGGACACGTCTGTGCGCATGTCAGTTACAGCATTCTCCATTCCCTGGGTATTGATCTGTAAACGCGACATATTATTTTCTAAGTTTGCAGAACTGGTCTGAATAACTTTCAAATTTTCATCCATCCTAGTAGACAAATTACTAGCATTCTCCTTCATCATCTCCTGCATTCGACTAGTATTTCTAGCTTCCATCTCCCTCACACTTTCATCCAGCCTAATAGACAAATTAGCTGACAAACTACTAGAATTCTCCTCCATCATCTGCTTCATATTGTTGGACATCTCCTCCAACATTTTCTTAATACTTTCATCTGCCATTTCAATAATATTTCAATAATAAACTGCTTTAGGGACATACATCAAACAGAGCAAAATAACAACATCTGAGCAACATTTTTCACCATATATAAATTTGAGCAATTTTCTGTCTTAAATCTAACTTATCATTACCTTATAATTAACCTTCGTAGACACTTCATGTTGAAACAAATTCAAGCACATGTTCAAGCTTCTTTGGTTCATTTTAAAATATCCTAACACAAATAATTTACATTTACAATCCAAATAGTTTAATTTTATCTTTAATATGACTAAACATGTCATAAGCCGGTCAAATAAAATAAGACTCCCGAACATAGGCGATTTTTCTATGTTTCCAGCCTATTTAACCTCTCTCAAGTTGTATAAGATCTGATCCTTTCTGAGTGTAATTTTCGTAATACAACACAACATTTTATTCCTATATAATCACACTCTCAAATTCTACAATTGGCTTAGACATCTAACAAAGAATCAACCTCTTTATTTGAGTCTTCACAATCCCTTTGACATCGATAACTTGGTAATCCAATGATATTCGAACACTCCACAAAAATTGCGGTGCCAATTCTACTGCAATAACTTGGTAATCCAATGTTATTCAGTCGAACGTGCCAATCGAGCCAATCGGGCCAATCGTGCCAATCGTTCCCCACGTTTTAGGGTCGCCAATCCTACTGCAATAGTTAACAAGAAATTATTGTGGAACACACCAAAATATACGGGGGTTCATACTTACCTTTACTTACCTCTTAAATTTATCTCGGGGACTGGGTTGTCAACTGGATCACTTAAAGTATGCCCACACAATAACCTCCACCAAGATATTTAAAATGAACCAGAACGAAGACGAGAAACTTTAAACTGCACAATAATTTATTTCACATAAAGAATGATTTTAACAAAAATAAAACAACAAAATCCACGTGGCAATCAGAAGCCATCGACCACATAACCATGTCCTCCTGTAGGACTTGTATACTCTACATACAATGTTTCAGCTTTCTCAAGCTCATAGTAACGTAAAAATAATAATGCACTTGGAATGGAAACGGGATTTGGGACGAGACACATATATCAATTGTTTTGCGTGTTTATATACTTCACATTTTATTTATAGCCACAAGGCTATTATGGATACGTCCTTGGCCTCTGTCATACAGTTGTCCGGGCCAGCTGCAATGCACCTGCATCGTCAAAGTGGACTCCCCGTTCGTTCAACCCTAGCATAAGCGAGTTACCTCAGAGCTTGGCTCTCCTTTTCAAAACACGTAAATGTTCACATCTCAACTGAAATATTATCACGCAAATCTTTTAAATGCTCCATTCAAACACCAGTGGAATACTCCAACAATCCCAAATCATGTTTAATAGTTCAAACCACTTGTTTAATTAGCGTTGTTTAGAGTATAAAAACAAAACTCTTAATGTTAATAACAAAAGTTCATTAATTATTTATAACAATAATAAATTGTTTATAACAATGTCAAATGACAATTGCAAATTTTATACACGCCTCTATTAATCCTTTCATTTCAAATTATTATCAAAGATATTTACATAATTATTTACAATATTAAATTGTTTATATTATTTATACAAGAAATACATTAAACCACACTTTTATCCGGTTGATAATTACTTAAATCGTGTTGATATAATCGACCAATGAAGGTTAGTTATATTTAAATGTCAAATTCAGGTTTAATAAGGTTTAATAATAATAATTATTATTTGTGACAGTAACCTCCATTCAAAATCTTCATCTCAAATTATTTAACACTCTTGTTAATTTTAACAGTATCTTCATGTGAATAACCTTTCAAAGAACCAGAACAATACATTCAGCGGGAAAATACTTCGCTCAAGACGCACAAAATTGCACAAAAATTGGCCCAAAATTCATCATATATCTTCATATATATGGCATAAAAATCTTCCAAACTACATACAAAAACCTCCACTTATAAATTCATCAACTTCATTTCTTACTGTGGGAACCTCCTTCATTATTCAAGGGCATTATTCATCAGCGACTTTTACATGTCCACTGAACTAACGATTATACATCCATTGTTCCTCTTTAAAAATTCTTATATTCATCAATTGTATTAATGACTGTTATTATTTAACCTTCGTGGGTTTCATTCATGAATCGATATGAAGTAAAAATTTGCCAATCACAAATAAATTTAATAGCAAATACGATTAGACACTCCTCCCTGGTCTATCAAAATTGAGATTAATATCATCAAAGTAACGCAGTATAAAAATACTATCTTCAATCAAAGTTCATCTAAACTGCATGAATAGTCGAATTAGACTGTGGAATGCAAACATTATTGTTCCAATCTATAATTGAGAAAAACTCCTATCAAATGTTCATTACTATAGTGTATTCAATAAATCGTAATCAAAGTTCATATTTCATAAAATTGTCTATAATGCAATGATAAATGTCTATGTTGCAATCATGTTCATAAGACGACTAGTATTTCAAAGATCGTCGATATCGTAATAGATTTTAACGCTCTAAAATCATTTAATTATTCTTCTTTCTTGAGGATGACAGAAAATTGGTCAAAGTAATTTACTGAATAGAATTACTTTAATAAAATGACACGCTGTCTGAATTCAAATCTGCCATAGCAAATCGTTAACTTTACCGTCAAATCGTGACTACAAAAATATGCAAATTACTGAAAGAATCTAATTATCAGTCTCAACTGATCCAAAATTATTTAAGTATGCCACTGACATAACAATGTCTCAAAAATCGTAGAAAAAGGCATAAATCATCGAAGTGTACTGAGTACAGAAATGTTAATCAAGAAAATGGGGCACAAAAAAAATATGGGACAGAAAATATGGGAAGAATGGTTGCTCAGATATCGCTACAAGACTCAAATAATACAAGAAACGTTCACGACTACCTTATCTGTTGATTGAAGTTCTAGAGGAAAGTTTTCAAAGAAAACTGCTGTTGGTTCCATTTCACCAGCGTGAAGATGTGCTCCGTCCTCGAACCTGGAATCAGCGTCCTCGGAGAATCGAACTGCTTCCTCCTCCGGAAATTGCACTGCTCCGTGGATACGAAAAACATCCTTCTGGCAAAACTCTTCTTTGTGAGCCGGGACAACCCTGGCCTCTCTTGAAAGTTCCCTGAAGTTCTGGTTGCAATTCGCCATGAAGTTTATTGCAATTATTTCCGCAGAAATATTCATAATCGTGGAGTATGATAATATTTCCATTGTCATTTGATATAATTCAGCGATGGATTCACGATGCATGAGTGTAGTTGGATGTTCACTACATGCTCGCTTTTGTAGATTGACGATTAACGAAGTTCCATGCTGTTATTTCACTCAATCGATATATGTCCCAATTGCATTAAAGCCTTAGCCTTCCATCTCAACTACTGTTATAATCATTGAAAGCACTGCAAGATTATAATGTTCCATAGTAGAATGTATCGTTGTATTACCAAACGTATTCTCCAATATCACTGTTGCACTCCACGTGTCAGCCGTAGTGTATAATGTGGAATTTTAAAAGTGTTTCTCATGTGGCGAGAAAATCACTTTTGTTGGCAGCCTTAAAGTGCCAATATCTTTCGAAGTATAACTGTGAAATTGTTCAAATCTTCTACACACCTCAATGTTGTACTGCCCAATTGAATTATAATAAAGGCTGAAGTTAACTCTTGATATCTTATCTGGTGGAAACGTTAATGTGAGCGTTTCAACTTCACCTAGTTTCGAGCAGCGTAAAATGGAACTGCTCCGTGTTCGTTCGATGCGCCGGGCTTTAACCACACGCTAAAGACAACTTGCTTCACTTATTCACTCGAAAATAACTCTATGACATCTGAAATATATATGCGGTATCAGCGGTATGAGAGATATGAGAGCTCCTCTATCCTGTGCACGACCTTTTATCAACTTCTTAAGGGGCGTATCCATCCCTTCCATAGCCTGTTCCTCCGTCATTGCTAGAAGTTTTAACTTTGGCTATACTTGACGGATTTTCAAATTTCAAAAACTCAAAATTAATTTCTTCAAAATTCCAAATCAATGCCATAACTGAAAATAGTTTTCCACAAATCTGCATGCCAAAAGTAATCAAATATCGTAGTTTCAGCAATCTCCGTCTTCCTTCCAAACTATCGTTCATTGGTTCGAGTCTCTCCTCCAATAGCGTAACTTCTTCCTTAGCACAATACCTTGTTTCCTGCGACTGCGTCGTAAATCTCCGATCTTTCTCGAACAAAATCATGACGTCACCAAGAATATCAGCTCAATCAGCCTACTTGCATGAAATCTACGTCATCCGTGCCTACGTCATGAATATCCACGTCACAACTATGACATCCACAACTTTATTCAATTATGCCAATACAGCCATCGTGGTCTCAATATAATTCAATTTACGGGGGCAGTACCACCGGACAATACAACACCACACTACCTGCCACAGCTTGACAGAACTAAATAAGTCAAGGCCTACAGCAACTACCATGCCATGCCCTAGAGGAAGGAACTCCTTTTATAACATAATGTTATATAACTGTTTATAACTGCCCTTTGACGCAATTCTTCACCTTTGCATCAATCTGAACCAAAATTTGAATACTTACCCTTTGGAACCTTGAGAGTAACACTGTCTGCTTGAAATTTCGGACAGACCACTCCATTCCGTGCGTTTAAGCTCTTTGGCACAAATCTACACCTTTTCACCGATCTGAACCAAAATTTGTATACTTACCCTTTGGAATCCTGCATGAAATTTTGGACAGAACACTCCATTACCTGTATTTAGACTCTTCGGCACAAATATACACCGTTTCATCGATCTGAACCAAATTTTACATACGTACCCTTTGGAACCCCACGAGTAACACCGTCTGCTTCAAATTTCGGTCCGACCACTCCGTTCCCTGCATTTAAGTCCTTTGGCACAAATCTACATCGTTTTACCCAACTGAACCACATTCTGTATACTTACCGTTTGGATCTCTGCGTGTGACACTGTCCACTTTGAATTTTGGACAGACAACTCCATTCCCTGCATTTAGGCCCTGTATAACAAATCTACACCGTTTCTCCTAATTGCACCAAATTTTACATACACTTGGAAACCCTGATTTTAACACTGTCCACTTGATATTTTGGACAACGCTCTCCATTCCCTACATTTAGAAAAGCAGACAAAATAAAATTGGAAACCACGTATTAATGCCCTAGAACCATTCATGTCCGTAGTAGTGTAACTGTAAGAGTATTTTAATAAGCCTATTCTTGACCGGCAGTTCGGGCTGCATCACATCACCCCTCTCAGTGTTCTGGTGCAGAATTGCGAAAATAGTTGCATCTTGCGACGGGGGAGAAAAAAAATATTATTAAAGTTTACGGTTTACGCTGCTGCTGCTACCCTGTTACCACCGGACAATACAACACTCACTACCTGCCACAGCTTGACAAAACTAAATAAGTCAAGGCCTACAGCAACTACCATGCCACATGCCCTAGAGGAAGGAACTCCTTTTATAACATACTGCACTGCTACCATACTTACTTACCATACTTACCACCATACTTGCCCACCCGGCACAAGGTTGACAACAAATTGTGGAGAAGTTGCATCTTGCGCTGTTTATAAATTGCAGTCACGGGGAGTAATTAGTGCAAAGAAGATCTCTTAGGCCCCTTAAAACAGTTATCATCATGAAAATATTATGCCTCTGTAGAAGTGCAATGGTGTTGGTGCAGTACATTGAGGTTACCAGCTGCAATAAGCGTTGGTGCTTTCAAATTTACCTTCAATTATTCCTAACTTTATCGTTGAGTGCTATGTGGCGATGAATAATACTATTGCTACCTCAGTAGCTCGGGACAGCCGATGTTTTCCAAAGTGTTCTGATTATTTTCCTACGGCGCTATGCGACAAAAGCCGACACTATTCGTCTCCATATTTCTAACAGACAATGAGATATAGCCCCTAGGCAGTGTCTCTTATTTCACTTATTTCTTTTCCTAATAATTTTTTTAAAGTTTGTTTCTAAATTGCATGTATCAGATCTGTAGTTAGAAAATAGATGTTTCCCTGTTCATTATTACTGACACGCCGGGATGGGGCGACGGGGAAGAAAAGAATTTTTTATTATTATTATTATTAATGTCTACGGTTGACGCTGCTGCTGCTACCCTGGTACCACCGGACAATACAACACCACACTACCTGCCACAGCTTGACAAAACTAAATAAGTCAAGGCCTACAGCAACTACCATGCCATGCCCTAGAGGAAGGAACTCCTTTTATAACATACTGCACTGCTACCATACTTACCTATCATACTTACCACCATACTTGCTCACCCGGCACAAGGTTGACAACAAATTGTGGAGAAGCGTGTTGAACCACCTTACCTGTTTTCAGAGGCACTTCAGTGTTGTTACGGTAACCAGCAAACATAAGATGAAAAACCCTAAAATTGGATAGGATGGAAGGAGGATAAGTTAGGATACCCCCCCATTGTGCATGAAGTAGCCAGCGCTCCCCCAAGCCCTTACTAATCCTGCTCAATGAAGACGACATGACCAGACCGAATTGGAAGAAAAATAATTAAATAATAAAATTGATATGTTAAACAATGGAGAACAATTTCAATTGGCTTCACCGTCCGCAGAATAACATAACAAGAAAATACTCACTGGGTACACACCAACAAATTCTAGCCTGCAAGACCACTGTTAATAAAAGGGACTTAGGCTTCTTGCCAAATAAATTTTAAAAAAATAAACAAAGTAAGTTTCATACCGAGTTAAACATATAAACATAATAAACCAGAAACAATCACCAGATCCTGTGAAGTAAAATTGACGGAAGCCAAGAGAAAAAAAAATTCTAACTGCCCATTCGAAACAAAACTCAGGCATGTTAAAACGTGATCAGCTTTCATACAGTAATACCGACAAACTTCACATAATTTGCCTAAATGCATACATCACTCCGGCAAATTTTAACACCTCAACTCAAACAACAAAGCTTCACATGCTACAGATCAAGTATGGAGACTGGCGTCAGACCAGCAGTCCTTGCAAAAAAATAAAAACAGCATGTGACAAAACAAAAGCAGGTATAATAACCTCCAATAGGGAAGCCTTAGGCATCAATAACAGTAAACTTAAAAGAAAAACATTTAAGATTAAAACCCAGTGAGTAACGAGCAAATGAATTTAAAAAATTAACGACGGCAGCCATACAACTAATGGTTTACAAAAAATACTTGAACACTGGGATTCGAATTCCCCGAACAAACAGCAGAAGTAAATTACAATTTAAACGAAAACACCTTAATACCGTAAAACTACTCGGATCGCAAGCCAATAAACGAGAAGTTACATCTGAAGGAAAAATACAATCAATTAAAATTAACGGAAGGCGCTCTTTATCTCCGTTATCCATTCACAATTCACTAAGAAAAATAAATAAACACCATGGCAATAGTGCAACGTACCTGGAATTCTTCAAATAAAATAAACTAAACGTAGCATCACACTTATTTAAATTGTACTCACACTGATCATCTGCGTGTCAAAGCGCACAGCCATTCAGAAGCCATGAGGCGCCGTGCCAACTTAACATCACTTCACTATAATTTCACTAAAATTATGGGATATCAAATCCACTTTGTTTTACATTATTCTCTCCTTTTAGATGAGATCAAATTTCTTCTTCGTTCATAGTACATTCCGAAAAACAATAATTCCTTCCCCCGAAGGGGAAGAATATTACCGAGGCAACGTTTGCACCACTCAAGATCACAAGTCGTTCTCATCAACACCAAGATGGCAGCCGGGACAGTTAACAAATTTTTCACCCGAGCCCAATTATTTCAAGTTCAACCAATCAGTTATTTAGGCGGGTAATTAACAATGGCAGAAATGATAAACTGCACACGGCACCCCCAATAGAATTAGGCGGTAAAATCAATTATTATTTCTTGGAAGCACACATATTTTCTGCCAAGAATATCTGACAGGATAGTTCAATTTTCAACCACTCGCCAAAGCGAGAGGTCCGATAGCTAGAGCTACCTGTCGGGAAAATTGCGAACTGCATCAGCGCGCTAAGTTCCACACGCCAAAATCACGGGAAAAATGTTTCAAATAGTTTAAAAATGTCCAAGTCCAGTATAATGAGCCTTTTCATGGCACATTGACCCCTCCCGTTTCTGTGAACACAGTTCACGAATATACTTTAGTAGAAATAGGGAATCCTTACCACACCGCTTGTCGTTTCAAAAGTTGCATGAAGAAAATGTTCGCCAGTAAACGCCTTTGACGGTGAGACATCCATCGTGAAGGTTAGGGGGGGGGGAACGGGGTCAGATAGCCAAGGAAGAGACAAATGATCACCTCGTTCCATCCTCGTAAACAGCATCCTTGCGTCAGTCATAAGTCATTACAACGAAGGTCTTTCGCCGGCACAAACGGATTTTTATCAACATCCAGTAACACAAGGTCATAACCCTAGTTTCTTGACAACGTTCGGGAATTCTATATTTTACAAGTAGGCGGAAGGAGTTTCGTTTTCTAATTCGGTGTCATGAGCCAATACACTTTCGACGTTGAGGAAGATCAGCAAGAGTACATTACAAACCCAAAAGAAAATTTAAACTAACCTATATAAAGAAATTATACAAGCCAAAATAATATCAGTAAAGAAAAGGCAAAATCCCTACATGGCTTGGACCCGAGTTTACTACATGTTTGTTACAACATAACCAAACTGGTACAGAATAAGTCTAAATACACATTACAATTCAACTTAAGACTACTTCTCCCATGTACACTTTACCACAAAACACCCGCCTTGTTGAGGGGACCTCGGAAGAATGGAAAGCCACAAAATTTAAAGGAAATAGCTACCTATTTCATAACACAAGCTAGGTTTCTTCCGGGCAAATTACAATGACAACCCTCCACTTAGTTTTATAATTCCAGTTTTAAATACTCCCAAATTAAGAGAATTTACAATTTTAACACTTTCATATGTATCCTAGTCTTTTCCATCGCAGCAAATCTAAGAATCATATGTCCTATGGCATTAAATTACGAGGATACCCTACATTATATATATCATAAGATTTTACAATTTGGATAGCTTTTAATTGTCTGGAAGTTGGAAAACTGGCCTATTTTCGCCGAAAATTAAAATTACATAGCCCCAGGCTCAAACAAAAAACCAACCTGACATTCCAAATCCTTGCGCCATCAATATGCGAACCATCCAAGACAGGAAAATTTCAAAATAACAAACATTACAGGGAAAACGTTACTCATCCAGCCCCACTTCATGAGTTCAGGCGGGCAACACAAGGCAGTCTACGACAAAAGGAGCAAAGATACAGCAAACACAAAGGAAAAGGCGGTACGTGAAGAACAAATACATGGCGAAGAGATAAGGAGTAGTAGTATGACACCGAATTAGAAAACGAAACACCATCCGCCTGAGTGAGAAAAATCCAACTTGATTGACATAATGTCGACAATGCTATTTAGCACCAAAGAGGTTTCCTCTTTCAGGTTTAAGAGATGAACGGATAAAACAACCAAGTTACATGCAGTACATGGACCGTGATAACGGTGAAATAATCCAAAGCAAAATTCATCGACCAAGGATTACAAGAGGAAGAGGGGACTCGAGAAGAATCTTTAAGTTGGAAGACAACATAGTATGACGTCAGGAGCCACTCACACATCAAGATCCCATAGACGGAAAACATAGTATCAAGCAGAAATAAACATTGCACAATTCCAAAGAAATTTTACCATAAATTAATTACCTTTAAAGGGGACAAATGAAAAATTGTAAACAATAGGGACCAACGACACCCATTACCGAGAAACCCCAATGCACAACAAGTTAAAACAATAACCTAGCTAACTGCAGACTACAGCAGGTTCAAATTTCCAGTTAAATTTCCAAAAACAGAAACAACACCTAACAAATCTCCTCATTATCAATATCACCACCACGTTTGATGTGTGACAAATGCACACGTGATATCTTCTGTGCCTTAGGATTCCTAACCAGCAAGGTCACAGGGGTAAGAAAAGCTTCAATGTAACAAGGACCCTTATAGCGAGGGGTAATCTTACCAGAAAACTTATTACTGACAACTTTAGGTTCAAAATTTCGAATATAAACCACATCACCAATTTCAAGATTAGCGGGTTTGCGAGAACCCAAATACCGCTTAGCTAACTTATCATGAGAAATTTTGATACACTCTTTAGCCTTTTTCAATTTTGCTTTAATTTCTTCTGGCGAGGCATTGTCAGGAATAAGATAGTGCAAGTTCCAAAGGTTGGACAGTGGCGAGTTTGCCGACAACGAGAACATCAAAGAAAATGGAGTAGCTTGAGTACTCTCATGCACTGCATTATTGAAGGCGTAGGTGAGCCAGTGCAAATTGGAATCCCACTTGGAGTGGTCTTCATGATGAAAAGCAATAAGGGCGGAACGCAGGTTCCGATTCACTCTCTCGGCCAGAGAAGGGTTAGGGAAATAAGGGGTCGTAGTCACATGAGAAATAGCATAATCGAACAAAAACTGTCGGAACTGAATGGATACAAAACATTTTGCGTTGTCTGAAACCAGAAACTGGCAGGGCGCAAAAGATGACAACAAGCCGATCCTTGTGGAAATAGGAGGCTTACTGATATTGCGTAATGAGCAGTTTCGAATCATCTTTCTAATATCCCCATCCATTCCATTCCAGATGAAGAATTCACGGATCTTGGCACGGGTCTTAAATACACCAAGATGACCACCAATAGGGGACTCATGATAATACTTGAACATCTCAGGAATGAGAATCGAAGGCAAAACAATTTTGGGGATTTGGTCATGGCGAGAGGACCAATAAAACAGACCATTTTTCAAGAAGTAGGGTTTAATAACCAAACCAGCATTTATCCGATTAATCAAATCTGAAATAGAGGGGTCTTCCTGCTGATAGGATGCTACATCTTTAAATAACATAGGAGAATCACTCAAAATTACGTTCACAGAATTACAGAGGGGAACAACTTGCTCGGTGTCATCAGAACCACCATTTTGTACAGGAGACTCCCCATACATCCTACTCAAGGAGTCAGCGATAGCGTTTTCCGTACCCCGAATGTGACTGACCGTGAACTGGAACGATCGAATTCTAGTTGCCCATCTAGCAATTCTACCAGTTCTACGGGGTTTGCCCAATACCCAGCTCAAAGCTAGATTGTCGGTTTCGAGCAGAAAAGGGGTGTGCTCAATGTACATTCTAAATTTCTCAAGGGGGAACAAAACAGCTAAACCCTCTAATTCATAGATCGAGTATTTTCTTTCAGCGTCGGTTAATGTTCTAGAAGCATATGCGACTGGCTGCCTACCAAGTTCCGAGTCTTGCAGTAGGACACAACCAACGGCACGACCAGACGCATCAGTTTGTACGATGAACTGTTTTCCAAAATCAGGGATAGCTAAAACAGGGGCATTAGAGAGGGCAAGTTTCAGATCGTCAAAGGCTGTTTGCTGAGAGGGGCCCCACTCAAACTTTACAGCCTTCTTACGCAGCTGGTTTAGAGGAGCAGCACGGTCTGCAAAGTTGTTGAGAAATTTGCGAAAAAAGTTGACCATGCCCACAAATCGGGCTACACCCTTGGCATCCTTAGGCGGCTTGAAATCCCTGATAGCCTGAGTTCGAGATTGGTCGACGGAGACACCAGATTCTGAAACGATATGTCTCTAGAAATAAATGTTGGGCTTAGCAAAAGAAACTTTGGACAATTTGACCGTAAGGCCCGCGTCACGCAATCGATCAAGTACAATTCTCAGATGATTTATATGCTTCTCAAAGGACTCGGAGTAGATGACCACATCATCAAGATAGTGATACACAAACTTAAATTTAACTTCAGAAAAAATCTTATCCAGAAGTCGGCTCAACACAGCAGTTCCGGTAGAATGTCCAAAAAGGACACGGACGAATTCATAAAGATTCCAATCTGTGGCGAAAGCTGTTACATGACTAGATTCGGGAGAGTGGGGACTTTGGAAATAAGCAGAGTTGCGGTCGAGTATCGAGAAAACCTTTGCATTCCTGAACCCACTGAAGCACGTGTGTAGATCAGGCAAAGGGATGGACTGAAGGACCACCTTCTGATTCAGAGCCCTATAATCTACAACCGGTCTGAAACCACCATTAGGTTTAGGAACGAGAAAAACAGGGGAAGAATAAGCAGAGATGGATGGCCTGATTACCCCATCTTCCAATAGCCTGTCAACATTTTTTCTTAACTCAGTCATCTTGGGCGGAGCAAGTCTATAGGGGTTAGACCGCACAGGCACAGAATCAGTTAGCTCGATCTTATAATCCATGAGGTGGGTCACACCCAACTTGTCGATGAATACATCGGAGTATTCAGAACACAATCACTTAATAGCTTCCCTTTGGGAATCAGTTAATTTTTCCAAGTCCAAATCCCCAACGGCAATGTGTTCACTCACAGAATTAACGGGGTGGACAAAATAGGATTAAAGGGCAACTTAAACTGAGAACTGAATTTAAACCACCAGTTCCGTGCATTGAAATCTAGGAGCATCCCCACATGGGACATGAAATTGGCTCCCAAAACTACCGAACAAGAAAGAATCCCAACAACAATGAATCTGAATTCCCAAGAAAATTTTAGAATATGGATTTTGGTTTTGATGCTACCCAGAATATTTATTTTAGAACAATTTGCGGAAATAAAAGATTCATTAATAGATTCTAACTCAGGTAGGTTGCAAATACGTTTCATATTTAAATACCAGGTCTCACTTACAAAAGAAGCAACACTACCTGAATCCAACAATGCAGAAACGGACTCGTCGTTTATTAAAATTTCAATCATAGGCGGGAATCCCGTAGCAACAGGAGACATTCCAAAATTATTTTGAACTCCAAACTGATTCTCACTAGAGTACGATGGCACTAACATCACATATTTCGAATTAAGTTCATTTGCATAATGACTTCCTACTTTATTACCTCCTGACAGGTTAGGTTTGCATGAACCATTACTGGGCGAGTCGCCCGTTGACTTTTCTTTCACAAGCGGATCACACTTTTCCTTTGCAGAGAGACCAGAAACTTCACCTAAGTCAACCATACACTTCTTTACAGCACCACATGAAGAATCATCCGACTTGGACACTTTAGTAGCAGGTCATTGACGATACCCAGTAAGATTGTTGGGGCACACTTTCCTGATATGCCCTAATCCACCACATGAATGACAGTTTATGGGCTGTCGGGGACGAAAATTTACCTTAGGAGGAGTATATGACCTAGCCACGGGGGGTGGAATGTTTGCGACACGTGATGAATGAGCGTGTTTGACATCCATCGCCTCAACCATCCCACAATTCAGTTCAGCGAAAGAGGTCGGCCTAGAACATATGGTTAAGTAAGATCTGTTTTCGGGGGTTATTCCCTTCATAATGGAATTAACCATCTGTCTTTCTGACAATACCGAAGCGAAAACCCTAGCGTACCCTCTAATATCAGCCAGATAGTCACCCAGCGATTCACCGAACATCGGTGGCGTAGTCGGTAGCATGCTGAACTGCTATGCCCAAGATAGCGGGTTCAAACCCGACCGAAGTCGTCGGATTTTTTAAGAGCGTTAAAAATCCTTCAGTATGCCTTCCTTCGGAGGGGAAGTAAAGCCGGCGGTCCCATGTCATTGATTTATGGCTTGTAAAAGATCCTTTCACAGACTAAACTTGTGTAAAGCAAAATTTGTTAGGTTAGATTTCGTCAGAACGCTCTATCAAAGTTCCAACGTTCGCCACTAGGTATCATTGATATCTGGTGGCGAAAGTTGGAACTACTTGAAATTGAACGGAACTGGTAGCTCACCCTTTAGGGTGTCCGCTGGAAGCAGCTACAGACTCAGGCGAGCCGAACATGTCCTCGGACACTCCCGGCACTAAAAGCCATACGATAAAAAATTAATAAACCGAACATCTGTACCCGATACAGAAACTTCTGCTCTAACGAATTCAGGGCACGGGAGGGAATAAAAGAAAATAAATTTTCCTAATGGAACATAGACAGAGACCAATGCCTCAACCAACTTCTCACGAAGCATGCCAGACGTGAGAGGATACAACATCTGACAGACCGTACACTACAGCATGATCACAGAACTCGATCAGTTTCCTCAGAAAACCAACTACCTTGTTGACATCACCCAGATCAAAACCTTTGATGCCGTTTAGCAATTGAGAAATATAATGCAGAATAGCTGAGAAGTTAATATCGTTAACACGAGAGGCATTTTCGTATTCAAGGTTTACAGGTTTTGTATTGGGAACTCCTACAGGAGTTAAATTTAAGAAATTAGCCCAGTGTAGGTTAGAAGGTTCGCCAACATTTTCCATTGGCACGGGATTATCGTTAACACGATTAGCACAGGAGACACTAGCTTCAGATCTGGTAACCCACTCAACCGCGTTGTTGGGATTGTTGCCTGAACCATTAGCAGACTCCGCATGGAATTGCAGGAAGTCAAATACATCATTACTTCGAGACATGTTGATTTCACAAAATAAGAACAGTACAAAATTAAACTATATGCAGCCAACACCATTTACCACCACATAACATGCAACAAACTGAACTTGCAGAACCCTTACAGCAACAATACACTTTTTTTCAGGATGTCAACAGCAAAAGGTTCCTGAAATACACCAATTAACAACCACAACGTTGACTGAAATAATTATACCAGTACCGCTACACTAGGCCAACGGCCTAGCCATGTTGAAACACCGGATCCCATGAGAACTCCGCAGTTAAGCAACATTGGGCGCAGTCAGAACATGGATGGTATGCGGGTTCTAGGCACTGCGCGCTGTTGGCCAACATAAGGAGGAGCGGAAAGGCCCTGGCCACCCTACCGCAAGTAAACTCCGGCTGGGGGTAGCTTCTTCGGAGGCTCGGACCTGCCTTCGGGCAGAATACCAATTAATTTACCGCTACACTGCTCGACCAGTTCAGAATTCAATTGCAACAACAATGCGCACCACAGCACCACCTTACCGGGAACACAAATCAATAAGAGCATCACCAGGAGAAGACTGCCACTGCATTACCACCCGTCACATGGATGAAACTGGCAGGCACTCATACCATGCAAGAAAAAACATAATAGTTACTCACCCTCGCGACAGCATTAAGACTGGAATGCAGATATTAATGCCACAAAATACTACAGCATACAAACTGGCCACACTTCCAAACTCCAGTACAGGTTTCAGGTACCTGCATCATCACATGAAACATAGTAACAACAAGCATTAAAATCCAACCAAAGGATAAACAAGCATTAAACTAAACAATACACTCTGGTAACGCTTCAAAAAGAACAGTTTCATAATTACCCAGTAACGCTCGGCCACAAAATACACAACTAAGAGTTATTGGTCACCGCAACTGAACGCTAAAACAACGCTCTGCTACCACTGACACGCCGGGGTGGGGGCGACGGGGGAGAAAAATAAACAAATTTTATTATTAAAGTTTACGGTTTACGCTGCTGCTGCTACCCTGGTACCACCGGACAATACAACACCACACTACCTGCCACAGCTTAACAAAACTAAATAAGTCAAGGCCTACAGCAACTACCATGCCATGCCCTAGAGGAAGGAACTCCTTTTATAACATACTGCACTGCTACCATACTTACCTATCATACTTACCACCATACTTGCCCACCCGGCACAAGGTTGACAACAAATTGTGGAGAAGCGTGTTGAACCACCTTACCTGTTTTCAGAGGCACTTCAGTGATGTTACGGTAACCAGCAAACATAAGATGAAAAACCCTAAAATAGGATAGGGTTGAAGAAGGATGAGTTGGGATAACCCCCATTGTGCATGAAGTAGCCAGCGCTCCCGAAGCTTTCACAAATCCTGCTGAATGAAGACATGACCAGACCGAATTGGAAGAAAAATAATGTAATAATAAAATTGATATGTTAAACAATGGAGAGCAATTTCAATTGGCTTCACCGTCCGCAAAATAACATAACAAGAAAATACTCACTGGGTACACACCAACAAATTCTAGCCTGCTTAGCAAGGCCACTGTTAATAAAAGGGACTTAGGCTACTTGCCCAATAAATTTAAAATAAAAAATTAAACAAAGTAAGTTTCATACCCAGGCAAACATATAAACATAATAAACCAAAAACAATCACCAGATGCTGTGATGAAAAATTGACGGAAGCCACGAGAAAAAAAAATACTAGCTGCCCATTCGAAACAAAACTCAGACATGTTAAAACGTGATCAGCTTTCATACCGTATTACCGACAAACTTCACATAATTTGCCTAAATGCATAAGTAGTGGTTTTGTAGCGGTTCTACACCCACCTCCACCTCCCCACCTCACAAGATGGCGGCGACGCGATATCTCTCGAACGCATGGTCGGATTTTGACGAATGAGGTGTCATTGAACTCGGGCTGACACCTCCTTTCCAATGGACAACCTATTTCCACCCCAAAATAAAACCTACCCCCACTAGGGGGTGAAATTGTAATTTTTTAAAGAATCTCTCTTTCCAATTGCAACATGTGAGAGTTTCAATGCCAATATGGAATGAAAAGTTGTTCTACACAAGAGATATGTATACGGTGGATAGCCACTATGAATTAACATGCTTGTTTTTTTTACGCATGCCCACTCATGGCTTTTGTAAGAGGGTGGGGAGCGGATCCCTGTGGACGGGTTATTGTTCACGGTCATTGTTGGCGGGTGATTGTTGACAGGTCATTGATGACAGGTCCTTGTGGACGAGTCCTTGTGGACAAGTCCTTGTGGACAGGTCCTTGTGGACGAGTCCTTGTGATAGGTCGTTGTGGACGAGTCCTTGTGGATGAGTCCCTTTGGACTGATCCCTTTGGATGGGTCCCTTTGGCCTGGTTCCTACGGACTAGCCCATGAATTTATTTAAATTATGTCAAAGGGCCTAACTACATTTTGCGTGTAAAACAGTGTGTTGAACTGAGTCGCCCAGTTGCAAAGAGCAGTATGTCCTGATAAACAAAATGTTCAGGAGAGACAAAAAACTGATATTTTGCGTCCCAGAAAAGAAAATAGGTTCGCATTTCTTCCATTAATCTTGTGCATGTCTCTGCATTTATTACACCAACTTTGGAAAATGGTGGGGGAAGGGTATTGTGTAAAAAAATAGAAATAAATTTGGACATACGCCCTTTTGCAACCCGATTGTGGACATGCTGCCTTTTGCAACGGGAAAGCTGTATGGTCAAGAGTGGGGAAGTACAAATAATGAAGATAGTTGTCATAATATATTCTATATTAGAAGTATGAAAGTACAAACATCATGAAACTAAGTGATAATCATCCGGTGAAGACCCTCTTGGTTGATAATCATCTCAGATTCCTTCATTATCTTCATTTATGTCACCAAAGTCTGAAGGCGCATCTTCAACCTCGTCATCGTTTGGATCTTCGATGACATCTCTGAAATAATGAAGCTCCGGCAAACTTCTCCAAATCTCTCCATAGTGCTTGAGAAGTAGATTTGCGACGTCACTTTTCTTGGATGGTTTAATTAGCACACCGGTAGGGATCAAACCTGGGTTGATGGAACTTATAGTCTTCCCACGTTTACACACACCCTTTGCCACACCAATATTTAGTTCGTAATTGGGTTCTCCTTTGAGTAGAATGCTTCCTTGTGCCGATTTTGTTAGAATGAGGCGCTTCATGGGTGCGAACTGGAAGTGCCAAACAGCAGGTGGTTTGATAACATCTTTAAGGGCTACCTTCCAGTCATAGACCTTACAACCATTTTCAGAAGAGACTCTAATGACTGTGCCAATTGTTTTGAAAATCTCTAGGTACTCCTCCACATTTATAATAGTCGTCTTCTTCTTAATTATTTTCTCAACACGACCAAAAATGCGGTCAGGAGGGATAAAAGAATGACCAACTTGTGGATATGTATGGACAATGGTTGTTACCCCAGGACAATCACTAAGAAACTTTGCTAACATTCCAACCATCACGTGGTTCTTATTCTGACCGCCACATCCATCTGAGAAAAGGCGGATCGTGTGGATGCCAGTAAGGTCAGTGTTTTTTAAACGGTCATACACACAAGATGCTATTTCATTACAGCCTTTCTTGTGTTCATTTTCAAGCCATACATACATAAACGTACTCTCCTTAGTTTGTGCTGCTTTGGAGGTACCGCAACACATGGTAAAGTTGTGAACATATAATTGGCGTGAAAAATATGCACTTTGGTCTGGCACTTTTGGCAACACCTGATTTTTTTGACAGTCAAATGAATATGTTAGTTCCCCATCCTTCTCAGTTTGAAGGTGTTGATAAAATGCTGCAGCTTTCAATTTGTGCAGCTTTAACTGAACATTTAAATCATCCTTTACCACCAAATCTCGTGTTATCTTAAGTTTCTCCTTCAAAGCAATACAAGTAGAGCAACAGTCTGTTGGTGGAAAACCAAACCCTAAATTATACTCCTTATTGAATATAGTTCTAAAGAACTCATATTTGACAGACAGCGTTGCCTTTTCATTATACATGTGCCAAAGAGAAGATATTGTTAAATCGCTGGACAGGTATTGGCGGGTCACATTCTTGCCACGGCAATAATGGGATTGAAGTGGTTGCAACTTTTCAATAAATTCTTTCACTGCTGCTCGATGCTGTTCAAATCTCCCCTCACATCTGTTACCTCCACGGTTTTCTTTAGGAGAAGAGCCAGTTTGAAAAAATCTTTTACAAACCACATCTACTCTTTTCTCTGTAATGGCAAACACAGATAAGAACGCTTTCTTACACACTTGTACACGTTCATGTCTATTTTCGCCTATGCGCTTCGGAAGAAAATAGGTTACTGTTAGTTGTTTATTGAACCTCCTTTGTCGTGACCTATTCCTGCTTACCGGTACAATATTTGTGAACCTCAGAATTACCTCATCTTGCTTAATTTTATGTGGCACTTCATAAAATATATTATGTGCTCTTCGGACGTCTTGGAGTGTTAGGCTGGTGCACTGAAAACACTTCCTGTTCTCAGGGTGTATACAATTCGGAAGGGCTGGGAATCCCTTTGCAGAGTGCCTGTAAGTACAAGGAAAACGGAGTAAGTCAATTATTATGGGATGCACCTAATGTGAGTAATAAAGTTGTAAACTACAGAAATGTTGTGGTTACTACTTACTACACTGTAGTTGTTAACTACATCAAGTTCCCCACATACTAGCCTACTCAGACTAATAATTTTTACGCATCTGCAGTATTATTGAAAGCCATTACCAGGAATCAAGAATAATAATAAGACCATTAATACCGTACGGTACTGTACCTTTTACTTTGTTCTACAGCACGTTTCCATTGTGAAGGCAAGGGGATTTTCTTTCTTCCTTTCCCTTTCTCGGCAGGGGCTATCTGTCCCTCGTGTCGTATGGCATCTGCCATATTCATATTATCTTTATAACTTTTGTAACTTATCAACGTGCACAGAAGGACGTACCAGTAAAGACAGTAGTATTCATATCACGTCAACAAAGCGAAATGTTCGCAGGCATTCAACTGTTATGTAAAGACAGTTCTACCAACTTGGTTTCACGAAACGGTAGGTTTATATAAATGATGAGAAGGTAAACTGTACCAACTGCCTCCTAAGAGCATCCCGATAAGTCAGAAATAAATATAATGTGACATACTCCCTTCTGCAACAGCACTGTTAACTGTCAATGATTAGTCATAGGACTTACTCCGTTATGCGGCAGTAACACTGTATGCATGACTTACTCCCTTTTGCTTTTGAACCATGGTGGGACATACTACTTTCTGCAACTGGATGGCATTTTCAATTGTAAATTTAAGTGGGAGTTCCTACGTTTTACTGCAGTTTGATTTGCGTTACCAATGCGCTATGGTGGGAAGAACAACATTATGCCATAACCTCATTTTTCATATTTTTGGACATACTCCCTTTTGCAACTGGGCGACTCAACTGACGTTGTTCACTAATCCCCCACTATTATAATGTGATAACGATATGAAAGGAAAGTGACGAAATACATGAGAACATACAAGGGATCTAAGTTGGTGGACGGATGCGTTCTAACGAGTCATTTGTAGTTGAAAGAGAATAATACGTATTCTTAAGATGTTAAAACAGTGGAGATGGTACGTGTAGTAAGACGTCTTGTTAATTCCTGTGTCATATTACAGACATGGCAGAGAGCGCGCAGATCTGTTGCTATGACTAACGCTGCAGTAATATGAAACCGCAAGTGTTCATGAAGACAATGGGTGATGACCATGCAAAGTTAGCAGTTATTGGATATTACACAGGTGTTCCTTCCGGTGTCATGTTGCTGACATGGCAGAGAGGGCACACTGCTGTTGCTATGACTGACGCTGCAGTAATTTGAAACCCCAGGTGTTGATCAAGACAATGGGTGATGATCATGCAAAGTCAGCAGTCATTGGATACCACACAGGAATACCTAGTGTACTTTGGACTCTCAGCTGTATTGGGAAAGGAATTGCAATTATCTGCAAAAAACTGCTGACACGAGCGATGAGAGTTTATATAAGAGAGGTGTCATATATTTCCCTACTGTCAGTCTTTATTATTCGCTTTGAGTGAACAGTGCTCTATTACTGCTCAAGAGTTGTAAAAAAAGCCTTTTTGGTAGAAAATCATTAAATTATTTTGCAAGGTAAGTACTTATTATTATTGTAGTCTTTTATTACTAATGGATGTTGAAGTTATTGATTGGAATGTATTTATTTATTGATTGATTTGTTTGTTTACAGATAATTGGGTACCTGTAGGTTACCAGATTCCTACAATCTGTTCATTCAGTGGCAGCTGTTGATAAATTATAAAAGGTAAGTGCTCCTCTAATAACTTTTAAACAGTTAGAGTGATATTTTCCAAAGTTCACCACTACATGTCAGTGAAAATGGTATATTTAGCAGTCAAAAGTTGGAACTACATGACCATGGTGTGTAAAGCTAATTTTGTAGGTTAGATTTTGATTACCACTCTATTAAGTCTGAATGTTCATTGCTAGGTGTCAGTGACATAGGGAATATTTAAAGACTTAACCTCAGTTCACCTAACATAACCTAACTTTACCTAACTTAACCTTGTCACGTGACATGTTTTACAAGTTTAGACTTGCTTTATGACTGACTATGACGTCACACTTAGCTCACTTAACTGGTGGCTGCTGGTTTCTATCACGTGACATGTTCTGCAAGTTTAGACTTGTTTTAAGACTGGCTATGACGTCACACTTAGCTCACTTAACTGGCGATCGGTGGTTTCTATCACGTGACATGTTCTACAAGTTTAGACTTGTTTTAAGACTAACTATGACGTCACACTTACCTCACTTAACTGACGATCGCAGGTTTCTATCACGTGACATATTCTACAAGTTTAGACTTGTTTTAAGACTGGCTATGACGTCACACTTAGCTCACTTAACTAGCGATCGCTGGTTTCTATCACGTGACATGTTCTACAAGTTTAGACTTGTTTTAAGACTGACTATGACGTCACACTTAGCTCACTTAACTGGCGATCGCTGGTTTTTCTCACGTGACATGTTCTACAAGTTTAGACTTGTTTTAAGACTGGCTATGGCATCACACTTATCTCACTTAACTGGCGATCGCTGGTTTCTATCACGTGACATGTTCTACAAGTTTATACTTGCTTTATGACTGACTATGACGTCACACTTAGCTCACTTAACTGGTGGCTGCTGGTTTCTATCACGTGACATGTTCTACAAGTTTAGACTTGTTTTAAGACTGGCTATGATGTCACACTTAGCTCACTTAACTGGCGATCGGTGGTTTCTATCACGTGACATGTTCTACAAGTTTAGACTTGTTTTAAGACTAACTATGACGTCACACTTACCTCACTTAACTGACGATCGCAGGTTTCTATCACGTGACATATTCTACAAGTTTAGACTTGTTTTAAGACTGGCTATGACGTCACACTTAGCTCACTTAACTGGCAATCGCTGGTTTCTATCACGTGACATGTTCAACAAGTTTAGACTTGTTTTAAGACTGACTATGACGTCACACTTAGCTCACTTAACTGGCGATCGCTGGTTTCTATCACGTGACATGTTCTACAAGTTTAGACTTGTTTTAAGACTGGCTATGGCATCACACTTATCTCACTTAACTGGCGATCGCTGGTTTCTATCACGTGACATGTTCTACAAGTTTATACTTGCTTTAAGACTGGCTATGACGTCACACATAGCTCACTTATCTGGCGACCGCTGGTTTCTATCACGTGACATGTTCTACATGTTTAGACTTGTTTTAAGACTGGCTATGACGTCACACTTAGCTCACATAACTGGCGATCGCTGGTTTCTCTCACGTAACATGTTCTACAAATTTAGACTTGCTTTGAGACTGGCTATGACGTCACACCTAGCTCACTTTACTGACGACCACTGGTTTCTACCACTCTATCAAGTTCCAATGTTCACCGCTAAGTGTCAGTGACAGTGGTATATAGTAACCCTGAGTTAGAATTACATGAAGTTAGACTTGCTAGGAGTTCACAGATGATCGATTTAAATACCCTGCTATAACAATTGACTGGAATGTATTTAAACTATTTATATTGTACTTTGTTTTATCATTTATTAACATTTTTGATTTCTTTCTTTTATACGTAATTTCGAATGTGATCATAATGTTCAAGTGTGGTGACTGTAAGAAACAGTTCTCAAGACCTGACAGCCTTCAACGACACGTAAATGTTAAACATGACATTAAAATGTTTGTGTGCAGTCATTGTGCTACCACATTTAACAGACAAGATAATCTTGCACGTCATGTAAATTTAATGCATGTTAGTTCAGCACCATTTTCGTGTTCAGTTTGCGAACTTGTTTTTCTGCTGTAAAGCGATATCAATCCCACATGGTTGAAGTGCATGGTGAACAACAAGAATTAAAAACTGTAAAACCATCAACTAGCACGGAACCTTTAATCGAATGTGATGCTCAAAAGCGTAAACGTTCTCAAGATT
The DNA here is from genome assembly GCA_946902985.2 of Meconema thalassinum. Classification (NCBI taxonomy): domain Eukaryota; kingdom Metazoa; phylum Arthropoda; class Insecta; order Orthoptera; family Tettigoniidae; genus Meconema; species Meconema thalassinum. Next base: position 811,074,735 of record OX336388.2, read on the forward strand.
GTGAAAATAGTTGTGCAACAAAAAGAAAGAAGAATGGTGAACCATCGATAACACCTTGTGATGTATGTAATATTGATATACCTTCTTCATTCATTCATGAACATTTACGCATTATTCATCATAAAAATAACGCTTGCCATGAAAGAAATTCTGGTAATGTTCAACAAATTGGTAGTGCATTTAAAAGTCGAATTGCTAGTTATAGACTTTATAGTAAAGAAAAAACTCAAAGTATTGAATCATTTTAAAAAAATGTTCAACCAACTGTCTTTGGGTTGGTAGGTAATGTTTTATTAGAGCATAAAACAATTAAAATGAATTTTGAACTTTTTGGACTCTATGTAAAAACTGGGAGCGATGGTGAAATTACGGATATCAAATCTTTTAATACAAAAAACATAATTGTTAGCGAATCAACTAATATTAGTGATATATACCAAAATATTTCAAGTGCTATCATTGTGAAGAGTGAAGAGTTCCAGGAAAGGGAGTCAGGCTGGGCGTTGGTTGAAGTGCTTTATTTAGCAACCAACCTGAATAAATACAACCCCCTTCAAGCATCATCATACATTGATTTGCCAGGATGGATCAAGCGAAAGAAAGCTGTTGTGAACGTTTTGAATAATGATGACGCATGTTTTGCGTGGGCTGTAACTTCAGCTCTCCATCCAGCAGTGATGCTTGAGAATAGAACATCATCCTATCCTCACTATTCTTCAGTGTTAGATTTAAAAGAAATAGAATTTCCTATGGCGATAAAAGACATTCAACGTTTTGAAGAGCTGAACAATGTAAGTATTAATGTTTATGGAATTGAAAATAAGAGAATAGTAGGTCCTCTATATTATACTCAGGAAAAAAAGGATGCTCATGTAAATTTACTATACATAACTGAAGGTGAAAATTCTCACTATTGCTGGATAAAACATTTCAGTAGACTTGTTGATAGTCAACTATCAAAATATGAAGTTAAGAAGTGGTTGTGTGATGATTGTTAGTTATATTTTGGAAAAGAGGATCAATTAACTCAACATCAATAATGGGGATGTAATCATGTGTGTACGGTATTACCGAATCCTAAATATAACATTCTAAAATTTAAGGATTATGAGAAACGGCTTCGAGTACCATTTGTTATATATGCTGACTGCATCGAATCCAGCCCAACCTTTCACCAACACTACTCACATTCATGAACCTTTTAGGTTTGCATATTATATTAAATGTAGTTGTTATGACTCTTTAAATAAGTTTGAGCTCTATAGAGGACCTGATGCACCTAAAGTTTTTATGGAAAGGCTTGAGAAAGATGCCATCCGTATATCCTCTATTTTAAATACGATCATTCCAATGGAGCCACTAACTTCCTCAGATCAAATGAATTTTGAAACTGAAACTAATTGTTTTATATGTGGTGAATGCTTATATACAGACAGGGTTCGAGATCATGACCATTTTACAGGAAAATATCATGGTTATGCTCACAAGTCCTAAACCATAGGGTTTTTCACTCAATTCGATAGGTGGGTAAAAGTCTAGGCTCACTTCAGGTCCACGTCCATGCAGTGTAAACGTCTTACTTTCCACCGACATACTGTTGACGTTTATGCTTATGTTGCGTCTTATATAAAAAAAATTAAACACAAACGTCCACACTGTTGGCTGTTCAACGTTTGCTCACGTTTCACATTGTAATATATCTTGATCCTGTTTCCAAAATAGGCCACTAGTTCCATGGTCGGGGGCAAATTCCCAAAACTGTCAAAGTACCATACAGTGGATCCCTCTTTGATATAAGCTACTTAATGTGTTCCAGGTCCTCGGTGATCATCCAAATTGACAACAGCACATTCATGTTTCCAGGGTTGTGAGGGTAATTGGTTTCGCATAAGCACACCTCGAAAATGAGAAAGCTTCAGTTGTTTAGCATAGCTTTACACTTGCTATGGCTGAGGTTAAAGATGTATTTTTTATTTCGAAAAGGTGAAATTCCAAATCCTTGTTGATAAAAGGCTGGCTTCAAATTGACATTTCTAGCCCCTATAGCAATGGCCTCCATCGTTTCATTGTGTCGCTGACTTTCTTTGAGTTGTTGCTTGCCCTGCTGCGCGGAAGTAATAGTTTTTGCCACTGCACTGGCGCCACCTAAAAGTGAACCTAGAGCAGCCAGACCAGCGAATAATGCAGGTAATAATCCCGCTCGTTTGGGGACGGGAATCACACGCCTTTGGTTTGAACCCTGTCGTTGACGTTTTGGAATAACATGTCTCTGTGCTACTCGAAGAGCTTTCCTTATGGTCAACACATTATTTTTTCTTTTTTTCTTTCGCAAGGGCTTATCCACGAATGTCTTAAGCCCAGGCTTTGCCAAGGACAGGGTCATATTTTTAGTCTTTCTCACCACATATCTGTGTTTCACCATGATGATGATGACCAACAACCTTTCACAAGAAAGTTTAAGTCACAACTAACGTCAGATTGTTATTTCATAGCTGTATATTCCAATTCTACATAAAGTGGTAAATCGTTTATGGTTTTTCCAGCTTGCTTTTCACCCCATGTCAACATGAGATGAAAGGAAAATTCGTCTCCTGCATTGACCATTTCATGGTTATGGAACAACATCCTATGACCATTTATCTCTATTTGTAAATGGTTCTCATCAGGTATGGCGTATTTGATGTGAATGGTTCCATCATAGTGTAATCGATAGTGGCTTAATCCCGAAGCAAGCACATAGGTCATGAACTAGCGGTATATGGTTTCTCTCATTCACAGGTTTTACATTTGTCAGATACACTAAAAATACAGATGGGGTAAATTTATAAAGCCTTTTCATTTCATAGGTCACGTATCGCTTGGTACAGACATCATCATCTTCTTGTGGGTCTTCCACGTGAATAATGCGGTAATGATTAGTGCAGTAGCCATCCACCGTAAGCTGAGGCACTTTATCATAAAATTCATACACCTTGTTATCCACATACTTTTTGTAGTAACGTCTGTAGACACTTGAGGTTGTTTTACATGGGTTAACCGCTTTCCTTTAAAGTCATAATCTCCTTGTTTTGTGCGGGGCACTACTGACCTATCCAAATAGTGTTTATTAGCAGGATCTGTTTCTTGTTTAGGATCACGTATGGGAAGAGACCTAGCTTTGACCATCAACGCACGTTCAAAGACATCCATCGTCAACCTGTAGTACGAGTCTACTGTTTCTATGACAAGGCTCGGTGCGATGTATATATAGACAGCCTGCTAGCCTCTCTAAGCCTTAGTTGAAATGAAGATAATTAAGCAGCAAGAGTCATTCCCCGTGAGGGACATGGTTTCCCATCTCTGCCCCACATCACGTGAACAACGTCATGGTTCACTGTTTCTATCTTCCATTCGCTGCATCATTGTGGGACCTTCCGGCTGTGGAAAGACCAATCTTTTGCTGACACTTATTACAGCGCCCAGTGGTCTGTGTTTTCAAAATATTTATATTTTCGCAAAATCTCTCTACCAACCCCTCTACGTGTTTCTGGATCAAGTCATGTCTGGATTACAAAATGATAATATGGGGTATTTTACATTTTCCACGCAAGAAAATGTTATTTCACCGGATGAGGTAAAGCCTGATTCACTCATGATTTTCGATGATGTATCCACTGAACGACAAGGCATCATTCAAAGCTATTTCAGCATGGGTCGACACAAACATATCGATTGCTTCTATCTTGGACAAACGTATTCTAAAATGTCCAAACAGTTGATTCGTGACAATGCCAATGTCATTGTTTTATTTCGCCAGGACGAGAGGAACAGTCGTCACATTTATAATGAACATGTGAATCCGGATATGACCTTTCAAATGTTTACAGAATTGTGTGGCAAGTGTTGGAACACACAACGTCATGCCTGTTTAGTGATTGGCAAACAAAGTGAACTCAACCAAGGGCGGTATCGCTTAGGGTTTGATCATTTTATTGCCATTTAAGGCACTGTATCATTCCCTCTCAAGTCATTTGTCACGACACCATGGCGTTAGCAGAGAGTCAATTGAAAAAGCATATTATTAGAGCAAAAAATACTATTCGCCAAAAGTTCCGTCAATTGAAACGATTACGTGCGGATCATGCTTTGTTTATTCAACAACATTTAGCCCCTCCACTTAAAGCTATGTTGAAACCCTCTTTCAAGCCATCTGAAACGCTACCCACCGTTTCACAAGCCACTCAGAAGAACCACGAGGACCCTGAGGAAGAGGAAGAGGAACAGGAAGATTTAACTAGTGTTAGCGAAGTTGAGGATAATGAGGAACAAGTGTTTACGCCTCAAAAAAAGGCATCACCCCTTGCAGAGTTTTTAAGAAAAAAGAAATCCTTGGTCATGGTCGAAACACCTTGGCCTTCCAGATCGTCTCCATTTTTACAACTCTTGGCCACCCCTCAACATAAAGCTCAACTGAAAAACATTTTAATAAAATATTATGGATCAACACTGGAACCCTATTTCACCAATCTATTTATTGGAAACACAGATACCACATATGGTGTTCGCTATGAGGATGATAGTTTTAAAATTGGTGATTCATCGATTAAATTTAGTCGTACTAAAGCTGTCATTAAAAAGATCAACTATAAATTAACACCAGGACTGTTAAAGCTACTATTCTCTCGGACTCCCTCATCCCAAGATTATACGCTAGAGGACCTTGATAAATATAAATCCATTTTATTGGACTCCCATGCCCACAAAAGACAGTATGATCCCACTCAACTAGTGAATGCCAATATATCTCAAATATATAAAACCATCATTGCAAAAATGTTCCCCACTAGTCAAAGTGGTCGTCGTAAAGTGTCCGCTTCAGGGGTGACATTTAAGCCATTAAAACCCCTTGTGGATGTTACCTACTGGCACAATCCCAATAAACTCGTCCAGTGACTACAGCTGTTGCATGATTCACGTCAAGCCGGCCATAGTGGTCACGATTGGGAAATTCAAGAAATTGAGGAAGAACTTCGAAATGCCAAAATTATTGTTTAAGCCCTCACCCATTAAAATGGGTATTGCTCACGAGTTGCATCGTCCAGCTAGACGTCACTATCAGCGACTCAAGGTGATTTCACAGGGTGTGGATGAACTTTGGCAAGCAGACTTGGTTGAAATGATTCCCTATGCTAGCGTTAACCATGGTGTACGCTATATGTTGACGGTCATTGATGTTTATTCCAAAATGGCGTTTGTTGAACCTGTGCGACGGAAGTCTGGTCCACTAATCACCAAGGCCTTTCAACATATTATTCAACAATCCAAACGTCAACCTCAGCTGCTAAAAAACCGATCAGGGAAAAGAACTTTTCAACAAGGATTTCTCCAGTTTTCTCAAATCTAAGGATATTCACCATTACACCACATACAGCAATCTCAAAGCCAGCGTGGTCGAGCGGTTCAACCGAACATTGAAAACCCATATGTGGAAAGCGTTTATCGCTCAGGGCACTTATCGCTGGTTGGACTTGTTACCTGAGCTAGTGTTACGTTACAATGACACCAAACACAGAACCATTGGGACCAAGCCACAACTTGTGACCAAAAATATTCCACAACCGGATAAACTGTATAACCCCATAAAAACAGCAGACCATAAACGTCATCGCCTTAACATCGGGGACCATGTTCGTGTGAGAAAATTCAAGTCCGTCTTTGACAAGGATTACACACCAAATTGGGGGACTGAACTATTTCGAATTCGTCAAGTCAACCTGAAGAGTCCAGTCACCTATTTACTCGAGGACCTCAACCATCAACCCATAAAAGGCAGGTTTTATCTCCAAGAACTCCAAAAGACAGCGTTTCCTAAACATTACCTTGTGGAAAAAGTGTTGAAACAAAAAGGAAATAAACTATATGTAAAATGGTTGGGATTTAGCTCAGCCTTAAATTCTTGGATTAATAAATTACATGTTGTGTGAACCTGTGTGCCTTGTGTTTATTATGTACTTAACCCACAGTCCTATGTACAGTCCTCAGCTCCACATGTATTATGAGCAACACATATTTCTTTCTCTCTTCACCTGTGTTCTCTCTTACACCGACTCTCCCCTCTCCTCCCCTTCACTTCCCAACACTGTCAAAACAGGTTGTGACTTGTTGGCTCTTATCGTGCACATGTACAGGTGAACATTTGTGTGTTAGGTCATATTACACATGAACTTGCATTTTCTCACGTATGAACCAAAACAGGATGTGACTTGTTTCACAAGGAGGATGCTAATAATGACATCTCACACGTGTTCACATGTATTTCATCACTTTCCTTTCATATCGTTATCACATTATAGTAGTGGGGGATTAGTGAACAACGTCAGTTCAACACACTGCTTTACACGCAAAATGTAGTTAGGCCCTTTGACATAATTTAAATAAATTCATGGGCTAGTCCGTAGGAACCAGGCTAAAGGGACCCGTCCAAAGGGATCAGTCCAAAGGGACTCATCCACAAGGACTCGTCCACAAGGACTCATCCACAAGGACCTGTCAACAAGGACTCGTCCACAAGAACCTGCCCACAAGGACTTGTCCACAAGGACTCGTCCACAAGGACCTGTCATCAATGACCTGTCAACAATGAACCGCCAACAATGACCGTCAACAATAACCCGTCCACAGGGATCCGCTCCCCCTCCCTCTTACAAAAGCCATGAGTGGGCATGCGTAAAAAACAAAAAACAAACATGTTAATTCATAGTGGCTATCCACCGTATACATGTCTCTTGTGGGGAACAACGTTTCATTCCATATTGGCATTCAAACTCTCACATGTTGCAATTGGAAAGAGAGATTCTCTAAAAAATTACAATTTCACCCCCTAGTAGGGGTAGGTTTTATTTTGGGGTGGAAATATGTTGTCCATTGGAAAGGAGGTGTCAGCCCGAGTTCAATGACACCTCATTCGTCAAAATCCGACCATGCGTTCGAGAGATATCACGTCGCCGCCATCTTGTGAGGTGGAGGTGGGTGTAGAACCGCTACAAAACAACTACTTGCATACATCACTGCAGTAAATTTTAACACCTCAACTCAAACAACAAAGCTTCACATGCTACAGATCAAGTATGGATACTGGCGTCGGACCAGCAGTCCTTACAAAAAAAACAGCATCTGACAAAACCAAAGCAGGTATAATAACTTCCAATAGGAAAGCCTTAGGCAACAATAACAGTAAACTTAAAAGAAAAACAGTTAAGATTAAAACCCAGTGAGTAACGAGCAAATGAATTTAAAAAAAATTAACGACGGCAGCCATACAACTAATGGTTTACAAAAAATACTTGAACAATGGGGTTCGAATTCCCCGAACAAACAACAGAAGCAAATTACAATTTAAACGAAAACACCTTAATACCGTAAAACTACGAATCGGATCGCAAGCCAATAAACGTGAAGTTACATCAGAAGGAAAAATACAATAAATTAAAATTAACGGAAGGCGCTCTTTATCAAAAGTAACTCAAACAACAAAGCTTCACATGCTACAGATCAAGTATGGAGACAGGCGTCGGACATTGCAACAGCTCCGTTATCCATTCACAATTCACTAAGAAAAATAAATAAACACCATGACAATAGTGCAACGTACCTGGAATTCTTCAAATAAAATAAACAAAACTTATCATCACACTTATTTAAATTGTACTCTCACTGATCATCTGCGTGTCGAAGCGCACAGCCATTCAGAAGCCATGAGGCGCCGTGCCAACTTCACATCACTTCACCATAATTTCACTAAATTGATGGGATATCAAATCCACTTTGTTTTACATTATTCTCTCCTTTTAGATGAGATCAAAATTCTTCTTCGTTCATAGTACATTCCGAAAAACAATAATTCCTTCCCCGGAAGGGGAAGAATATTACCGAGGCAACGTTTGCACCACTCAAGTTCACAAGTCGTTCTCATCAACACCAAGATGGCAGCCGGAACTGTTCACAAATTTTTCAACCGAGCCCAATTATTTTAAGTTCAATTTTATCATTTATTTAGGCGGGTAATTAACAATGGCAGAAATGATAAACTTCACACGGCACCACCAATAGAATTAGGAGGTAAAATCAATTATTATTTCTTGGAAGCACACATATTTTCTACCAAGAATATCTGACAGGATACTTCAATTTTCAACCACTCCCCAAAGCGAGAGGTCCGATAGGAAAATTGGAAACTGCGTCAGCGTGCCAAGTTCCTCACGCCAGAAACACATGGGAAAAATATTTCAAATAGTTTAAAAATGTCCAAGTCCAGTATAATGAGCCTTTTCATGGTACAATTATCATTACAGTAAAATGAACTGAATGTTACGTCCATTATACTGTACTACTTATCACCCCCACTACAACCACCACCACCACCACCACCAAAAACAGTTATATTTTTAAAATATTTTTCTGACAGTTTAAGTATCATGTGCCAGTTCTGTAGTAGTAGGCTATTCATTATCATCCATAAAACAAATAGATCCTCCGGGCGAAGCCGGGCACTACTGCTAGTTATAAATATAAGGATTAGGGTATTGTGGTTACTTTTCAGGCGAAGCTGAGTTCCCATTCCCCGAGACACGTAAGTAAAGATAGGTGTGCCCCGTATATTTTGTTGTTATCCACAATATTCTTGCAACTGCTGTAGGTAAATCCCTAAAGACCTTGTTGGAGCGATTTCTAATTAAGTAATTTGCCGGTGCTGTTAGAAATAGGCAATCCAGCTGGGGCTATGGATATTCCGACAGGCTACTTTCCAGATTTACGGGTACAGTAAGAAAGGTTTTTATAGCTCTGTACAGCAAGATTATTCTCATTACTTCCTGTAACGAAGAAGTATGTATTTTCCAAATAATTACACAAGTTGTAAATAGGAGGCTAAGACACTGAATTTGGTTGCCCACAAGGTTTATAATTAAATTTAAGGGCGTTATCACGGGAATGGGGACTTGCATTATCGGTGAGGCATCATTATTTTACATGATGAGATGAAAAAATAGTATTGTTCTTGTTTTTATTCATACTTTATCTGATTTTTCTCTTTTGTGGTCAAAATCAATAGCATATTTTAGGGTCTTTTCTTTTATACAGATGGTGGCACTGTTCGTACGAATGTCTGGACACTGACGTCTATCTGTTTAACAGTCTGTTATTCCTTCATGCAAATATCATCTTTTACTGAGACAGAATGAAAGCAGAATGAGACCTCGTGAAATGGCGTCGCCATGACAACGTTTATAAATTTCCCAGAGCGGCTATAGTTTTCTTGCAATATCTCGAAAACCATTAGTTTTAGGGCCTTAAAACGCGGGATTCGTGGTCCCCACCGAACATTGCTCCTTGCATTACTACATCCAAACATGAACTGTATTATTTATATAGGTGGATAGTGGGGTCTGAAACAAGATGTGATTTTGAGTCTAATTTTATAGTCTCTGTGTCGCTTAATGTATATGAGTATTTGGATCTTTACGTCGGTGTACCAAGGTATGATTATTTCTATTTTGTACCGTATGCTTTCTTACTGTTTATAGATTTATTTTTTGTTAGTTGAATTCTTCTGTTTGCAAATATTTAACTGCTTTTTGTAGTTTTCTACCATTTTGTGCAACTTCAATTCACAGACTACCGTGACGTATTCTACTGACTCTCGCATTAGTTTATTAAGTTTGCCTTATAAATCTAACTGGTCATTTGCGCTAACATATTTGATTAAAATTGGTATTTCTTCTTTCACGGCCAAGTAAACCCCGCAAAAGACACAGCGTAAACCTATAAATGTACCTCATTTTAATTGCTTGGCCATGATTGCCAATATACAATATTTTTGGAAGCCTATATAGGGAGGTGAAAGGCTGTTGAGCGTTTACCTCTCGCAGTTATGTACCGCAGGCGCACTAGACAAGAATTTAGGTAGCGCGCCATTCGCTACTCATTTGTGGGTCAACAAATTGACGACAAGAGCTCGCTGATTACCAATCTCGGTGTTGCTAGGCGAAACCCCTCACAAGATACGGCATGAACTTAGAAATATTGATGGGTTAAAAGTTGTTTTGTTATTATTACTTGAAATGATTACAGTTTGTTTTGTTACTTTTACTCTTAATCATGGCATGATAACTGCGGATATGATAATCGCTACCAAGTTTGATGTATTTTTAGCATACTATTATTCATTTTTAAATGTACAGTAGTATGAGGACGTTAAACGATGGGTGTTCAATATTTAAGAAAAGTTATTTAAATTTTACTACATAGTAAGCCTCCGTGACTTAGGCGGCAGCACGCCGGTCTCTCATCGCCGGGTCTGTGGTTCAAATACCGGTCACTCCATGTGAGATTTGTGCTGGACAAAGCGGAGACAGGCAGGGTTCTCTCCGGGTACTCCGGCTATCCGTGTCACAATTTCATTCCAGCAACATGCTCCACGATTATTTCATTTCATCTGTCATTCAGTTAATCATTGCCCCAGGTGAGTGCGACAGCCTTCGCCATCCGGCACAGTTCGTATCCTCGCCGCTAGATGGGGGCTTCATTCATTCCATTCCCAGATCCAGTCGGTCGACTGGAAACAGGCTCTGGATTTTCAAGTTCACTACATAGAGTCTGATGTTTATTTACAGTATATAGACGCACATTCCTGTCTCTGATTAATAATTGGGTGAGTGAAGATGCTTGTAGTCTACACATCGTAGTAGTGAAAATAGAAAGAAGCTTGTAGTTGACATGACCTATATTCACGCGAAAATGAGGCACGGGGCCTCCATCCTTACGTGGATTCGCAATCATAGTACATGATATTTCAGTCCGAAAATCTTCCAAGCTTTGGCTGGGAATTAAACTCCGTCTGCCTTGGTGAGTAGCAAGCAGCGTGACTACAGTACAAACACGGCCCCTTCTTAGTAGTGTAATAATGATAACAATAATAATGTGAATATTATCTTATATATAAAAGTGAAAGTCTTTATGTATGTGGGTATGTATGTGGGTGGGTCTGTTCCGTATACAAATCTACACCGTTACACCAATCTCAACCGAATTTCGCATACACATAGTTTAGGACCCAGAAGGAAACGCTGGCTACATGAATTTTCGATAGTCTTTCTCATTCTTCTGATTTCGACCCTTTTTCACTCCAGCACATGCTAATCAAATCATAAAATAAACTCATGAAGGAATGGCAAGGCGGATAGTTTCCATGGCAACATAGCTCAAGTCGAGACACGGCCGACTGGATGCCATTTGCGCTCTGCACTACCGGTATAGAAAATGAGGATCTTTACTTGAAATCACGTTAGTTACTCAACTTCTCACACAGCACTGTCAACCGAGTTTAGCATAACAAAGACTTGACACTATCTTCTACTATATATTTGTCAAATACCACTCACTCACTCATTCATTCATCACGAAATCTCAGAAACCATCAAACAGATTGGAATGAAATTTGGTATGCAGCTTCCCCAAGGGCCGCAAATGCCCACTAAGAGAGTATTTTTGGATATTCTGGTTCTAAAGGGGTGTTAAGGGGGTAGACCTGCATTTCATTGAACAGCAATATCTCCCGATTGGTTTAATTGGGGGATGTGATACTCGGCACTTAAACTCATCATTAAAAATAAGAAGACACGAGTCGGAGGGTTTTTCGATGTGGTGTATATTATGAGGTGAAAGGGGGTGAAAAGTGGGAATTGAAAGATTCCTAACGGAGCGTGTATCTCTTAAACGACATAGGCGAGGAGTTTGAAACTCAGCGGAAAAAAATCAGCATAAAAATAAGTAAATATGTGTTTGACCGTTTTATCATAAATCCAATTTAAGGGGCCCATGGGGAGGGGTGAAATTCTGGAGGGGGGGGGGGGTGAAACAGGAAAGAAAGTGTCCTAACTGATTGACTGACTCACTCACTCATCAAACTCAGGGGGAAAAACTGCTTTAAAGTAAGTAAATAGCGGTTCGACAGTTTTTTTCATAAATCAAATTTAAGGGGTTCTTGGGGAGGGGTGAAATTCTGAAAAAAGAAAATTGAAAGAAAATGTCCTGACTCACTCACTAATCGAGTTGTTAATGCACTAATGTTACGAGTACAAAGTTTTTTTGAAGTTTCAATTTCCTCCCTAACTTTGTTAACATCAGTTTGAACTTTAGCAATGTCTACAAAAACAGTATTGACTTCTACTTGTATTTTATTGATATCGCTTTGCATATCATTAACATCTGAATGAATATTATTGATGTCTACTTGAACATTTGACACATCAGTTCGAGCATTTCTAACCTCTTTTTGAACTTCCTCTACTTTGTCTTGTACAGTAGCAACATCATTCCTAACAACAATTACTTCAGCTCTAGCACATGAAATATCACCCCGGACATTGGCAACATCAAGATTCAACATAGTAAGATCTTTTTGTACCTTAGAAACATCAAATTTAACCTCAGAAACATCTTTATGCACATTGGACACGTCTGTGCGCATGTCAGTTACAGCATTCTCCATTCCCTGGGTATTGATCTGTAAACGCGACATATTATTTTCTAAGTTTGCAGAACTGGTCTGAATAACTTTCAAATTTTCATCCATCCTAGTAGACAAATTACTAGCATTCTCCTTCATCATCTCCTGCATTCGACTAGTATTTCTAGCTTCCATCTCCCTCACACTTTCATCCAGCCTAATAGACAAATTAGCTGACAAACTACTAGAATTCTCCTCCATCATCTGCTTCATATTGTTGGACATCTCCTCCAACATTTTCTTAATACTTTCATCTGCCATTTCAATAATATTTCAATAATAAACTGCTTTAGGGACATACATCAAACAGAGCAAAATAACAACATCTGAGCAACATTTTTCACCATATATAAATTTGAGCAATTTTCTGTCTTAAATCTAACTTATAATTACCTTATAATTAACCTTCGTAGACACTTCATGTTGAAACAAACTCAAGCACATGTTCAAGCTTCTTTGGTTCATTTTAAAATATCCTAACACAAATAATTTACATTTACAATCCAAATAGTTTAATTTTATCTTTAATATGACTAAACATGTCATAAGCCGGTCAAATAAAATAAGACTCCCGATCATAGGCGATTTTTCTATGTTTCCAGCCTATTTAACCTCTCTCAAGTTGTATAAGATCTGATCTTTTCTGAGTGTAATTTTCGTAATACAACACAACATTTTATTCCTATATAATCACACTCTCAAATTCTACAATTGGCTTAGACATCTAACAAAGAATCAACCTCTTTATTTGAGTCTTCACAATCCCTTTGACATCGATAACTTGGTAATCCAATGATATTCGAACACTCCACAAAAATTGCGGTGCCAATTCTACTGCAATAACTTGGTAATCCAATGTTATTCAGTCGAACGTGCCAATCGAGCCAATCGGGCCAATCGTGCCAATCGTTCCCCACGTTTTAGGGTCGCCAATCCTACTGCAATAGTTAACAAGAAATTATTGTGGAACACACCAAAATATACGGGGGTTCATACTTACCTTTACTTACCTCTTAAATTTATCTCGGGGACTGGGTTGTCAACTGGATCACTTAAAGTATGCCCACACAATAACCTCCACCAAGATATTTAAAATGAACCAGAACGAAGACGAGAAACTTTAAACTGCACAATAATTTATTTCACATAAAGAATGATTTTAACAAAAATAAAACAACAAAATCCACGTGGCAATCAGAAGCCATCGACCACATAACCATGTCCTCCTGTAGGACTTGTATACTCTACATACAATGTTTCAGCTTTCTCAAGCTCATAGTAACGTAAAAATAATAATGCACTTGGAATGGAAACGGGATTTGGGACGAGACACATATATCAATTGTTTTGCGTGTTTATATACTTCACATTTTATTTATAGCCACAAGGCTATTATGGATACGTCCTTGGCCTCTGTCATACAGTTGTCCGGGCCAGCTGCAATGCACCTGCATCGTCAAAGTGGACTCCCCGTTCGTTCAACCCTAGCATAAGCGAGTTACCTCAGAGCTTGGCTCTCCTTTTCAAAACACGTAAATGTTCACATCTCAACTGAAATATTATCACGCAAATCTTTTAAATGCTCCATTCAAACACCAGTGGAATACTCCAACAATCCCAAATCATGTTTAATAGTTCAAACCACTTGTTTAATTAGCGTTGTTTAGAGTATAAAAACAAAACTCTTAATGTTAATAACAAAAGTTCATTAATTATTTATAACAATAATAAATTGTTTATAACAATGTCAAATGACAATTGCAAATTTTATACACGCCTCTATTAATCCTTTCATTTCAAATTATTATCAAAGATATTTACATAATTATTTACAATATTAAATTGTTTATATTATTTATACAAGAAATACATTAAACCACACTTTTATCCGGTTGATAATTACTTAAATCGTGTTGATATAATCGACCAATGAAGGTTAGTTATATTTAAATGTCAAATTCAGGTTTAATAAGGTTTAATAATAATTATTATTATTTGTGACAGTAACCTCCATTCAAAATCTTCATCTCAAATTATTTAACACTCTTGTTAATTTTAACAGTATCTTCATATGAATAACCTTTCAAAGAACCAGAACAATACATTCAGCGGGAAAATACTTCGCTCAAGACGCACAAAATTGCACAAAAATTGGCCCAAAATTCATCATATATCTTCATATATATGGCATAAAAATCTTCCAAACTACATACAAAAACCTCCACTTATAAATTCATCAACTTCATTTCTTACTGTGGGAACCTCCTTCATTATTCAAGGGCATTATTCATCAGCGACTTTTACATGTCCACTGAACTAACGATTATACATCCATTGTTCCTCTTTAAAAATTCTTATATTCATCAATTGTATTAATGACTGTTATTATTTAACCTTCGTGGGTTTCATTCATGAATCGATATGAAGTAAAAATTTGCCAATCACAAATAAATTTAATAGCAAATACGATTAGACACTCCTCCCTGGTCTATCAAAATTGAGATTAATATCATCAAAGTAACGCAGTATAAAAATACTATCTTCAATCAAAGTTCATCTAAACTGCATGAATAGTCGAATTAGACTGTGGAATGCAAACATTATTGTTCCAATCTATAATTGAGAAAAACTCCTATCAAATGTTCATTACTATAGTGTATTCAATAAATCGTAATCAAAGTTCATATTTCATAAAATTGTCTATAATGCAATGATAAATGTCTATGTTGCAATCATGTTCATAAGACGACTAGTATTTCAAAGATCGTCGATATCGTAATAGATTTTAACGCTCTAAAATCAGTTAATTATTCTTCTTTCTTGAGGATGACAGAAAATTGGTCAAAGTAATTTACTGAATAGAATTACTTTAATAAAATGACACGCTGTCTGAATTCAAATCTGCCATAGCAAATCGTTAACTTTACCGTCAAATCGTGACTACAAAAATATGCAAATTACTGAAAGAATCTAATTATCAGTCTCAACTGATCCAAAATTATTTAAGTATGCCACTGACATAACAATGTCTCAAAAATCGTAGAAAAAGGCATAAATCATCGAAGTGTACTGAGTACAGAAATGTTAATCAAGAAAATGGGGCACAAAAAAAATATGGGACAGAAAATATGGGAAGAATGGTTGCTCAGATATCGCTACAAGACTCAAATAATACAAGAAACGTTCACGACTACCTTATCTGTTGATTGAAGTTCTAGAGGAAAGTTTTCAAAGAAAACTGCTGTTGGTTCCATTTCACCAGCGTGAAGATGTGCTCCGTCCTCGAACCTGGAATCAGCGTCCTCGGAGAATCGAACTGCTTCCTCCTCCGGAAATTGCACTGCTCCGTGGATACGAAAAACATCCTTCTGGCAAAACTCTTCTTTGTGAGCCGGGACAACCCTGGCCTCTCTTGAAAGTTCCCTGAAGTTCTGGTTGCAATTCGCCATGACGTTTATTGCAATTATTTCCGCAGAAATATTCATAATCGTGGAGTATGATAATATTTCCATTGTCATTTGATATAATTCAGCGATGGATTCACGATGCATGAGTGTAGTTGGATGTTCACTACATGCTCGCTTTTGTAGATTGACGATTAACGAAGTTCCATGCTGTTATTTCACTCAATCGATATATGTCCCAATTGCATTAAAGCCTTAGCCTTCCATCTCAACTACTGTTATAATCATTGAAAGCACTGCAAGATTATAATGTTCCATAGTAGAATGTATCGTTGTATTACCAAACGTATTCTCCAATATCACTGTTGCACTCCACGTGTCAGCCGTAGTGTATAATGTGGAATTTTAAAAGTGTTTCTCATGTGGCGAGAAAATCACTTTTGTTGGCAGCCTTAAAGTGCCAATATCTTTCGAAGTATAACTGTGAAATTGTTCAAATCTTCTACACACCTCAATGTTGTACTGCCCAATTGAATTATAATAAAGGCTGAAGTTAACTCTTGATATCTTATCTGGTGGAAACGTTAATGTGAGCGTTTCAACTTCACCTAGTTTCGAGCAGCGTAAAATGGAACTGCTCCGTGTTCGTTCGATGCGCCGGGCTTTAACCACACGCTAAAGACAACTTGCTTCACTTATTCACTCGAAAATAACTCTATGACATCTGAAATATATATGCGGTATCAGCGGTATGAGAGATATGAGAGCTCCTCTATCCTGTGCACGACCTTTTATCAACTTCTTAAGGGGCGTATCCATCCCTTCCATAGCCTGTTCCTCCGTCATTGCTAGAAGTTTTAACTTTGGCTATACTTGACGGATTTTTAAATTTCAAAAACTCAAAATTAATTTCTTCAAAATTCCAAATCAATGCCATAACTGAAAATAGTTTTCCACAAATCTGCATGCCAAAAGTAATCAAATATCGTAGTTTCAGCAATCTCCGTCTTCCTTCCAAACTATCGTTCATTGGTTCGAGTCTCTCCTCCAATAGCGTAACTTCTTCCTTAGCACAATACCTTGTTTCCTGCGACTGCGTCGTAAATCTCCGATCTTTCTCGAACAAAATCATGACGTCACCAAGAATATCAGCTCAATCAGCCTACTTGCATGAAATCTACGTCATCCGTGCCTACGTCATGAATATCCACGTCACAACTATGACATCCACAACTTTATTCAATTATGCCAATACAGCCATCGTGGTCTCAATATAATTCAATTTACGGGGGCAGTACAACCGGACAATACAACACCACACTACCTGCCACAGCTTGACAGAACTAAATAAGTCAAGGCCTACAGCAACTACCATGCCATGCCCTAGAGGAAGGAACTCCTTTTATAACATAATGTTATATAACTGTTTATAACTGCCCTTTGACGCAATTCTTCACCTTTGCATCAATCTGAACCAAAATTTGAATACTTACCCTTTGGAACCTTGAGAGTAACACTGTCTGCTTGAAATTTCGGACAGACCACTCCATTCCGTGCATTTAAGCTCTTTGGCACAAATCTACACCTTTTCACCGATCTGAACCAAAATTTGTATACTTACCCTTTGGAACCCTGCATGAAATTTTGGACAGAACACTCCATTACCTGTATTTAGACTCTTCGGCACAAATATACACCGTTTCATCGATCTGAACCAAATTTTACATACGTACCCTTTGGAACCCCACGAGTAACACCGTCTGCTTCAAATTTCGGTCCGACCACTCCGTTCCCTGCATTTAAGTCCTTTGGCACAAATCTACATCGTTTTACCCAACTGAACCACATTCTGTATACTTACCGTTTGGATCTCTGCGTGTGACACTGTCCACTTTGAATTTTGGACAGACAACTCCATTCCCTGCATTTAGGCCCTGTATAACAAATCTACACCGTTTCTCCTAATTGCACCAAATTTTACATACACTTGGAAACCCTGATGTTAACACTGTCCACTTGATATTTTGGACAACGCTCTCCATTCCCTACATTTAGAAAAGCAGACAAAATAAAATTGGAAACCACGTATTAATGCCCTAGAACCATTCATGTCCGTAGTAGTGTAACTGTAAGAGTATTTTAATAAGCCTATTCTTGACCGGCAGTTCGGGCTGCATCACATCATCACTTCCTGTAACGAAGAAGTATGTATTTTCCAAATAATTACACAAGTTGTAAATAGGAGGCTAAGACACTGAATTTGGTTGCCCACAAGGTTTATAATTAAATTTAAGGGCGTTATCACGGGAATGGGGACTTGCATTATCGGTGAGGCATCATTATTTTACATGATGAGATGAAAAAATAGTATTGTTCTTGTTTTTATTCATACTTTATCTGATTTTTCTCTTTTGTGGTCAAAATCAATAGCATATTTTAGGGTCTTTTCTTTTATACAGATGGTGGCACTGTTCGTACGAATGTCTGGACACTGACGTCTATCTGTTTAACAGTCTGTTATTCCTTCATGCAAATATCATCTTTTACTGAGACAGAATGAAAGCAGAATGAGACCTCGTGAAATGGCGTCGCCATGACAACGTTTATAAATTTCCCAGAGCGGCTATAGTTTTCTTGCAATATCTCGAAAACCATTAGTTTTAGGGCCTTAAAACGCGGGATTCGTGGTCCCCACCGAACATTGCTCCTTGCATTACTACATCCAAACATGAACTGTATTATTTATATAGGTGGATAGTGGGGTCTGAAACAAGATGTGATTTTGAGTCTAATTTTATAGTCTCTGTGTCGCTTAATGTATATGAGTATTTGGATCTTTACGTCGGTGTACCAAGGTATGATTATTTCTATTTTGTACCGTATGCTTTCTTACTGTTTATAGTTTTATTTTTTGTTAGTTGAATTCTTCTGTTTGCAAATATTTAACTGCTTTTTGTAGTTTTCTACCATTTTGTGCAACTTCAATTCACAGACTACCGTGACGTATTCTACTGACTCTCGCATTAGTTTATTAAGTTTGCCTTATAAATCTAACTGGTCATTTGCGCTAACATATTTGATTAAAATTGGTATTTCTTCTTTCACGGCCAAGTAAACCCCGCAAAAGACACAGCGTAAACCTATAAATGTACCTCATTTTAATTGCTTGGCCATGATTGCCAATATACAATATTTTTGGAAGCCTATATAGGGAGGTGAAAGGCTGTTGAGCGTTTACCTCTCGCAGTTATGTACCGCAGGCGCACAAGACAAGAATTTAGGTAGCGCGCCATTCGCTACTCATTTGTGGGTCAACAAATTGACGACAAGAGCTCGCTGATTACCAATCTCGGTGTTGCTAGGCGAAACCCCTCACAAGATACGGCATGAACTTAGAAATATTGATGGGTTAAAAGTTGTTTTGTTATTATTACTTGAAATGATTACAGTTTGTTTTGTTACTTTTACTCTTAATCATGGCATGATAACTGCGGATATGATAATCGCTACCAAGTTTGATGTATTTTTAGCATACTATTATTCATTTTTAAATGTCTGATGTTTATTTCCAGTATATAGACGCACATTCCTGTCTCTGATTAATAATTGGGTGAGTGAAGATGCTTGTAGTCTACACATCGTAGTAGTGAAAATAGAAAGAAGCTTGTAGTTGACATGACCTATATTCACGCGAAAATGAGGCACGGGGCCTCCATCCTTACGTGGATTCGCAATCATAGTACATGATATTTCAGTCCGTAAATCTTCCATGCTTTGGCTGGGAATTAAACTCCGTCTGCCTTGGTGAGTAGCAAGCAGCGTGACTACAGTACAAACACGGCCCCTTCTTAGTAGTGTAATAATGATAACAATAATAATGTGAATATTATCTTATATATAAAAGTGAAAGTCTTTATGTATGTGGGTATGTATGTGGGTGGGTCTGTTCCGTATACAAATCTACACCGTTACACCAATCTCAACCGAATTTCGCATACACATAGTTTAGGACCCAGAAGGAAACGCTGGCTACATGAATTTTCGATAGTCTTTCTCATTCTTCTGATTTCGACCCTTTTTCACTCCAGCACATGCTAATCAAATCACAAAATAAACTCATGAAGGAATGGCAAGGCGGATAGTTTCCATGGCAACATAGCTCAAGTCGAGACACGGCCGACTGGATGCCATTTGCGCTCTGCACTACCGGTATAGAAAATGAGGATCTTTACTTGAAATCACGTTAGTTACTCAACTTCTCACACAGCACTGTCAACCGAGTTTAGCATAACAAAGACTTGACACTATCTTCTACTATATATTTGTCAAATACCACTCACTCACTCATTCATTCATCACGAAATCTCAGAAACCATCAAACAGATTGGAATGAAATTTGGTATGCAGCTTCCCCAAGGGCCGCAAATGCCCACTAAGAGAGTATTTTTGGATATTCTGGTTCTAAAGGGGTGTTAAGGGGGTAGACCTGCATTTCATTGAACAGCAATATCTCCCGATTGGTTTAATTGGGGGATGTGATACTCGGCACTTAAACTCATCATTAAAAATAAGAAGACACGAGTCGGAGGGTTTTTCGATGTGGTGTATATTATGAGGTGAAAGGGGGTGAAAAGTGGGAATTGAAAGATTCCTAACGGAGCGTGTATCTCTTAAACGACATAGGCGAGGAGTTTGAAACTCAGCGGGAAAAAATCAGCATAAAAATAAGTAAATATGTGTTTGACCGTTTTATCATAAATCCAATTTAAGGGGCCCATGGGGAGGGGTGAAATTCTGGAGGGGGGGGGGGTGAAACAGGAAAGAAAGTGTCCTAACTGATTGACTGACTCACTCACTCATCAAACTCAGGGGGAAAAACTGCTTTAAAGTAAGTAAATAGCGGTTCGACAGTTTTTTTCATAAATCAAATTTAAGGGGTTCTTGGGGAGGGGTGAAATTCTGAAAAAAGAAAATTGAAAGAAAATGTCCTGACTCACTCACTCACTCACTCATCATCGCCCAGCCAAAATTAGTGAAGTTAGAAACATGACAGTTTGGGGATATGTTCATTGTATTTCAAAACAGTCTACTAAGGGAGGATTTTCGGATATTCAGGTTCTAAAGGGGTCTTAATGGGGTTAAACCTGCATATCATTGAATAACTATATCTCACGAGTGGTTTCATTTGTGGATGTGATAGTCGGCATATAAACTAATCATTAAAAATAAGCAGACATGTGTCTAAGGGTTTTTCGATGTGGTGTATTATTATGAGGTGAAAGGGGTGAAAAGTAGGGATTGAAGGATTCCTAACGGAGCGTGTAGGCCTATCTCATAAACGACATAGGCGAGAAATTTGAAACTCAGCGAAAAAACATCAGCTAAAAAGATAAGTAAATCGGTGTTCGACCGTTTTTTCATAAATTAATTTAAGGGGCCAATGGAGTGGGGTAAAATTCGGGGGGGAAAAGGAGAGAAAGTGTCCTAACTGACTAACTCACTCACCAAACTCAGGGGAAAAAGACAGCTTTAAAAATAAGTTAATAGGTGTACAAGAGTTTTTTTATCAATCCAATTTAAGGGGCCCATGGGGAGGGGTGAAATTCTGGTGAAAATAATTCAAAGAAAATGTCCTGTCTGACTCACTCACTCACTATTAACTATTAAAGTTGGAAAAATGAAATTTTGGGAATATGTTCGCTGTATGTCGAAAACGTCAACTAAGGAATGATTTTTGTTTATTCGTTTTTAAAGAGATGTTAAGGGGGTAAACGTGCATTTCAATGAATAACGATATGTCATGAGTTGTTTCTTAGGGGATGTGATATTCGGTATATATAAACTAATCATTAAAAATAATCAGACATATGTCTAAGGGTTTATCGATGTGGTGTATATTATGAGGTGAAAGGGGTGAAAATTGAGGGTTGAGGGATTCTTAACGGAGCGCGTATCTCTGAAACGGCATAGGCGAGAAGTTTGAAATTCGGCGGAAAAAGAACAGCTTAAAATACCAGTAAATAGGTGTTCGACTGTTTTTTTTTCTTCATAAATCCAATTTAAGGGGCCCTTGGAGAGAGGTGAAATACTGGGGGAAAAAACAGGAAAGAAAGTGTCCTAACTGATTGACTCACTTACTCACTCATCAAACTCAGGGGGAAAACAGCTTTAAATAAGTAAATAGGTTTTCGACCGTTTGTTTCATAAATCCAATTTAAGGGGTTCATGGGGAGGGGTGAAATTATCAAAAATAAATGAAAGGAAATGTCCTGACTGACTCACTCACTCATCATAGCCCAGCCAAAATTATTAAAGTTAGAAACATGAAATTTTGGGGATATGTTCGTTGTATGTCGAAAACGTCCACTAAGGAAAGAGTTTTGAATATTCAGGTTATAAATACGTGTTAAGGGGGGTAAACGTGCATTTCATTGAATAACAATATCTCACGAGTGGTTTCATTTGGGGATGTGATACTTGGCATATATACTTATCATTAAAAATAAGCTGACACATGTCTAATGGTTTTTCGATGTAGTGTATATTATGAGGTAAAAGGGATGAAAAGTGGGGGTTGAAAGATTCCTAACGGACCCTGTATCTCTTAAACGACATAGGCGAGGAGTTTGAAACTCGGAGGAAATCAATCAGCTTAAAAATAAATAAATAAATAAATAAAATAAATATGTGTTAGACCGTTTTTTCATAAATCCAATTTAAGGGGCCTATGGGGAGGGGTGAAATTCTGGAAGAAAAACGTCCCCTAAGGGAGGATTTTTGGATGTTCACTCTCATCGACCAACCCAAACGATTAAAGTTAGAAGAATGATATTTTGGGGATATGTTTGTTGTGTGCGAAAACGTCTACCAAGGAGAGATTTTTGGATATTCGGGTTCTAAAGGGGTGTTAATGGGCTTAAACCTGCATTTCATTGAATAACAATATGACACGACTATGACGCGAGCGAAGCGAGGCAAAAAATGAGATGATGTGCGTCTATGTATTACTCAATCACGCAAGTACCACTGGTCCGATTTACATGTATTTTACATGGAAGTAGCTGATTTACCTGGTTAACATATAGGTTACTTTTGATTTCAATTCTTTGTACTATTTAAAGATGGCGACCATTTTAGTGACTTCACTACACCCATTGGTTTAAAACTTTCATATTTCCATTTCAAATACAAAGAGAACGCTAAGAAATAGCAAACATTTGATGGTATGTATGAGGTTAAAAATTACATATTCTATCCGAAAGGTATCTCCAACCGTTAGCGAGTAAAACCTAAATTTGTGCTATAAAACACGGTCAACGCCGAGCGGTGTAGTTGGACAAAATGTCCCATCCTTAATCTCCCTCTGCGCAGCACCTCGCCTATCCCCTGTTTTAACTGTCACCTTCATATTTTAATTTATTTATGACGCGTAGCGAAGCACGGGTACTTCAGTTAGTTTTCAATAAAATTCAAAATTCTAGTTCAAATGTTGTTTGCCAAACACATAAAGAACTAAAAAACCAAAGAAAACGAAAAAAATAATTTTTCACGTTAATCTAGCATTGTAAATGTGCGTTATGTATGAGTAGTTCTTATTTAAAGATGGACATATAGATTCTTAGATGATATTTAGTATGTTTTTTATTTTTTGGTATTCTCTTTTCGCTACTCAAATGCATATATTATTATGAAGCTGGGATTATAAGCGTTTATCCTCGGACTACCATTATTCTCTTGAAATGTTGCTGTTCGACAAAACAGCAAGCGTAATACAATTAGGAAAAAGAAAAGCATTGGCCCCTTAAAATGTATTAGTTAGGTTAATAATGCATAAAACGATTAAAGTAGGCTCCTTAAATATTCAGTTATATTAGCGAAATTCCAGGCTTAATCTATAAGCTACGAGCAGTATATAGCCGTCGTACCCACCTATTTAACAACTTCAACACAATTTGTGATCACATAAAAAGCACGCTCAAGGACATTGAGTGACATTAATATTGCTCATTATAATAACGACCTTCCTCCGGGTTGCTCTCAATACGACAATACCATCAAAGGTACGATCTCTTAAAATCCAATTGTGATCCCGAGCAACGCCGGGCATAACAGCTGGTCGTGATATAAATTTATAATATCCATCGGACCACCTTCTTGAGGACAGTGTAAACCACCCTCTGTACGATAAACGGAACTGGTGTAACAGGGCCTTGTTGGATGATAAGTTACGGATTAGCCGATAATGCTTGCATGATTCACACGGCCGCCATATTGAAACTATTGGATGGTTACTTTGTGTAGTTTGCGCAACAGACGCTTCCGACACGAAGGAATATTTCTCCAAAATTTGGTAGAGATCGGTTAGTTATATTAGTCGTTATTTTATATGAGCGTTGAACGTTGGAATGGCGACCATTTTGTTTTGATTAAGATGGCGGCGATATAAACATGACGATGAGTTGCTCTTTACTAGTGCTACCTCTGTACTAACGTTGGTTCAATTCGGTTTTGTCGTGTTTGAATTGATAGAGGGGTTATACATACACACGAACTTTTGGCCCGTTCAGATCTCATACGTCTACTTTTAGTATTTGCAAACATAGAAAGTAGGCTAAAAATAAGTTCACATTTGTGACCTTGAAACATATGATAAGCTTAAGGTATACTGTACGTGTTAGTGTACTTCTACATGGAAAAATCTTAAATATGCAGGAAGTTGAAACCATAAGTCAATAACCAATTGAACTTTAATCACAGTACATTGTGACCTTCTTCAGCGTTATATGAAAAGAAGCAACACTTAAAAACAAACATTTCCTTATCAGAAGTTGTTATCAAAATAGTTACTTAAAATACAAACAGCCTAAAGGCCAAAAACATTAAAATTTTTAAAAATCAGATCTGTTATAAAATGAAAGATATAAATCTAGATAAAAAGCAGCTTGACGTTAAAACAGTGATCTAAAGAGAAGAATAAGACAGAAATGAGAAGCAATAATTATAAGAAGTCAGAAAGAAGTGTGAAATATAAACATTAGAAACACTTACGTGGTTGTTACATATAATAATGAAATGTATCAGTCAGTCAAGTACCGTATAACAAACTATTCAGAGAGGTTTCATTTTCGAGATCCTGATAATTTTAGAAGTTGCTTGTTAATTGTTTATAAAAATAAATTGTTCTTATTTTTTCTACGGAACTTCAAACATATCTTAGAAACCAAGTAAGATAGAAAGAAGAAGATAAAATGGTAGTCTAGTGCCTGACACTGAGACTTATATTTGTTTTCACCTTTGTTTAAGAATTATTTGCGTTGATATAACTATTGCAGAACTATTTTGTGTCATCTTTATAAACAAATGCCAAAATATGGTATTATAATTTACTTATCAGGCACTAGGAGATATTTTAAGGTTGAAAATGACATCTAGATTCATTCATTCATTTATTTTATTTGCAAATGGGAGTAATTCCCCGGTGGCAAATTGTTCAATACAGAAAATTTCCAACAATAACATCACACACACTTAACGTACACAAGTCAATATGTTTGGTGAAAGGATCTAAGGGAATGAGTTCTAATTATCAATACCACGGTTAATAAAAGAATATTTCCCATAATCTGTACGCTGCGATCGGACCTCGATCTGCCCTGCTCAGGTAGGTGGAATTTCCCAGACGTTTGCTTATTTCTGCCTATGCTGGCCGATTAGTGTAAGAGTTAAGTGTACTCATTGCATATAGCTATAGCAGAGAAAGTAAATGTAGAATCAAGTTCACAGTAAAGTAATTTAGTAAAATGTGGTCAAGTGTCATTGTGGTTTAAACTGCAAGGTTATTAATGAGGGAATGGATTTTGGCAAGCGAATAAACCGAACACGTCTTGAAGTAGTTTTAAGTATAAAACTGCATTTAAACGTAAGATTACATAAGATGAGATTTAACAGAACTTGACGTGACATGACTCGACACAAAACTGTAACTGGTCGTCTTAGTTTCTCGCGACTTCCACTTAACACCTCCACACGGCACCACCGGGCAGTGTCGAGGCTGGCGGGAAACCCAAAAACGTTCATTATTTTCAGATTCCCACAATCGGCCATCCTGCAGATCATCCGCCTCTGATGATGAGAAGTCTTCAGCCCAGGGTTTGAGGAATTCAGCACAAGTAGTTGTTCGGTTGGGGCCTAAATGATTCCCTTCACGACAGAGGTCGTAATTGTCATTCAGCTTGATTCGGGAGATTCTGTAAGGCCCAAGGTACTTTTTCTTCAATTTAAGGCCTGGTTCACTCTGGGTCCTCTTGAAGGTGACGATATCGCCAACTTGGTACTAGTGAGCAGGCCGTCGACTTCGATCAAATGACACCCTGTTTTCTTGATGCACTTTCTGGATATGTGCTCTCGCTTCTTCACGGTGTTCATCTCTCCTGGTCTCAAACTCGTCTACCATCTCTTCTTCATTGATCAACTGAACTATTCTCAGGTCATTTTCACAGCGCATTTTAGCTCCTGTCAAAAGTTCGAACGGCGTCTGCTTGATACTGCGGTTGTAAGTGGAATTCATGGCTCTTCGATCATATTCGACGTGTTTGTACCAATCTCCAGGGTTTTCGATGGACAACTTGGCAAGCACGGAGATGATCGTGGAGTTCATCCTTTCTATCTGGCCATTGGCACGAAGGGGTCTGGTCGTGATCAGCGAGAGGGTGATGTTGTTGGCAGTGCAGTACCCTTCGAATTCATGTGAAATATACGCGGTTCCACGGTCGGTGATGCTGGGCGCAGGATTAGCAAATACTCCTCTTTGCTCGTCCAGTTTCTTCGTAGTTTCTTTCGGGATCGTCGTTTTAGTGGGATACAGCCACACAAACTTTGTGAAGCTATCCGTTACTGCGAGAATATGCTTGTATCCTTTTTTCATTGAATCCAAGGGTTCAAGATGATCAGCATGGTAAGTGTGAAATGGTGTGCTTTCTTTAAATAAAGGATGCAATAGTCCTTGTTTCATCGTGATGCTCATCTCAATGCTGGTACTCTTCGCCTCTTCCGATGCCTTTCCTATGTCCATCTCATCGGCTGCTACCACGTCGATTCGGTATAAGTACGCTTCTGATATGTCCTTGGACATCTTGACACCGGTTTTGCTAATGGTAGTTACGGCTTGGTCCAGCAATTCGTTACCCATGATAGCTGGCAACTTTAGTACATCTCCAGACACCACATAGAAATCAGTCAAGCAAGTGCCGTCGTCAACCTGGACGTCGGTTGGAAAATATCCTAGGGGACGCACCTCACTATCTCCGAAACCCTTGAGTACTATGGCGGTAGTCTTCAGCTCCGGATCGCCCATCTCTGTGTAAATGTCTTCACGGATCAGATTGATTGGGCAGCCCGTGTCAACCAATGCATTGATCTTCTGGCCCTGGAGCAACAATTCCTTCATCTTCATATTCGGCTTGGTTCCCAAAGCGACGTTCACTGTCTTCTTCTTGGCATTCTGCTCTGGGTTTGGGCACTTGGAAGCTATGTGTCCGAAACTGCTGCAATTGAAGCACTTTGGACCCTGACTCTTGTGTGGACATTCTCTGGACTCATGATTGTTCTTCTGACCACAATTGTAACATCTCTTTACAGACGAGGTCTGCTTCTGCCTGTTGTCTTCTCTTGATGTATGTTTGTTTGTCGTCTTCTCATTTATCGTCACCTTCTGGGAGTTTCGTGCGTAAGCACTCTTGTAGATCTTCAACTTGTCCTTGAATTCCTTGATGTCCCTTGCTCCATATAGAATCATCTTGGATCCAGTGTCATCCTCGATGCCATCGATGACGTATTGTATCAACGATTTATCATCGATTGCCGACCTGCTGGCCATTTCTCCCTTCACCAGGAAATATTCGTGAAGAGTTTCAACTTTTGTTTTTCGTCGGTTGGTTAGCAGTCGATGAATCTCTGCTGCGCTGGTATCATCTCGGAATTCCTCCTTCAGGGCTTTCTTCAACTTGTGCCAGGATGTGATGCCACGTTCACTCTGCACGAACAACTTAGCCAGGCCTGTCAGCGACTTTTTTGTAAATACGTATTTCTGCATCTCGTCCCAGCCCATCAACGTTGCTGTTTCCTCAAAGTCCTCAATCCAACGTCACCCCGGATAGTTCTCACTGCCGTCATAGGTTCTGACAGAGCCTTCTACATCTCGGAAAGTCAACGCAAACTTGTGTGTGACTCCACGGTTTGAAGTGTGCCGCAAGTCCACCACGTCCTGGTCGACTTCCCCTTCACTTGACCTTTTTTCTACAGTCTTCGCTTTGTGTTTGGTCGTTGTTATTTTCTTTTGTTTACCTCCTATTGCTTTGGAGAGTTTCTGGTCTTCCGACGAGCTAGATGAATCCGATGATGATCCTGACGTGCTAGAGGTTGAATGTTTCGAGGATTTCATCCCAGCCATTTTCTCTTTTAACTCACGTAATTCCTCCGCCAGTGGTTCGTTTGCCTCTTTCATCTTGCTCATTGCATCTTTCTGTTTACCCATCTCTTCTTCTTATTCTTCACCTTCTTCATCTTTACGCATCCCCAGCCACGAAAGGTCCATTAAGTTATCACAGACGTGTTGCACAAGCACAGCTTTCCCTCCCCCATATTCAATTTTTAATACTGTGCACATGGCAATCAGGTCAGCCTCGGTGAATTCGGTCTCAATGAACGTCAATTTCACCAGGTGTTCTGGTGAGTACGCTCAAACTCGAATCCTGGGAATTCTCTTAAGCGCTGTCTGTTCTTTCAATCACGTGACAGTTTTTCGAAAATGAGGTTATGTAACATCTTAATCACGGCCGAGGGCGCCGTCTTAATGTTATTATTCACTTTTTCAATATCTTGTAAACACGCCACTTCGTTCGCCATTTTTCTTTGTCTATCGTCACTCGCGCTGAACACTTTTCTTTTCATCGTCGTCGTAGGCTTCATGATCCTCGAACTCGTCTTTTGTAGCCTGCTCGAACCACCACGTCTTTGGAGGTTGAACAGCTGCTCGTCTTCTATATTCCACGGACCCACGTCTTCGTCGTAAATCTGGCCAGAAAACTGTCGTCAACTCACGCCTTGTCGTCTTAGGCATAGCCAAAATTGCCGTTCCGCACTCAAAATCCTTAATATCTCGGACGAGCCCCCAAATGTGGGAATGGATTTTGGCAAGCGAATAAACCGAACACGTCTTGAAGTAGTTTTAAATATAAAAACTGCATTTAAACGTAAGATTACATAATATGAGATTTAACAGAACTTGACGTGACACGACTCGACACAAGACTGTAACTGATCGTCTTAGTTTCTCGCGACTTCCACTTGACTCCTCTACACGGCGCCACCGGGCAGTGTCGAGGCTGGCGGGAAACCCCAAAACGTTCATTATTTTCAGATTCCCACATTAATGAAATAATTAAAGAATAAATTGTATTGTTAGGGGAAATGAGTGGAACTGTCAATTGGACAGAAGTTAAAATAAGGTTAGATTAGACATGTGAATAGGATTGTTTAACCAGGTAACATCATATTTATGAGGTTTTAGGATGAAAGTATGGCCACGTAATGTTCAGGTGTCTCATGAATGGTCATTTGGTCATGAGAACGCATAAGTGAACGAGGCACACTGAGAGAATTAGGATTACATCTTGGATCGGTGTGAGAGTTGATAGTATTGTAACGTTGTGCAGGGAAGAGTGGTTAAATTTGTATATTCATGCATTTGTTAAGTGTAAGATCCTTCAGATTATGCGCCTTTATTTTTAAGTTAACTTCATATGTTGAAAAATGTGTCTTTCCAATTAATTTAGTTTCCCTGCTCTAATCTGCTGTGAACTGTGGGATATGAACGTACCACGCCTGAGTTCTCGACAAGTTGTATGATTCCATCATCAGATGGGAACAGCACTAAACTCACTACTTAATATAGACATCACCTGCGTGTTTCCCCTTGCCCTACATTTTCCTCATCACTATTCCCTAACCTCTTGCTAGTTGTAACCTATTCGTTATCGCACCCTCACAACCATCTAAAGTCCCCCAAGGGCTCACATCTAGTGGGACGTGGGCTAGCGACCACGGGACCCCAGCTGAGTCCGGCATTACTTTTCTTACTTTTGCCGGGCTCCTCTCCGTCTTCTTTCCTGTCGACCTCCCTTGGACAACCCTTGTTCTTTTCCGACCCCGACAGTATTTGGGCATACGAGGCCTAGGGAGTCTTTCACTTTCCCGCCTTAGTTGGCCCTTGTCTCATCTGTCCTGATCCCTCGTTCTTCGAGGGTCAGACCTCTTGGTTTCTTTTCATTATATTTCCTTTTCTCCCTTTTTTATTGGCTCCTCGTGTATCTAAAATCCCTTTAGCGATTTTTTGTATCTATACTAAATTTTGTAGGTATTTTCAATCTACGTTGCATTTTGTATGTTTTTTCGATCTAATTGAATTTTGTGATTGTGTAGGTACAGGAGACATGATATAGGTAGCTGTGAATAATGAAGAAAAAAATAAAGACCGTTGAAAAGGAACAAACATATTGTAAGCAGTGCCCATAATGTAATCTATGGAGAAATACTGATTACTGTTTTTGTTCTGTTAAAATCTTATATATTAAAATAGTTTATGTTCGACCCTGACTGTTATATGTCTGAAAACTGTATCATAATGATGGTCATTATAACACTATTTTTCATTATGAAACAGTTTCTCCCACCAATCACAGCTCAAGAAACAGTTGTTTGACCAATTAGATAAGGATACCTTCGCGCATGCGCTCAAAATCCAACATGTCTGTATAAATTACCGAAAGTGCACCGTCCATATGTTCGCGTAAATAAACTGGTGAATATGAGACAAGAAATAGCACTGTACCTTAATATCTCCAAATCCAATTTCTACACAGCGCGTTGTTTTCAAACGCATTCGGTGACATTTTTACTGAATACTGGCGCTCAATATGCACATATGGCATTGAAGCACACAGAGCGCA
The DNA here is from genome assembly GCA_946902985.2 of Meconema thalassinum. NCBI lineage: Eukaryota > Metazoa > Arthropoda > Insecta > Orthoptera > Tettigoniidae > Meconema > Meconema thalassinum. The sequence goes on from OX336388.2 coordinate 811,105,688, forward strand.
TGCGTCGGTCGATCCGAGAGCTTGGAAATTAGAGATATCCTATACTCAGTGCAGCACCCTATCACAAAATTCTAGTGACAATCTCAACAGATATTTATGAATATTTATGTTAAAACATATAATAAAGTTATAATTATCGTCGAACATAAACAGTCGTATGCAACTCGCCTATAATGGTAATTAAGACACTCGTATGGAAATTATAAAACTCGCATACGCTCGTTTTATAAAGATACTCGTGTCTTAATTATAGCCATTATAGGCTCGTTGCATAATGTACTATTTCAAAAAAATTCTCCCTTTACTAAAACTGAAATATCTCGGGAAGTATTTGCGCTACGACGACGTCTTTTGTCTTAAAATGTATTGCCCGTCAAGCACCGTCGATTGATATCCACCTCACTTGATTATATCATTCGAGTATTAAAATAATTGCGAATATTTCTTCCTTCAAGGTCTCACGAAAATAGAATCGAATGACTTGACGGACATAGTGTCGCTAGGCGACAACTACTAACTAGAGATGGGCAGCAGTCGACTGATAACAGTCGATTTAGTCGATAGTTAAAACAATCGACTTATTCGACTGCTTTTAAAAAACAGTCGAATGAATTCAACGACTACTCACCGTATCATAAACAAGTCGTTTGCAAACGACTGATCCCATAACTATCGTTGGAAATCATTCGAATGAAACAAGTCGTTGGCAAACGACTACTTCCAAGCGAATGGAATCATTCGAATAAAAGTAGTCGTTGTAAACGACTGATCCCAAAGCAATCGTTGGAAATCATTCGAATGAAACAAGTCGTTGGCAAACGACTACTTCCAAGTGAATGGAATCATTCGAATAAAAGTAGTCGTTGTAAACGACTGATCCCAAAGCAATCGTTGGAAATCATTCGAATGAAACAAGTCGTTGGCAAACGACTAATTCCAAGCGAATGGAATCATTCGAATTTAAGTAGTCGTTCTAATCAAACGACTTCTTCAGGATAACTTCATGCTACAATTCATTGTGCTGTATGTTTATTGTAGAGATTTAATTTATAAGTTAAGTATACCTGTAGGTGCCTATAGTTTTATACAGTTCGTTGATTCTTTCAATGAAATAGCCTAAATCCAATTGTCCAAGTTATTGGACAATTCAATATTGTCATTCAATATTTAGGTTATGTTTGAACTCCAGATACCGGTTTTGTGGCACATCATCCCAGGCAAGCCGGTAAATACCTTTGCCTCCAAGTCAGATGGATCATTTAGCCGTAATTTTGAATTAGAGTAAGGTTGTAGTATGCGTGGTCAGATTTAGACAATAGCCTATTCCATGAAGGGGTCATGGCTACGCCTTCTATGTTTGTTTAATGAATAGAGTAACTGAAATGAGGGATGTATACTGATTTTAAGATTTGTGGAATGAGTTTATGATTTTTTTAATAGAATTTAATGAAGTCTTCAGTAAAGTTGAAGGAGACATGATCGTGTTTAGACAATAGCCTACTCCATGAAGGGGTCATGACTATGCCTTCTATGTCTGTTTAAGGTGTAGTGTGGCTGAAATGAGGGATGTTTACTGATTTTGGTGTTTGTGGAGTAGTCTTTTCGTTTATAATTTAGGTTTTTGTGAAGCTTGTTGCGGAGTTGTTTTATGAATTTTATTGCTCTGCAAATGAAGTGTATTAGGGGGTTCTGGGTTTGGTTTCGCTGTAGTTTACAGGGTTATGGCTGAGAGTTGTTGTAGCAGGCCTAACAACTGTGTCAGAGCAGTGGCGTGCTGTGTGGGAGGGGGGAAGGGGTTAGTGGCCAAGACATGAGGGCAGGGATAAAAGAGTTGTAGCGTTGTCTGTGGTTAAACTGCCGTTGCCTTGTGGCTGATTTTATGTACTGACATCCATCATAAGATAGAGTGGTGATGTGAATCTCTACATCTATTGCAGCGGGTACTGTGAGGACAGCTTGACCGTACGCACAAATTGATTCTGGTCGTCAATTGTTTGGAGATGGGCAGCACCGCAGTAGTCGACTGAAAAATGTTAAATCCATCGACTTGTTTGACTGCTTTAAAAAAACAGTCGAATGAATTCAACGACTACTCACCGTAACATAAACAAGTCGTTTGCAAATGACATATCCCAATTGTGTTTTAGCTTTTAACATGTAGAACGCGCTCGGATAGTTTTACGTTCTGGTCGTCAATTGTTTCAGCACATGGATAGCGCGCGCATTAAAAAAAAACTTAGTATTTACATTGTTGCCAACATCTCCACTGAATGTTCGCCCTCGTTGCTGTTCTAAAGTGTTCTATTTTCGTGTGTATTTACTGTAGGCCGTTCTTGTTCAAGTCGTATTTCAGCTCTACGTTCTTAGTACTTCAGAGAGGATTAAATTAGTGAACACATAGCCTAACTTGTTATGACTCTATGGACATATTTTACATTTACTATTTTTTGGTATTAAATTATGAAGTGTGATTATTTCAATGTTGGCTATGGAATTGTTCCGGGTACTTAAGAACTCCCTCTCAGTAATAGTGATTTAATTTACTCTTAGGTTAATTAAGTATTGGTCTATTACTTCACTTATCCACAGTACATACAGGTAATGTGCCCTGTATCAATAGCGGTATCGGGGAACATTTAGTCACACATTTTGCATTAAATGAAATGTGCAACATTGCAAATAATGGCTGCACTCTACACGACGTAAACCACCATTTCGAAGCACAGTAAAAATAAATAAATAACTTTGACCAATTGCATGTTGCCGAGCGTCGAGTAGTCCAAACTAACGTCTGAAAAATAGGTGGGTTAAGGAGAAGTTTGATTTTCATCTGTTGGTACGATTCAACTCAGCCGGTAACGGCTTGCAGTGCTTGGTACGCTGCCTAGAAGCGACTAGTTTCAGTCGAATACATGAAACAACACGCTTAGGAGCAATGCGAATTCAGGTAACCATTCGACTGAAAGTAGTCGACTATCTAGTCGATAGTTTCTACCAATGAATGACTAGTCAGTCGATGGTTAAAAGTAGTCGATAGTCCCATCTCTAATGGAAGGTGACCGGTTAAAATATATACGTCATCAAAAAACGAAGTTACGAGTTGATACATATGCTAGTTTAGCAGACGCCTTGCATGCACGGCGAAACGGTGAACTACGATGAAATTATTTCTTTCCTAAATGCTAGATATGTTGGTCCAACAAAAGCCGCATTCAGGATATTTTCATTTCACATGCAAGAACAGCCACATTCTATCGTGCGATTACCAGTTCACTTGCCAAACTGGCAAAATATCTATTTTTAAAATGATAAAGCTCCTGTTATTTTATTTCAAGCACAGTTGCGCAACACGGAATTACAAGCGTGGTTCAAGTTAAATCAAGATTCGCAAGCCAGAAGTCCGTATATATATCCTGAAACACCAGTATATTACGTCTGGAATAAGAGCAACTGCCAGTGGAAAAAAGAAAAAATGTTTCAAAAACTATAGGCAGAATGTATAATGTATCGCCTACAGAAACAGAATGGTATTAATTACGCCTGTTATTGCTTCACGTCAAAGGTGCTACCAGCTTCCAGGATCTACGAACAAACAAAGCAGTTGTCTATTCTACTATTAAAGAAACAGCTAAGGAGCGAGGTTTGCTGATTGACGATTCTGAATGGCAGCGTTGTTTGGCAGAAGCGTCACAATTTCAGATGCCTTCTCAGTTACGACAACTGTTTTCTTACACATGTATCTTTCAGACCCCTTCAATGTAAGATAGTTATGGGACATTTTCAAGAATTCATTATCAGAAGATTATCTGCAGTTTCACGAGCCTAACATTGCATATCAGTTCACGCTTATACATATTTCTAATACATTAAAGCTCCATGGTCTTCTCATTACTTCTCTCGAATTGCCAGCTATTATTGATAATTTCCCTCTGACAAATTTACCAATGAATTATCCAAAACTTAATGAGGATCAATTAAGTCGGATGATAAACCAAGCAAATGGAAACCAAACGGCTATAATTACAGAAATGTTGGGGTTAGTACAAAACAGCAACGGAAGGATGAGTAATGTATATTTCATTGACGGTCCAGGGGGCACCGGGAAAACATTTCTTTACCAATGCTTGATTCACAGTTGCACAAATTTGGGGTTAAATGTAGTTTCTGTTGCATGGACTGGTATTGCAGCAATGTTACAACCTCAGGGGCGCACTGTACACAGCCAGTTCAAGTTACCTCTACATTTACATTAAAGTTCTGTTCCAGGAATAAAAGTTAACAGCAAGGAAGCTTTTTATATTCGTTCAGCAAAACTTATCATCTGGGATGAAGCCCATATGGTTAATAAGCACGCGTTGATGTGTGTAAATCAGTTGCTCAAGGACATCATGCATAACGACGTGCCTTTCGGAGGAAAAATTATCATCTTAGGTGGAGATTTTAGGCAGGTATTGCCTGTTGCGCCTCACGCATCTAAAGCAGCATCATTCCAAATGTCAGTAAGGTTATCTCCTTTGTGGCCATTATTTAAAATTTTTAAACTCAATAAAAATATGCGAGCGGATACAGATCAACGTGACTTTGCAAACTTCTTGATACAAATTGGTAACGGTGAATACCCTCACGTCGATGGAGGAAATTCAGAATTAGTCCCACGCTGAAAAATACTTCACGCTTTTCAAAAATAGCGATTTTAGCACCTAAAATGAACATTGTAAAGAAATCAATGACAAAGTTTTAGACCTTATCCCAGGATCATCGAGAACTTTCATCAGTGTGAATAATTTGATTACTGAAGATGAGAGTGAACTTCTACAATTCCCAGTAGAATTTTTAGACATCATAGGCATAAGTGGATTGCCACCTCATACCCTTCGACTAAAAGAAGGCTCAATTGTGATTTTGTTGAGAAATATTAATGTTACTCAAGGTCTGTTGAACGGTACTAGACTGTTGGTTTGGAAGATGCATGACAATTGCTTACACCTGGAAATTATTACTGGCGTAAATGTTGGAAACAATGTCCTACTCCCTCGCCTTGACCTTACGCCATCAGATACTTCTATGCCATTTTCCTTTAAAAGGAGGCAGTTTCCAGTACGTTTGGCTTTTTGTATAACTATCAATAAAGCTCAAGGTCAAACACTAGATCAAGTAGGCATTTATTTACCTCAACCGGTGTTTAGCCACGGACAACTTTACTGTATGCCGCACTATCGCGAGCAAAATCCTTTCATGACGTCAAAGTTCAAATAGAACCAAAAGGCAAGCGAACAGCAAATGTCGAATGGAAGGAAGTACTATTAGAATTTTGAAACAAATGTTGCGGAGGGGCACAGACCTCAGCAAACGGGGCACAGATTAAATAACAATTATACAAGGACGTCCGCATCCCTAATACGATAACTGTCCTGTGGTAATGGTAAAAAATATACTATTGTCCTACATCGGTGATTACTATCCTACATCCTGTTATTTCATTCCCACAGTTCTAAAAAAAATGATATACTCAATCAAATTTACAGCTTATTAAATATAAATTCCTTCTGCCTGAGTTATCTTTTCAATTCTCATCAATCGCCTTTACTTACTATTCTATCTGTACGGGAGGAGGCGATAGCTGTCTTTACAGAGGTGTGCAAATTATTAGATTCGATGTCAGTTTTCCAAAATTGCATTTTTACTTTTCACGGTTTAATGCACTAAGTATGTTTACAAGGCGATGAAATTACTTCCAATGTAGTTTCTGTTGCATGGACTGGTATTGCAGCAATGTTACAACCTCAGGGGCGCACTGTACACAGCCAGTTCAAGTTACCTCTACATTTTCATTAAAAAACTCAAATTAAAATGATTTTTTAGAATTTCCACTAACAGAGGAGTCTTGCAAATGCAAAATGCCACACGTTTCGTTTTTATTACTTCACCCTACTTTACGTGTGAATTTAGAGCGGAGGGATTTGGGTTCTTTCAACTGATGAACGCTATTGAACTATTCAAAGATTCATGAACTATGCATTGAAATCACCTGACTTGAATTCTAAAGTCAATGAAAAATTGATAATGGACCCAGCTCAGATATCCCTCGGAATCCAATAATCTGAAAGTTTCCAGACGCAATTCCCTATGGGAAAAGGTGTAATTCCCCGGGAGAGGAAACACTACTAAGTAGGACAACAAATAAGTTGGTCAATAAAATGATTATGAATAAAAGTAATTATGATTAATTAAAATTATTTATTTAATTCTATTAAGTTGGAGCCGTCTTACGGAAAGAATTCATGATGAAAATTAATAAATGTAAAACAAAAATACTGGAATGCAGCCGAAATAAATCAGAAACCTCTATGGAGATCAAATTGGCAGGTGAAAAGCTGAAGGAAGTAGGAGACTTCTGTTACTTAGGAAGCAGAATAACCAGTGATGGACGAAGCAAAGAGGATATAAAAAGTAGGTTGGCTCAGGCAAAGAAAGTATTTCTACAAAAAATGAATCTGCTGACATCGAATATAGATTTAGGTATTAGGAAGTCATTTTTGAAAGCCTTTGTCTGGAGCGTGGCGCTCTATGGAAGTGAAACTTGGACTATTGGTGTAGCAGAAAAGGGGAGAATTGAAGCATTTGAAATGTGGTGTTACAGGAGAATGATGAAGATCAGATGGGTGGATAGGGTTACAAACAAAGAGGTATTAAGACGAGTGGGAGAGGAGAGATGTTTCTGGCGACTGCTAATGAAGAGAAGAGATAGGTTGGTAGGACACATACTAAGACACCCAGGAATAGCAAGCTTAGTTATGGAAGGAAGGGTCGAGGACAAGAACTGTAGGGGTAGACCAAGGTTAGAATATGTTAAACAGATTGCCTCGGATGTAGGGTGTGGTAGCTATGTAGAGATGAAACGATTAGCTCAGGACAGGGAGGTATGGAGTGCTGCATCAAACCAGTCAAAAGACTGAAGACTCAAACACACAAGTTGCTCACCTCTATATGTTAACCAAGAGTTACATCTCTAAATTCGAATATAAGAGACCGATATTTTATTTTAAATTTATACCATTGTTCATAAGTAGGCAAAACACCAAATTGTACCGCTGTAGCCTTACATTGTGTGTTTATCTCTATCTACTTAGTATAAAACAAAGTTCCTAATTCTTGGATGTAACGGGTAATCTCGAGAGCAACTTGATGGATTTTGATGGGGTTTTCACCATTCTGTAAAGGATTTCTCGATGAAGGATTAGGTAGAAAAACATTTATTTATGACCAAAAGAAGCCGAGCATTTACGATTTCAGTGAATTGAGTTGAAGAAAAACCTAACGTCCATGTGTCTTTTAAGCTTACACTGGGTAAACCGTTAAAAATATCGATATTATCTGAGAATTGTTCAGCATGAATATTTCTGCAAGAAAGTCCGCGACAGCTCCCACATCGACCACTGTAAGTGTTTTTACGTTTTCATTTGTTCCTGCAATCCCCAGTCAGTGGAAATTTAAATTACTAGCTTCATAGAGAGTTTACGAGCTTGCGAGCGACCGATCACCCTAGCTTCAGCCAGCATCAAACTGCCGAGTCGTGTCGAGTTAATTCTTCAGAGAAGAGTATAGCGTATGTGTTTGGAGTTAGCTGTTCACCTCGGCCTGACGTCCGTGCGCCTTTTAAGCTTACGCAGGGTGAATAGTGGGACACACACACAGGGACAGGCAGACACCCTCACATTTGATCTCATAAGTCTACTTCATCATTTACCCAAAAGCGACGGTACCGGAAATGTCTGTTCAGGTCACTAGCATGAAGACATGCAAATGTCTCATGGACAGAAGTGTAGTAGGATTGTTGAAGTGAATGCGGCGGAGCAGCACGGGTCTTCTAGTAAGTGATTAAAATAAAAATAAATAGAGTATCTATAAATTGGTGACCCCGACGTGATTCGAGAAATGACTGAAAATAGTGATAATGTTGCGCGAAAGCCTAATGGCACTACCAGTGAAGTTGAGGTTAGTAATGTGTCTGTTAAAATTCCACCGTTCTGGGCCGATAAACCAGAATTTTGGTTTTACCAGATCGAAGCACAATTTGCGATTAACAGGATAACATCGGAAGAGACTAAATTTAATTACTTGGTTTCACTATTAGAACCGAAATATGTGGAAAACATATGGGATATCATTAGTTGTGATAACTCCTGTAAATATGCCGCGGCAAAAGAAATATTCATCAACATCTTCAAAGAAAGTGAAGATAAGAAAATAAAGCGATTAATGACAGGAATTGACTTAGGGGACCTCAAACCAAGTCAACTGCTGCGAAAAATGCAATCCCTGGCAGGCACAGATATTTCAAACAAAGTCTTTAGGACACTATGGCTAGACAAACTTCCAAACTAAGTAAACACATATTGCTAGTTAGTGATGAGGAATTGGAGAAAATGGCATTAATGGCAGATAAAGTACTGGAAATGAATCCACGTACAGAACTGCATAGTGCCACAAAACCCCCAAGTCCGTGCTCTTCAAGTAGCAGTGCAGCACTGGATGAAATCGTAGCGAAAATTACCGCATTGGAACAACAAATAGCAGCTATCCCAATCGGAAGACATCACTCACGAGCAACACATCGTAGCCCCAGGCGATGTAGAAGTCGCAGCCACTCAACCAGAAAATTCAATCCAGATGGGAAATTGTGTTACCATCATTTTAAATTTGGCTCAAAATTCTACACAGATAAACGTAAACAACCGTGCGGATGGAAGAATCCGGAAAACGAGAAACTGCAGTAGAATTAGTGGCAAGTTCTGCTGCAGAAGGTCACGAGTTGTGCCGCAGATCCCGGTTATTTGTGAGAGATAAAAAACGGGAGTGCAGTTCCTTGTAGAGAGAGGAGTGGATGTTTAAATTTGGCCAGCAACCTGTGGTATCAAAATGTTGAGTGTCAACTTGGGACTAAGGCGAAAATTCCAGTGGCCATTTGTGGTAGCTAAAATAAACAAAGTTATAATTGGAGCAGATTTTCTTAAACAGTTCCATTTACTTGTGGACCTGCATAATAAACAATTAATTGACGGTGTAACCAGGGCCGTGGAGAGCGGTGACGGGCCCTGGGGATGGATCTCCCGGGCCCCACCCTATAACCAAACTATGTAAAATTAATTTATAATCCTCGTAAATTTGCACAAACTGATTTTGCGCAATTTCCTTTTGCACAAAATGTTCATCACGAAATAAATTACAAGAACATAAAAAAACAGCAAGCAATAATAATAATAATAATAATAATTGTAGCATGCTGCTCTGCTATGCTCAAGTTCGCGGGTTTAAGTCCGGCCGAAGTCGTCGGATTGTTAAGAGCGTAAAAATCCTTCAGTATGCCTTTATTCGGACTTCGGAGGGCAAGTAAAGCCGGCGGGCCTGTGGTTTAGAAGGCCGTGGATATGAGTGGTGAGTGACACTTCTGTCCTCAGTGTGCGCACTTGAATGCAATAACACAGGAGACCGACGCGACAGTCCCGCGACAAAAATCACGCCAGCTGTTGCGACAGTCCGGACACATTTTTGACTCATCCAAAGGCTGTAGTTGCACCATCGTATATTCATTTCCATTACAATTGGTAGTGTGTAACCAAAATTTGTAGGTTATTTTGTTAGAAACACTCTATCAAGTTCCAACGTTCGCCGCTTGGGTGTCATTGACTGTGGCGTCTGGTAACCAAAGTTGGAACTTCTTGAATTTGAACTTTTTGAGGAGCCTACGGGCTTTCAATTGACATATCCTGATATGACTATTGGCTGCAATAAATACTGTATAATATAGGCCTGCTGTATTAATAATATTTCAATTATATATTCCAGTAGATCCAGGCCATATCTATTATCATAAGCAGAGCGTGAATTAATAACAATATAAATAAGTTAATGCTAGTATGTAAAATTTACAACAGTGAAACTGGAGGAATGCATTCAGAATTATTTGCAAACTCAATGTTTATACCTGACAAGCGCGTACCAATGCATTATTTTCAATTAACAAAAATAAATATCACGAGTAAAGCCATCGAAAACTGGGTAATAATTTTCATTAAATTCACTATAGTGTTTATTTTTGGCGTTTGACAGATCTAAATTTGTCCCGATGAGGTAACACTGTAAGCATGCACAGTGTTCAGATTTAACGTTCTGCAGATCCCCTTTGATATCAATAATCTTAGAACTTCAGGGATACTCGTAAAAGCAATATGCTCGTTAGTCATACCCAAATTTGAAAAAAAATGCATTTATCGGACCGTAATTTCATCGCTTTTACAGTACCGTATTTAACTAGGGGAGAAAATTCACATTGGAAAAAGCTGTTGTCCATGAACTCGGAAACAGGGGGGTTCGAATTCCACCGTCGGTGATTCTAAGGTTATTTTCCAGGATTCATTGTTTTAACCCTAGACTATAGCCAAAGGCTGTAGTTGCACCATCGTACACTCATTTCCTCCTCAATTAAATCCCCAATTAATTCAAAATATACAGTATGATTAACTTCAGTGTCGGACAGAGATCTACACACACAGTAAGTAGAAAGGACTGATGACCACGACGTCCTAAGACCCAAAAATTTATCAACAGGTAGTTCAGTTCACTGAACTGCTTGTTAAAACAGGTGGAAAGGGTATACTGTACTACGGCCTCGGTGACATATGACGTAATCTCTTTTCATAATGAAAACATGATTTTTACACTAAGTCATGACGTATTTTAAAATACGTTTTACATATAGGGTTTTTATGTTGACATTCTCAAAACTTGCTGCCCTTCAGGAGCCACGCCCTTGGGTCTAAGCCTAAACATTGTTTAGGTTGAACGGCGATCACACATCCTTGTACATTAAACAAAGCAAAATATGTTTTCATAATCACCCACAGGTATACCCATACGTAAGTCAAGTTATTTATTATGTGCTATCAGTAGATTGCAGCTGATCAGTGATTGTTTTCACAAAAGAAGAAAATGTGAAATTCAACTATATTTTTTAATTTGCAGTCAGTGGACTTCTTATAATTTAATATTGCTTTGCAGTAAGTAAACCTAGAGCCAGGTTCTCCTAAAAATCCCAAATCCTATCTATGACTGGTGACCATCGGGGGCAGTTTTAAGCCAAGATTATGGGAGAGTGGACACACCGGGGATCTGGGGGTATGGAATATAATCAAGCTCAGAGTGGGGTCCGGGGGTACTGCTCCGGAAAATGTTGCGAAAATCAGGTCCAAATCATTGACTTATAGGCCATTTGGGTGATTATTTTTGTGATATTTTGGAGTAAAAATTTGGTGACCATTGACATTAGCGGCTATGAAAAGACTCTTCCATATTGAAGTAAAATCTCTCGCACCTTCAAGTAATACTCCACGGTGTAGCCCACCAATGACCGTGATGGGGGTCTACAGAGAGTCTGCAGATCAGATGTTCAAATCCCGGTGCTGACAGCGGCTATCCTGAGTATTGTTTTTCACACTCCCTCCAGACAAATGCCGGTATAGTACCTTATTTCAAGTCCAGGGACACCTACCCTACTCTTAACTCTAATAATTACAGTAATAGTCGCGGCGAGCAACGCAATCCCACTTTTCCCGGTCGGCAACTAAGAATACGGCATGCGATTGATCATGTCACAGAGGCAATAGCACAGCTGAGTGTATACCCTGCTTGTCGTTTTATGGGGGCGGAACAGCTACGGTAGGTCATCTGTCCTTACCACTGACGTTCCACGAGAGGAATTGGAAAACAAAATTGAGTGGTTCAGTGCCCTAGCTTAATTGTAATTTTTCTCCTGGTTATCACTAAGTCCAGAAAAAAAACTTGAATGTTACCTTAGTTTCAGTCTTTGGATACATTTCCCAACTCTAGTACCAATAGTAATATAGGTTTTCAATAAATCCCTTAATCATAAATAATTTGCGCACGAACCCAAGTTTCTGGGATTGTTGATCGTATTGAATGAACCAATTATAATTATAATTATACTGCACCTAAACATGGAGATTATTCAAATATTAGCATTGTTTTCTCAATTCAGTATACGAAAAGATGAACAATTTCGCATGTATTTCTTCTATTTACGTTTGACAACGGAATCATCCCACCCTTTCGCAAGATATTTAGCCAGCAATGATAATTTTTCACATAGTGCGAAAGTGAATTACTAGGGGAAGATGACCTCGCTGTTTCGCCCCTTAAATCAACAATAACTATAAAGTGAATTACTATGTGGACGCTACTTTTTAAAAAAATTACTAACCTGTCTGCACGGCATACGATACGTCTAGCTACACAATATATTCATTTCAGACTTTAACATCTCTAAATATCTAAGCTCGATGTGACGCACCAAACCTGAAACTCTTGAGCTAGCTGACCAAACACATCAGGGCAGCCCAGGCTCTCGTGGCCTTGGCGAAATAAGTGAAGGGATGAGAAAGTTATTTGAAGGATTGGTGCATAAGCCGAACAAGCCAAATTTAGACTAATGGAAAGCTCTCTCTTCTTCAAGTATATTCTGAGAACAATACATAGCGAAGCCCCGTCGCCTAAGTTGTCCACTTAGAGACAGTTGTTCTTCCCACAATCGCTTTGTAAAGGAAAATATTGACCACTTGACAGAATAAGTTTCTCAATCCTTGTAACCTTGTTCATTGCATTCCCTAAATGACTACCAGTAGCAAATTCAAGTCACATAAAGGCAATAATAAAGCAATGCCCGATCGGGTCCATCCTCCTAAGACGCCGGGCCCCCCTGGGAGGGTCGGGCCCCGGGGCACCAGCCCTGCCTGACCCCCCCCCCCTCTCGTCGGGCCTGGGTGTAACTCAGCTTGGTGTTAAGGGCGAAAACATCAAATTGTTACCAACGGTCAACCGGTATTCTCAAAAGCCAGAGAGTTAGATCCGAAGAGGCTCCAGATTGCCAAACAACAATTTCAGTTCCTGCTGGATAACGGAATAGTTCGACTATCAAAATCTCAATGGGCGAGTACACTGTACATGGCTAGTAAGAAGGATGGGTCGTTACGACCTTGTGGTGACTATAGAAGATTGAACGAGAGGACAATTCCAGACCGCTACCCAGTACCGGGAATAGAAGATTTTCAACACATATTGAAAGGAAAAACTGTTTTCTCGAAAATCCACTTATTTAAAGCACATTACCAAATCCCAATCGCCGAAGAGGATTTGTGGAAAACTACAATAATAACTCCTTTCGGATTGTATGAGTTCAATGTCATGAATTTTGGGTTAAGATATGCTCCATCCACCTTCCAGAGATTCATAAATGAAGTTTTCAGAGGTTTGGATTTCACATTTCCTTACTTTGACGACATTCTGGTAGCCTCCGCATCATTCGAAGAGCATAAGAACCATCTTTAGTTGGTTATGGACAGGTTAAACAAGTATGGCCTTCGAATAAATACCTCCAAATCAGAGATGGGCGTGGACAGAATAGAGTTTCTAGGGTACTACATTACAGCTGAGGGTACTAGACCTCTTCCTGAAAAGGTTCAAACAATCTTGAATTATAAACTGCCAGAAACAGTGCATGAACTCCGCACGTTTCTCGGCATGGTTAATTTTTACCGCCGCTACCTCAAAGATGCTTCCAAAACACAAGCAGTGCTCCATGAATACATAAAAGGAGCAAGAAAGAGAGACCGCAGAAACATTCAATGTACTGAAGAAGCGAAGCAAATGTTTGAAAAATGTAAACAAGCGTTATCAAATACAACACCCTTAACTATTCCTAACCCAGACAATCTATTAGGCCTGTTTACAGACGCATCTGACATTGCCATTGGATCTGTGTTGCAACAATATTAAAATGATGGTTGGAGACCCATTGCCTTCTACTCAAAGAAACTGAGCGAAACACAGAAATCTTACAGCACATATGACAGAGAGCTTTTAGGCATTTACCAATCAGTGAAACAGTTCAAACATTTTTTGGAGGGAAGAGATTTCACCATCTTCACGGATCACAAGCCGTTAATCTATGCATTTATACAAAAGAACGAGAAAGCATCACCAAGACAATTGCGACACCTCCATTATATTTCTCAATTCACAACCAACATTCAACATATTAGTGGTAAACACAACATTGTAGCCGACACTCTATCTCGGACGGAAGAAATCTCTGTGATTGATTACGATGAAATTGCAAGAGAGCAACTGCAATATGAAGAATTAAAACGGCTGATGGAAGAAAGTAAATCACTGACATTCAAGAAGTGCGCATTAACAGCGGGTAAGGCATTGAGGTGCGACATCTCAATGAATAATGCAAGACCATTTATCCCAGAGTCATTCCGCAAACAGATATTTCAACAGATCCATAACTTATCACACTCAGGTGTAAAATCTTCAGTCAAGCAGATGACAACTAGGTTCATGTGGCTGAATATAAAATCTGATGTTCGAAAATGGGCCCAAGCTTGCATCCACTGCCAGAAAAACAAAGTAACAAGAGTAGGGAGGCTGAGGGGGTTTTGAACCAAATACCGTTATTTATGCAAATGAGGGGGGCGTGGCAAGGTCAATGACCTTGAGGTAGGTCATGCTCAATGACCTTGAGGTAGGTCATTGACCCCCAAGGTCGCCGGGACCCCGGAAGGTAAACAAACCTTGGAGGGTCCAGGAACCGGTTTGAGGGGGTGTGGGTGGAGGGGGAGGAGTGGGGGTGGGGAGGGGGAGTGGGGGTGGGGAGGGGGAGGGGGTGGTGGCGAGGTTGGGGGATGAGGGGAAGGATGGAAGAGGGTCTGCACGAGACCCTCCTCGACCCAGTCTCTCTCTTGGACTGAGCGCCTTCTCTGATATTATCCTGGGCTATATAGCTTTGCTTTGATCCCGACGAGATCCGAGTGTTGCCGAAGGTTTCCGAATCTTTGTCGGTGAATGAATCGTCAGAGAATTGAACGGTCAACTGATGTGTGTGTGTGTGTGACGTCACAGCAGATTACGGGATGTGAGGTAGGTCATGAACGGGAGTGTTTTGAAATGGAAAACATTAGTGTAACTGGTGTGTGTGTGACGTCACAGCAGATTACGGGATGTGAGGTAGGTCATGAACGGGAGTGTTTTGAATGGAAAACATGAATGGCGGTGGTTGTTTGGACCCTGACGTGGTAGGTTGGTTAGGTGTGAATGGGTCTGAGAGACAAACAAGATGGGGTTGAAAGCGCTCAATGGTAAACAAACATCAATGGTATCGGGAGTAGTGAATGGAATTGAGGGAGAGAGAGGGGGAATGAACTGGTTGTTGAATGTGCTCAATGGTAAACAAACGTCAATGAATCAGGAGTAGTATTTCCTGTAAATGGTAGGGTGGGGGTAGGATACAAATCGCATGGCATGTTGAGTCGGCCAGCTCGACATGAAATAAAAACAAGAAGGTGTACACCAGATCTGATTTATTAATCATTCTTCTTCCTCTTCATCTTCCTCTTCATCATCATCATCATCTTCTTCTTCCTCATCATCTCCTACTCTCTGACAGCCTTCCATCGCCGTCATTAATTGGGTGAAAAACTCCACCAACACTGGATCATTTCCAAAGCTATAAAAAAAAATAAAAAAAAATAAAAAAAAAAAATGTATACAATAAAGAGTACAACAAAATTGTTTTATAACGCTTGTTTATCTAAATATTGGATTGTGAATTGCTGGGAGTGTGTGAGAGCAAGTACAGTTCACCTAAGTCTGCAGCAGATTCCAGCGGACACCTTAGGGTGAGCTACAAGTTCTGTTCAATTTTAAGTAGTTTCAAAATTTTGCTACTAGATATTAATGATACCTAGTGGTGAATGTTCGAACTTGAGTATGGGTTTCAGTGCTGACAGTGTTCACGAACATGTGTGACTCACTTGAGTATGTAGGCGCTGTGAATTGCTGGGAGTGTGTGAGAGCAAGTACAGTTCACCTAAGCCTGCAGCAGCTTCCAGCGGACGCCCTTAGGGTGAGCTACAAGTTCTGTTCAATTTTAAGTAGTTTCAAAATTTTGCTACTAGATATTAATGATACCTAGTGGTGAATGTTCGAACTTGAGTATGGGTTTCAGTGCTGGCAGTGTTCACGAACATGTGTGACTCACTTGAGTATGTAGCTGCTTCCAGCAAACACCATTAGAGTGAGCTACAAGTTCCAAGTTTTTTGCTACCAGATAATAATGCCATCTAGTGGTAAATGTTGGAACTTGTTTTGACAGAATCTAACCTGTCAATTTACCTTCACACAAGTTTAGTCTGTGGACGGATCTTTTACATGTCATAAAGTGAGAACATGTAACCACTGGCTTTACTCCCCCTCCAAAGGAAGACATACTAAAGGATTTTAACACACCTAAAAAAAATCTGACTTCCTTCCCAATCCTTTTTTTTATTCATCGCAATAACACGGGTTATCAGACAAATTCTACTCACACCCAAGTAAACATGGGTGTAGTGCTGAAATATCCGTTAAAAGATAAGGAATATGTGGTTATGACAGATGCTTCACATATAGGCATTGCTGGAGTATTATGTCAGAAAGATGATGAGGGTAATCTGTGCATTGTACTCCCCCTCCAAAGGAAGACATACTAAAGGATTTTAACACACCTAAAAAAAATCTGACTTCCTTCCCAATCCTTTTTTTATTCATCGCAATAACACGGGTTATCAGACAAATTCTACTCACACCCAAGTAAACATGGGCTACAAAGGTGGTAACTACGCTCAGTATTTCTAATCATTTTGAAGAAAAAAAAACAGCGCTTGCTTCCAGTATTTGATCAGATCAGGAATGGAATGAATTAAACTCCATCTAGCGGCGAGAAAGATCTGTGTTGGCTGCCAAAGCCTGTCTCACTTTTTAGAGTCAATGTTTAAATGAATGACAGATAAAAAGAGAAATGATAGTGGAGGATGTTGTCGGAAGAAAATTTTGACAGGGAAAACTGGTGTTTCCAGAGAAAAACCTGTCTGCTTTTGGTTTGCTCAGCACAGATCTAACATAAAGTGACTGGAATTGAACCACGCACCCACCCGTGAGAGACTGGCGTGCTGCTACATAAGGCTTTAGTAAATAAATATTACTTACATTAACAGATCCAGCGACAACTCCTCCTGGTTTTCTTCTTCTGCCATCTCCATCTTCTTGTCCCCAGACATTGTAGCGAATGATATGTTGTGAAAAGGAACGTCCTCCTTATATACTGTGTGTAGTTTCTGGTGAAAGGTGGATTAATTAGAAGTGTTTAAGGTACTTGTACAGGGTTATACAGTGTGGAGCTATTTCTGGTGAAAGGAAGGTCAGTAACGATTCCTGTATTAACGCAGGGTAATGCCGTATGGAGGTCATGTTTGTGTGAAAGGAACGGTAATCCAGAGACGTTTCCTGTATTCGGAGGGGTATAAATACTCGAGCAGAATCGAAATGATGGTAGAGTTAACCAGGAGCTTACAGCAGTCACATCAGATTGTAATTTGGATCCTTGTCTATCAGGTAATATTCAACATACTTAAGTATATAACTTTAAAGTATATCCTAGTGTATATATTTGACTATGTGCTACTGGGAGACTAACTCAGCTAGATAGTTTACAAAATAAGTGGTTGTACTGTACAGAAAAGAGGAGAATTGAAGCATTTGAAATGTGGTGTTACAGGAGAATGATGAAGATCAGATGGGTAGAGAGAGAGTAACAAATAAAGAGGTATTAAGACGAGTGGGAGAGGAGAGATGTTTCTGGCGTCTGCTAATGAAGAGAAGAGGTACATTGGTAGGACACATATTAAGACACCAGGAATAGCAAGCTAAGTTATGGAAGGAAGGTTCGAGGACAAAAACTGTAGGGGTAGACCAAGGATAGAATATGTTAAACAGATTGTGTCGGGTGTAGGGTGTCGGAGCTATGTAGAGATGAAACGATTAGCTCAGGACAGGGAGGCATGGAGAGCTGCATCAAACCAGTCAAAAGACTGAAGACTCAAACAACAACTGTGCATTACAGTACTTGTAAATGATGAGATGGTATGTTTAAATCCACATGAAGATGTTTAGAATTTTAATAGTATAATGGCCTATTGACAAAGCTGGTTTAAAAGTCAGATGGTACGAATCAGACAAGCAATAATTACTTCATGTTTGAAACGAGCAGAATTCATAGCATGTAATAAGATTGGTTTTAACGTGACTTGCATTTTAAACCACTAGCTGTCTGGGATATATAAAATGAATGCAACTCAATTATATATAAGTACTGTTATTATCCAATTAAATGATGTCGATTTCACTGCATTGCTCCGCGAGATAATGACCGTGCTCGAGGCGGTCACGGAATAGATAATGACCTCTTATGTAACATTAGCTCTGAGCCATGGATTCACTTTTATACTTTAGTTTCAAGTCAAGTAACCTATTTAGTTAAGGACATTTAAATCATCACCTCCCAACTAATGTAGGCCCCCACGCACTAGGGTGTATTGAAAACATAAATTATTTAACCAACCTGCAACGACTTCACCCGGGAACAGATATAATATACAAACAACCCGACCCGGCTTCGCCCGTGAACAGTTATGTTATACCAGAAACCCAACCCGGCTTCGCCCGCGAACAGTTATATTATACCAAAAGCATGCACCGACTTCGCACGAGAACAGATAAATTATACATGCAATCTGCCCCGGCTTTGTCCGGGAACAGATAAATTATACAGACAATCCGCCCCGACTTCGCCCGGGAACAGTTGTAAACCGGCTTCGCCCGGCGGAATAGATAATGACCTCTTATGTAACATTAGCTCTGAGCCATGGATTCACTTTTATACTTTAGTTTCAAGTCAAGTAACCTATTTAGTTAAGGACATTTAAATCATCACCTCCCAACTGATGTAGGCCCCCACGCACTAGGGTGTATTGAACACATAAATTATTTAACCAACCTGCAACGACTTCACCCGGGAACAGATATAATATACAAACAACCCGACCCGGCTTCGCCCGTGAACAGTTATGTTATACCAGAAACCCAACCCGGCTTCGCCCGCGAACAGTTATATTATACCAAAAGCATGCACCGACTTCGCACGAGAACAGATAAATTAGACATGCAATCTGCCCCGGCTTTGTCCGGGAACAGATAAATTATACAGACAATCCGCCCCGACTTCGCCCGGGAACAGTTGTAAACCGGCTTCGCCCGGCGGAATAGATAATGACCTCTTATGTAACATTAGCTCTGAGCCATGGATTCACTTTTATACTTTAGTTTCAAGTCAAGTAACCTATTTAGTTAAGGACATTTAAATCATCACCTCCCAACTAATGTAGGCCCCCACGCACTAGGGTGTATTGAACACATAAATTATTTAACCAACCTGCAACGGCTTCACCCGGGAACAGATATAATATACAAACAACCCGACCCGGCTTCGCCCGTGAACAGTTATGTTATACCAGAAACCCAACCCGGCTTCGCCCGCGAACAGTTATATTATACCAAAAGCATGCACCGACTTCGCACGAGAACAGATAAATTATACATGCAATCTGCCCCGGCTTTGTCCGGGAACAGATAAATTATACAGACAATCCGCCCCGACTTCGCCCGGGAACAGTTGTAAACCGGCTTCGCCCGGCGGAATAGATAATGACCTCTTATGTAACATTAGCTCTGAGCCATGGATTCACTTTTATACTTTAGTTTCAAGTCAAGTAACCTATTTAGTTAAGGACATTTAAATCATCACCTCCCAACTAATGTAGGCCCCCACGCACTAGGGTGTATTGAACACATAAATTATTTAACCAACCTGCAACGGCTTCACCCGGGAACAGATATAATATACAAACAACCCGACCCGGCTTCGCCCGTGAACAGTTATGTTATACCAGAAACCCAACCCGGCTTCGCCCGCGAACAGTTATATTATACCAAAAGCATGCACCGACTTCGCACGAGAACAGATAAATTATACATGCAATCTGCCCCGGCTTTGTCCGGGAACAGATAAATTATACAGATAATCCGCCCCGGCTTCGCCCGGGAACAGTTGTAAACCGGCTTCGCCCGGGGAACAGTTAAATTACACAAGCAGTTTGCCCCGGCTTTGTCAGGGAACAGATAAATTATACAAACAATCTGACCCGGTTTCACCAAAGTACAGTCATGACCAGCACCTGACCATGTAGCACCTGGGTGTATAACTTGTTTGATAACCTGTGTTCTTGTAATGGAATGAGGAGAAGTAGGATAATGGTGAACGCATGCTGCTGACAATTAAATTAGTGGCTAGCGATAATGGGTGTGTAGAAGGGTTTTGATAACTTTTGTGTGTATATACATATTTGCTAATGGCTTAGGTATACTAAAACACTATTATAGATATCAAATTCGATTTCAGAATGTCGGCAATAAAAAATGCGAATTCCATAGGGAAAGATGCTGGAGCAGAGACTAAACGACTACAGGATCTGCAGGTAAACGAGTCTTATTTGGTAACTGCTGTTCGTCGAGTCAAGACGAAATTTGGGGAACGTATTTTATGTGAACTGGAGGACTTTGTAGTATTTCTACCGTCGAGATTCAAGGAACTCAGCGAAGAAGATGTAGCCGATCTCAACAAAGGAACCATCTATTTAAAATACATGGGACTGGAAAACAAAAGATGTCTTGTTGAATTCATAGAAGAAAAAAATAAAATTTAAAATTAGTTTATGTAAAACGGAATTTGCAGGGAAAATAAACTTTGGTTCACTCTCTCTGCAAACCGTTCAGTTTTTTGTAATTGTTAAGTACTAAGGGACATCATGTCGTCACCGATACAAAGTTGGGAAGATGTGGATAGTTGTTTCAATAACAATATCTGTTCTACTAAAGTCAATAATGATGCAAACATTTTAAATCTCAATGAATATTTAAACACTAGTTACAACATTTTTCAAAACAAAATACAAGACTGTTTAAGAGAACATGTAGCGTTAAAGGTTAACGCTGAATTATTATGTGACTTTGCTATTTTGAAACAAGGTGTCGAATTTATTCAGCCGATCTATTTACACACCCACATGACTAAATTATACCGCACTGATAATATACACAGTTGGTATAGTAAAAACATTGTTGATAAACTCACAACACGCTTTGCCGAGTTTCAAGAATTAGAAAGCGGCAAATCGCTGGAAGCTATCAATCATCTTAAAATTAATGTATGCACCTTTGATCCCATAAATAGTGGGTCATCTCATGTTAATTTGCCTAAACAGTTGGAAAACCGTCACGCAGTTATCAATGTGGATAATAATGATGTTTTCTGTTTTGTGTGGTCTCTGGCTGCTGGGCTATGTTCTGCAAGTAAACATGTTCACAGAATGGGCAAATATCACCAGAAATTTATGGAATTAATGAGCAGTCTAAATTTAGCAGACATAGAATTCCCAATGGACCTCAACGCCATTTCTCGTTTTGAATCTAAAAATCTGCTTTACTCCATTAATGTATACGGAGTTGAAGGGGACAAAGTTATTGGGCCACTCTATGTGACAAAGGAAAAAAAAGAAAAGCATTTTAATTTATTGTACATTGAAGGGGAATTGTGCAACCATTATTGTTATATCAAAGATCTTTCCAGACTAGTTCGTTCACAAGTTACAAAGAGTAAAAATAGGGTATATATATGTGATCGCTGTTTGCAATATTTTACTAGCAATCAAAAGTTGACAGCCCATACTATTGATTGCATTACACAACCAGCTGTAAAAATTACATTCCCAGAAAAGGATAAAGCCAGTATGAAATTTCAAAATGTGTCTCGTCAAGAACCGCTTCCATTTACAGTATATGCAGATTTTGAATGTTTAACTACACCCATTGACACATGTAACCCGGATCCAGCACGCCCGTACACTCAACAAGTACAGCAACATGTGCCATTCAGTTGTGCTCTAAACGTGATTTGCTCATATGACCCTTCGCTTTCTTACTTCAAATCTTATCGCGATGCAAATGCTGCTGCTTGGTTTTTAAATGAATTGGACGCCTTGGCAGATCGGGTGTACAATATCCTGGAAAACCCAATTCCGCTTCAAATGTTGGATGCAGACGAGGTGGCTTTTGCAACAGCAAACACTTGCCACATTTGTCAAAAACCAATAGCAACTTGTGACACGCCGGTGAGGGACCATAATCGGTACACTGGCAAATTTAGAGGAGCGGCTCATAGTGCATGTAATTTGGCCTATAAAAGAGCACGCTATATTTCTTGTTTCTTGCACAACATGTCTCGGTATGACAGTCATCTAATTATTAAGGAATTTGTTAACCTTGAAAACCAAAAGTTTTCTTTAATTCCACAAAATCATGAAAATTTTATTTCGTTTACAAAATGGCGAAATGGAATTAGTATACGATTTTTAGATTCGTATAGATTCCTCGCATCATCATTGGATGCGCTGGTTCAAGGGCTTCACCCAAACAATTTGAATTCTGTACGTCAAAACTTTACTGGTGACGAACAATTTGAATTATGCATTCGAAAAGGGGTGTTTCCCTATAATCATGTAAACAATTGGGCGTGTTTGCAGGAAACTGCACTCCCTTCAAAGGATAAATTTTACAATGACTTAACAAAAAGTCATATTTCTGAAGAAGACTATTTACACGCCCAAAAAGTATGGGACGTGTTCAAGATATCAACTTTGGGCGAGTATGCTGATTTATACCTCAAAATTGATACACTACTTTTGACAGACGTGTTTGAACACTTTCGCAAACTGTGACTTGAAATCTACAATCTAGATCCAGCCCATTACTACACCCTTGCCGGATACAGTTGGGACTGTATGTTGAAGGTGACTGAAATAGAACTGGAACTATTAACTGACATCGACATGTTGCTCTTTTTTGAACGCGGGATACGTGGCGGGCTTGTATCGCTTGTGCAAAAGCATGCCAAAGCAAATAATCCATATATGGATACATACAAACCAAAGCAACCTACAACATACCTCACCTACCTGGATTGTAACAATTTATACGGATATGCTATGGAAAAACCGCTTCCGTATCAAAATTTTCGATGGCTGACTTCAGATGAAGTTTCAAATTTTAATTTACAGGACGCGTTGAGCAATAACACACGTGGCTATGTTCTAGAAGTTGACATATTATATCCCCGCGAGATACACAATGATCATTCTGATCTACCATTTTGTGTTGAAAAACTACAACCTCCCAGTTCACGTTCCAACAATAAAAAGTTGCTGGCAACGTTAAATCCGAAAAATCGCTACGTCATACACATCGAAAATTTAATGCAATGTTTGAAACACGGTTTGAAGCTACAAACCATTCACCGCATTATTTGTTTTGACCAGAAACCATGGTTACAACCGTACATGCAATTAAATACTCATTATCGGCAGCACGCCAAGACTACATTCGAGTCAAATTTTTATAAATTAATGAACAATGCATGCTACGGTAAATCTATGGAAAATATTAGAAAGCAAAGAACTATTCATTTGGTAAACCACTGGGATGGTCGATATGGCGCACGAAAATATATTGCTATGCCCAATTTCCATTCAGTACGAGTTATTGAAACTGATTTAGTAACCATTGAATTGTCAAAGACAGAAATCATGTATAACAAACCAATTTACTTAGGAATGGTAATACTTGACTATTCAAAATTTGTAATGTATCAATTTCATTATGAGTTTGCCAAACAAAAGTTTGGAGATGTAAAATTACTGTATATGGATACAGACAGTCTTATTTATCAAACCAATAAGACGGATATTTACTCTGTGATGAGAGAACATCCAAGTTACTTTGATACCTCAAACTATGAGGTTAACAATATGTTTGGCATAATTCCCATGAATAAAAAACACATTGGTCTATTTAAGGATGAGTGTGCTGGTGATGTTATGACGGAATTTGTGGCTTTGGCGCCGAAAATGTACGCATTTTCAACACAAAAGAATAAAGGTCAATGCAAAGCGAAGGGTGTTCTTCGTAGCGTCACACAATTCCTCAATGTTGAGGAATATCGATGTGTACTCTACACAAACACCTCTCGCTTGTACCAGCAAACACGCATTCTTTCAAAGAACCATAATATATTTACAGTAAATCAAAATAAAACATCGCTGTCTACATATGACAATAAACGGTTGTGGGATGGTGTAAATAGCTTGCCTTTTGGACATTTCCACACCTTGTAAATAAGAACACACTTTAATTTTTCAATTCTTTTTTATTACAATTGTATGTTTTTACAAGAAGAAACCAAAACATCTTTTGTGAATGCTGTAATCTGGTGGACTGACTCTCAAATAAATACTTAACAATATTTGATTCATGGTTATTTCTTTGTCCTTTTCCTCGCTAATCCACCACCAATCATTAGCTTTGACTTCATAGCTCCTGCCACGATCAAGGCTGCAATCTTTTCACCAATGGAAGCAGTAGATGATGTCACGCGCTGCACAGCCTTTCTTAGAAGAATGTGGTCTGCAACTCGACGTACATCTGCATTCTTGTTGCTGTAAGCAATGTCATGATCTCTACACGCAGCATCCAATTTGTTGATTCCAGAATTACCTTGTGCTAGACGTTGGTTTAGTTTAGTCCCAGGTCCACAAAATTGATAGCCGGGAATATGCAGTTCAATGGGAAGTACATCAATGGCCTTGTTAACTAGACCATGACCAGCAAAGGTCCGGCATATCTTTTTCAATCGTTGTCTTACTTTTTGGTGCTGGCGATACGGCCGCTGCTGTCTCTTCTTCCTCGTCTTCATCGCAACCATGGAATGATTAAGCAAAGTCTTTACAGGATGGTATATTTGTATGGCCGTGGTACAATTTGATGAGCTGACACGTTCCACACTGTCTAATGGATGGCATTTTAGTAATAGACACTTGCTGGTGATGACTAAAGTCAGTGCATGGTTGTAGTTCACGCAGACCAGGATCTCTGCTCCATTCACTAGGTACACTGTGCCAAATATTTTTCACCGCGTTTGAAGCAACATAAAAAAGGAACGCCTTGGGCAAAGCGTTCAATTCCTCATCTGTGAAACTGTCAAGCTTCTTTTTACAGGCAAAAAACTTGACAATAGCTCGCTCTGTGGGGTTTGAGTCCAAACCTTCAATTGCTGCCATATTACTACACGTCCACACTGATCACTGGTATGTCTCACACTGAAGCTGACGTTACGACGCTTTGCACTCAACATGCAAGTTTTGACATGCTCTGCGAGCTAGCCAATCAAAAAGCTTCCAAACATTTTGAAGTGTTTTATTTTGTAGAGGTTCATCAGGCACGGACAGGTTGTACAGTGCAGGACATCCCAGATCATGAAGGTCAACAAGTTGACATGTTGAATTAACATACTGACGCAACCATTCCTTTTTTTCACTTCCCTTTACAAATACAAGGTCAGCACCAAACAAGTGAGCTTTCAGAACAAGTGATAGATGCTGGTAAGGAATGTCGCCTTCTTTCCAGACTAGTCCCAAATTGCGTTGCAACCACTCTGTTTGTCTTCTGTCCTCGTCTGACTGCAAATGCAATGGAAACGGCGGTTCAAAGACAAAACTGGTTACTCTTGGTGCCCACATGGTTGTGCAGTCAATAATTCCTACTTCTTTAAATACAAACTTGTTTCCGTTCACCTTGAAACCCTGCACGTCGACAATCAATGTTTTCGGCATGGCGACGGATATCAGACCTTCCACGACCGCTGCTTCTTAACAACTAACTGATTGGGTAGGAGCGGGAAAATAATATACACACAAAGAATCAATTACACAATTTTATTCATAAAGTTATCAGTACATCGCTTACAATTTTTTATCATAGGATTTGGACCATCCCAATCACAGTGAGAATCTCCTCGATGCATAAAGTGTCTACGACAAGGACGGCAGGCTGCAACATCCGCCGACATACGGAGGTGTAATGGTAGCTTATCCCAATTAAGGTCAATGTCGTGTGCACCGTACGCGGTCAGAAATCCAGCTGGTAAATAGGCAATCAGATGCTGCGGCATTTCACGAAGAAATTGTGCTTTATGGTAGGCGCGTATTGCTAAGCTCACCAGGGTGCGATAAATCTCAAATGCTGCATCAGCGTCTCGACTTGTTGAGCAACGATCGCATTTGCAGTCCATACAATCTACCCGCTCTCCAACATGACAAGATGAAGCTTTGGCAACGCCATCGTCCACATTATTTGTTTGATTAGCGATGGGCTTGTTGTTGTAGCCCCTGTCATGAATACCAAACGTAGACATGAATCCATCTGGTAAATAGTGAACCAGATGCGGCGGCATTCTAAGCACAGTATGATTCTTGTGATAGGCAGTTATAGCTTCACTCACTAGGGCGCGATAAATGGTAAACCTTGAATCTTCATCTGAGCCTGGCGAATCACTTTCACATTTGCAGACCCACCTCGCAGAGGGGGTTGTGACTTCATCGTAGCTTTCCATGACTGTGAAGGACAATGGAGGAAGACATGCTATTTATACTCTGGTCACCATATTGGACAGCGGTTGATAAAACACTTGCGCCTCGTGAACAATAAGGCAATAAGCTGTTGTTTTTTCTGGAATAACTGTCGATGTTTCAAATTCTAGTCTGATATCAATTGTTGTTTCCTTCATCGACTCCTCCAAATACGAACAGTCCATCACCACCAGAGGCGCCTTGGACTTGAAGTCTTGTGGTGATAATAGCGGACATGCCTCTTTCTGATAATAGGAAGACTGAAAGTTTACAAACATGTCATAGAGCTTACCATATTTGTTTTTGTTAAAGTTTAAATCCATTCCCTCATAGGGAAAGGTAACTCCGTTCAAAAAGAGTCGTATATTTCGTAATTGGATGTGGTCAAATTTTGATGCATCTTTATTCTGTTGATATTTGCGATCTGTTTGAAATCCAACCAGGACGTAGAGTGGCCGCTCTGTATACCGTGAGGTTTTTATAGACCAAGTATGTGTATCGGAGAGTGGTAATACCGGGTATTCATGCAGTCCCCAGCTTCTAAATTGAATGGGTAAAGCTGTATCCTTCTCCACAATCTTGAGCAGACTCAATTTTTTCTGATCTGATAGAGTAACGTGCGGTACTTTCCATAGAATTCGTTGCAGTAGAATTTTTGTATCTATTGGCGCTGTATCAGCTCCCTTTAGCGCATTATAATCACTCCTGTCTCGTACAAGAATCAGATCCTGTCTTGCGTTCACAACAATGCGCTTATGATCCTCTGCAAAGCCTAGTATTAATTTTAGAGGTAAATGTCCAGTAAATGTACCATCATCGTTAATCATCCAGTCGTTGGTTGAGTTGGGACACCAACCAGCCATACAAAAAGCTTTACTCTCTTCGCTTCCGTACGAGGGATAAAGTTTCATGACACTTGTTATGCCAACATTTCGAGTAGTATCCACTTCAATACCGTTGATCACGTAGCGAACCTCAGAAAACAAAAAGGCCAAAGCATTGTTGGCCAACTTTGACGTTGTTGGAATGGTACCATCCAATTTGGTGAGTTGCCCTTCAATCTGGATGTAACTTTCATGTGGAAGCGTGTAGATATCTTGTTGGTTAATAGTAATTCGAATCTCATCATTATTATTTAGTCCCTGAGTATACGGTTGGTAGGAATGGTGTTCAATTCTTACAATACCCTCCTGAACTTCGACAGGGTTTGTCACGTCTAGAATCGAATTCATGACGTAAGATGTAACCAAGTTGTTGTAGGATCTGCTTGTT